>BPLT01000019.1:82500-682500 GCA_019656295.1 Rhododendron mucronatum var. ripense
TGTAAATTAAGGAAAGCTCACACCCACATCAGACATTGAACTTCAAAATAATCCATGAGTTTGTAAACTAAAGAACAGTTAGTCCTAATTACTTGGTTCAGGATTACATACTAATCTTAGGCCATATATTGGTGAAATTGGTGGCATTCATCTAAATACAGAGATAGCGCCCATACTTTTAAGTAATGAAATTGGTAGGCTTCATTGCACATGACCAAATATCTTTCAACATTTTTTCTCTTAAGTTTCTTACCAGTCAGGTAATGTCCCCACCACCTCATCATTACTACTCATATCTTAGCTACACCATAATTAAGAGATGGATATTACCTCCATCCTATAAAAAAATATGACTCCTCACGATTCTCTTATGAGTATTCACATCTCAGCCACAATTAAACACTCCCTGTGGGATTCTGTGCCATTTTCAAACCCAAAAAAATGCATTTCTGGTAACAATTTGTTCTTTTACGCCGTTAAAAGAACAATCTTTTTACTGCGAATTTATAATTCATTTTCTTTCACATATAATTCTGTGCCATTTTCAACCCGAATGATCGTGATTTGACTGCCTAAAGAAGGTCATCTACCGGGATTGAGATTGATGAGCTAGTTCTATTGCTATGAGGACTGAGGATAGCAAGGCTGGGCTAACGAATACCAAGGATTGAAGATTGACCACAGCTGTAATTTCAAGCATCTCTGGTCCATGTGACAACTGGAATGGTTGTCTCTCTCTCTCTCTCTTTTTTTTTTTTTTTTTTTTTTTTAAGAATTTTCTTGTTAAGACCCTATGAATCGATTAAAACCTCAGATTCCTACTAGAAAACCACGATGATTTAATAAAATCCTAAACTAAGCTTAAGAACTCCATGAGCACAAACCTTTGGATCATCACTTATTCGGTTATTCCATGAATAGATATAATGACTAAAAAGCCAACAAAACCTTTGTCTTTTGGTCAAAATAAGCACTAATCACTAGGAACTGGTTTTCAAGTGGTATGACCTCTTCCCAAAGAAATCAAAAAACATCATTGTCTTCCTAGTTGTTATAAAACGTTACCTAAGTTTGACGGGCGCAATGCTTATTACACAAAATTGAAAAGAAAACTCCCAATAATCAATTGTAGCTTAATCCAATTTGGCGACACCGTCTCCTGCACCGATAGATTATGGACCAAGATATAATGAAGTTGCTCGTTTATGATGCTTTTTGGCCAGATAAGTACCTCCATAGTTGAATTTTGCAAATCTTATTTGTGTACCTGTGCACAGGTACACGGACCATTTATACTTGGGAAAATTTTCGTAGTCGTCCCTCTAGTTTTGCGGTTGTCTCAATTTCGTCCCTCTAGTTTCAATTGTCTCAATTTCGTCCCTGTAGTTTGTTTTACGTTCCAAATTGGTAAAATCGTAAAATTAAGTGCTCCAATTTTCAATCCGGTTGAACGGGTGCGAAGATCTTATTTTTTTGATCATTTTATCCTCGATGGTCGTAATGAATTTTTGACTCTAAGGCTTTTCAACGAGCACCCGAAGAATATTTATTTAGTTTCAGGGCTCTCATAGGGTGCTCATTGAAAGGCCTTAGATCCAAAAATCCATTATGACCATTTAAGATAAAACGATCAAAAAAATAAGATATTCGCACCGATTTAAATGGATTGAAAATTGGAACCCTTGTTTTTTTACACCATTTATATATTATAGTTAAAAAATTAAGTGTTCTAATTTTTAATCTGTTTGAACCAGTGCGAAGATCTTATTTTTTTGATCATTTTATCTGAAAGGGTCATAATGGATTTTTGGCTCTAAGGCATTTCAATGAGCACCCTAAGAGAGCCCTGAAACTAAATAAGGAGTCTTCGGGTGCTCGTTGAAAGGCCTTAGAGCCAAAAATTCATTACGACCATCTAGGATAAAATGATCAAAAAAATAAGATCTTCGCACTGGTTCAATCTGATCGAATATTGGAGCACTTAATTTTTTAATCATATTTTTTCGTTAGTTTTATTAACGATGTTAACGATTTTACCAATTTGGAACGTAAAACAAACTACAGGGACGAAATTGAGACAATTGAAACTAAAGGGATGAAATTGAGACAACCGTAAAACTAGAGGGATGACTACGAAAATTTGCCCTTTATACTTTTTTAACCACGTATTGCTTTGACAATTTCTAAGTTCTAAGCTACTAAAGAAGGATTTAGGGATACAGTTTAGCACCGCCCCCCAAGAGATCACCTCTTATAAAGAAACCATTTTCCTCAGCAAACTGTATTACAATTGTGGCGGGCCAAGGACTATAGAGGGCTAGACCCTTGCGGCCATTAGAACACCAAGCAAATAAAAAACTGCAAAGGAAGTTTCCAGCACAACCAAAAGAGCCCTAGCTAGCCAAACTAGTGGCAAACAACATGACTTATAAGAGTTGTATACTTACCACTACGCTAAGAAATTCACTAGTGTTTTCCCCAGTTCGCAACGTTGTCACTTGTCATCATTATGCTAATCCATCTACTACCCCGAAACATTTTTTTGTTGAGATCTACAATGCAATATCCTAAATATCACTAGTGCTTTTTCCAAATTGGTAAAGACCATGTACACAAATAAGCATTCTTTATGAAAACCTATGGTTAATCACTGGCAATAATGCCAAAGTCGGTATCCCTATCGTAAATCAATATCAAGATTCCAAAACTTGTGTTTCTTGTAGAGGGTTGGTTCTAGTAACGTATAAAACAATCTAGTGCTTCCTATTACATGGGTCAGAGTCCAATTGGAATAAACTAAACTAGTGGCAGCTGGTAGCCAACTATTAGTCAAACATAGGATTTGCCTGAACCTTATCAACTCACAACAAGGAATTTGCAAATTCTACCTCTTCTGTACTGAACTAGTGAACTCTCCGGTCCACGAGTTAGAAGCATGATACTTCCACTTAGGCGGACAAATTGGTTTAGTTGGGGTAATGGACTAGCTATGCAAGCCTGACAAGGAACAAATGGTAGGAGCGCGTAAAAAGCGGGATTAAAACCCTGGCTCTACCCCCAAGTACTAATCTTTACATTCCTAATAGCAATAATTATTCTTATTTCTAACATATGGATAAATCTTTTTCCTCTTTCTTTTTCCAATCATAGTGTCTACAGCGACAATCAATGCGCATTTCAACTACCAAATCGCCACATCACCGTAAAATCGAAAATGCTAACCCACATACAGTTATACTCCCTCCGTCATATAGTTCATCCACTTTTTGACTTCTAGGTGTCCTAATTTATGTGTCCCCTTTGAAAACCCCAAGAATAAGTGCTGTGAAAATACTTTTTTTCCCCTCATTTCCTGAATTGAAGGGACAAGTGAAATTTGAATTCAAAGGCATTTTGGGAAAGTTCAAGTTTTTAAAGGGTGTAATTTAATGATATTAGGCTCCGAGCTAATCCCTCCGTCCAATTTGTTTTAACAACAGCATAAAACAATCGAATTCAAACAGAATTGGGAAAAATGGAAAATCAAGTGCACTCCGTTTACTACTACCTCTTTTTCCAGAAGCTTGGAGAAGTATCGCTCGGCCTGAACAGAGGTGACGTCACCCCTGTAGTCGCGCCAGATCAAGCACCGGCCCTTGACATCCAGAATGAAAAGCGCCGAGGCGGCGCCCGCCATTGATGGACAACTTCGATGATCGCCGACCTTATAGATACGTATACGTGTGTCTATATAGGTTTGAGGAGAGACTTGCTTGACGCAATTCGATCCAAAGCTTCAATCTTTGGGCGAATTTGAAGCTTTTGAGCGGTTTTTGGGCGATTTGATCTGGGTTTTCATCTGGGAGAAATGTCGTCGGAGGAGAAGTGTGATGGAGCTGAGGTGGCTTTTGGGTGGAGGATTGTAAGTGCTTCGAACGTGCGCGCACCGGATGTTCCTGGAATCAAATAAACTCCTCCCAGTTCAAGCTGTTTTTACCTTTTTAGCTCTTTTGTTTTGATTGATTTTCGCACCCTTAAATTTTATTCTCCACGCAAGAATAATTTGGAAGGTGCGAAAATATTTCCATTTTTTTTATGCACATATTTTGATAAAGGGGACAATTACATTTTTTTTTTTGGGTACCTCCAGGAGTGGGATTAAGTCGTCGATTAGGCGAAATAATGTGAGACTATATTTTCTTGATCAACTCTCATGTTAGCAAACCTATCCGCGACTTTGTTGTCCTTCCTAAGCGTGTGCCTTAAGGTGCATCTCGTAGCATCCACAAGGGCTAATTCATTTTCTATATAACTCATTTGGGCACACGCAAAAAATTGTATTAATTATAAATCATATTACATTGATTGGATATCATATGATAGGGATAAAAAAAGAAATTTAAGCACTAAATCGAAACCCGACACCTTTTTTTTGTGTGTACGGTCCGATGTTTTCAATATCTTTTTTTTTTGAAAGGTATTGCACTTTGAAATTATGTCGTAGGATATTCAATCGTGTAATTCTTTATGTAGTTGATGTTCCTGGCGGAGTTCTAAAAAATGAACGATCTTTAATCATCAATGTGAGCTCAGAAAGGGCCTAAGAGCATCTTTAATGGGCTCTCTTCATTTGTGTGTTAAAATGTGTATTAAAAGGTGAGTTACATAATTGTGTATTAACTGTTAAGGCATTGCTACATTTGGCTTATTTTTTTGTTTTTATTTAAATTTTTTTTACATTTATTAATTTTTTGCTTCGTCATGACCGATAGAAATCTAAAAATTATGATTGAAATCCATTTTTTTAATAAAGACGAAAAAATTGACTTATCAGCTTTTTTCATCTTTATTCAAAAAAATTTAGATTTTGATCGTAATTTTTTACTTTTTAAATTCTTCTCGTAATGACAAAGCAATAATCCTAAAAAAAAATTGACAAAAAACAAATAAATGCGAAAAAAAATTGAATGAGGGAAAAAAAATGAGGCTAGCATATACATGAGTACTCGACTTGTTCAGCATAATCACGATGTGTAAAAAAAATCGTACTATTTGTGATCAACTTAAATAAATTTAGTTGCCTGATGATCGAAAAAATAAATTTCACCAATACTTAACTCGTTCGGCTTATTTATCTAAGCCTACTTGACAAATCAGTAGTTTAACTTTCTAGTCCCTACCTTTCTTAAATCTGAAATCTGAAATCGGAATCTACGTTGTTATCCAAAAATTAATGGAGTAAGAGAGAAATCCAAAAATTAATGGAGTAAGAGAGAAATCTATTCACGGAGAAGTCGTGAATAAGTTATTCATGAAAAATGATCAACAATTGAGAGATGGTTTTTTTTTTTTTTATAGGCAGATTGAGATATGTTTTTAATCTTTGATTCGATAATAAATATTTCTTACCGTTAATGATTTGTCTTTAATCTGAACGGCCAATATTGACTTCGTAAACTTTATTTAAAAAGTTTTTCTCAATTAACAAACACTTGTCTTTATTGCATTCTTATGTAACTATTTGACCAGCTTATTACATTGAAGTAGTCCACCATAATCCTCTTCAGAAAAACCCTAAACCCAGAAAACTGTAGAGCCATTTCAAACACAATTAACCCATAAAATCACATGGCATGACCATAGCATAGCATCCATGCACAGATGGGCCACGGCCCATGCAAACCGCTTCAAAACTCACGACCTCCCACCGGGGCCACCAACTTCCGGAGCCCTCTGCCCCACCTCCCTAGCCTTCTGCCCGATCTGCCCCGTCGCCTCTTGCACGCGCCGCGCCGCCTGATCCAGCGGCCCCGGCAGCATCAAGCTCCGGCGGACGCAGTTTACGGCCCACGAGAACGACGACAGCGCCGTGACCCCGAACGCGCCCGAGGCCAGGAAGCCGGCCACGGCCAGGGCGAGGGTGAGCGCAGCGGGGACGAGGACGGGGCTGCAAATGACGAAGAGCGGGGTGGTAAGGGCGAGGCCGACGAGGGTGCCGGCGAGGGTGAGGCCGGAGAGGAGGAGGAGGAGGCCGCCGGCGGGGAGGAGGGTGACCACGGCGAGGAACTGGGACTTGGAGGGGCGCTTCTCGGGGAGGAGGGATTTGGTGAGGTCGGTGGGGCCGCCGCGGTGTTGCTGCTGCTGCTGTTGGAAGCGCTGCTCTTGGTCGTGGCGGTGTTCGGCCATTGGTGGCGGTGGTTAGAGAGAGAGAGAGAGGGAGAGGGAGGGAGGTGGGTGGGTTTTTAAGGAGGGTGGAGAGGGGACAGGTGGAGTTTGGGGGTGACATTTGTTTGGGAGAATTTTTTGTCGAGATTTGCATGGGAAATGAGTCTATTACGATTGATGGTGGGATTAGTTGGGAAACTTCTTGGACAGTCCGTTTCGCCGCTTCTTTGGTTTTGGTGTGTTGTAATCGATCTAGTCCAGTTTTGTCCATCCTCACCAAACGAGGCTAAATGGTTACCTCGCTCCTGTTGGTTGTTTTCTAACTTGTACGCCTTACCAAATTTAACCACAATTAACCTTAAGAAACCACAAATTATGAAAGTGTAGCTGATTCTGTATGGTCATATTTGAAAGATTGTCCCTTGCATTGCGGGAGGAAAAGATGCGCGGGAAAGAGTCTGAGATCTGTTTCTGAACATATACAATTCCACCTCCCCATAAACCAGCCAGATAATTGAAATTAAAAATTTGTTCAAGCACTCATTTACCATCCAAAAAGGTTGTCCAAAGCTTTACCATTTTCTCTTGTGATTAAGGCCCGGTGTGCTGCATATATAATGTATGGCTTAGTTGTTCAGTTGGATTTTGTGTTGTTCTGGTCTTGTGCTTAGTTGGGCCAAAGTAGGGCAAAATTTGGGCTTCTGAGAGTTCACCCTGGCCCAATCCTGATTTCTCATGTGGGCCAGGCCTTGCTAAGTGTAACTGAGTAAGCCTATCAGACATCATTTTTGATTTATATAAGCCCTTTTCTTAATTTTACTATTAGTTGCCGTTCTTCCTCCAAAATCATCCTTTTCTCAAATATTTCTCCTCAATGCCCTCTTATATATAAGGAAAAACAAACATAAACCAGTTTGTTTCTAAATTCAGCGAGGAGCGCAAGATTGAAATATATGATCGTTTAAAGTGTGATACATACGATACCATGAGAGTATAATAATATCAATTTCCATCACTACGCATTTGATAAGATCACGCATTCTCCGAGCTTGTCTCGTCAAATAAACGAGAGTTTGGGGTGGTTGGTGCATAATGCTTAACTGGCCAAGGGCTTGGATAAATAAGGAGACCTAGCACATACAAAATAAGTTAGAATTGCTCTGATAATTGAAAGCTTGATTGATATGCCATTTTGAAGGAATTTTTAGCAATATTATTCAAGTCCAAACTTAGATTAACGCACAATTAATGCAGACTTTGCATGCATATGATTAAAGTTTGTGCTCCTCTTTTTAAAGGGTTAGAGGGATTGTCACTATTCCTTGAATATTAGTACTTAATTAATTGGAAGATATTCTTAGATTCTTCATATGATGGTCTCCACACAAAAAACATAACTCGACGCATATTGTATTAAGGATGATAATTATTGTCATCAGACCTAATAAATCAAACATTGTTCAAAAAGAGAGTGCATGGAGTGCTGCTATTTTTTGTTCATCTACATAAAAAAAAATGTAGATGAACAATTATGCACTTTGTGTCAGGTCCACATCCATGCGGCGATAAGATTTGTTTTTTCGTAAAACTTGATGTTTATTCCTCGCAAACAATCAACTCGATACCATATTGTGAAGTGCATAATCGATTCATACTTTTCTCGGTTCCAAATTTTAGTTCAACATTTTGGACTAAGCATGTATTTGATTGAGCTCAATCTCTTATCATTAAGCACATATTGATATTCCATGGAATTGATTGTTGTGGGGAATGTTTAAAATTACTTTCGTACAAATTGATTGGATCTGATTATTAAGGCTTGGTGGAAGCCCTGCACATACAGATGAGTAATGTTCATCGACTTTTCAAGTGGGCGAACAAAATAGTAGCTAGTACCACCGGATACTATGATTGTCAAAAAGTCGAATTCTTCGACCCATAATCTTGTAATTGTTAATTGTACCATTGATGGGAGCCATCATAATCCGATCATGATCATCATTGGTAACCCGCCAAAAGAACCAGTCTTCTTGGTATTAAGAATACAAAGGATAAAGAAAGAGATCATCGGGTCCACTTTTTTAATTTTTAAAATTCAAGTGTTCAGATCAGCTTATACACATTTCGACTTATTCCCTGGCCACTTGCAGAGAGCCCAATGGACGGTCCCAAGGGGTTGATAACATATCTAAGATGTTTTGAACTTGAAACTTTAAAAAGAAAACAAATTCAATTCTTAAAACTCAGACCTTGACTGTCAAGCCGATATATAGGAGATCGATCGAGTTCTGTTATTGTAATAGTAGTATATTAATTAAAACAGTCAAACTAAGACTAATGATTGTAGAGTTTTTGTTTTAGAGACACATTAGAGTAACATAACCCGAATTCTTTATAATTCCTCTATGCAAGTGGGCATGACTCATTGCCCTACTGATCATAGGTTCTTATAAAGCTAAAGTGCAATAATAAATAATTATCTTAATTGATTGAGTTTGGGAGACGAGCATGTTAGGCCAAATTGTGTACATTTTAAAGTTATTATGAATGTTTAAAAAAGTAATCCATTAGATTTGGGTGATGATATGTTTGGGGTTTAATTAATTTAATTAACAAGGTTTCAAGCATGTCTTTTTAAATTTTGTTATTTAAGATATCTTGTACTGGCAAAGCATTTTAAATGTGGTAGGATCGATCTAGTTAACGAATACACATATATAATGCGATACCCAAAGTCATATTTTTAATAGCGCGCATAATCTATGAAATAACCCTGTAAAAGTTCTTGAAAAAGTCTAACCTAAAGGAACAAATTAGGGTTTTCAATAACCAAATTTATTAGGATTCAAAATTGCTGCAGCATGACGGCATCGGTTGTATATATTGACGACGGGAATTAGTTCTAGCGATCGGGAATTTTTAAAAATTAGTTCTTGAAATTTTTTAGTAATTGCCTAAATCACCTTTAGGTTCGAGTAATCTACCATATATAACAGCTGTAATCTAATTTGTGATTTGAAAACGGGATGATAACGAAATGAAAATCGCCCCAAATCAAATGCGATTTTCCATTTGATCGCCTGCACATCAGGATATAATTGTATCGAAAAGCTCAAAAACCGTAATCGACCAAAACAATAGCCCATGTTTAAAATCTTCGACAAATAGTTAGGGCCACTAAAAAAAAAAAAAAGTGTTGCTGATGCTTCTTTTAGCGGTGTTTCAAAAAACGCCAGCAAGGTGATTTTTTCCGGCGTTTTTGGAAAAACTCAGCAAAGAGGCGATTTTTACTCATGAATCAATCCTGACGTTTTTCGAAAAATGCCGCCATAGATCTTTTAAATGCCAGAAACCTAAGCCGACATTGGCATTCGATGGAGTTGTGCACAAGCCGCATAGCACTGCATCTGAGCTGTCCGTTCGGCAATTCAACGGTCTAAATCTCATCCCCACCATCTGAGCCGTTCATTACCAAAATAAAATCTAGACCGTTGGAATATCAAACGGATGACCTAGATGTGCGGAGCACGGTGCCGCACAGCACCTCCCGCGGGTGGGCCACTGGTGAATGGTGATCATAGTATTACAAAATCAGAGAGAGAGAGAGAGAGAGAGAGAGAGAGAACATAAGATCGATGGAAATGTCTGGTAGGGGGCATGAACAGAACCGCCCACATCCTTTTGTTTGTGATGAGATAGGAGTAGTAGTTGTTTGTCCTCCTCGTGAAAATTTTTTCAGTGCCGAGTGGATATTATACGGTGTCCGCTCGCGTATCCAAGCCTTCTATTTTATTTTTGAACGACTTAGATTTAGAGATAGAAAATTTTGGGATGAGAGGAAATAGATGGTTTCAATTCGAACCGTCTAAAAATATATTAGACGGCTCGAATACGCCAAACGAATACCACGTGAGATATATCCGCTCGGGACAGAAAAAATCTCTCCCTCCTCGTAGTTAACCCTGCAGGAGCAGGACTCTGCTCTTTTTTTGCTTCTTTTCCACGCCTTTTACAGAAAGAAAAAGAGAAATTGGATTTGATGTGTTTGATATACGGCCCACCCTTGTGGAGTAGTACTACTATACTATTCTTCTGGATTCATAAATGCAACCATCTGATCAAACACTGTGTCACCCAGACTCTTTCGTTCTGTAAACCTGGCTAAAGGACGCAGGCAGCGCTTTGTCTCCAACTGCAACTTGCAATCCACACTGCTCCCGTTTTAGATTTGTTTTCTTCGTCTTAAAAGTATCCAGGCCAGCGCTTACGGACAGCTCAACTAATTTTGGAAGATTAATTACAAAGTACACTACTGTAGACCAAAATAAAGTTGGAGCAAAATTTAATGTGAACTGACTCCAAAAAAATTGAGCTCAAAACTTGAGGAAGGAGCAAATTTAAAGTCCCAAAAATTGACCACCGGATTAATTCCTTGGATTTTTTTTTTCCGTCAAACGGAAATTCTTGGGTTTGATTAATTTGACTAGACGGTCCTATCATGTCGAATTTTTGGGGAAGAAAGGAATTTTGTACAAGACGGTCATCTATTTTTTGCCTTGGGAGAAGTGGCACAATCACGCAATTATCGAAATCCAATCTACCTGAATTTTGTTTCTTGGAACCGAATATGTTTAGCCGTTGTGGCTTCGGATGTGCTCATTTTGGTGATTAAATATGCTCATTTTTTTAGAACTCGTGGAAAGAGACATGCTTCAAAGAAGGTCCTCCCCTCCTCCCCCGAAACCATAAGCAGCTTGACAGCTTCTACGTTCGCCTTGTGTAATAACAAGAAATTTTTGAATATAGAGAACTCAACAACACCCACTGTTTAAAAGTACCAGAGAGAAGTCGTTAAGTTCTTAACCTCCAATGCAGACATCCATGTTTGAATATGCACACGACCACACGAGGGTTTGTGATTCTATCTACATCAAACAGCTCCAAATATAGCTATGTCCGAAGATTGTATTCGCAGACTTTTTGTTACAATCTGTATAGGGGTCACATGTCCCTGGCACACCATGCACCCCAGTCCACAATGTCAATTTTATCAATAAAATTTTTGCCGTTTAAAAAAAAAGGAAAAAAAAAAGAAGAGGTCCACAATGTGAATTACACGGTACAGTCCACAAATGAAACCTCAGACGATCGAGTTGCCTCTGCCGATAAAAGTACAGTAAAACCCAACATAAACTTCAGAAAACTTCTGCCCCAACACAGTACAGTACACCAATCTAACTGTGCAGAAATGTGTACACGCAGAGAAATTTTTCAATACCGGGTGGGAGCTACGTGGTGCCGAACACGTATCTCGGCCGTTTAAATGTATTTTGGATGGCTCAGATCTGTTTGAGTTTGAGGGAGGTATTTTGGTAATTTTATATTAAAAAATTACCCAAATGGGCCAAACAGATTTGAGCAGTTCAAAACACGTTTGGACGGTAGAGATCGTGTTCGGCATCACGTGGCCCGTGTCCACTCGGCACTGAAAAACTTATGGTACACAGATGATCCCGGATTTAACCGGGCCCATCACATAAATCTTTGAGATCTTTGATGGGTTCGTCCTAAATTTACCACAGTTTTCCTTGTCCTCTCTCATTTCCCTATATATTGGAGGCCAGGTTTTGCATAGACACATAGATGGATCGAGCACAAATTAAGCGACTCAGTCCTGTTCGGTTTGAATTTTGACGGAGATTTTTTAGGGGTCGTTCCACTTTTGTGGAAAAAGAAATTTTTGAAAAAAAAGCAATTTTAAGCTCAAAAATCTTGTGTTTACGCAAATAAATTTCCTACCAATATGGATCTTATTTGATAGATCTCATGAAGATCTTTTAAACGGTGCAAAAAAAATTGAAAAAATATTTTTCATTTTCATTATATTTGAGTTTGAAATTATCTTCCTTTGAAAATTAAAAGTATTTTTTAAAAAGAACGTGGAACACTACCTTAGAATAATGAGCAGAGAGAGATAGATAGAGAAAATATATTGGAAATCGTACCCAAGAATTTTGAGATCCCCACGAAGAAGGTTACATGAAGATATTTTGTCATCTTCCCTCTGCTGGCTCATCTTTTGCGTATGGTATAGTAGGACAGTCTAATGTTTTTTCACAACGTAAGAGTATTGTTCGTGAAGATATTTTTGGAGGATTCGAACTTGAGACAACTTCAGCAACTAGTATTGTACTCTGTTAGTAGATCCAAACCCTAATTTTAAACTTATTGTAAAATCCTGAATTACATGGGACGGGGTAAAGTGCCTATGATTATCGGATCAAATTGATTTTTAAAAACGAATTATACATAATTTCTAAAAAATAAAATGAAGTTAATCAAAGGAGAGAAGGCTCTATGTCCCTTTGGTTAATTAATCAACATCCAGAAAAAAAAAAAAGTACGGACAACACTGTGTGGTGGCGGGTTTGGAGTGTTCTCTTTCGATGCTATATATATATATATATACATATATATATATATATATATATATATATATATATATATTCTGCTGGTTGTTTGAGTCTGTGTGGTTTTTGTGGGTTCTTTTTGGTGTTCGGTTGGGCATCTTGCCTTCTCTAAGGTCTCGGGGTGGCTTTTTGCCCGTATGCCCTTAATCCTTTTAATATTTGTAGCCCTTTATAAAGATTAAATTCTTTTTGCTTGGAAAAAAACAGTGTGTGGTTTGCATATTGGGTGAGCTTTCCCTAAGGCTAAATTTTTGGTATATTTTGAATTTTCGTTAGATTCACGTCTTATTTTCTGATCATATCAACGAGAGGAGCGTAAAAGTTGTGTTGTATGTACATTTATGTATGTACTCATATTCTTTTCGAATTCACATAGACTTTGAACAAGCTAGAAAATCTTGTGTTTTCAAAAGCAAAACATGAATCCTGATATAGTGAAAAAAGTGTTAGTAGTACTGTGGTAGCTGGCTAGGTACCAAACGACAAACACAAAGATGAAAGAAGACGCACACGTATATGTCTGTCCGTTGCTACTACGTACAATCCTAGATTCTGGTGGATCCGGCGCTACTATAATATACAATAATTTTACGATCACACACAAATATATACACACGCGCTCATTCACGAAAGAAATGAGTCCCATACACACTGCAGATGTCCAGTATATGTAGGGTCCATCCCTTTGTGTATGTGTAAGTGTTTGTATAAGTTATTGTACTAACATTATAAATGTTTTTCTAGAGTTATTTGAGATGATGAGATATCTCCAACACTGAAGTCGATTTCTTCGTCCACCCAAAATTCCCGACAGAGATGAATCGAAAAGGGGGTGTGGGATTCTTTGATGATCTCAAGAAAGTTCAATTGGCCCAATCGAGAAGACCATGAATCGTAGATGTCGATGGACGTGACGACCCAATTGGACTGCTACAACACCACACACACACTCAGAGAGAGAGAGAGAGAGAGAGAGATCTGACACAGATTAGAGGAAAAGGCGAGAGAGAGAGAGAGAGAGAGAGAGAGAGAGAGAGGTATTATAGGGTTGGGATAAGAAATGAGGTCCCGTCTCCGTGGAACAAATTAAGAGTTTGAAATCTGTGAAATAAAGTTCAAGAAAATACAAAAATTAATGGAAGATGCTAAAAAAGGCGAATGGATTATTGGTAAGATTTAAAAAAAAAATGTATTGAATTGTGTAAAAAATTAAAAAGGATTGGCATTTGGCACCACACATGAAATTCGTTCCATGAAAAAAAAATGAATGGCTCAGATTCACAGTACTCCAAATCTAGACTATTCATTTTCTTTTATGCACTGAATTTCATGTATCTAATCATTTTTAAATAAATAAATAAAATGGGATAAATATATATTAAAAGGTGTAAAAAGTATATTAGAATCTTTTCTCTCTTTTGCCTTTTTTAAAGATTTTTAAGAGCCCAGGAGAATGCTTCTTGGGCATCATCACAACACCACGAGAATTTTTGGTTGCTTGATGGGTACTACATCAGGCCGACGTAGTGCCGGAGCAATACATTCGAACCGTTCAAAAGTGTATTAAACGGTTCAGATTGAAAAATTCTATCTTCTTTCGCCCCAACCCTCTCTCTCCTTTTTATCTCTTCTTTATCTTTTCAAATCCGAGCCATTCAAAATCAAAATGAACGATCTGGATGGATCGAGTAAGCACTACGTGGTACCTGCTCGGCACTAAAAATCTTCTCAAAAAACACAAAAGTGCCCCTACGCCCTTCCTAAAAGAATTACGTGACCTGATAATTGATTGACACCTCTCTCGCTCTCTCTCTCTCTCTCTCTCTCTGACTTACTGAAATAAGTTTTCCTCTCTTTCAACAAACCCAAAACCCCAAGCACATCTTTCTTTTAGACCATGTGTTTACAGTGTGTGCTTAATTCGATGGTTTTTTTTTTTTTTTGGGGGGTAAGTAATGTGTGCTTCGATGTTGTCAAGAAACAATAAATAATATGGAAATGTTTTCCCACCTCCTTCTTGGAAACGCATATCTCCGATTTCAGAACACTATTTCAAAACCCTAACCCTAATTATGTTTGGTAAGCTTCGTTTTACTAATAAGTTTTGGTTTTGATCCGATTCCTTTTCCCAATTCCGAGTCATGTCGGCCCTCCAAGATGTTTATGGCGTCTGTGTGTTAGAGAGAGAGAGAGAGAGAGAGAGAGAGAGAGAGAGAGAGTGGCATGCACTGTTTTGTCTGGGAGGTGTTGGGGGGACGAAAACAGTGAAGGGGTATGTGGAGAACAATCAATCCCATATGGATCCAATGGGCTATCAACTGTTACACCCACTGTTTTAGATAAATTGAAAAAAAATTAAAAAAATAAACTTGCAAATTATATGAGGCTCATAAGCTGTCCATTAAATGGTCTAACTACTAGTACTATGTATGAAAAATCAGATGGAAGCCAACGACACATAGAGATGATAGAATTCAAAAATATATTACAGCGATATATATATGTATATATATAATAGACTTGAATCGATCTCTGGCACATATACTATTAGTACTCCCTCCGTCCCTTTTTTATAGTCCGGTATTCCATTTTGGGCTGTCCCTTAATAAGTGTCCAGTTTGTAAAGTTAGTGGATAAAAGTTGGTGAATTGTCTATTTTGTCCCTAAAAGTAGATTCCATTTTGAAAAGTAAGTGAGTAAAAAATGTAATGATGATGAGTAAGTAGGGAAAGTGAAGGAAAAAGTTGATGTGAAAGGTATAATAATGATATCTTTTTAATAAATTGGAGTTACGAAGTAGGACATTTAAAAAGGGACGGAGGGAGTATTATATATGAAAAATGAGATGGAAGCCAACGACACATAGAGATGATAGAATTCAAAAATATATTACAGTGATATATATATATATATATATATATATATTAGACTTGAATCGATCTCTGGCACATATATGATTGTCTGTTCCTTCGGTGCCAACTTAGTTGGAATAGGTGGTTAAGTTGGCTCCGGTGGTTTCGGTTGTAATGCCTTTTTTCACCTTCCTTTTAATCTCTGCAATTCTTTGTTATTTTGGTTATCAGAAAATATTGACTTGAAGCAGATAAAACTGCTATTTTAGAGCATATACTCTAGATTAGGTAAAAGAGCATCTTACGTATTTTACCTAACCAAAAATCCAAAATAAGCATTGCACCAGGTTAACAATAGCCCCTTTTAGGTTGAGGTTGTGTAGTTTTGTTATGGTGTTTAGTTGGCGTCTTGCCATCTTTAGGTCTCTGGTGGCTTCTGCCGGTGTGTCCTTGATCCTTTTAATCTTTGTAATTCTTTATAAAGATTAATAAATTCTATTTGCTTAGCAAAAAAAAAAAAAAGCCCCTTTTGAGGTTAGGTAAAGTAACAGTGCATAGGTAAATTTACCTAAGAACTATTCACTATCTATACATTTAATATTATTTCTTCTCTCTCTTATAGCCTCACTTTCTCTCCTGCAACAAGAAGAATAGTGAAAAGAAAAATAAAGTATTATTTTAATAGAGAATAGGTAAAATAAATAGTATTGGTATACTATTGAAAAAGATATGAGTAATTAAAAAGAAAAATGTGCACCATTCATTGACAATTTTGGCTCAATTTTGGCCTAATCTGATGTACTTGCTCTTATCTGTTGGTTAGTTCGAATCCACTTCACGCTCCAGAGTTCAGACCAAGACTTTTTGACTTGCATATTACAGGTTATTTTATTGAGAATAAATTCTTTACATTGCGCCACGTTACAAAACAGTGGTCTCAATCAATAAAACATGACGATGTGGCGCAATATAATTGATTTAGAGGAAACAAATGTTTACACTGACAGTATAAAGAATTTAATCTCTATTTTATTAGGGCCGGATTTTCCCTGACACATGCAATAAAGTTTCCCTAATTTCATGGTGTGGTATAAAACATACCTACATTTGATGTAGTCCATGCATCTCAAATAATTCTAATCAAAATTCTAGCTCCCTATTGTGCATGGGTGTAGAAGATCCAGAAAAAACAGACATTTTAAGAATTCGAATCAGACTATACAAAAGCGAAAAAACAAAATAGAGAATTTACGACCCATATACACGCTCGTAGAATTTCATAACACTTGCATAGAAAATCATACAATTTTCACCAAAATTACCGTCTCTTTGCTTAAAAAATGAGCTGCGACGAGCACTTTCATTTATATTAATTAAGCCACACCAATAGGTACCCTCAAAATGACACGTCGCAATGGGCGGTCACGGGCTTATTAATTCGAAAGTAACGTTTGTATATTTATGTGCAAATTAATGACGTAAGTTTTATTTAAGTACTAAAATTTCTATTCCTAGATATATTATAGTACTAATTTATAGAATGTGGATTATTTAATGAACAAATATTTTTCCCTTAATGTATGCAAAGCACCCCTAGAATGAAAGGTGTCTTTTCTGTTGCAACTTAGCGCCGACTTGCCTTATATATTTTATGAGCCTTTTGGAATCAAATTAGCCTATAAATAAATTTAGAATCAATTCTAAATTTATATGCTGAGAATGTAAAGCTAGAAAGCATGCAGTGGCCCTTCAGATCAACAAAGCACAAATGCAAAGCAAGAATATATCTATAGGGTTTATGGAAGACTAAGCCATAGACTTAGGCCGCTATGGAGAATCCTCTTTACTTCTAAATTGTACCTTTAATTCTTGATTAAACATAATCTATCACCCTAGCTAGGGAGAAAAGGAACTTTCACATGGACATTCTCTAGTGTTGCAGAGCTAAAATTATCAATAACACAACAAAAAAGATGAACTAGCTAAGTTTAGTCCTTTTGCGCAGTGTTGAGCTTCGGATCCGGGGATGCAGCAAAGCAACTCCCTGCAGAGCGCATCCTGACCGTTCAGAAGTGTTTTCAGCGGTCCGGATTTAAAATGAACTCTTCCAGGAAAAATTACGTTAACTCTTCTTTCATGGAAGAGTTCGTTTTCAATATGGACCATGTATTGATTGTCAAGATGAACGATTAGCAGGGCGCTCTACAAGGAGCTGCTTTGTAGCATTCCCACGTCTGTTGGGCTTCTTGCCTTTCACTCCCCCATTCCCCTTGATGTACCCATTATCGAGATATCGATAAACTTCTTCTTTGCCAACCAAAAAAAAAAAATGAACTAGAGTATAGCTACTGATTCAAATAAAAACATACCCTAAAGAAAGACTTAGGTCTTCAATGCCACAGTAAACCCCCACAATTATTTACTTTGGGGTAATGGTTTTAGGTACAAAAATACATATAACTCCTGAACTACCAAATTATAAATCTTCTATATATATATATATATATATATATATATATATATATATATGTTTTTAGAATTCAATGGCCTAGCTAGCTAGCTAGAAGTTTCCTTGTGAGGGCTAACTAGCTAAAAGCCAGCTTATAACTACAACTAATTAACCAAAATAATATCATACCACAGGATGATCCTCATAAGCTCCAGCTGAAAAGATGCAAAACCCTAGATGGGTTCTGACACTCCTCTTTAAATTCAAATATTTCCACCACCTCCACCTCCACCGCCTCCGGTTGTGTTACCAGAAGGGTTATAGTCATACCATGGAAGAGGATAAGGATAGGGGAAAGGAGAAGGAATTTGATGGAAATTCCCTCCCTCATTTCCCATCCTTCTATTTATCACCTCCACCGGCCTCGGGCGACTCACAGCGGTCGGATGACTAACCGAATTGACCAACCCCGGTGGTGGTGGGGCAGGTAGCACGGTCGCCTGATTGATCTCATTGCAGGCGTACCGAATCAAATCGGCATTGGCAGCCTCCAGCTCCTTCTGGAGCCTCTCCACCTGTCTCTGGAGGAAAGAGATGGCACCAACGCACCCGTAAACCGGGTCCCTGACCCGGGCTTCTGCTTCGTAAGCGAGTGAGTTCACCGCGTCTTCCCTCTGGTGAGGGAGGACCTCGTTGAGGAGTTTGGTCACGTTGCTAGCGCCAAAGATTTTGTGGACGTTGGCAAATTTCGTTGGCTCCTCCGGTGGGAAGTAAGGGGCGAAAACGCAGCCGGGCATGCACTTGCGCCGGAGGAACTTGCAGGCGGCGCAGGGGGTGCTGTAGGAGTTGTGAGATGAAGCCATTTCCCCTGCAAAAACCCAAGTAAACAAGTTACTATGAGATTTATTTCAGAAAAAAATAGAATTCTCGGGCATAATTTTCGTTACATATGCTTCAGAGGTACTTTTATTTCAAATGGAAACACACTTTCATTTTTGATTTCATTATTGTACATAATTAGGAATGAGTTTTTGCACAATTTTTTTTTAATTTTTTTGTGGGGTGTTTAACTTCAAGAGATTTTAGTAAGGGAACTTTTTTTTTTTTTTTTGATCGGCAAAATTTTTTTAATAGATCGATAAGAGTGTGTTAGGGAACTTAGGAGTGATAATTAAGAGTGTGTTTTATTGTTAATTTACACACAGAACTTGTTGAAAAGAACAGGTTTTTCTTTTCCTCCTGAGAACGTACAAGGGTTGAAGATTTTCCTGTGCAGAAATGTTCTTGTGGCTTTCATTTATGCTAAGCCATCTTTATTCTTGCGAGTTACTCTTTAATGGGAAAATTAAAGAAAATGTCTCAATGGGAAAATTATCACAAATCTTTTGTTTCGGAAAAGTACAACAAATTAATCGGAGTTGCCAGATTTTTCTCCGTGATGTGTACACTTCTTAATTAAAGACTCTCTCTCTCTCTCTCTCTCTCTCTCTCTCACACACACACAGACACACACAGAAGAGCTTGATCTGCATGTTTTCTTGTGGAGTGGTTTTAAAATCTTGTGCTATGTTTGATGCATTAACTCTCTCTCTCTCTCTCTCTCTCTCTCTCTCTCTCTCTCTCTCTCTCTCTCTCTCTAGATCCTAGATTTGGAAGAATTCAGCTGCATCAGCAATCATGACGACATACAAACTTGTTCTACTGAATTGCTCAGTTGCACATGGGATCCGGCCAGTGGAGCCTCCCAAAATCTTAAGATGGCACATGAAAATCTGTGGGGTCTTACACTCTTACTGCTAAACCCTAGATGATCAGATACTACAACTCAAACAACATACATGTATATATATATATATATATATATGTGTATCCATAGTGTGTTTTTTTTTTTTCCCCCCCTATAGCGCGCCTTTCAGATTTCCTAGAGCAACACAACAACCAGAATTAAAGAAACTATCACACGGAAACACTTAAATTACTAAGCAAACACCATATGTGGTTAATTTGTGATCTTGGTTGTAGTTTCTTCGATCAGCAGAACAAAAAGAAAAAGTACCTTTTTTCTCTCCTGTAGATCCTCTTTATTTCAAGAGAGAGCTTATTTTCCCCCCTTTTTTCTTCACCAGTATGATGTAGCCCTGTGAAAGATATGTGAGAGAGCTTCACACATTCATATCTGGAGGTGGTTGGATCATCACCTCATAGAGGAACACCTAAAATTGGAGAGAGAGAGAGAGAGAGAGAGAGAGAGGAGAGGAGAGGAGAGGGGGGCCTGAAGATTAAGCAGGGAAAGGTAGTGGGTGGGATGAGAAGGGGCAAAGAGAATTTTTAGTGGATGGGAGAAGGAATGAGGGAAATCGAGGACAAAAGGGTAATAAATGGAGAAGATGGTACAGTGATAATACTCATGGCTATTGTCTAGTTGTGGCCCTTGTGGGGAGAGATTTTTCGAGTGCCGGGTGGGTATATTTCACGTGGTATTTGTTCGGCGCATTTGAGCCATTGGATACACTTTTGGACGGTTCGGATTGAAATCCTCTCTCTCTTCTCACTCTAACACTCTCTCTCCTTTTCTCTCTCCAAATTTGAGCCGTTCAAAAATGAAATGGACGGCTCGGATGCGCGAGCGGGAACCACGTGGTACCCGCTCGGCACTGAATTTTTTTTCCCTTGTGGGGGATGTCCCCCATTCTTTCTTCTAACCTATTGCCTCTTCCTCATGCATTCAAGTTCACACACACAAAAAAAAAAAAACATGAATAATAACCAGTTGGTGTGGTTGATTCTTCATCTTGAGTTCGAGTCATCATGGAAGAAATGCTCGGCTCCCGTTATAACTAGTAACTCTCTTAAATCAACTAACTTCCTATCGTTTGGCAAAAAGAAGTTCCAAAAAAAAAAAAAAAAAACCTAAAAACAAAATCACTACCAGAAAATAGAAGAAACACAATTACAAAAATAATCGTAAAAATGAGCAAGAGACTGAAAATATCGAATCATCATCTAAATTTTAATCTAATAAGTGCTCATAAAAATATTAATTTTGAAAAATATTGCTACAAAGCATCCCTTCTGTTTTGACTGTGTCTGGTATAATGCACCCTTAATTAGTTCTATATAAGTACATATATACTATTTGGACACAAGTTTATCGCATAAATTTTGAATTCATAATTTATGCAAATTCTGAGAGAATTCAGAAGTTTATTGCATAATTTTTACTTAAGAATTCAAACTATTCCTGCAAATGCAGAGAATTTAATTTTATGTAAGTTTAAATTTTCAGCCATACAAGTATAAATGTAAAGCGTTTCAAAGAGTTTTACTTCGTACATGGAGACATGTATTATAATAGAGAGTGTCTTATTTTCGGTGGTGCTGTAAAGAATGTATTTACAACACCAACTAATCACAGTCGCCTATTTGCGCAATCAATTGCTAAGATTCATTTTCAATTATGACCGGTCACAATTAACTCTTCTCCGAAAAAATTTCATTAACATCTTGACCGTCCAAAAGTGCGATTAAATGTTGAAAACACTTATTTACAGCACATCCAAAAATAGGATTTTCTCATTATAATATATTGTTGGTAGTTAGTACTCGTAGTTAAATGACAAGAAGGCAACATTCAATGCTCCTCCAAGAATTCAAACCCCAAACATCCAGTCAAAATCAGAGAGTACAAACATAGCTCTTGAGCTAAGCTCAATGGCACTGTTGTTTGTAAGAGCATCTTCACCTCTTATTTAAATTTGGGTAAAAATATGAGTAAAAATTTCATTTGGTATTGTGCGTTTCAATGGGTAAACTCAAACTCAAGCATAAATATGCACAAATTTGAGTAAAACCTTCATTAATTAGCAATATTGTAAATTTATACGTGTGAAATTTGCCTTTAAAAATTTGAGTAACAGTTTGAGTGGAAGACGATTTTGGGTGATTTTTACTCAAATTTGAGTATGAGTTAAGATTTGAGTAAAGATTAGAGATGCTCTAAACGCCATTGAGTTTATTTATCAGATTTTGGGACAGTGAAGAAGCTCATGCATGGTATTCCTAAAAAAAGAGGGTTAATCGGTCATCCATGGAGTCATCTCAATAAATTATGGAGTATTTTCCTTGAGAGGAATAGAAAACCATAT
Organism: Rhododendron mucronatum var. ripense; assembly: GCA_019656295.1. Lineage (NCBI taxonomy): Eukaryota > Viridiplantae > Streptophyta > Magnoliopsida > Ericales > Ericaceae > Rhododendron > Rhododendron mucronatum. The sequence continues at coordinate 104,561 of BPLT01000019.1, forward strand.
TTTAAAATATCCAATTCCATTATGATTGTCCATTTCTTAATTAAGGCAAATAAGACTTGATCAGGTACTTATGGATATGAAATTATCATGATTTCGTACATAAACAATACACATATTGGTACCAAAAAAAAATTTCATCTTTTGTTGGATTTCCTTCCCCTTTTTCTTATTTTTAATAAAAATTTTATCTTTTGCTGATAAAAAAAAATTACACATATTGTTACAAATAAAATTAGATCATGATGAGCCCATTTTCTCTCAAATACAGAGCACATGAAGAATCAGACGAGAGAATCTAGAATGTTTTTTTAAATTCAAGTAGGAGAGTATACGCAATAATTTGGAAATCCAATCAATCATGGCCATGTTTAAGTTCTACTATGAGAAAACTAAAGCAAGTGATCTGCATAGTTGAACTATAATTCTTTTTCTTTTTTTTTGTGTGAGATTTTTTTTTTTTTTTTTGAGATAGTATGAAGTAATTCTCATGAAACCATGGTTTAATTTACGTTAAACTCTTATTATTAGTTTATAAATTTATATAATAAATTGGACATTTATAAATTGGTTCCCCTACACAGTTTTTCCCGGATTGATGAGTCCTGCCAAAGGTTTCCATGTTACTTCTCATTCTTTATTGCACCCATTCCAGTGTATATGGGCCCATTCGGCCCTAAACCTAAAATTTAGTACTACTTCTTTAGACAATATGAACAGTTCCTTAGATTACAAAGTGGACCACCACCAATCATACCACCAAAGTTTATTCCTACTTTTATTTTTGAGGGTCAGAGTACCCGGACAAGCTTACGGCACCTCAACTAATGCTCTCTCAAATTCAGTCAAAGAAAGATCTCCATGCCGGAACTAGAAAATTGACAAGAAAGTACTTTCTTGCGATCCGGCCTAAGAGTCGAATCTTGGTATAGGGAGCAAATTCACCGCCCAATCATACTAAACCTGGGGCTATCATACCGCCAAGATTATTGTGACAAACTCCTAGGAAAAAAAAACTGCAATGGGTACCGATCCATAGAATTACCAACATCCATTCGATATTTTTAAAATAATTTTTTTTTATGGAATTGGGTTTAAAAAAAAAACAGCTCAAAATAATATCGGTAAGTGCTTAATCAATATAACTAATTTTTGGTTCAAAAAAAAAGACACAATGGTACATATAGGTCCGGTACCTGTATCATTTTCGGGAAAAATAAACAGTGATAAACCATGTTTGTTTTGAGATTTTGGGTAATGCATGGAGAAAGAGATAGAAAATAATAAGAGTAATAATTGAAAAAAAAATTATTAAAAATTATGCGCCGAGAGAAAATTCCAAATTCAAAACCCCAAAACGCACCTTGTCCATGTTCTTCTTTGGTACCATTTTTAGGCAAAAAGCTAACATACCCTACCACTTCTTTAGCCGCAGCCTCAAACAACATGCACATATAGCCATGACATCCTCTCTCTCTCTCTCTCTCTCTCTCTCTCTCTCTCTCTCTCTCTCTCTCTCTCTCTCCATTTTCTCTATTGTTGAAGGATTTTCGAGAATAATATATATAGGGAAGATTTATAGAGGCTGCCATTTCTGCACTCCTATTGGATTTTTTTTAAATATCTCTACAGCCGTACTATGGAAGTATGGAGTGGAATTGCAGTATTGAAGACGTGGGGGAATGCGGATTAATTAGTTTAACCACCGGGATAAGTCTGAACTGAATATATATAAACAAGTACGCCACTAATTATGAAAACAATCGATCTAACTTGCCGATCCTTACGTTCGTCCTCATTGATTTAATACGGTTTAATATCTCATTTTAGAGGAGATCGATCTTTCTTCTGTACATAGAAACTTGAATGATTTAAGTGGAATTACTCTCTTACCCTTTCGTGCTAAAAAAAAGAAAAAAGCTAAGTTAGATAAGTCGCAAGCAGTAGCGTGAGCAATGAAAACGTCTGTGAAATCCATCTACAAAAATTCGCAAGAACGAGCGCAATGCAATAAATGAGAACGAAAGCACATATATGACATTTTAAAGAACTATGTGAGTAACTTGAGGCTAATTAATGTAGCTTGATTTGGGTTTATGCGCTATAATCTTCTTCCATAGCAAAAGGTGGCCAATCCAAGTAAATTAGGATTGTTAAATAAACCAAAAGCACTCAAGCGTCACTCATTTAATTAAGCTCCTACAAGAAGGATCTTCAAGTTTCTATGTATCACAATTAGTTAAACGTTCGAATTTAATTACTAGTTGAAATAAGTTATTACTTGGCTCCATAAGCTTAATACTGTTTTTAAGAAATCAATTAACCCGAGTTTATCTTCCAATCTACTATAGATACTTAGTTGAGACTTGAGATTGACTTGACTGATAAATTAACAAACGAAACTAGAACCATATTTTTGAAACTCGTTAGTTGCCAATTAATACAAAGTCGAGCAGTCCACTACTTGTCTCGTCTCACCAGTTTGCAGGGTTGTAAACGAACCGAGTTGCTCGGCTCATCAATACTTGGCTTGACTCATTTGGTAATCAAGTTGAGCTCAAGCTCAAATTCGAGTTTTAGGCTCGTGTAATAAATGAGCCGAGTTTAACACTCTAAAATTTGGCTCGTTTGTAGATGCTCGTTTCGTAAGTGAACCGGGCTCAGCTCGTCAAGGGCTCACAAATGAGCTGAGATTGAGCTTGAGTTTTAGGCTCATTTAGTAAACGTGCTGAGCTCAATCAAATACTACAAAGCTCGGCTCGACTCGTTTGCACCCCTGCCCGTTTGTATTCCTAATCCAAATCACCTAAATTTCTAAGCCCGGCAAGAAACTATAGAAAGATTCAAGAAGTAGAGAGAGAAGACCTCAAGTAGTGAACTAGAAAGAGAGAAGAGGAATTCTGTTGCACTCTTTCATTGTGTTTGCTTGAGAATTACAATCGCAGGACCTGAGCTTATATCATGATCTCTGAGATGCACGATCTCATTCTGTCACTGTTACAGCTGTCAAACTAATACACGAGAAGGTATTTTCCTAATTACCAACTAATCACTTCTCTTAAAATAACTTCCTAACTGAAACTAAGGCTCTGTTTGTTTCGATTTAAAATGTTTTACAGTGTAAAATGTTTTTTCAAAAAGCAAACTTCAAATTTTTATTTTTTGGTGTATGGTTAACACTTGAAAATATTTTTAGAAATCAACAAAATAGTGTAGAGAGAGATGTGGAGCTTAAACAGTGGAGAGATATGAGATTATTGGAATTGAACGTGGGTCAGGATTGACGATCGAGAAAACTGAGCAGTGAGAATTGCAGTAGAAGGCAACGGGTTTATTTCCGAAAATAACTTACGAAATATTTAAGGGTAAGTCATTTTCATCCTATTAATGGAAAATGTTTTACATGCAAAATGTTTTCCTTATTTTTTACACAACCAAACACCGAAAAATAGGTAAAATATTTTACGTCCAAACAAACGGAGCCTAACTCACTTTAATTAATGATCAGTTGTCTTGACAGAAACAGTTTGTGTAGGAAGGATTTTCCTTCTTTGCCCACACAAAGGTTTCAGCAAACAGACAGATGCTACGTTCACTGCACGCCCACGTTTCTTAAGGGCCTAACCTAAACTAAATGAGCCCAATTCTGTTTCCTGAACATTAAGTCTACACTCACCGCACAAGTTAGGCCCTTAAGAAAATGCAACATTGAGGTAGGTAGGGAGTTGGGTAACTATCAATTTATCACTTTGAATAATAGTAATGCACATGGATTCTTTCCATAGTAGTACTACTGTACTGGCTATATATGCTCTTTGTTTCTTAATTTACATTTACATTTACATTAATAAAGTGATCTAAAACCTCAAATAGCTTTCTTCTCTAGGGTAGCGACAACTTGGTACACAGCACAATCCCTACCACTCTCATTCTAGCTATCCTATCCACCAACTACTCCTTCAAAAAGGAAGCTCTTTTTAGTACTACTACTACCACTCACTACTTCACCCTCCCTCGTGCTGCTGCCCACAAGATGGTATAGCCTTTTTCAGAAATCTCTCACTTGAGAAGAAAACCAAAGTGGACTCCACTCCAAGAAACCGTCACCATTTTTGCAAGATATAAATAACACTAGTAGCAATAAAAACAAGACAACACCAATTCCCAGTTTACTCTTACTATAATAAAGTCCTTTCTTTTTCCCTTTTCTACTTTCTACGTCTTCTTGGCTTCAACCCAATTTCCTCATACACAGTCCCATATATGCAAGAAAGGCTTTAATCGGGTCCCAGTAATGATGGATTATAGGAATTCTAAGCTAGAAAAGAACAAATTGAGTTCAACAGTAACACCATGGGAAATGCTAAGGTAATTTCACTTTATGGTGTGCTCAAATCGAAAAAAACAAAAAATTTGCTATGCCTTTCCATGGTGAATGTTATCCCGTTTTCTCGTCAAATGTTTATTTTTTTTTTTCCCTGATGAGTACAAATTTCATTGAAAGCTCAAACAAGAAATACGTCATCTCAGGGGCATGTCCCCGGAATACAACCAAGGCCCATACATGAGCACACGCCCAGCACTCAGCAACACAGCAAGTGCAATTCAAAAGGATCAAGCAGAAACGATTACAGGCAAACGAGAGGATCAAGCAAAGGCCAATACAGACAAACAAGAGGCTAAAGAAAACCCTGAACGAAACTCCTGAGCTGATCTCATGATTTTACAAGGACCCCAATGTTGGCATAAGGCTCTATTTTCCTGGCATGGCTCCACCATTCTTTCTTATAACTCAGACAGCCTCTCATGTTAGTCTTGCTTGACCCGGGCCTTGTTCTGAGAAATTCGATGGTTCCTCTCCATCCGGAGGTTATAACTGTGGCTGTCAAAAGATCATCTCATAATCAAACTGCAGAAACATTCACCCTTCACCTGAAGCACATACCGATCGGATGATTTCATTCAGCTTCCAAGGCCCATTTTGAACCCTGCTCTTGCGCCTAACTGCCTGCCAAAAATGCCTAGGAGTAGGGGCGTGCAAAAGAAAAGGTGATGGTGATGGATGTTATGATGGGGGCGCCGTAAGCCAAGTGGTTTTGAAAAAGTTATGCATCATACGGTGAAAATGTATGCTTTCTTTTGGTAATGTTATGCCATTTTATCATTTTAATTTCTTACGACATTTGTGCTTTATGTTACACCATTTGTGATTTTTTGTATGCATTCTTATGATGAAAGTCAACCGGGATACAAAATCCCCTGTTACCTTAGCATTTCCTTACTAGGGTTATGCAATTACAAATGCATGTGTACAAGGATACATCCATATACACATGAAGGATCATAGATTACTTGAGTGACTAAATTCAGTAGTTTGTGATATGAATCACCACTCCCATAATCAATATCAGTAGTACGATGTCGAATGAATTTGCTAGTCAAAATTCCCACCAATCCAATCATGTAATTGACATAAAGCTTGTCAAAATCTATATGACTTCAATGGGATAAAATTACTGCCTGTGAAATACCAGGAAGGCTCAAAACTGAGAACATATCATTCAATCTACTGTAGAAGCTTCACCACCAAAAATTCCTGGAAAGATGTAACCAGAACATCACCAGAGAAAAACAAATTTACCCATGAAATGGAGTCCACATATCAGCATAAAACCTCAGAGCTTTAGGCAGAGCCCTCTTCCACTCACCAACATCAGGCATTTCCCCAGTCATAGCAACAGAACTATCCTCATTCCTATTTCCCAAGGTCAACACACTAACTCTGCCCGGAAAAACCTTCTCCAAGGCCCTCATACTCTCTTCCATCGCCACTCTTCCATCACTTCCATCCTCTGCTTCAACACAACTCCCACCCACGTTCACCATAATCCTCCCTCCACGCCTCAAACTCCGCTTCATCTTCTCCCACATCCTTGGGTCCTGTAACTCCGGTATCAAACACCCTTTACTGAACAAATCCACCAAAATACCCGAAAATCCATCTTCAATCTCCGCCCCCATCGCATCCCCGATATACACCTTGTTGGAAAAGTAAATTTAGACAACTTAGTTTTCATTCATATATACAAAACATAGGCCTAACATACCTTTAAATAGGCTATAAAATGACCAAAAGCCCTAAACGAAATCAGGGCTGGCTCAAGAAAATTTGAGGCCTAAGACATCAATCTAAAATGGGCCTTTTTATCTTTGCCAAAATTACTTAACGAGGATCAATTTTCTAGATTTTTGAGATATAAAATTACTAATTAGATCATCTTATTCTAGACCAAAAAAAACCAAGGTAACAGTTTACAACTAAAATTAGATACATAAACTTTCTTCTAAATAAGTGCTCACACCTTTTGTACTTGGAACCCATATTACATGGATCCTTCATTTTGGCTCAAGTATCCGTGTCAATGTGTCCGACACCCATATCCATTTTGGATACTCAGATCCTGTAATTGTTATAATATTTGCAAAAAAAGGAATATCAAATTAGCTAGAAAAACAATATTTCGAGTATTTCACATGGACATAAAATAGCAAAAACATATTTTTCTTAACCCGTTCTTGTAATTCTAATATAATCTACAGTACATAATCTGAAAAAAAAAAAAAAAGCAATATATACTGCAAAATAAGTGTTCAGGACGTTTCCCGGTACTCATGTACAATTTGGGAACACATATCCCAGTATCCTAAGATTTAAGTTTAGGAAGGTCTGACGCTTAGACTTGCACCCGATACTCGCACCTGAATCCACGTAACATAGCTTGGAACAATTATCTCCTGTTTTGGGGCTTTTCTTGGTTGTAGATTCTCTATCCATACAAATCTTTGTTGTCCAATACGTACATACAATACATAATACAGGTAGAAAAATGGGGGCCTAAATCCAAAATTTTAGAAAGCCGAGCCTGAACGAAAAAAAAAAAAACCATTCATAACAAGAAAAACAGAGGTTAATTAAGAAACATGAGTAATAACCTGGTCTAAACAAGAAACATAGTACTCCGTAATACAGTAAAACTACACACCTTAAGCCTATCTGGGAATTTCCTTTCCAGCCACGAGAGGTCGAAATACTCCCGGCCCACCGAAATCACGGCCGGGTCGATCTCCCACCCGTGGACGACCCCGGTCGGGTACGATTCAAGGATCAATTTCGCGGCCGACCCGGCCCCGAACCCGAGGACGGCGAGCGGGCCGGGGGGGAGGATCGGGGGGAAGGTGGCGAAGACGTCGAAGTAGGTGGAGGTAAAGAGGCGTCTGTTGGGGAAGGTGAAGGAGATGCTGTGGATGTTGCCGGGGGAGTCGAGGAGGAGGAGGCGGGAGCCGGCGAAGGGGTGGTCGGCGGCGCGCGAGACCTGGACGACGGTGATGTGGTTGTGAAGGGACTTGAAGCGGGCCAGGGTCTTGACGTGGTCGACGGGGATGCCGTCGTCTTGGGTTGAAGTGGATTGGGTTTTGTTGAGGTGCGTTTGTTGGGATTTGATTGGGAAGGGTCGTTTGGGGTGGGTTTTGAGGGAGGAGAGAGAGAGAGGGGAGAGAGAGTGGAGGGAGGTTTGGCGGCGGTGGGGGTTTAACGGTTGGATTTGGAGGGAAAGGAAGAATAGTTGGGTAACTGATTTCATTGCAACTGATTTTGGGGACAGAGTGATAAACCCTCCCCCTCTCTCTCTCCGCTGGCAAAGGAGACTTGGGAGAGGATGGAAAGGCAAACAAAACAGCAATACGGGGACGTTTTGGTGATGTTGGGGGTGAATATTTTTGGGTGCTCCTAAATACAACTGCGAATTTGGTACATATAATTGTATTTAGCTGGAACCATATTTTTTCAACTTTTCATTGGCAATAGCTACTACTTCTTGTTCTTTTTTAATATTATTATATACATCATCAATGGTTAGTGGAGAGTTAGTTGTATGTCACAAGGGATTTTGGGATTATCTATGGCCCTGAATCCCAACCAACTATCTCCGGTGAGACTCGAACCCAAGCTCTCATTAAGGAAGGTGGTGGGTAATGCCAACTGAGCAAATAGCTCATTTACAATCGCTACTTACTTCTCCAAACTCAAATTTGGTGTAATTTTATCCTAGATGGCCTAACATTTCTTCAAATTTGGTGTAATTTTATCCTAGATGGCCTAACATTTGTTCAAATTTGGTGTGGTATGATGAAATAATACTTTTCTGGCAGATGTGACGTGGTACTATACTTGTACTTCCAATTTGTTCACCAAAAAATCAAAAAAGACATTCGGCGTGCCTAATCAGGAGGAAGTCCATGGAGTGTCTGAAGCCCAACCTAAACCACTAAAACTGAACCCAATAACATGTCAGGCCGGAAAAAGTTGGAGTTTTTCTTTTAGACCAAAGTGGCTTACTGGCTTTGGGTCGTCTAATTGCCTTAATGCTTGGGCAAAAGAGCAAAGTAGTTGTACTAGAAGGAAACGCTATTGGGCCCAAAGAGTCAAGCCTTGAAATATTTGGGTCCCAAAAAGCGAACTCCAAAGATGGCCCCACTATACAAATTCCATAATTTTGGGTAAAATGTGATAAATGACAAGAGTTGTGTTATCATTTGTTACTAACCAAAAAAATTTGCTTGCACATTCATAGTTTACTAATAATATACCAAAATTTTCTAACCTAGATGAAGATGTGTGGTCTTGTACATTCATAGTTTAGAAGAATTTTAATTTCAACAAGGGAAGAAATACAATTAAACTAGAGTTATAATAACGATGGAAAGTTGAACCTGTAGGATCAAAACATTACTCCCTTCGTTTCTTTTTTAGAGTCCAGTATTTCATTTTGTGTTGTCTCCCAATAAGTTAATGGGTAAAAGTTGGTATATTTTCTATTTTGCCCCTAAAAGTGGATTCCATTTTGAAAAGTTAGTGAGTAAAAGTGTAATTATGATATCTCCATAGAGGGTAAATAGGAAAGTAGAGGTAAAAGTTGATATGAAATATGTAATGATCATGTCTTTTTAATAAGTTAGAGTTACGAAGCAGGACATTTAATTAAAAAGAGACAGAGAGAGTACTTAAGTTGACTTTTTTTTTTCTCTTTATTCAAAAAAAATTCGCATTTGTTAATTTTGAGTCATCTGTTTGTGGATTGTTGATTCATCTTGATGAGAGAAATCAAAAAAATATAAAATTTTGATCGAAACTCATAATTTTTTGAATTAAGATAAAAAAAATACTCCCTCCGTCCTTTTTTTATAGTCCAGTATTCCATTTTGGGCTGTCCCTTAATAAGTGTCCATTTTATAAAGTTAGTGGGTAAAAGTTGGTGTATTGTATATTTTGTCCCTAAAAGTAGATTCCATTTTGAAAAGTTAGTGAATAAAAGTGTAATGATGATGGGTAAGTAGGGAAAATGAAGGAAAAAGTTGATGTGAAAGGTATAATGATGATGTCTTTTTAATAAGTTGGAATTACAAAGTAGGACATTTAAAAAGGGACGGAGGGAGTAAGTCAAAACGCTGCTTTTTTACTTCCTTTTGTCTTTTTTTAAAAAATTATGATTTTCAATAAAAAAAAATTTACTGTTTCGATTTCTCTTGTCCAGAAGAGTCAATAATCTACAAAAGGTTGATGTAAAATTAACAAATGAAAGAAAAAATTTGAATAAAGACAAACCAAAAAAAAATCAATTTTACTTTTTTTAGCCAAAACCAGCCTTAAACATTATTGTTCCCATACATTTAGCTACACAATTATTGACGACGCAAGTTTATCCACCATATCCTTTTCAATCGATCGCATAGGCAAATCATTCTATCTTTGTGGTGAAAGGGCCTTTCAATTTTAAACTGACCCGTGAGGAAAAATTTTCAATGCCGGGTGGGTAGCACGTGGTGGTGCCTGCTCGGCGCATTTGAGCCGTCCATTGCGTTTTTGAACGGCTCAGATTTGGAGATAGAAAGGAGAGAGAGAGTTTCAATCCGAGCCGTTCAAAAATGTATTCAACGGCCTGAATATGCCGATTGGATACCATGTGGGATATACCCACCCGGCACAGAAAAATTTCTCAGCCCATGTAGTTAACTGAGGCTAACAGCTAACTTATCTGAGCCTAGATTGTATTTGGATCTAGGATTTTTGAAAGATTTGTTGATAGAGAAAATGGAAAGAAAAAAAAATTCATAAATCTAATTTGTTTTGTTTCTTTTCTTTCCAAAAGCCAAATATCTAAACACAATCTGGTGAAAAATTAAAAGAAAAATCCGGCACCTCAAAAAAAAAAATTTTTTTTGATAGGTATCCGGCTCCTTAATTGCTAAATAAAGATTCGTTGACATCCGGACCGTCTTGAACGGTCGTGATTGGCTCTGTAAACAACTATTGTTAAAGAAGATTTTTTCTTCCCTATAAATGGAATAGATAATCTATTTGAAAGAGTCTCTCTTTTTTTCCTATAAGTGGAATGGGTATCTTTTGCAATAAGTCTCAATCAACCAACACTAAAGCATCTTTTTCAAGTGGTGATGATAATCACAAAATGATGTTTTGAAACAAATATTATTGCTTTGGAAACCCTTTCTTTCCCTTCATCCTTCCCCCAAAATGATTTGGCCTTTTGCATGCCTACTTTTCAAATGAACTTTATGCTTGTCTCCTGGCCTCCCAGTAAAGATAAAGTTTATTTGTCATGTCTGCAACAAGAAATTAAGCTTCCATGACCATCATGTAACATAGATGATCACGAGACAGAGTGATGATCGAGCTTAGCTATTTTGGAGCATACAAAGCTTTAAAAAAAAAATAAAAAATCAATACTTAATTAAGATAAAGAGGTATCATTAATTATAGGCTTAGGGGAACACGTAAGAGAGTCAGTTTAGCTATTTTGGGGCATACAAAGATTAAAAAAAAAAAAAAAAAGACTTAATCAAGAAAAAGAGGTATCAATTAGGCTTGGAGGAACACAAATATAAGAGAGCCAGCTTTGCAGATCAATACACTGTGTTTTGTTCCTTAGGTCATAGTTTGATCTTCGCTCGTCGCTGACGTGCCTTTACTATTGTAACGGCGGGCAGCACAGTTTGACTTCTCACTGTATTATTATTATGCATATGTTGCTTTTTCACTAAAAAAAGAAAGTCGGCGGCAGCACAGTCGTACTTTTCACATTATTATTATTATTATTATTATTATTCTCTTCCACTAAAAAAAAAAGTCAACTTAGCTATTTTGGGCCTTGGAGCAACTCCAACGGGGATTCAAATCCACCGTGGAGCTCCAAATAAACGGTAAGAAAAGGGGAATGGGAGCATATCTCGCTGTAGAGCGGTGCATAGCGGTCGATCCGGCCGCTCATCTTAGCAATCGATGGCTGGGATCTTAATCGAGTAATGAACGGTTCAGATATGTATGCGCTCATATTCGATCCGAACCGTCGTGTCGAGATAAATGACTGAATCGACCGCTCTGCACCCACTTGGCAGGGAGCTGCCGAGCAGTATTCCCGGGTCATTGCCTTTGAATGCAAAGTCCAATCCTACGTGACCAGGCTTCATTCCACATTTATTTTGGCAACAGCTGCCAAATACCAAAATGAGCCTTCTGAAATTAAAAAAAAAAAAAAGCAATTTATATTGATGCCATTGAGGATTTTTTTTTTCCTTTTTCCCCCCATAAAATTGAGAAGTATCAATTAGGCTTGGAGGAACACATATATAAGAGAGTCAGCTTTGTAGATTAATACATTGTGTTTTGTTCCTTAGGCCATAGTTTGATCTTCGCTTGTCGCTGACGTGTCTTCACTATTGTAACGGCAGCAGCACAGTCATACTTTTCACTATATTATTATTATGCATATGTTGCTATTCCACTAAAAAAAGAAAGTCGGCGGCAGCACAGTCGTACTTTTCACTATATTATTATTACGCATTTGTTGCTCTTCCACTAAAAAAGAAAGTCAGCTTAGCTATTTTGGGGCCTTGGAGCAACTCCAACAGGGATTCAAATCCACCGTGAAGCTCCAAATAAACGGAAAGAAAAGGGGAATGGGAGCATATCTCCCTGTAGAGCAGTGCATAGCGGCCGATCCGACCGCTCATCTCGACAATTGACGATTGGGATCTTAATCGAGTTATGAACAGTTTAGATATGTATGTGCTCATATTCGATCCGAGCCCTCGTGTCGAGATAAATGACCGGATCGACCGCTCTGCACCCACTCGGCAGGGAGCTACCGAGTAGCATTCCCGGGTCATTGCCTTTGAATGCAAAGTCAAATCCTACGTGAATTGAACAGGCTTCATTCCACGTTTATTTTGGCAACAGCTGCCAAATGCCAAAATGAGCCTTTGTGAAATTTTTTTTTAAAAAAAAAGAGCAATTCATATTGAAGCCATTGAGGATTTTTTTTTTCCCCATAAAATTGAGAAGTATATATTTTCTATTACAATCTGACACTGTGATTGGAGCGGGAAGGTTATGTGGATGCCAAATCTAGAAATGGAAAATCACCAAATTGACATCTCCATATTTCAAGCTAAGGCTGGAGTCTGGAGATTCTTTTTTAGGTGCATGAGATCACACATTCTTCTAGTTTACTCTATAACTCTTTTTCTTTCTTAATCAGCTAAGAAAATTTTATAAGAGAGCTCGATAAGAGTACATCGAGAAAAAAGGCATGATAGAAATTCTCAGTATACCAAAGAGACATATATCAGCCCAACTTCAATTTACAAATGCCCCAAGGCGGTGTTTGAAATCCTCCACCCTAAACACACCCAAGTTGAATTTTGCCTTGATTCGGAGAGAGCGCGCAGCTCTGGTCTTAATAAGTTCAGCCACTTCCGAAGTCTCCTGTAAATTCAGGTATTTTTCTCCTTCAATATGGAAAATTACTAGTAATTAACTTCTAAAAAGTCAAAATTTCTTATTAAGGTTGCAATGACCTTTTTTTTTTTTTTTTTCGTTCTAATTGAAGCATTACTTTACTATTAGGGTCCAGAAAAAATAACACATTATTGGGCCTAAGGCCTCACATATCCTTCACTTGTCCCCCAAGTTGATTTTAAGAGGGAGATATCTTGTCGTGCAATTGCAATACTTGACTTCAATAAGGGATCATTAACTTGGTTCGAACCCTTTATTAAGGCGTATAAGCCTAATTTCAAGATTCCATGGGCCTTAATAACTCATCCCCTGCACCCAAATCCACCAGCTTTTAAGTCAAAAGCTTCATCACTCTGCCTTGAGAAGAAATAACCTTCCATTGTCTAATCATAAAGTTAAAGTGATAAAACACACTGATTAAAGTTTGATCATGTAATGAATCGATCCAAATTTCGTGATCTGACTCCTCCGTATGAATTTTTTCAACTCCTCCTCCAATGAGTTATAGCAGTACAGACTTTCACCGACATAAAAAGCGTTCACGATTCACTTTAATTTTGCATTTGGATTGCTAAAGCAATACTAAAGGTTACACTTGTATTTCCTTCTCTATAAGTAAGTTTTTATAACATTTACGACCATGTTATTGATACTACAAGATATTACATATTATATATATATATATATATATATATATATATATATATATATATATATATTCACTCAACTTGAAGTAATTGCATGTACAATTATTAACACACTAATGGAAATGATAATGTTAAAACTGTTTTTGTTGGTGCCAAAACTCTAGTGCATAAAAGACTTGTACTATGTGCAGTGTACAGGACTTTGTATTGAAGTTTTGGCAGCAACAAAAATAATTTTGGCAACCGTATTGTGACGTGTGCAACTTTACACTAGCTACATGGATGTTATTGCTTTACAGTCAATCATATTTTGAATATTACAGCATTCTTCTAAACTTATAAGTTTGAAATAACTTTTTGTTTAGCTTTTCGTCGTAATTTTTGAAAATAATCGTTTGTCTCGACGAGACGAATTGGTAAAGTATAAAAATATGGACTGATGTTAAAAAAATTCAAATAAGACGGCAATTCAGACAAATAAAACAGTTGTTTGATACTTTTTTCGTCTTTAGTGAACTTTTTTTTTTTTTTTTTTGTTTTCGGTCGTAATTTTGAACTTTAATTTTTAGACTTCTCCCACCAAGAAGGATGACTAATCTAAAAAATAGCACTGGCATTTAACAAAAATTCGAAAAAGATGAACAAAACACACAAAACAAAGACGAAAAATAAGTTTAAAAGAATGGCATGATCTCTTTTTTTACTAGAACTATCACGATTATCACATATACAATCATTAAGCGGAACTTAAAGAATCAAGAATGGCATACCCGAATTCATTAATGTGGAACTTGAGTGATCCGATAATTTATTGAAGAAGCCATAATTATGCAAGAGAACGTGCTCTAGGTGAAAATCAGGTTTCTCTCTCTTACATTTCTTTCCACTTAGTACCCCCTAAATTGATGCAATCCTAAACGCTCTTATACAGGCAGAGGAAGAGGACAAGTTAGTGAACATTATTATTTTTACTTTCCATCAAAGTAAAATCTATCCATTGACCAATAGCATAGAAGTTTAGGCATAAAAATATAGATAATCTTATTAGACCTATAATTAGTATGTGCCATATATAAAACATGTGGTCATAAAGAATAAATATAAATTTAGTCTTATATACATAATCTAGTTCGAATGGGACGATACATAAAAGGCAATCTAGCTCGAATGGAACTCCAATTTAAAGTCAAAAAGAGGAAACTTTTTTTCAAAAAGGGAAACTTAAATTAATCGGTGTTAAATGCATATATGTAGCTGGTTATTAATTAAGTTTTTTTTGATTGAAAATAATTGCATTTATGCATAGTACTGCGTACTTAAATGGAACCTATGAGCCCCACCCCACGTATGGAAAAGGGAGTCATACTTATTATTTGAGTTTACGTATGTTATATAAAATTTTCATGATACATATGTACTCCAGATTCGCAAGTTTAATCAAGCCGAATACTACTAGATTTAAATTCGACTCATTTATGTAAAGAGCCTAAAATTGAGGCTCAGATTCGGTTTATTTAGTAGACGAATCGAACTCTAACGAACCTTTGCCGAGTCAAGTCTCGAACAATTTCACGAACGGCTCTATTCATTTAGGGCTATGTAGGAGTAATGCTTAAGCAAGTCGGAAGTTATGGTTTCTTATGAATCTAATTAGAAAAGCAATGACAGGTAGGTTCATGAACCTCTTCGGTACTTGTTGCGTGCATGTTATTTGTGTCAAAGAACTTAATTGAAGCTTTTGTTAGTTGAAAATCCAAGAGTATCCTCAATGAGTATAATAAAAAATAAAAGGTTTTTAAAGTTAATAATATTTATGTAAAATATGGCTCACAATACTATAATCAAACTTAACAGTCTCCTTAGAAATAATCAAATTTTGGGCTTTGAATAACCAAAACTAGCAATATTTTGACAATATATAACCAAATTTAATAGACCTTACATATTCTCAATCAAATATACATCATTATACAAAAATGTTTTATCTCTCTCTTCCCTTTTTCTCTCTCTATCTTTCTTTTCGAACAATATTTTTGAGAAAAAAAATATTTTACTAAAATTTTTTTTTTAGAAAACAGTTTTTTTTTAAATATAATTTTTTTTCCAAAAAAAGTTTCAAAAACTATTTTCTAGTTCTAGTAAATAGTTTTTATTAGTTTCAAAACTATTTTTTACTGTTCACAGTTTTTAGTGTTTTGTAATTTGAAAATATGATGTAATAAGTTTTGGTTATCTAATTTTGATTATGCCATTGTAGATATCTATATTGCTAACCTTAACAATCTCTTAAATGAATAATATTCAAAAGTTGATGTAACAGTTTTTGGTTATCAATTTTTGATTATAGTATTGTAGATACCCTCATAGTGCCCCTTCTAATTTATACACCAATAGTTGCCTAGTAGAAGTGGTAAGTAGAATTACTCTTTTACCCTTCTGTGTTAAAAAGAAATTTATACAGTAATATATTAATTCCTTCAAAAAAAAATTCCCAGTAAAAGGTAGTTTCTTGTTTATTTGCTTCAATATATTTCCATGAACAAATCCTAAATCCCAAACAAAAAGTCTGTGCACAAGTGCGTACGTGCATGCAATCAAATAGGCAGAGATGGACCCGGGGAGTGTGCTGCGCAGCGTGCTGCACGGCCTCCGGCGCCGCCTTGCCGGCATCGGTTCGACGATCGGAGACGTCCACTGCACAGAGCTCGTCGAATACTACAAGTGTACCAAAAATCAACCCGATCAAGTATCGTTAAGTGTCTCATCGGAACACATATAATTCAAAAAGAATGGATTCAGTGGTTTTGATCCAGTGTTTCGTATCCATTAAGATTCATTTTTTTTTTCAAGTTATATGTATTCCGATGAAGTACTTAACGTTATTTGATCGGGTTGGTTTTTGGTAGACTTGTAGTATTCGACGAGCTCTACGCAGTGAACGTCTCCGATCGTCAAACCGATGCCGGCAAGGCGGCGCCGGAGGCCGCGCAGCACGCTGCGCAGCACGGGGCTGCGCAGCATACTCCCTCTGTCCGGCAGAGATATCAATAAGGGATGCATTAAACTTAAACACGGAGCATACGTTAAACACGGATGATGTTTTGCGTAACAACTTGATGTAAACATGCATGCTAAAAGCTGAGCCGACCCTGAACAAAAACTGGAAGTTCGACCGCTTTCGGCTCCTAAAAGTTTTATGAATTTTAGAAGTTTTGTCCCTCCTTTTTGGTACCCATATAATAGTCCAACAATAAGGGTTCATTTTTTTAATTGTCTCTTTAGTTTCCAAAAAGTCAAGGCTGGCCCTGACTAAAAGTTCGAATCATTGATCAACTAAATTTTCTCTGTCGGTCCCCGAAAAAATGCAGTGACGTCTCTCAGCTCATACGATCTACGCAATGATCATTTTTATTGTGATGTGCAGTGGTGTGCGCAGTACCGTGCTACGCACCTCTGAGCCATCGGATCGTGCATCTGACGGCTCGGATCTCATCTCGGCAACCAATGATCGACAGTCGTTCATTGCCGAGATGAGATCTGAGCCGTCGGATGTACGATCTGACTGCTCGGAGGTGTGCAACACGGTGTTATGCACCTCACTGCACAGCACCAACCCGAAGTCCCATTTTTTGGGGTTCTCACCATGATCAACTAAAACTTCGAATATTAATTGAAATGGGTTAATTTGTTAAAAGTTTAGTACTTTATTTGTCTACTTAATAGGGACCCTGTTAGGATCGTCACACACACACACAATTAACGAGTATAAACAGTAAAGAATAAACACAGAGATATACGTGGTTTCTCAAAATCCGGTACGTCCACTAGAGCGAGAGCGGCTGCTGTTCTTTATTATCACAGTATGAAATAAGGTTTACAACATAGAGTATTTATACTAACTCTATTCTAACCATAATCTGGTATTTGGTCTGTATCCCAAAAATACCCCTGTACGAACCGAACCGTACCGTACCGCCGGGGCGTTGCCCCCCGCACCCCCCAATTACAAAACGCCTGGGCCTTCGGCCTTCCGCTCCACTCGTTCTACTACGCTTCGGCATCTAGCCTACTTCGCATGTCGTAATTTATCTGTATCAAAATTTAATATGTTTATTTTAGCATGGAGACAATTTCGATTACGATGGTGCAGCTAAATTTTTCCACCACGAAAAATTTATGCAGAGAACTTGGGTTTATCGACGCGCGCATCATATCCATACAGTAGTAGAAGAAATATCGACGCATAACAAGTTAAAAGGAGATAGATATATACTTCTTCCAATCCATTTTGTGCTTAATTAGTCTGGTCTTAAAAACTGTTCCTACCATGAACGATTGGCCATCCCATTTGTGCTTTTGAATTTTTTGCTCTTCTTAATTATAGCAACTATTGTTGATTAGTACTAAATAAGATAGGTTGCTTGATTTAATTGCCTTCTCCACTGACCATTTAAGCAATCTATCTAATTGATCAGCCAGATAATTGTGGTTTTAAATCAGTTTGTTGGGCGATAATGACCTAATCAAATTTCGTGCATGTCATGAATCTTAATTTTTTTTTTGCTCGGCTGTCATTAATCTTAATTAATGACAGTTAGGATTATCTTCGCGGGATGCGTCGGTGGTGGCTGAGCTCCACAAAAAATCTGTGGATGATCTGTGACATTTTGTCTATGTGAATAGCACAGTTCTTTCGGCAGCAACATGAGGGGTTTTTTTTTTTTATTATGAAAAGTCTATCCACACAGACAGACTGTGCACAGATTGACGTGAGGTCATTACGAATACCACACAAACTATTTGAGCTGTTCATTAAATTAAAAATATTTTTATGAGGGCCTCCGCAAAAAATTAGCCTCGTCCGATACCTATAAGTGCTCAATCCAGTCATTTAACTTTTCATTTAGATTATAGGATTCTACAACCTGAATGAAAAGTTAGATGATTCAATTGAGCACCTATAGGTATCGGATTGGGCTTATTTCTCATGGGAGCCTTCAAAAAAATATTTTAAATAATTTAGTGAACGGTTTAGATAGTTTGTATAAGACCCGTAGTGAATCACACAACGCAATCTGTGCACATAAGGTTATTTATCAAGCAAGAGAAGAAAAAAAAGGTAACATGAGGTTGACCGCATGCTGGCTTTTTCCTCCCTAGAGAAAGGCATTGGAGCATTCACAATGGTATAACCAAAAACAACTTATTTACAAAGTTAGCAATATTGGCCTACAAAATGGCTCACAATGAAATAACTAAAATTAGCAATTTCTTGACCAATGACAAAATTTGAGCCAATAACTAAAAATGGTAGGTCCTACGATCACAAAAGTTATTCTCAGGGTCAGCACAAAGTATTTAATTAGGAGTTCTAGATCAAATCATCAAGGAGGGTCTTAAATTTTTTCACAATTACAATATAACAAGAGATAATTTATATATATAATTAAATTAAAATATTATACCACATTTCATGCAAAACATGCTTTTTTTGATTCGGTGGTTTGGGTGTTTCCCTGTGCTCTCTTTGACACATTCATAACCAAGCAGCAACATATTTTCCACAATGCTGTTTTTGGACAAATAAACATTTAAGAAAGAAGTGTTTTGGGAAGGAATTGAATTTAAGAAAGAAGTGTTTTGGAAAGGTATATATCGAACCCAGGCACAAGGAAGGCTCATACAATATATGTTGCAGACAAATATTATACTTCCTTCGTCTCATTTTCATTGTCTATTATTTTGTTTGTTTCTTTTATATCTTTTGTCTATATCTTTTATTGTGGATCTTGAAAAATATGCAATATAGATCTCGATTAAGTCAATATTACAAAGTTTTCAAAATTATGAAAAATATGATAGATTAAAAGATATAAGCAATTCGAAAATGACACGTAATTCAAAAATAGACAATAAAAATGGGACGGAAGGAGTACTATATAATTACTTCTAACGGACCGCTCTTTTTGTGTTAAAATCTTTGGCCAGGCCTTGTTATCCTCTGTGTTCTTGTTCTTTGAAACTCAATCTCAATAAAACAAATGCTTTAAGGCAAATGCTTTAAGGTAGAGATGAAACTCACTCGCCGGCCACTTGGCTAGGGATTTTGCATTTAACAATGTTGGTTGTTGTATGAATTTTGACAAATGCTCTGTACTTTCACTTATTGTACTAGAACGTCATTTAATGTAGCCCATTAGATTGAGAGTGTGTTCTACTAACTAAAATAAGTAAAAATGACGTCATTTAACTAAAAATGACGTATTGTGATAGAATGACCTATCTCGTAAAACAAAAAATAATTACTTAAAAAATAAGAACCTTGTGAAACAACGTCTGAAAAGAAAAAAAGCTGACCGCAATATTTCAAATTTTTGCCAACTCATTTTGATTAGACCACTATGGAGCTTAGGGTTGCTAACTTTAGCCATGTACTAAATGGATAACTTCAAGGAGATGTGTTGGTTGTTCGGACTAATAAGTCAAATGACTTATTTTTTTTGTCCATATTTAATTGTTTTTTGTATTTGTTAATTTTTTGTTAACTTTTTGTGAATTATTAATTTTTCATGATGAGAGTAATCTAAAGAGTAAAAAAAAAAAAAAGGCCGGGGTGTTCCGCATTTGCCCCTTAAAAAATAGGTACTAATTTGTAATTTTCAAACTTAAAAATGGTAGGTTTACTGAAATCAAAAAATATTTAACATTGGTCTTATTTGATATATTTCGATGAAATTTATCAAACCCTGTAAAAAAAATTAAAAAATTATTCTTTTAAATTTATTATTTTTAAATTTAAAAATAATTCTTTATTTTGTAAGTACTTTGAAAAGGCGGAACGGGTGGCGGGCCTAGCGGCCGAACAACCAACGGTACGGAATGGACGTATGTGGGTTTTGATTGGGTGTGGCTGCGGTGACGGGGACGGCGTAAATTCCATGTTTATGTCAGTCCTACGTGTATAACTGTCGGTTACCTTATACAGTACTACTCCGTCATTCAGCCTTCCAATCATTGCATCGTCGCGACCCCTTGTTTTTTTTTTTTGTTTTTGTTTTTGAGAGTAATGTTACGAAATGGTTCCCTTTAGTGCACTCTTCGCCCTACACCGTATAAAGCGGCAAATTTGACCGTCCATCTAAACAATGGATGGTTCGAATTTTTACCGAACAATGGATGATTAAGATTTGTAGGAGCTCGGATCATTAAATCCTTATTGTTCGTGCGGAGCGGGAAGGCCGAATCGACCGCACTATACGATGTAGTGCAACAGTAACCCCCAATCTGCCTAATCTAGGCGCACGTCAACGAATTCTTGGGCTCTAAAATTAACAATCGAACAAGTCTTTAATAGCCCAGATGTTTGAAATGTTTAACCTCTTGATAATGAGTAAACGCTACATATGGCTATTGTCTCGCTCGGCCAAACTTCCAACTGCCTGTGGTTGTGCGCAGGCAGTCTTATTTTTCTCCACATTAAAGTGAGGTCCACACATTTTATCTTCAACTCCACACAAATTGCGATGGAAACGAAACTCGGAGCATTGAATAATTTTTCGTTACGCCTCATATCATACATGAGGTCCATTAAATGTAGCAATAAAAGGTTGCCTTTGATCTTGGCATTCTGGATTAATTGAGTGTAGGCTTTCCATTGCGTTTTTTCTTTCGTTCATTAATGTGGTTTCGATCAAATTTGGTAAAACCCAATCAATGGAGTAACCTTTTAAGAAATTGGAAAATGATTTTGTTACTTTTTTTTTTTTTTGTTAACGTCACTCCCCTGCAAGTGAATTTTTGGTGCAACTTGCAGAGGAGTAGCATTAACAAAAAAGAGAGTGGCAAAATCACCAACCGAAATGTATTGTGAGAATTGATATTTATACTCCTTTTCTTTACATCCGCACTCATTTTTTTATCTTTTGGTAAAAAAAATACCATCTTTCAACACTAAAAAATAAAAAAATAAAAAAGGAGTGTGAATATCATTTCCCGAAATTTCATGTGAGTTCACAGGAGCAACTCCAATAGTGAGAGAATCCTCGCGGCAACTCAACAATGATATTTGACTATAACATGAAGTCTATTTTCATGTCCCATAAAATTTGTCCAGTCTGTAAAACAAGAACTAAAAAATAACACAATTTTTGCAAGAAAAATTCAAAAAAAAAAATTCAACAATTTACTAGATATCAATGACTTCTTTTAGTTTATGAAAAAGAGATTGAATTTTTTCTTGAAAAAAAAATGCATTTTTAGTTCTCGTTTTACAAATTAGATAAAACTTTATGAGACATTCCACTACACATTGGAAACAAATCGGGATATAAATCCTTCTAGAGGGGTGCATGAGTTTCATAGCATGTGAATTTTATCGAGAGATGCATGAGTTTCATAGCATGCGAATTTTATCGAGAGATTCACCCTTTATGAGAAGTCTGTTTCAGTATATTTGCAATAACTTTGATCGAAAGGGTAAGGCAGCGCGTCCCTGGTTCGGACTAATCCATACAGCTCTTCTTATAACCGTTTCACAAGCTTAAACACGAGGTGAAGTGACTCTAAGAGTTGTTGATAAGAAGAATCGAACCTAAGACCTTAAAAATGGACAAATCCCTTAGTTCTAAGTTAAGACCAATTGGCCAATTCGTCGGGTTGCAGGGGAGTAGTTTGTTGGTTCGTACGTAAACTCATTTATTAGCTGCTAGATTTTTCATTTAACGTATGGAGGTTTAACTTGAACAAGAAAGAAACCCTCAGTTTTAGAAAATGACATCTTTTCAACTAACTCATCTCTTTGGCGTGTGATCACAAGTTTGAAAATAATCACTATGATTCATCATTTGGAGGGAGACTAAAAATGGTACACGATTGGAACATTTCTAACTAAATAAATGTTTAATGGGTAGCTTTCGATTTCTTTATTTTAATTAACAAGATAAAGTAAATATGCTAACTATGACACTCAAGACGAAAATAACACAAAAGTAGCCTTTTTCTTGGGAATGGGGATGCTGCGAAGCACCCCCAAAGCGAGTGCAGAACGGCCAATTCTGCCGTTCGGCAATTGACGGATCGGATCTTTGTCGAGCAATTGATAACTCAGATTTGTATGCGTTCAGAATCAATCCGAGTCGTCCGTGTCGAGATGAACGACTGAATCGACCACTTAGCAGGGATGCCACTCGGTAGCATCCCATATCCCCTTTTTTCCCTCTCATTTGAGATTTGATATTTTTTAATGGAATCATTATGGTAACCCAATATCTTAAGAGTAACTTTATATGGGACCCCACAATTCTCATATCGGTGTCGGTTGATTTTTAAAATCCTTCTGTATAATTCACTAGCAAGTGAAGATTGAAACTATTTGCCCTCAAAAAAAAACAAATGACCAGCTGGTTCCCTAGCTTGGATACTTTTGTGAGTTTTCATTGCTGTATTTTGTACTAGTTTTTTTTTTTTGAACCGGTATTTTGTACTAGTTTGAACTTTCTTTTTTCGTGCTCTACCGCCTCACTTTTGAACCCATCTCGAACTCGTTTTCGGGCTTCTTAACCATATATATGTGTGTTAGATTCTGATAGTCGCATCCAAATGATGGTGGTTTAGGTACTTTCTAATATTTGTGACGAAACCCTCTTATATTTATACAGCTTACGACGTTATCAATCAAATGAATGATACTTCTGTTGATAAATAAAAATAAAAAATTTCATCAATTTCATCGTTTCAACTGGAGGGTCAAACAAAAATTTCTTTTAATAGGCAAAATTTTATTAAAAATGGAAAGAAGGAAAAGGAAAATCGAACCGAATTAATATGAGGTGAATTAGTCAAATTTTATTAAAAAAATGAGTGTCAAACAAATTACTCAAATGGTCCAAACCCATGTCCACTGTGCTGAATTTGAGGTGACAGAACAGGGAGGACACATTTAGTGTCAGCCTGTCAGGTGTGGAATTGTTATCACTTCCTGACACTTGATTACTCCTGTTAGGATGTAATGTAACCACACCAAATTAAGGCTCTGTTTGGGATAAATTAGTTAAATGGAGTAATAATGTGGACTTTCTCTCTTATTCTATAAAGTATGGGAAAAGCCTAGCTGTAATTGGACATTCCAAACACAAGTCTTATTTCTTGTTCAGTTTTGAATAAAATTTGCTCCATCGGTACGTAAATATTCACTTTCTTATTTACTCCTACCTATGAGCTTCTTTCTTAACGATAAATGGAGTAATTAAGCAAAACATGAAATAAACTAAACTTGTTTGGCAACCAATTGAATAAAGTCATATATTTTGGAGTAATAATACTACTGGACCTGATTGTCATGTCCGTTTTGTTTGTTTTTGTGTGTGTGTGTTAATTAGGATTTTACAAAACAAAAAATCCAGGTACACAACCATACAAACAAAACCCATACATATACATGTGGGGTTCACACACACCATCCAAACATAATATCTCATATACATATGGGGTCAACACACACTATCCAAACACAACACCTCACACATATGTGAGGCTCACACGCACCAGTGCGTGTGCGTGTGCGTCTCACATGTATGTGAGATCGATGTTATGTTTAGACTTTGGTGTTGTGTTTGAATGATTGTATATGTAGCGTTATTATTTACAAAAGGAGATCAAGGTGTTTTCGGAACAAAAGTGCTACATATACAACTACAACTCCATGAAACTACACCTCCAAAATTATGAGGTAGGATTTTGTGTGCCGATGTGACGAAGAATTTTTTGGCAGTTGGATTTAGAACATAAAAAAAATAAATAAAATCACACAATCCAATAGCCACAAAATCCTACGGCACAATGACACAGAAATTTTCGGGACAAAAGATATCGGACGCCAAAATTATGTTCTCGGATGGGAGGCTATCTCGCATAATGTGTCTAGTACTATGGTTGAGCATTATTGAATATTGACTAGTACGTATATTGTTTTTCTCTTACACGTTTATAAAATCGCTCTCATTCTCTCTTCTTTTTCATCATTTCTGTAGATAGAGATATCTTAAACCCCAATCCAGTTCAACGCAAAAAGCAGCACCAGATTTGCGTAAAAACCACTTGATTAGCTTCACCCTCTCTCTCTCTCTCTCTCTCTCTCTCTCTCTCATGACTTCGACTTGAAGTCTGATTCTCTCTAACCCCCTTTAAATCATCAAATAAATTCAACATTTTTAAACTACTTCCATCCCTAATTCTGGCTTAATTGATCATCATCAATATCAATGGCACGCCAATCCAGTTATGTGAAGCCAAAGCTAAGGAAAGGTCTTTGGTCACCGGACGAAGATGAGAAACTGTTCAATCACATAACTAGATTTGGCGTCGGCTGCTGGAGTTCAGTCCCTAAACTAGCCGGTAAATTTCACTCTCTCCTGGCCTTCAGAATTTTTTCGAATTTTAGTAGTTTAGGATTCGTGTTTCCAGGACTTCAATTCTTTCTGTTTCTTGTGGTATGGATTAATGCAGGCTTGCAGAGGTGTGGAAAGAGCTGCAGATTGAGGTGGATAAACTATTTGAGGCCTGACCTGAAGAGAGGAATGTTTTCACAAGAAGAGGAGGACCTCATTGTCAGTCTACATGAAGCTCTTGGTAACAGGTTTGATATTTTTCTTTTTTTTGGGCAACCAGCCGCCCAGGGTCAGCTTACGCACAAGATGATGTCATTAAACAAACAAAAACATAGTCAATTTTAGAATATTGTTACAAGCTTTGAAATGGGTAAGTGAAAAATTAGAATCTTTGTTTTTCATTTCGAAATGGGTATCCAGAAACTTAGGATTACTGTTTTTGTTTGGAAATTTTGAAATGGGTATCTGAAAATTAGTTTCTTTGTTGCAAATTTTGAAGTGGCGATCTAAAGAGTTGAGTTGAATTTTTGTTAGAACTTTTGAACTGGGGTGTGTTAAAATTAGAATCTTTGTAACAGGTTTTGAAATGGGCTCTGAAAATTAGAGTCTTTCTTTTTCATTTTGACATGGGTCTCAACTTCAATTATCTTTGCTGCAAAGTTCGAAATGGGTATCTGAAAATTAGTACTATCTTTGTCGCAAATTTTGAAGAGGGTATCTAAAAGTTCAAATCTTTTTTAAGATTTCTGAAATGTGTGTAAAAATTAATTATCTTTGTTGCAAAATTTGAAATGGGTCTCTGAAAATTAGCACTTAGCATAGTATCTTTGTCGCAAATTTTGAAGTGGGTATCTGAAAGTTAGTATAACGTTTGCCACAATCCCTGAAATGGGTATCTTAAAAATAGAATCTTTAGTACAATTTCTTAAAATTCTAACGAATTATTGAATGGGTTTTTCTCTAAATTGCAGGTGGGCTCAAATTGCAGCACAGCTGCCGGGAAGAACAGACAACGAGATAAAGAACTTTTGGAACTCATTTTTGAAGAAGAAACTAATGAAACAGGGGATTGATCCAAATACCCACAAGCCAATAACCGAAGCGGAAGCGGAAGCGGAAGTGGAAGCGGTAAACGGAAAAACTTGGGCAGAAAATTCATCAATGGCATCGTCAGATTCGAAAAGACTTCCAACTGCATTGGAGCAAGAAGCTCAATTCAACAGCACAAGCTACTACGAAGGTGGATTGACCGAAGCTTCAAGAGAGCAACTCGAAAGCAAACCAATTTTTGATCCCCTGTTGTTGTACGAATTCCAAGGGAGTTTCAATCCAACTTTGTACAATTTTCAGCAAAATCCAAGACCTTACGATCAGACCCATATGGAGGTGAACGAAAATCCCCTGTTTGGATTCACTTCAATGCCCAACTTGATGAGTTTCGATCACGGGAACGCGGCCGAGGCGGATTTTTCGGGTAATTCGACTTCGCAAATGAGTTCGGTTTTCTTCAATGGAGGCAAAGAAATCAGTTCGGGTAGCAGCTCCAACGTCAACAATATGGTGGAAAATGCAGCATTCTCGTGGGGCACCGACAAGTTTGAATCTGTGTTCGAGTGTCAAATGAATGGGATTATTCAAAAGTCTGGAGAAATGAAAGCAAATCCTTGGGCAGAAGATTTTGGTGGCTTTCCAATGACATCACTATCAGAATGTGTTTTCCAGGAATTGTGAAGTGTAAATTTTTTTATTTCTTTAATTTTTTTTTTCTCTCTCTACAAACAGATACACAAGACTGTTGATAGTACAGGAAAGTCCTACTACAGGTTTGAGGTGAACATATCTCTCTCCCTGTCTGCTTTCGGTTTCAGTTTCGGTTTTGATTTTGGTTTTTATTGGATTTCACTGGAGAATAATATTGTTGATATTCACTAGAGAATAATGTTACGAGAGTTGAAATAAAGTCTTTACAATTGTACGAGTGAAAACTAGTTTTTGTGTTCAAATCTAGAGGCCATGTTCGTTTGGAGATTTTGAATTTTGAATTCTTACTCTAGTTTCTCTCTATGTTCATTACTTTATTGTGATATTGTACGCAATCAATACCGGCTTTGCCTTAATTTAGACAAGCGAAGCATGGGCTTTAGGCCCCCCACCCACTTTGGGGAGGGCGGTCCTTACTTTATAGCTACAGTACATGTTTAGCTATCAAAACAATAACTTGGGCAGGAAAGGAATTTACGAGGATGTTTCGGTCATTTTCTCGAGCATTTTCCATAGGTTGTGCTAGCACGAGGCATTGAAATGAAATGAACAAGTACAAGGGCCTAGTTCACCCTCTTTCGGGTCTCGATAAGCATATTCAAACTTGAAACTTTCTTAGAAGATTAAAGTCGGTTGGTGGTGCAACTCACTAAAAGATTCCATCAATCAGCTTCCTTAGGATTATTAGGCCACACTTTCACGATTTGCAACCCACTAAGATATTCCATCAATCAGCTTCCTTGGGATTATTAGGCCACACTTTCACGATTTGCGCGTTTTATCAAAGAAGCTTTTACCCTTCTATTCTACACAACAACTGAATTTCAGTATCTTAATTTGCGATGAACCAAACTAATTCTTCCGCCATTAATTTAGTAATTGTGACTTTTATTCTTTTGACAAGCAGTTGTGACTTTAATTAACGAAATCAATTTGAAGAAACAAGCTTAAAATTGGAAGCAAAAAATCCAAAAGTAACAATATTTGGTTCTTTGCCAAGTGCGCGCATCGGTCACAAATTATTATTGACAATGTAATCGTTGCTTCTGTAGAAAGGTTTTCAAAAGCAAAAATTCTAAAATCTGTCTTAAGATCAACAATGTCACCATCTGGTTGAGTCGATTAGTCTTGCTAGCAATAGAACAATTTGTCAGCAAACCTTGACTAAAATGATGTACTAGTAATTTTGCATGGAAAGAAAAAAAGTAGAAAAAAAATTTAATTAATAGCTTTTAAAAAAATATTAACTATTTTGAAAAGGCCCATTTTAGATTTTGGCTTTTAGGGGACCAACTATCTTAAGGCGGCCTTGTACAGAATTAGTAAGATATTATTCAGGGCAATTTCTTTGGTCGTTTCTTACTAACCCTTTTGAGTGATCATGTGTTTTTAGGGTAATCGTCTCAATCCTTCTCTTCACCACACATTGTGTGAAATCACATACTCAATGGTGAACAACACTGCACGTGCAATTAGGAGAGGGGTAGGGCGATTTCCTAAGACACTACAAAATTTTTTTTTCCAAGGGAAAATTATTCTTTGTTTTTTGAGTACCGTCACTTGATGCTACAGATGCCTTTTCCGCCACACTTGTGATGCTACAGACACTACCAAGTGTATTGCTTCCACACAAATTTGTGGTGAATAAAGGTCCTGAAGCACTTCGTGATACGTGAAAACGGAATAAACACTCCTTTTCAAGAGAGCAAGTGGTGTAAGAGATGTATCAAAAACTCACCGTATCCATTTCAGTGCCAAAATGATAGTGACCAAGCTTTTTTCCTTTGTATCCGCATGATAGAACGAAACTCACCTCCACTTTGTTCCAACTCAAATCGCAAGAATCGTGGTGGTAAGTTTTCGTCTTATCATGCGAATCAAAAAAAAAAAAATGCAAGAATCTCCTTTACCCAAAAAAAAAAAAAATTGTTTTGCAAGAATCTCTCACCGTCCCAATGTGGCAACTTATGAGATGATCTATGCCCCTCGTTAACTTAAATATATGGTAATTTTTTTAATTAGAATAGTAGACAAAGGACAAACATGTTTTAAACAACTTTTGAAAGTTTTTGGAGCTTGGGTAATGGAAGTTTGGATGACTCCGGAGGCCACGTGAAATTGTATCTGATCATCCGATTTGGAAGGACCATTTCCGGTTCATGAATGAGTGTGACTCCTAACAAGAAGCTGATATTGACAATCTTGTTCATAGGGGAGTAGCCAAACATGAGAGTCTAAATCCAAAATTACAGCATTCACGTTGGCCTCTGGCTATAGATTCATGAAGAAATACACCCCACACT
This sequence comes from Rhododendron mucronatum var. ripense, assembly GCA_019656295.1. Taxonomy (NCBI): domain Eukaryota; kingdom Viridiplantae; phylum Streptophyta; class Magnoliopsida; order Ericales; family Ericaceae; genus Rhododendron; species Rhododendron mucronatum. The sequence continues at coordinate 133,524 of BPLT01000019.1, forward strand.
ATCCTACAACCACAACAATACAATGCCTGATTTTTTCATATCATGGGTCATGTCCATCTGCACTGTTACGTGCAAGATAATACGCGTTAAACAGTTATAACTCAAAGTGCTCGGGCCAGCTTGCGTGCACCTCGACCAATCTCACCGTCCGATGGTTGGTTTTTCCCCGTTGCAAAGAGAATCGCATCCAGCATCTTGTATATATTGTTCAGCACTTCCTCTTCAATCTTCTACATATCCACTTCCTCACTCAATCTCCCAGAGCCATAAATCTGAACATGTGCGACACCTGAAATGGGTACAAAAGTAGTACCACATCCTACCTCATTTTCGTTCATGCAGTGGACACAATAATGAAGTTGGCTTTGACAAGTGGTGCAAAAAAAATATCCCAAAATCAGGACCCAATCTATTAATGTAACAAGGACCACTGAAGTAGTAGAAGAGTCCTCTAAACTGAAAGATGAGCCCATAGAAATGGAAGGCCACAAGAAAACTTGTGTTTTAAGCATCTAGTTATGAGTCTTGGACTCTTGTGACTCGCTCATCCACAGGTCATTGTAACAGGTGTATAACCACAAAACCAGTGAGCTGACACTTTCGGGCCCCGACCCGAAATCAGTTTGTTGCCATAAGTTGTACATCGAGTCGAAGAGTTAGTTGTCATTCATAAAGAAATTTTCAGAGGACTTGTGACTCAAACTTACCAAAACTAATAACCAATTCTTAACTTTACGATCTCCATGTGGAGGATTGGCTTTAGATAGAACTGTGGACCATACCCATTCATGGTACTATGGTACCAAGGCTACGGAAGATTATTAAGTGCCACCAGTAGCATGGCCAAAACAGCATGAACAAAAGGGTTCAACTTGCAAAGTCATGGCCCCAATCAACAGTGTCGTGACTGTATCGGCAACAGCTATATACTGTTCCTATCACCACGTTGAGAGAAGTGTTAACACAACTAATAAGGGTGCCCAAGGGCGCAGCTTGTCGGTGGGGTGGCACGTGCCACCCCCAGTTTCGAAAAATAATCAGTTTAAACTGATGGATTAGGCACCCACCATATTCAAACTTGACTTTTCACACAAATGATAAAAAGTTAAAAGATGAAAGGTTCGGATCAAAAAAGAATATCTCAATGACTTTCATTTAGAGACTACATGAGAATGGAATCAAGCCTTTACTTTTGTTTTAACAAATCAAAGCCTAAGACAAAGCATGACATTGCACTCAACCTTTCTCTTCATATTTTCACCAAAAATATACATAATGCTAGTAGACTCCCGTTAAACAGCATCACCCCCGAACCTAAATAATGGCTCTGCCACTGAGGCTACCAACCTAGGAAGACTGGTTTATCCAATATTGGGTCCTCATTGGATCCAGACAGCATGTAAAATATTTGCCCAAGAGATATGCATGTCTGAACCCAGTAAGGACCCATGGACAACATATAAATACTTGCAAGCCTCTAAGCTATACTTTCTTTATCCTTTGGAAAGAATGAATAACTACCCCAAAAAGCTATAGCAAAAGAGCAGATGAAACAAATGAGCTATAGAAAAAGGCATGTTGAAAGAGTGCCAGAAGCAAAAGAAAATCTTTCATTATTCAATTATCTGATGCTATGACACTGAGGCATCTAACATCACAAACGAGTAAAGACACGTTGCGGATGTTGTATGATGCTATGCTGGGAATCTGGGACATTATCACGAGGAGAGAAAGGGGTCGTATGGTGATTAAACCATCTTGTTTTGGTTGGTTTCGATGGCGGGGAGGTCCCCACATGGAAACGGATCCCATATCATGTTGGAAGAACACGTGAGATGGTTGTTCGGTTAAGCATGTGATCAGCAGCGAAACAATCATTCACTTTACCAAGGTAATCTATCTAACCCAAATGGGTATGCATACTTCTCTATTACTAAACTCTATTACTTTTGACCTAAGTCTATCCTCATTCACTCTCACGCATCAAGAGTCTCTTTTTGGCTCATGGGAGTGTCCTTTCGGAACCGGGTCCTGTGTGTTCTCAATCCAGACATCAAAATTACTATTGCCATTTCACCCCCACACGGTAGCCATTTGCATGGACAACGGTCATGCATAAACATGCCAAATATCAGGTTTGGAGAGGTCCCTTTACAAGTATACATCCTTGGTCACCATCTATCCCCACTCTATTTAAGCAATAATGACTTCTGAAATGGAAACTCTCCAAGCGTATGTTTAAATTATATCAGTGCGATCTTATGTCTCACAATCCTCGTGCGACAAAACAATAATGACGGATACCATGGTCTTCATTGAATTTCATATGCAACACTGCTAGATGCCATATCCCAACTGCTAAGTTAAGCAAGGCTTTCTAAGATTCATACATAGGTTGTAGCTCTGGGCACGGGGTAAAACTTAAGTGCAGGGTCTACCCAATACAAAACTACCGCTTGAAGCAGGCTTAAGATCCAAACAGACAGGTAAAAACTAAAAAGTACCAATATAAGCAGGAATTTCTTTATAGGAACGATATGAATTTAGAAAAACGAGTAGACCTATGTTTGGAATGATAGTTATTGTGCAAAAAGTCTAAGCATCCTTAAAAGCTTATATCATCACGTTGAAAAAAAACTGCGTTATCATTAATTTGGTACTGTTTCTATCATCACGTTGAAAAAAATGGTTAGTAGTGTGGCAATTTCTTGGCCACACCTAGAAAAGCCAACTAGCCCAAAATTGGGTCTTCGTTGGATTCAGACACAGCATGCAAACTTACAAAACTGAATCGTCTATTCTTGCAGGAACAATGGAGACAAAAACCAATCAAGTATGCAAAGTAAATCAGACTTCGAAGGGAGACTTGGAAACGTATTGTTGCTTACGATAAGACGACAACCGAAAAAGGAACCCTTTGAAAGCTTTAGCTGCTCCCAACCTACAATTTAGAATAGGCAAGCATTAGATACTGACAGAGCCATGTATGCATCAACTGCGTGGAAAATGTTCACATAGCTAGAGCTTCCAGTATAATGTACCTTTCCTTCATAGTCAACAGGCAAATATAGGTCATGCAGAACGCACAATATATTTAATTGCAGATGCTCCACAGTACTACAATATATTTAATTGCAGATGCTCCACCGAAACTGCAGTTTCCCGCATTGGGTAAATACGAGTAATGGCCTTAAAACACAAAAATAAAAAGTAACTGGATTAATTATGCAATACACGGGGTTTGTTTTCAGTTGCAAGTGTTTTGTAGAATATCAACAAAAAGATAAACCACTTGTCCAAACTGTATTCATGATTTTAATGGTTTCCCAATCAACCATTCACCCTAGCAAACCAGCAATCATCTGCCAAAAACGATTGAATGAGAACTAGGTAAATTCCCCAAAGCAGTAAGCCAGTTCTACATTTCATGGTATGATGAAGTTATAGTAAGACTGAGACACATTCCCTCACTTGTATGAGGACTCTATATGGACTTGACACTTAAGGGAAGCTGACTGACAAAGTCAAATCACGTGAATGCAGCAAAACTACTTCCAGAGAGGGGGTGAGACTAGAGAATCAATAAAACAAATTAGAATGAACAAAAGAGCTAATTAACTTCCAGGCTCTAGCTTTTGGCAAACTAAAAAAAAGCTAATACCCGGTAATCAAAAGCTACAAGCATCTCTCTTCCAGCTTCACAATCATCAGCTTATTGGTACATCATTTTCAGGTTATACAGCATACAAAAGCTGTTGCAAAACATCTTGAACAAATTCCCTCCATTAAAAAAAACCTATGAGCACTCCTCATAAGCTGCAGCAAAACAAAGAACACAACACTGCCCACGTAATCGTTGGAGGCAAGAGCACACACAAAAACTCACAATATGAAGAAGAAGATAATATAGGAAAAAGACTTAGAACATTTTATTCACTCACACTTGAAATCACTAAATTACATGCATATTTATAGTAAACTCAAATGTAACCCACTACATCTAATTAACAAGAATTATACCCATGAGGGCCATCACCTCCACTACACTATTATTAGGGAGCCTTTCATCTCTAAAACTCCCACTCATTACACTACCACACAACTCTCATTAACATAAAAATATAACTCTCCATTACTTAGAAAAACTCCCACTAACAAGTAACAAATATGAAAGGACAAAAACATAACTCCCTTATTACTAAATAGAAACAAGTTTATAATTTCCCACAGTAATAAACAAATAAAAAAATCTAGCATAAGAAATTTCTCCTCTTAACAAGTACTTTTTTACTTTTTCCACCTTTCTTTTGCAAGTATTTACATACTGCTCTTTAATGTGCCTGCCTCCAAAGAAAAAATCAAGTTCAAAGTCCGAAAAAAAGGTAGCCAAAATAACAAGCATGAATAAATAAGAAACAAACTAATTCGCATAATTGATACTCAATGGTATTTACTGGAAGTGTCCAAAAACCTACCAACAAGAACAACTGCATTCGTGATTTTCGTGCAGATCATAGAACTTCAAATAAATCATGAATGCATGAAACTTCACTTACACATAAGTTTATGTTCACATGCATGTGTGAGAATTCCACAATAAATACCAGGAACCCGCTAGGGATTCACATGTATGTGAGAGGAGTGTGGTTGAGGTGTGACAAATTGATGTGCCCCTAGCATCTCCCCTTATTATTTTGTATAAACACTGCATTGCAAGGATTGTATGTGCGTTATACAGAATTAGTGAGAGAGGACAAAAAAGAGGGAGCAAGAGAGAAAATATGGTGTGTGTGATGGAGGGTAAGAAAATTATAAATAAGCGAGGACTTAGGATTAATATTTTTCTCTCATTGTACTCAATCAACATAGAGAAATTCTCTTTTGCCTGTGGAGTAGGTATTGAGACCGAACCACGTAAGTTGTGTTCTTTTCTTTTTGAGCACTTAATTCTTCCATTGTGGTGGGTCCAAATCCCACAAATAGTTAACTAGAATCATTACACAGTTCCACAAAATTTGATATTCATTTGTAACAGAATGGACATTCATCAATCACCATGGACTAAATACAAGCAGGATTACCAATTCACTTCTTCGATGGAAGTATCATGAAATAAGAGATAATATTTCAATGTACAAGCTTATTTTCCAAAACGATTGGAATTCCTCACGCAAAGTTACTATTTTCGGTGAGTTCACATCCTCTATTATCCTAAAGGAATTATTTATGTTGTGTTGATCCATTATTTCATGTTCGTGAAGGCATGAGACATGAATACTTTTTTTGGAACACAAGTATCTGGACAAGGGCAAGTGACAAAAATGCTTAACAGGTATGATTTTCTCCAGAGTAAAAATCTATTTGTGGCATGTTGATTGTATCCCAGAGCCGGCCAGAGGACTAACGCCACAGGCTCACAAGCCTGGGCAGCAGCTCAAGCCAAATGAGCTCGGGCCACTTATATGGATTATGGGGATTTGGCAACAATGTTGTGTAAAAACACCACACAACTCTTACTTTATTTTATTTTTTGATAAGTAAGTATTTGTATTAGAAACAAGGCATTAAGTGAATGCCACCCGTATAAAAAAATGCCACCAACACAAAAAGGCTCTATACACCACCTCTATTTGACAAGACAAGCTCAAACCAATCTAAAAATTGATCAATAGAGGGATTACATTCTCCCTCATCCCAATTATACAAACCACAAAACTTTTGATTCTAAATAAAGGCTTTTCAACCCCTTCAGAGCACCTCGAATTCCTTTCGCGCCATTTAGTCCACATCAAGCAAAGAGGGATCATGGCCCACACACGCTTCCTTCTCTTGCCCACTCTAGCCCCGTTCCAAGCAATTAAAAGTTCCATAACATTCCTTGACATGGCCCATTTTAAACCAAACCAAGAAAACACCACGGACCAAAGCTCCCAAGCTACCGGGCAATTAATGAGAAGGTGATCCATGGTCTTCACATCCCTTTTACATATGCAACACCTATTGACAATGATTCTCCGCCTCCGAATCAAATTATCGATAGTGAGGATCTTGCCTTGAGCTGCGCACCAAACAAAAAACTCACCCTCAACGGCGCCACTTGTCTTCCAAATCGCTTGTCAAGGGAAAGAAACATTTCCACAACCACCCAATGCTTGATAATAAGATTTCACTTGAAAACATCCTGACTTAGACAGTTTCCAATGAATCTCATCCTCCCCTTCTCCTATTCCTTGCATGCCATACACTCTAGCATAAAAAGCCATCAAATCCTCTTCCTCCCCATCTTGAATTTGTCTTCTCAAGCAGATGTCCCAAACTATAATCCCCTCGTCAAAAGAAAGATAATCCGCAATGATTGCATCTTTATCACATGCCAAAAGGTAAATGTCGGGAAAAACAACCCGCAAGCTCACATCCCCACACCACACTTCATCCCAAGATAACACCCTCCTCCCGTCACCAACTGCCTCATAAGTGTTATCTACAAAGGCATCCCAACCGTTCATGATACCTCTCCATAGCGCCACCCCATATGGTAGCCTTACATTACGAGTAGACCACCCTCCCCTCTCACACCCATATTTTGCTACAATGACCTTCCTCCATCATCATTCTCTTTTGCATGCAAATCTCTAAAGCCATTTCCCCAACAAGGCTTGATTGAATAACTTTAGCCTTCTCACTCCCAGCCCTTCTTTTCTAATGGGGGTACACACTGTATCCCAATCAACTAGATGATACTTGAACTCCTCCCCCACACCTCCCCAAAGAAAATCTCTTTGCAACTTCTCCAAGCGCTTAACAACTAAGACCGGAATGACAAACAGTGACATAAAATAAGTAGGCAAGCTAGAGAGCATATGCTTGATAAGAGTCATCCTACCTCCTTTACGAATGTATTGACCCTTCCATCCTGCCAATCTCTTCTCAAATCTTACCACCACTGAGTCCCATGCTGCCTTTGACTTGTACGAAGAACCCAATGAAAAACCCAAGTACAAAGTCAGAAACGACATCACCCTACAACCCAAAATTTGAGCAAGTAAATCAATATCTTCAACCGCCCCCACTGGGATCATCTCTGACTTCCCCAAGCTCACTTTGAGGCCAGATATGGCCTTGAAGCATAGCTGCACAAATCTAAGATATCCCACCTAAGTCGGATCCGCATTGCAGAACAAAAAAGAGTCATCCACATATAGAATGTGGGAAACCATCAACCGTACACCATCCACCCTGCCCACCTCAAAACCCTCCAAAAATCCACCTTTTACTGCTTTCTGAATCATACAACTAAGCACCTCCATGATCAGGATAAAAAGAAGAGAAGAAAAAGGACCCCCCGACGTAATCCTCTAAAAGTCTGAAAGAAACCAGCTAGAGTTCCATTCACCAAGACAGACATTCTAACAGATGAGATGCAAGCTTTAATCCATCTGTTGGCACATAAATTTCAACCAAAGATTGATGAATGTCATCAATGTATCATATGTTGGGCTTGAGGACTAAAAGGCATATAAAGAGCCTAAAAGCATGTTGACCCAGCGAGCCCGCGAATCAACAAACATGTTGGCCCGACAAGCCTAACGAATATATGAACCTGCGGGAGAAGTAGCGGAGCTACAAATCATGATTGACCAAGCGAGCCCACGAGTCAACAAACACGTTGGCCCGACAAGCCTAACGAATGTATGAGCCTGCGGAAGAAGTGGCAGGACTACAAATTAGTTGAACCATGTAGGCCTGCATTTCGCAGGGCCTACAAACCCGCATTTCGCAGGGTCTACAAACCAAATATGGGTTAACGTCTCAAATCAAACAAAACGTAGAGCCCAATAAAATACTTCTGTGCAAGCAGAAGAATATTATAAGATGGATGTCATCTGATGCAACCAACATTCAAGATTTGAAGAGGCTGAGAAGATATGATATCATCCTATCCTCTGGCAACAACTATTCAAATTCAAAGGGATTATTTGGCGGCCAAGCATCTGATGATGAAGGAAGCTCCTATAAATATGAGGTCCGTCATCTAAGGAAGGGGACCTCAATCTCAGATCAAACCTAACATCTCTCATCTATCTCTCATCGACCCCAAGATCTCAGATCTCATACTTCATCTCTCAACTCTTCACCATCACACCTCTTTTCCCTCAACGTAGAAATATACAGAGAGAGAAGATATACCCCATTCAAGCAAAACCACTACAATCTTCAACCACCAAGCAACTTACTCGCTCACTATCACCAGCAATCTTCAACAAATTTCGAAGACCAGTAAGAGTAAGCATATCAAGCGATAGGTAAAGGGTTCCAATCCTCTAAATGTATCAAGTATTCTCTGTTTTGATGTAAACAAGGGTTTTAAACCCCAATCATCAATAAAGTTAAATTATTCCAGTCTATTTCATGTTCTTTATTCTTTATTAATCGGAGGTTTTATTTTTTAGTATGTAATTAACGATTTGAAATCCAAATCGGAAATAGGAGCCTGAATATAAAAAAATCAACACTGTTCGCTTGAATAGTGGATATTTGAGATATGGATTTCGAAGCGTGGGTAAATTCTACGGTTCAAAATTTATGTCTACACCATCTCTTCCAAAGCCCTCCAAAACCATCCGTTCCAACATATTAATCAAGAAGTCCCAATTAATGTGGTCGTACGCCTTTTCAACGTCCAACTTACACACAATACCTGGAATGCCACTCTTCAATCTCGAATCCACACATTCATTAGCAATCAAAACCGCATCAAGAATTGCCTACCCTGAACAAAAGCATTTTGGGACTCCGAAACAACTTTTCCCACCACATTCTTCATTCGAATAGCCAACACTTTGGCCAACAACTTATAAGCTCCCTCTAGTAAACTGAGAGGTCTGAAATCTCAAATATCCTCTGCTTCGCCCTTCTTTGGAATCAACACAGCGAAGGAAGCGTTCAAACTCGCCATGGTCCCAGAAATAATTGAACATTCCCAACACTTCCTCTTTTATCACCCCAACAGTGTTGGAAAAAGGCAATCATCATATGGACCATCTGGATCAGATGCCTTATCTCCATTCATCGACTTTAATGCGGACACCACTTCCACCTCATCGAACAACCTCTCTAACCAAGAAGCCTCCTCCCTCGCTAGAGAATGAAACTGCAAATCGTCAACCCGAGGGCGGCTCAGTCCCTCCTCCCGAAACAAACCGGCATAAAAATCAGCAATTCCACTTTTGATATCTTCATCCCTTTCCAAAATACAGTCGCCAATTTTAACCTTACCGATAAAATTGTCTCTCCAATTACAATTAGCCATTCTATGAAAGCAACGAGTGTTCCTCTCCCCCTCTCTTAACCAAAGATTTCTAGACTTTTGCCGCCAACTAATTTCTTCGAACTTCGCTATTTTTCCAAACTCTCCTTTTGAGACTCCAATCTCCCAAAGACTTCAGAATTCCACTTGCACAAATCAACTTTCAACAATTTAAGCTTCTTGGCCAAGATGAAGCTCGGCTTTCCCCTCACCGAATAGCTACTCCACCACTCAACCATTGTCTCCACAAAAACCTCCGAAGATAACCACATATTCTCAAATTTGAACGGACTACTACCTTGCCGAATCCCTCCATTGTCTAATAAAATAGGCATGTGATCTGAAATAGGCCTCGGAAGAGAAAACTGCACAACATTCAGAAAATGCTCCCCCAAAGAGGCTGAGAACAAAAACCGATCAATGCGCGACATACACCTATTCTCCTAAATGCCAAACCAAGTGAAACTACTCCCAACAAGTGGAGGATCTACAAGCTCTAGGTCGTTTATAAAATTCGAGAATGTCCTCATGTTGCAAGAGATTGAAAGACACCCCACTCTCTCATGCGGAAATCGAACTACATTGAAATCTCCCCCAACACACCATGGGGCATCCCATCTGAAAGCCATCACCGAGAGCTCCTCCCACAAATCCCTCTTGTGACATCTGTCAACCGAGCCATACACACCTGTGAACACCCACCCAAAACCATCTTCTATAGTTTTAAACAAACAAGACACCGAAAATAACCCATACTCCACCTCAAGTTTTTCCACCACTCTACTATCCCACATCACCAACACCACACACCCCACCCCCCCAGCAGCCCCTACCGCATCCAAATGAATCCAGTCTACCCATCGACACCCCCATAAATCTTTCACACATTCCTTTGAAGCCTCCTTTAGTTTCGTTTCTTGTAAACAAGCCACATTGGCCTTCCACTCTTTCAATAGTGATTTTACTATCCCCCTTTTCTCCCTCGCATTCAATCCTCTCACATTCCAACTAAGGATTTTAATCTTCATAAAAAGATAAAAGATTAACCCCTTCGTAACCCTTCTCCCCCTCCTTCTTCCGACCATCATAATTAATGGAACTCTTCAACTCCCTAGCCCCCGAATTGACCTTACTCCCGCCTTTCTTTGTTTCCTTTACAGCTCATTTCCTCCACTTCTCCTCAATATCCGAAAACAAACGCATAGTTCTATCTTCGAAACCATCGTAAGAGACCCCCAAAAATTTGCTGAAACCACTTATTGTCTTCAGCACCCAATTTGAGACTTCTTCTTGAGACATTCCAACCATTAACTTATCTTCATCAATCCACGTTCCGACCAGCTATCTGATAATCAAAGGATTGGAAGGGTAATTATAAACTAACTGCCCATCTTCTAACACCTCCTCCACTCAGCCCAAATTTTTGAACAATTCTTCCTTCTGGTCATCCCACACCGAGCAACCCCCATTAGTCAATCCTGCAAACGGCACCAATTCCATGCCCCTAGTGATCAAATCCCCCTCTTCTGCGTCAACTGAGCAACCCCTAAACGCCCTATCCGTACCCTCCCCCACACCCATCTCCGATGCTAAACTCTGCTGCCCAAAAACATCAAGAGAAGAGCAGTCACCACGAGACAAATTATTCACCACCACCCTCTCCTCATTCACAACCTCACCCGACTTCTCCCCCACTGTCTTCCCCGACTCCCCCTCAACAACCCAACTAGAGCTGCCTTCCTCCAAAAACTAAGAGGGAGAAGAAGGAATTAGACGATTAGGAATCATACATACCTCACTTGCATCCATGATCGCTAGAGAGCTCTGTCCCAAGCCGTTTTTGTCTCCAACAATTGACTGCGAATGATTTCCGACAGTTCCAGGTCTTGTTCCATCAATCTGTTCTCCCCCTTTCTTTTGAGACGATGCCCCACTAAAACTTGGGCCCCCGCCCTAATCTCCAACACTAACCCATCTTCTATTTTTAATCTCCACCAGATTGGACCTCACTGGCCTTTTAAATAAATAGGCCCACTTTGCATCAAATCCACTCCTGCTGTTTCCGAGATGGACAGGATTACATTTGTCTCGCACCGCCCACTCCTCTCCCTGGCCCATAACTAATTTGGGATTCAAATTTTGAAAATCCTCTGTCCCTGAACGACCCGTTGACCCAACCTCCACACGCCCTTCGTGAATTGCCTCCACGCGTCTTCTCCGTTCTGTAATCCGCCAACTCACGACCGCCTGAACCAAGATTCAAGACCCCCACGTCGCCGTTCTCTATGTTCAAAACAGGTTGAAACACCACTAACGGACCCTTCTCAACCCACACTGGCAGATCGAACACCCAACCTCCCATCACAACCTTCACCTTTGCCGGAATCTTCTCCGGTGCTGCCCGAACGGCAATTCTGGCCCATCAAAGATTTTTCCGTCGCCTCGTGTCGACGTCCACACTCACGAATCCACCACAGAAGTCTCCAATTTCTCTAAACACTTCGGAATCCCACAAGTGCAGAGGCAAACCTAATATCCTTATTTACCCAAAAAAAGAAAAAACCCAATATCCTTACCCATGCCACCGACGGTGCCTCCCCCTTTTTGACACAACACCCAACCAGCGACCACCATTCTAGCTGTACCCTCCTTTCTGCGAAGCTCCAGCTACCCCTCATCACCCTCTGTGCTTCCTCCACCAACGGCAAGGTAAACAGAAAGTCGACCCCACCCAGATCCAAGACCTGGACACCAGCTGTTACCTTCCAAGTTCTTTGAGCCGCCCTCTGCACCTCCATGGCTGTTGGTTGCACAGAACCCCCCTCCTCCATCCTACCCACCAAACACCTCCCCAAGAAACGAAGTGTTATGGGTAGACTCCGCCCTAACCTCCACATCACACCCTTTTCGCTTTCTCCCCTTTTCCACCACCTCTACAGTATTTACCAGCCAATAACCAATGTTCGCCACATCTACGAAGGAACAGCCGTCGATCAGATAGTGCTCCATGATTTCTGCAACCCCACTAGAGTCAGAAGATCTATTAACTGATTTTGGGTTAAATTCCGAGTGTCCTCATGGAACAAGACATTGCTGATTTGACAACACAGACTACCACTCACACACAAGGCTGATTCGGATCAAGCAACTGGATTGGACACCACAAGAGATCCTCATTACATGCAAGCTAGATTTTCCACATAACACCTCTTCCAACACAGACATGCTTATATCCTTTTCCCCTTTCGGCCTAGAAATGCCAATTGATTGAAGTGTTTGTCATTTCTAGACTTTGCACTCTGGAATATTTTTCATTTTCCCCCTTTCAGTTCACACAAAATTATGAGAAAACACATACAAGGTTTGGTCTTCAATGTGCACAAATTAATTAACTTACATTTTCTACAAATCAAAGCAAATTAAATTGAAAGTTCTGGCATTTTGAGCAAATGAGTCATAGATCACAGACATCGTACCTTTTTATTATGTGAACCCATCCATTGCATACTTATCTGTACACTCATCAAACAGTCATTAGAAAGAGAGAATTGCCAGCCGAATCAATATCTGCGTAGGATACTCAAAGCAGTAGGCATGAAAAGTGACTCCCACTGATGAAGAAACCAGAAGACATTTGCAGCCTTTTTTTGTTGGTCTGTTATCGTGGGGTGTGGATTGTGAATTTTATTTTATTTTTAAATGTCAGGTGGAATGGGCCCCGCTCTAATACCATGTAAAAACTTTATATCTATCTCAAAACCAATTGGCAATAAGTGGAGAGCTACCAAATGTTATTAAGTGATCACCCATTCCACTCCCAAGCAATGTGGGATGCATTATGTTTAGGAAATGAATCCCACATTGCTTGGGAGTGGAAGAGGTGATCACTTAATAATATCTGTGACCTCTCCACTCATTGCCAATTGGTTTTGAGATGGATATAAAGTTTTTATATGGTATCAGAGCAGGGCCCATTCCATCCCACATTTTATAAAATTCACAATTCACATCCCGCGATGACAGACCAAGAAAAGGCTGCACGATGATATGACCCAAAAAGTGGCCACACGTGACAGACCTCAAAACGCGGCTGCACGTGAGGGGATGTTAAGGAAATGAATCCAACATTACTTGGGAGTGGAATTATATCAAACAATCAAGATTAGCTGGAGAACCCTCAGTGACAAAAATCCTATTGATGAAACATCTCATTACAGTCTGCAAGCATGAAGTTGATTTGTGCATCATAATCAACGAGAAAAACACTTGCAGTGGGCATTAACTATCTCTGACACACATTACAAAATCACAGAAACGTGTATCCACTGCCATTTCCAAAATGATAACTTTTGAATTGGATTGTACAATAAGAACACCTGTAACCTGTGTGCTTAAAATAGGAAACAACATAAGAACATAAAAGCTGAATTAACATAGCTATTAAGAGGATATAAGCCCTTTAAAAATGCCAACCCAAACAACTTAGCTTTCGAATCTTCTCAGTTACTCACCAATTAACTTAGCATAGGCGGAAGTATAAGCTGTCCATGAAAAAAAAGGCAAAGACCCGGTAAAATATAAATTCATATTACTAATTCCAATTCCAACCAAAATGTCCTTTATTCAGCATCACTTACATCACATTTTTCTTTCCTCGAGGGTAATAGATATGAATGACATAAACTCATACATAAGGGACCTTCAACACAGCTACATACAAAAATCTGGAGCGAGAGGACAAAGACACAAAGCAAGGGGAAAACTTGGATAGAAACAAGAGGTTGGTATTTCTTAACATCACTGATAACAGTTCAGCACATTTTCCAACCATTAACTCATTAACTTGAATGATGAATTGGTTAAATGAACAGACCATCTTTTGTGCCATGTGACCTCAGTTTCCTTGTGCATACAACACATCAATCTCTACCATGTACATTAGAATGCCAAGACAAATCCATCTGACTTTACTGTTTAGCCTTCTCATACCGTGGCATTTATGGTGCAAAAGCCTGCCTATGGGTGTGAACCCCAGCCTGATAGAGAGTAAGGTGATGTATAGCCTTGGCAAACAATTCTCTCCTATAAGGATGTTGAGCCACCACAGTACGAGCTGCGCCCTCAATGACACTCAGTGCTCTAGCTTGTTCAAGAGCCTTGCTGTTACCAACATTCAAGGCGAGGAAGCAAAGCAACACAAGTTCATTCACTTGATCGCGACCACTGATCCTGATCAAATTCATTAGCTGTGAGACACCATCAGCGTCGATAATCGCCTTAGAGTGCTCCAAGCAATTAAAATTGTCCAGACACGCAAATTTACCAAGGGCAACAGCAGCTTCAGATGCCACATCTATTTTTCTATGGCCTAGTTGTGCGACCAAAGGGCCAATTATCCGACTTTCTTTTGCAGGAAAAGTTCGAGCTAAAGACCCAATAGATCTTATAGCAGGAATTAGCAATTCCAAACTGCTTTCTTCGTTTACCACTCTTAGTATCTGTTCCAACACCGCTTTTGCAGCTGGAGAGTTGGGCTTGAAAGCCACTCGCCTAAGGTCAGTATTAGACTCTGCTACAGCAGCCAATTCCATCACAGCCATCAAACAGTTACTCTGCAAGTTCCCACTTTCCTTCTCAATGAGTTTGGCCAAAACAAGCAACCCTTTCGTTTCAGTTATCTTTCTGCTACTCAACAAACTCCCCCGAGAGAGTTTCCACAAAGCCTTTGCACAACTAATCTTGAGCTCGAGTTTCAACTCGGGCGACTCAACCCCCCTCTCCTTCTTATGCAAAGAGGAGGAAGAACTTGAATGGGGGATGTGATTAAACGAGTCTCTAGCCAATTCCTTGTTTATCTGAACGAGTGAGTGTAGACTAGGCTTACCTGGCTGAAGCTTAGGAATAGGATCATCCAACACAGTATCTATTGACAACAATGTCACCAAAGGCCTAGTAACATTCTCTCTCCCAAACTCCTCCTGCACCATCGGGTCCATCTCCACCATCTTTGCCACCAAATTCGCAACCGCAACCTGAACCTGTTGTGGATAAAAAGAATAAAGTTAATTCTCTCTCTCCCTAATGCCTTAAGCGTTCAAATGAATTAGTGGTTAATACAGTATCAGAGCAGCAAATACATCATCCACCACGGAATTAAAAACACTAGCACGTGTTTGGCCTGCTGTTTCCTCGGAGTGAGAGAAAACACCTAAGCATGTGATGCAGCATAGGCGTATGTACCCACTTCTGACTTCTAATCGATACAAGTCTCACTAGCAAGCTACAATGGTGGTTTGTTACTTCGCCTCAATTAGCTCCCTAGCACACGAAACACACACTAAAGGAAAGGCATTGCATTCAATGTGCACGATATAATTAGTAACTACCATTAGCTGAAATGTTTTAGAAATAACTTGAAACTAATGGAAACTGGTTGAAATTAATTCAAACTAAGTTGCGGGTGCAATAAAGGCTAATCTCTCGTTTCCTTTTTATGTTATTTGACTGAGGATGTTATTTTATTTTAATAAAATTGAGAGACTAGTAAGATTTAGGTTGAGTTTTTGCAAGTTCTAGCACTAGAGGAGTTGCATACTCTTCAAAACTCCCTCAATTTTCCTTTTAGTAATGATTTTATTTCATCTTTATGATCACAAAATTTTATTTGCCAATAAATAAATTAAAGGCTAATCTCCGTAGAACTAGGAATGAAAATACACATTATAAAAGGGATAGTTGTTGGAATTAAATAATATTTGGCAGGAATAAAGAACAAATTCTCTCTCTCTCTCTCTCTCTCTCTCTCTCTCTCTCTCTCTCTCTCTCTCTCTCTCTCTCTCTCTCTCTCTCTCTCTCTCTAGTCTTACATGAGCATGTGATCAAAATTGGGTCAATACCTTAATCGCCAAGTGGCTTTTGGAATGGCTATCTAACTCTCTCTCTCTCTCTCTAGTATTACATGAGCATGTGATCAAAATTTGGTCAATACCTTAATCGCCAAGTGGCTCTTGGAATGGCTATCTAACTATTCTAACAATACTAACTTTCGCCGATCAAAAGACAAAACAATTGAATACCTTAATGGGCGAGTCAGCAAGAACCTTGACAATCATCGGCACGGCAAGCTCGCTGGCGATAAACCGGACCCTCTCCTGATCACTCCCCAAGTTCGAAAGCGCGGCGGCGGCCGCAATCTGAGCTTCGGCCGAAGCCCCTTCTTTCAACAACTTAAGCAAGGGCACAACTCCCCCTTCCTCCACTATCATCTTCTTGTTCCTATCATTGTCGCGTGCGAGGGAGGCGAGGTTGTTCGCGGCGTCGATTCGGTCGCGCAGCTGTCCCATCTGGACCGAAGCGATGGAGGACCAGAGCATGGCAAGGATGGGGTCATTACTGGCGATAGGGGGAAGAGAGAGAGTGGCGCCACCGCCGCTATCGGAGTTTTCGAAGATGGAGAGCAGCCAGGTGACGTCGGCGATGGAGGATTCTAGAAGGCCGGAGACTTTGCGGAAGTCGGCCGTGGCGGCGATCGCGAAGACCTGCACGGCGGCTGCAGAATTTTAGTCCAGCGACACAAAAATGTCCGAAAAACTTTTTTACACACAATAATTAGAAAAAATCAGATTATGTGCAAAAGTTTATATAAATAACACCCCTTTGGATGAAGGGATTTCATGAGAAAAGAAAAGAAAGGTTGGTGATTTCGATAAGATTTGTACTCCAGTGTAGACAATATTAACGAAAAATCAAGTGATGCCCGACCTGACGGAGGACGCCGCTGTGCTTGCACTTGCGTACTAGGGTTAGGGCGCGCTCGAGGTTTTTGTAGACGTCGGCGGAGATGCGGCGGAGGGGGCGGTCGTAGAGGGAGTGGGGGGTGGAGGAGACGGAAAGGCGGACGGCGGAGCGTAGCTTCTGGGAGAGGCGGTCGGCTTGTTTGGCCAATTCGGCGCAGTCGGATTTGGAGGACTCCGCTACTTGGGCGGATTTGATGAGGCGGTCGGCTAGGAGGATGGGGAGTGAGAGCTCGTCTTGGACTGACTTCTCTTCCACGTCCGCCATTTCCGGTGGATTTTATGTGTGTGTGTGTGTGAGAGAGAGAGAGAGAGAGAGAGAGAGAGAGAGAGAGAGAGATCTAGTGGTGGATTTTGGTTCAGACAGGGATCCGCCGGGAAGTTTATAAAAATGGAAGGACCGAAGACCCATACGTTTCTTTTCTAGTACTTTCTCAGTTGACTTCAAGATTTGGGGGTAGTAAGACTAGACTTGCGAGGATACATCGATGAAGAAAAAAAGAAGACTTCATGGGTTAATTTCTCTTTCCCTCCCTAAATTATCCCCTTTTATCAGTTAACCCCCATAACTAAAGCACGAATCAAAACAGAACGGTACTGAGGGGTCTACATGTTATTAGGAGTGAAAAGCCTTGCAATTCTATGTTACATTGGAGTATTATTTTTTTTTATGACATAAAAATAGACTTTCGTAACTTCAAAATCTAGCAGTAATGGCTGTGTAATGGTATTTTGACAGTCATGCCAGAATTTTAGTTTTGATTTTTTTTTGTTTTTTTATGTTCCGCGAATTAGTAATGATTTGTTTAGCACTAATAAATGGTTTTACAATGGTTGAGATTATATTTGGAATGTTGAATGTTGCAATGGCGAATGATGGATTTGGTAATTGTGTTTCTTATAACTGGTTAACATTTGCATTATATGCTCATAACATAACCTAATATCTACATCAGTGGGTTTTGAAACAACAATTATGCTATTTGTTCTTCAAATCCAAAATGCGCATAAAGAAGTCTAATAATTTGCATTTCTCATAGTTAAAACATCGTAGGAATCTCTTCCACCGGTACTCTCTGGAAGTGAAATTCGAAGTGGGGAGTAGAGTCTACGACAACAAAAATACGTGGATATCACCACCTATGCAATTTTGTTGGATTTATTTAGTTGTGCTACTTAATGCCATGGGTTTGGAAGAGATGAGTCACGTATGTGACTGTGCCTCTCAATATAGTGAGAGGGAAGGATTGAAGAAAGATTGACAGGGATGAGGAAAAGATGGTAGGCATTTCAGGGTTTTATAGCTTTTCAAAATTATTTGCTCGATGGAATGGGTTTTAGTGATGACAAATTAAAGATGAGGGGTTCAATTTGATGCAGTTTTATGTTTACATAGGGGAATATTTTACGGGTCGTCAGAAACATTCTTCTGGTTCATGGTTGTCAAAAACATAAACCCTCCTAAAAAACTGAGATTCCATCCCGTTAACATTCTTATTAGAAAATTAAGTAGAAGTACTTATTTCCTTTAGCTGAACGGGACCTGAATAAACAATGGACAAACAACTTTTGTAATAGAAACGAGAAGCACTATCCAAATTTCATTTGAGTTGTATTACTGTTAGAGTTTTCTATAAGTTGAAGTCTTCATTGATATTTTTAGTTTTTAGTGTTTTTTTTTTCCTTTTGGCTTTTGTTTTTGTTAAGCAAGATATATGAATCATATTTAACAAAATAACCATTAAATTTTTTAAAATATACTTATTAAATTTTAATTTTTGCATCTTATGTAGGAGTACTGACCGTTGCTTTCCAAAAAAAAACTAGAAAGATGTACTACTTAAATAGAAAACCCAGTCTTAAGTCGCCTAAAAATTACTACTATTTCATGTCATTACAAATTCCACTTCAACATCCTAATCAAAATCAACTATTTGACTTGACGTCACACCATAACCAAAGTCCAAAACTCTCTCCCCCCATTTCCAATTTTGAGCAGGGACCAATTGCTCTCCATACTCATCTTTTCATACTCTTCTATATTTCTCCTTATGGTTCCCACTCTCGAGCCGATACCAAAAATCGAAACTTTTCATCTTATAGAACTTTCAGTTGGTTAGGTTCAACACCGACACCAAGAATCGAAAATTTTCATCTTATAGAATTTGTTGTCAACTATATCCAACAAAAAATCAAATTCATCGAACATTTAAAAACGGGTAAACATATCACATTTTATTTTAAACGGTTTAAGTTTATAGTCACATAGCGTGCTTTAACATGAATTGCCTTGACTACATGTCTTGCCACCTCAATAACGTGCTTCTTGTTGAATGAGAAAAGAATCGTAGGTTGAGAGATGTCTTTTTCATTGTGTACCTAATAAATCTATATTTAGTTGTGGGATAGGTTTTCCATAATGGTCAGAGTAGAAAATAGTTTTGTTGTTATTTGATGAAACGCTTGGACAATTTTTAACTTAAAAATAATGTTGAGGCAATACGAAAATTTAAATAGGGCAAAATTTATAAAGTAAATTTCAAACCTACATCAATAATACACCTCTCTGCCCTTGCAGATGCATCATATTCCCACTTTGTAAAGGCATAAATCCAATTCAAAGACCACATTTCCAACTTGAAAAAAAGGCACATCTGGATTGGATTTAAAAAATGAAAAAAAGAAAAGAAAAACTAGACTGCAGTGCCAATTGGAAAACTAGAATGCTACTCTGAACATATGATAAGTAAAGACACACATCCATGGCATACGGAAAACAGATTAGAGATGGACAACATGGTCAACAACATGACTATTGCAGTATTGGGTTCTGTTCACACCCATTTTTGGCCAAAGATCAGGAAATGGATTTACGGGTTAAAAGGCGGCCTCGAGGGTCGAGGCCCTGGCTTTGAAGGACCTTACGACCAGTTGCCTATGGATTAGGGCTAGCCCTTGAGAATGGTGGGTCTCCCATGAAGGTCCAAATCAGTTAAAGGCCCATGGCCTGAATCAGTCCACTTGGTCTAAGGATCTCATCCAGGCCCAACCTTAAGTCCTAGAAGCAACAAGGCCTACGAGATAGACCCAAATTAGTGAAGGCCATGGTTTTCTCACCGGGCTAAGGGTTCAGAAGGCTTACAATGGGTCAAAGGCCCATAAAGTTCGGGCCCAAGTGATGAAATAGGCCCACAATTTTAACAGCCCCGTTTAAAGCCTTGAATAAGCAAGAAAAAGGCCTTGAGGCTGCTCACAAGCAGCTCAAAGGCCTAGAATATTCTTGCTGAGACAGGCCTGGGTAAGCTGCTCACAAGGAGCTCAAGGTCTGAACTAGTGGGCCCCTATTTTTTCAGCATGTTGCAAGGCCAGCGACAGGTGGCAAGCATGCAAACCATGGATATGCCAATGAATGACTCTTGCAGACCTAAGCAAGCTGCTCACCCAGACCTGCCTGAGCTTTTAATTCTCGATCCTTCTTCCATAAAGAATTAAGTTCAAGGAGTTTAAGGGCTCACAAGAGATGTAAGGTCCAATAAAATGATAGGAATATTGGTCTTCAGCAGTAGTGGGCTCGGAGGGAATCCATCCAAGCAGCAGTTTGAGTGTTGAAGCAGCTCAAAGGCCTGGATGCTACAGGAGCAAAAATTCTTTTGCAGAGAGAATAGAGGTTTCTCAGGCCTTTGACGTTCTCTTGGAGTGAAAGGCACGTTTTGCTCAGAGAGTAGCCCCTCATTGGACCATTTTGAAGCTGCTCAAGCCTAGACCTCTGCTAGAAGGCCTCATGACAACCATGCATTGGAGTATTTTGAAGCATCTCAAGGCCTGTGCCTCCTATAATTCTCAGTTTTGGAGGCTTTGGCAAAGGTCCACAACCTCAAAAGCTCACAGCTTATGCACTTATATTTCCATTTCTTTCAAGCATTACTTGTACTCACTTTAAAGTAGTTTTAAGTTTTTATCACATTCCCTCAACCCAAGCTTCATTAAACCGTTAATGGAATTCGTTTGATCCTTGTTTACTGCATTATCTTTCTTTCCATTGTTCTACCAACGAGTAGAAAATATTTTAAGTCCTTAGCCCGACAAGGCAACCAACGAACCATCACGAGGCCTTACCCTTTAGGCCAAACACAATCACTCGATAGAAGTCAGATTTTTGAGGCACGAAGGCCTTAAAAGCAATTCAGACAGACTTGTCCTGGCACGCCCTCGCATTCCAAGCCGATTTCGTTTCAATACTTTTTGTGGATAAACAGGTTCTCATGATCCATACGTTCCATACCAAGAAACACGACAGGTAGAAGGCAAGCCAAGAGCCTTCCGTCGTGAAATTAGTACCAACACTTACGAAGTGAGAAGATCTTAAATTAGTACCAACACTCACGAAGTGAGAAGATCTTAAAGCAATCGCAACAAAAGCATCATCAGGAGAACCAAAAGTGACAGATTGAAGATCAATCCCTTTGTGAAACATATGAACACAAAATCCTGCTGAACACAATCTTCATACCTCATGATACTCAAGCCAAGCTCTTAGACAAATATCAAATATTCCAAGTGATTTCTAATGAGTACAAGGTAGTCATTAGAAACTCAAAGCCAATAAAAGTAGTTAAGACCATTCAAATTGTACAAATTGAGATCCAAGAGAGTTAAAACTATTCAAAATTTCCATGGTGCATGTCCAGGCTTTCAATTTCCAGGGAAGCAAATGTAAGCACACAGAAGTTCATTCAGCGATAAGAGAGCAAGCAGTTTACAAGCCACATAACTTGCTGATGGGTGAAAACTAAAACATACTACACCCATAACATATTCTGTTCATCACAGACTCCCAAATCCAATCCGTGAAATGGCATGGATGTGGAATAAAAACGTACAGGACAGGAGAGGCATCAAACAAATATACCAACTTGCCAGTCTAGGAAACAAACTCTCATATGGCCCTCCCCAGTTTTGTCCATCATTTTCAGTACGAAGTTACGAACGAATATAGTTGTATTGTTCAATATAGCCAAGCCAACAATCAACTATAAGCACATACCTGAAATTACACTAGACATTATGTGAGCATAAATCCTGAATTTCTTCTGTTCTGATGCTCAAACCAGATACATAACCTGTAACTTGCAACTCCAACCACAATTCAGCTTTCATTTATTGCCCATTTACTTTCTTTACAAGGGAGAGATATAAAACTGGTTCTTTTTTCTCCTATTCGTTTTCTACCCTATGGTGATCAGCTATTATACACAGGAAGAGAAGGCCACAAATTACAACCATAACCATAACCTGACAATCCCCTAGTTTCCCTAGGAAAAAGATCACTCCTAGCAAAGATGCGCCAATCTCTAGCAATAAAACCCCGTAATTTCCACCACATAAATAATGAATCAATGCATTTAGATATACCAATTCAATCTTAACCAATCAACATTTCTAACCCAGGACTCTTACCCAGTAAAGATTCTACAAACAAACTTGGGCCACGTAAAGTAATCGGCTCCACAGCGTAAGCCCAACTTATCAATTAACTCCTCATAACATTTCCCCATCAAAATAGCCATAACCAAAAGATCCATGATAAAGTAAATTAAGTTCATGCCTTATAAAACCCAAAAACGTCATTACTCCGAAATTCAACATAACAACAAAACATTAATACTTAAAAAACCCTAATCGATAAATCGACCAGAATAATCCAAACAAAAACCAAACCAAACCTAAGCAGTAAGCACGACGGCCCCACCAGCCTCCTTAATCTTCTTCTCAGCATTCTTCGAAACCAACTTAGCCTTCACCACCACCGGCTGCTCCCCCGGTAGCACCCCCTTACCCAAAACCTTAAAGTATCCAAACTGGGTCACATCAATCATGGGGACATTATCCGGTGTGGCTTTGTCCCTCACCTCCTGCGGGACGAGGGACCAGAGCTTGTCGACGTTGACTATGGGGCAGTGGAACTTGTTGCGGAGCCTGTGGAAGTATCGCATGCCGACCTTGCCGAAGTAGCCCGGGTGGTACTTGTCGAAGAGGATGCGGTGGTGGTGCAACCCGCCGGCGTTTCCGCGACCTCCGGGGTGCTTGCGGTGCTTCCCGATACGGCCATGACCGGCGGAGACGTGGCCGCGCTTCTTCCTGTTCTTCTTGAACCTGGTCGTCATTCTCTCTCTCTCTCTCTCTCTCTCTCTCTCTCCTGTGGAGCGGCGAGGTAGGAGGGCTAGGGTTTGGGGTAACTTTATAGGGGGAGGGATTTAGGGTTTGGGTTGGGTGTGATGATTTTACTGTTTTGTCCATTGAGCTAAATGACACATCTCGCTACTACAATTGTTTATTATTACACTATGCACACCTTCAAGTTCTAATTACTACAATTTGCACCACACGTTTCATTTTTTTTTTCCCCAAGTAAAAAGTGAATGAGAGGATGATCAGGCATAGTAACCCTCCCCTGTGCGAGATCATAGGGACCCCAAACCCGCGATGGGCCTCAGAATGGACCAAAGAGCCATAGCAACTACCGCGCCCATCAAAGACTAGTGGACCACAGTTGGGCTTCGCAAGAAGACCAAATTCTAGAGGGTGTCGTTGGCACGACTCAAACTCGTGACCTCCTGGCCACCCAAACTCTGTAGGAGTGAGCCATGAGCCACTAGGCTACCACTCCAGGTGCCACAGGTGGTGCACCAAATGTTTCTTGAATATTAATGAAGTTAACTTTTACGTTTCTTTCCATATTCATGTGTAAGGCTCCATTCATTTTAACTTTTTATCTAAAACTTTTGGGTAATTTTTATTTTTTGAAACTTTTTATTTTCGTCATAATTTTTGGAGTTAAGCATAGAACATTTGGGGGCATAATGGTTGATTTTCTTTCAACCATTTTAAAAGTTGCAATTACTTCTTTAAATTTGCTGGCAAAATTTACTTAAAAATCTTGCGCAAAAATGCTTTTTTTTTTTTTGTCCTGAAAGTGACAAACTTTGCTAATGTGTTAAAGAACGGAGGGAGTATAAATTAAAAGAAGAAAATAAATGAAGAGAGAAACAAGAGAATCCAACTGCAGAGTGCAGGGTACAGGGCTTTCTGCCTCTCTTTCCGAATATGAATTAAAGGGTTTCATGTAAAGATCCGAGCAACGCAAGAGGAAAAGGACTTTAGGTAAATCTATATTTAGTGCAGTTCAAACAACAAAAAAAAGGAGAGAGAGAGAGAGAGAATGAATATCCGATCTTTAAGGAGCAACGCTCCTCCCCCATCACATGAGAAGAGAGAGAGAGAGAGAGATAGAGAATATCCGATCTTTCAGGAGCAACGTTCCTCCCCCATCACATGAGTGTGTGGACCTCACTTTCTAGTGTGTTGGTTTCGCACACTCCTGTGAAAGAAACTAGCACTGCTCACCTGTACACAGCCTATGCACCTTGCTCCAAGGGATCAAGTCCAAACTAGTATGCCCATAATAAACAAGCCCAAAACAGATCTTCAAAGCACCTAAAGGGCATTTGCCAAGAGGGTTGAATAAGCCCCAGAGCACACAAAAGCATAATGACAAAAGTACGCAAGAAAAGGTCATGCTTCCATTTCAAATAGATTTGTGGGGCATTTGGC
Organism: Rhododendron mucronatum var. ripense; assembly: GCA_019656295.1. Classification (NCBI taxonomy): domain Eukaryota; kingdom Viridiplantae; phylum Streptophyta; class Magnoliopsida; order Ericales; family Ericaceae; genus Rhododendron; species Rhododendron mucronatum. The sequence continues at coordinate 158,235 of BPLT01000019.1, forward strand.
AACCTTGCGTCACAAAGACATAAATACCTTGGACACATTACAAGTTCTACTTGATGTCAATTTCAAGCATTCGAGCGGTAAAATGACGTGAGCCAAAAGAACCTAAAATAACACCACCATCTATTCCATTACAAACCAATCTATTTTACAAAATAACCTAAGTCTATTTCTCCAAATGCAACCAATGAGTCCATGGAGGAACTACCAAGGCCTCTCCCTCTTGGAACCAAGAGGAATAGTGTTGGATCCCGAAATCAAACTCCTGTTGCCAAAACCACCTCGCCCTCTTGACCGGAAGTTGCCACCAGAAGCTGAGAAGAAACAGAACAAATATCATCAACCAACCTTTCCAGTATTCTTTTGACGTAAGTTAGCTTTTTAGCTTCTTGTCAAATTTTATTTAGTTTTTACGTTTGAGGAACCTGGGACTAAACTATAATACCAATGAAATCTGGAAAAAAAGCAACCCAAGATGAGAAATTTAACAACAATCACCTCCAAGACCTGAACCAGCTGAACGAGCCAATGCAGCCAATGCAGGAGGAATGATTTGCCCTGCTTCTTGCATAATCTTGATGAGATCCCGAGCAAACTTAGCATTTGCATGAGTGAAAAATGTGAAGGCAGTTCCCCTAGCTCCAGCACGACCAGTTCGGCCAATCCTGTGGACATAATCCTCCAGACTTGATGGAAAATCATAATTGATCACACATTTTATGTCTTTCACATCTGCAACCAAATAGGCAAAATCAAGTCAGACCGAAAAAAGAGGATTTGCCTAAGTAAATGGACGAAATGTAATGCAACCTTATCCCTGCACCCGTAGGATCCTAGAGATCTAATATTAAGATAACACATTCATCACGAAAATGTGCCCACCTTAACTTTACAGGGATAAGGAGCAGTTCCACCACCACAATTTCCATATCCATATATCCAATCGACAAATAAGCTTTGTATGAGTCAACCGGGCTGTCACGAAACTAGCTCCACAACTGTGGTTGGGCAGTGATGACTTCAACTCTGTTACCGAGACACCATACAGGAGCTACACCAGTTTTGGCAATTCAGTGATGGATACAATTCCATAAAAGCCAGCTCTATACTACCATTTCCCCATAAATAACAAAGAGCTATTGGAAAAAAAAACCTAACCCATTTATGCTGGCCTTCGCCGTCTAATGGTACTTGTTCACCAAATCCTACATAACACTTTCCAGGCGTCGTCTATAAAACTGCGCTCCCGGTGTCAATGTAACATGAGCTGCAACTAGGTAGTAACAAGCAGAGATAATTCTTAAGGGACAGTCCAAGTCAATAGAGTAAACTAGGGGCCACTGGATATCGTGTTGAAATTCTCCATTTTAATCAGCCTTCGGCTCTGTTTGGAACTTAGGGAAAGAAAGGGAAAAGAAGATAAAATAATGAAGCGGGAAACGAGAGGTAAATTGAAGACAAATTGAGTTAAAATTTGAAAATTTTCCTTCTCGTTTTTAAGAACCAAACAAGGAAAGGAAATTTTTTAAAATTTTCCCTTCCTTTCCGCATCTTTCCACAAGTTCCAAACAGAGCTGAATCTTTTGAAAATCTGCACCCAACTTGAAAAACCTAGTATTATTTGGCTCAACGTCATTTTTGGGTCTATGTAGAAAATTTGCTTCAAAGACCCTGAAAACGAACCCAAAAGGACCCCACTTGCAACATTTCATGAGAAGAAAATTATTTTCAGTGGCTCACTAAATGGTGGCACCCCAGTTCACACCCAAACCACAAATCATATTCCCAGGAAAGTGGACAGCAACCGGCAGACTCGTCTATCTTCAGATTAATCAAGACCTTAACAAAGAGACTTTAAAACTCCTAATCCCTAAACCACAATCATCCTACCAAGACCACGTGCAGCAACATCAGTGGCAGTCATTATAGGACTCCTGCCACTTTTAAACTCAGCCAGGACCCAATCTCTTTCGGCCTGGTTTTTATCACCATGGATGGACAAGGCTGGCCACCCATCCATTCTCAACTTCCTAGTGACTTGATCGCATCCTTTTTTTGTCTCCATAAAAACTAGTATGCGACTTCCATCCATGGATTCTGAGAGCAATCTGATCAGCCTGCAGTAACAAAAGACACTAAGTTGTCAAAGTCACCAAAGCAAAACCTAAGCATTTCAGTGCTACCAGTCACAAAGTCCCACCTGTTGTACTTTTCCACCTCTATCACAACTTCAACAACTTGGTTGATAGATTGATTTGCTTTAAGTTCCGGGGAGCCAATAATTACCTAACAAGATTAGAAGGGAAATTTATAAGACTTGAGCATAAGAATATGTTGCAACTTGTAAACGTGCATCCAGGCCCATTCAACCATGACATACCGGATCCCATTTTGTGTACGTGTGTGAGAGAGTGGGGATGAACCTTATATGGATTGCGTAAAAACTGCCTTGCTAGAGTTTCCACTTCCCTTGGCCACGTGGCACTCCAATACAATGTCTGCCTATCTGGTCGTATCTGTAATGGCAAAAAAGATACAGTTAATTCAGCTCTGAAGCTCTAGAATGTTGACAGGAGTACAAGATTAAAAACAAAGGGAAATATTACAGACAAAAAGAATAAATTTAACGATACTAAAAAGTTGGTGGTTCAAACTTCAAAGACTGAACCTCAGTAGCTGGACATAAGTGGAAACTCAATACAAATGAAAATCCATCACACATCAAATTATACAGCTAGTTTACAATAACATGACACTAACTATATACAGTAACTATGCCATTCAAAACAAACTGTATACAGTAACTACGACTTAAAGACCATATCAAGGAATAAAATAATTTATGAGTCAGAGACTCAGAAACATCAGAAGTCACTTAGCAAGTGCTGACTTCTGAGCAACTCAAGTGCCATGGAACCTCAAACAAATATGTTCTCACCGTTCAATCATAGTCATCAATAACGGAAGACCTGGAAGAGGGGCCAAGAATGGAAACTACGCAATATGGTACAGATAAGTCATAAGTGTGTGTTGTAAGCTTTCATTTGACTATGCGAGGGGTAAACGTACACAACTTTCTTCAACCTTCGTGAATATAAGTCAAAATTTGTTCTCAACTTGACATTGCGTACTGTCGAATCTTGCTATTACTGAGGTATGTAAAAAGACATTAGCTAGTGAAAAGTTTACATAAACTCCATTACGAGCCTGGAGAAAGTATCAGTCTCTGGGTCGACAAGGAGTGCCATATTAGTGCTCAATTAGATGCCAATGCCTTCCATAGCATCCTCCTTAACATCATAATAAATTTGGCCATAAGTAACTAATAGTCATGCCATCAGTGCTCAGGGCTTCACATCACAAAGTCTTCAGTGCCTATGTCACAAGTCACAACATCTTCCTATATCACGCCATCCAAAGTGCATCTGCAATCTTAGTAAACAAAAAATCTGGTGTCTTCAAATTCTATAGTGAAAAAAATCTTAAATCCAAGTGGTTTCTAGTATCCTCTCAAGCTCACTTGGTCACTTTTAACTTCTCCTCCAAATCAACTATATATATAAAAGCATCCACTCTCGACATCCAAGTAAGCCTCACTCTCTCAGTTTATAAATCAAAATGCCCCCTCCCCGCAACCCAATTTCTGGGGGAAACCACTTATGCGAAGATGATAATTGCACTAGTGCACTTAATCTGCATTATATGATTGCATGATTCAAGGTCCAACTAATTGTATCATTGATTCAGTGGGGTAAATCCCAAGGAAACTACTAGACATAGAACTGCCATAGAGAAAAGAAACAACAACCCATTCATACACATTGACATAACTCTCATACAGCTTATCAAGTAAAATCAAGAAATCTAGGTTATCATTTGAACAGTGTACAGAATGCCCAAGTGTTCCGTGAAGTTACTTTTTGTCAGTTATGCAAAAAAACGGGTAGGCAAAGAACCATACCTGGGCCACGATTTTCCTGATCTGAGGCTCAAAACCCATGTCCAACATTCGATCAGCCTCATCCAATACGAGGTAAGTAACTCTTTTCAAGTTTGTGTGCTGAGCTTCTAACATATCAATCAGTCGACCGGGTGTGGCAATGACAATTTCAACACCTGCAATTGAAAAGGAGTAGCTCTTAAGTCTGCTCACCAAATTAAATGAGCAAATGCTAGCACACAGCTGAAGGAGGTCTCGAAAGGAGTATTGTACAAATACCTCTTTGAAGATCACGAATCTGTGGTCCTTTTGGGGCACCACCATAGATGCAGGTACTTCTCATATTTGTACGTGATGTGAATTTACAAGATTCTTCCTGAATTTGAACAGCCAATTCTCTAGTAGGTGCTAATACCAGAACAATGGGACCTTCACCTTTTGCTGAAAATTGTCCACAGTTTTAGGTACCATTATAACAAATAACTGGTTGAGAAAGGTCGCAATTACTGTAATGAACTGGAAAACGAGATACCGACCCAAAGGAGGCTGTGCGCTAACATGAACCAAAGCAGGTAGCAGATATGCTAAAGTCTTTCCAGAACCTGTCTCAGCAATGCCAATTAAATCTCTCCCCTTTAAGGCCATTGGCCATCCTTGTGACTGAATAGGCGTTGGCTCATCGAAGCCCAATCTGACGATAGTCTCCAGGCAATAACCTATCAAACCAAATAAGAAAAACCAGCTAATCAATAACACATCTTCAAAAGCTGTAGGCTTGTAGCTAGAATCTACACGTTGAATCCAAACTCCAAAGTCAAGAGTAATAGAACACTTATTATCTGACAAAGCCTCTGTTCACTGAAGTTTAAACATACAAGCGTATAGGCTAGCCAGCAGAGGCTGTTCATGTTGCAAGCTCCCTTTAGGCACTTTGACATATATTCAAGCACAACAAGAACAAAGCCATACCATGCCCTTGGGTTAAAGACTGCAGGAGCAACAACTCTACTGGCTACGATGCAAATCTTCAGATGATGAATAAGACCATAGAAAGCTAAGTGGATGACCGGGTTGAAAAAGCTTTAAAGGGTCGAGCACTGACTAAACCAAAAAAGTAGTTATTCCCTATCAAGCAAAGTCAGGAAGTGAAGCTACAAACTAAAGGGAGTGCTGCTACAAACTACCATCAGGACGCTAAGAATCAAGCTAGTTCCCTATTTAGATAGTGATCAGATGGAGAAAGATAACTCAAACAAACAAGTACAAGTGTATAACCCATGTGGGTCAAAGTAATACCAGGAAAGTTTCCCTCTTCAAACCTTCGAATGGGCCTTGGGACGTCATGGCCTTCCACAGTGATTTCACGTCTAGCACGGTAAAGCATAACATCTTGCTCCGACATTGCTCTCACAGAAGGAGTCTCAATATAAAAGTTCTTCTCAAAAGGGACTATGTTACCAAAATCTTGCTTTGGAAGAGCAATATTATCCAAGTCTCCCCTTGATCCTCCATGTCTACCACCTCTCCCGCCACCACGGCCTCCATCGAACCCCATTCCTCCTCCACCACCACCAAAGCTCCTACCACCACTACCTCTACCAGCATCAGAACCCCTACCACCGGTCCTACCTCCATCAAAACTTCTACCACCAAATCCACGGCCGCCACCACCACCAGCCCTACCTCCCCCGTGACTAGAATAAACTCCCCTCCCTCCACCACCACCACCTGGCCCCCCTTCACGACCCCCTCCACCACCTCTTCCAAAGCTTGTATCACCTCCTCTTCTATTCCCCAACCCACCATTGGCCATTCCATCGTCAACCCTTCCCCTCCCTCCACCTATCCCATCGCTAAATCCCCTTCCACCACCACCACCTCTTCCTCCTCCACCACCTCGGCCGATATCAAACCCTCGGCCAACATCAGGCTGAAAAGGCGGGTACCCATTAAAACCACCACTCGGTACACCACCGATACCTCTTCCACCGGCTGCGTAAGGCACCGGAGGACCACCGTACGGGGCAGGCCCCCCACGGCCATAATTGGGGACTGCCCCTCCCATCATAGGGGGGCCCACCGAAGGCGGCGGCGGCCCCGTGAAGTCGCTGCAGAAACCATAAACACACACCATTCAATCACGAATGAAACCACAAGAAAGAGTGCCGTGCTTATATAGATTTATAGACTTCCATAGAAACATTACAGCGAGAGAACAGAAAAGAAGACACGAATCAGAATGAATAGGAAAGAGATGCGGGTTTGAAGTACCTTCGACGGGGGCGGTAGGAATCAGGGTCGACGTATCTTTGGTCGTAATTGTTCATCATTGAGAAACAAACGGAGAAGGGTGAAACTAGGGTTTTTCCAACCAGAAGGCGCGAAATCGGAAAGAGGGAGAAAGAAAGTTCGCCCCTTCTGCACTCCTGCCGAACAAAAGTTTCCAATCCTTGAGTAAAATCCTTGAGTAAAATTGTTTTCCGAAGTCTGCTTTGGACCGCCTTTTGTCGCGCGTGGAAGGAGAACTTTTTCAGTGCTAGGTGGTGGTGCCGCCGGCACATTCAAGTCATTCGATATAATTTTGGACGGCTCAATTCAGAGAGAAAAAAAGAGGAGGGGTGAGAGGAGAGAGAATTTTAATTTGAGCCGTCCAAAAATGTATCAGACAGCTCGAGAGTGCCGAGTAGGCACCACATGAGATATACCCATTTGGCACTGAAAAATTTCTCGCGTGGAAGGGATCAGCTTGACAGCTACCAGTCATATAATGCGGCGCCGTGCGGTGCGGGTGCAGGTGCAAGTACGGATACGGGAGCAAGTCTTTCCGAAACCTCTCAAATAATTAAAATTCGTGAGTGAGGAGATTGAGCGCGCGAAATGCAGAGTGATGATTGAGAGAGAAGAAAAATGTCATTTTGAAGGAAAGAAAAATGTCATTTTGAAGGATTATATAACTAAAATTAACTATACTCCCGTCTCTCCACCCCGAACCAAGGATCCACGTGATAGTCATAACCTAAGTCACATATTTCGTACCGAATCATACGTCCGTATGTCTCCCGAACAAAATATTTTTTTCTGGAGAAAATTATTTCGACCGAACATTAAACACATGAACAACTTGTATAGAAATGAGATGATCCGTTGATAGTAAAATCATGCAGATTATCTCTTTCTACAAATAGTAATATGGATCTCATAATACCCTCCATACTTTTCTTTTTGCATTCGTGTTGGTCTTCAAGAGATATAGATTGAATGGCTCAAATCATCGTTTTTGCAGAAAAAAAAAAAACTTGAAGTGTGGAAGGATTTGATTCATAGGGGTATGGAGTGAGTTTTTTTTTTTTGTTAATTATTACTACATCCATCCCAAAATGTTTGTTCAGTCCGCAAAACGAGAACTTAAAAATAATATATTTTTTTTAAGAAAAAATTTAAACTTTTTTCATAAATTAAAAAAACTCATCGATATCTAGTGAATTGTTGAAATTTTTTTAAAATTTTCATGCAAAAATTGTATTATTTTTACATTCTCGTTTTACTGACCGGACAAATATTTTGGGACGGAGGAAATAGTATCAAAGTATGGAGTGAGTTGAATCCCTAACTTTGGGCAACGGCCAATTGGCTAACCATAAGTACATGTGTACAAAAATACTTTTCGAGGTAATCTCATCACATTTTTTTACATCGCAACGTGACCAGTTCCTTTGCATTGTCAATTACGGTAGCGTTGATTTAGTAGAGATGGCGCCATTTTAGATTGGAAATCTTAGGTCTATATTTTCGTATGGACCGTGTTCGATATCTGCAGTACTCATCCTCGGGCTAGAGTTAAAACAAAAAGACGATGCGCTCCACATTCTAAACATGCCAATTAGATTCATATTAATTCGGAATATGTCAGTTGCGTTTCATCCACGAGTCTACAATCTTCTATTTCGATCATTTTGAACTATGCCTTCGACATAGTTTTTCTGTGCCTGTACGCAACAGCAGAGGAAATTTCGTGTTACTAATCAGATTTGGCCGAAAAGCATATGCAGTCAAGGAAGTTCCTTTCTGGTTGCGTAGTTGCGGTCTCCGGCCTCCTCCGCTGATCAGATGCAACAGCAGAGGGTACTACTTTTTGGCTATCCGGCCGTAAGCTTCTTGCCGTCATAAACAATTGTAACCTCGCAGTAATCTGGTGCTTTCTTCTGAACAAATTCTCCCATTCCTGTCCCCTTGATCAGTCCCCTACAACAGGAAAATTTCAACAAAGAAAATGTGAGTAATATCCTTTTGAACAAACAACGATTGTGTCTAAATTCGAAATGGAAAGCCAGTTTTCGAAGTTTTGTCAGTAGGTGATAACTTTTATTTTTTTAAGATGGGGGTGAATGGGTGATAACTTTGTATTTGATTAACATTTTCAGTTTTACTTCATCCCCTTTGATCATCTCAAAGGCAGCTGAGACGTACATTGAAACTCGCCGGGTAACTCAAACTCGACGCAAACGAGATCTGACTCACCGGAGTAACTGGCTGAAAGCAAACGGATTTGACTCGTCAGAGTGGGAAATCCGTTTGCTGATCTGTTTTGGAGAGAGAGAGAGAGAGAGGACCAGCGAGGCTACTGTACCTCGCTGGGCGTGGTGAGGTGCTAAAGTGAGGGGCGAAACTGGCGAGGCGCTAGCGAGACTGCTTGAAACCGGAAAACAGGAATTTGGGTCGCCATTTTGTCCTTGCTGGAGCTTTGTCGAGGCTGCTGGAGATGCTCTAAGGTGAGTTGACAAAGGGATAGAGCTCTTGTCCCCTCCTCTTGTCTGTTGTGTTTGTCTCTTTTCTCTTTTTTTTTTTGGGTAAATCGTCTCTTTTCTCTTTCTTCTCTTTATAACCACAAAGTTGATTATAAAATGAGTTTATCAGCAGACACTAATTAAAAATCATGTTTCAAGAGCCAAATGGAGCACAAAAGTTTAGAAATTCATGTCAACGCATTAAGTCTGACCCTAAAAAGTGCTAAACTGTCGAATGGAGATGCTCTAAGGACCCACACGGCGTCGTCACATTTTTTTGTGTTCTGTTTTTGTGCACTCAATGTTTTTCGTGTCCCGTTTTCGCACGCATCAAGGGTGGAAATTTGTTACTACCATTCAACCTGCAGCAACTGTACTAGTAAAGAAGTGCTGTTACGTACCTAGAGCCACTGTATCCACAGTCACCTAACAATTCAATCAAATAGTGAAACTCAAACCTTAGGCATGGAAAATGAAACATCGAAACTCGTACAAACGCATACCTTGGTGTCAGTGCACAGTTGAATGTATTTTTGCAATATGTTCCTCCGCCTATTGTTCTCTTCATTGACATAGAATCGGACCTGCTCTAGGGTCAATTGACTTCTCGATAGCCTTTCAACTATAGAAATCAATGGACAAAAATTCACGCGGAATGTACCCAAATTGAGCAACTGCATAAATCTCTTTTTCTTTTTTCTTTTTTATCGACCAACTGCATAGTTGTGCTTTCTCGGTTTACCTTTTGCTTCATTATTTTGTGTGATTGTGTGTGTTGTTTTCGGTCGAATCCACAATAGTCTAGCCTTTCTATTGCTCAAGAAATACTTTCTCATGGAGCTTTTGACCAAAAAGGGTGTACTTACCATAGTTGTCAAATCGTGAATCGAATCGAAAATCGAAAAGGCCAGGTGGCAAATCATGAATCGAATAGTGAATCGTTCCGATTCGGTCAAATTTTTTAAAATGCATAAAAAATATAGATTTCAAGTTTGAATCAACAAAAGTATTGTTTCCAAAGATAAATAGATGATCACAAGTAAGAGTCATCATTTAGCCCGAAGGCCTGCTGCCCCGCCCGGCTCATAATTTGTAATGGGCGGGCTTGGGCCTATAAATTTTTACTCGGCCCGCCCGTAGGCTTGGCCCGTGAGCCCGCCCATTAGCCTGAAATTTCACAAAATCCTTTCTTTTTTCCCTTGCCCAAGGAAATTTAAGCTCATCCGTCGGCCCACCTGGTGGCCCGCTCGGCATTTGGCCCGTTAGCCGGTCAATTGGGCTAGTCCGTGGGCTGGGCCTGGGCTTCAATTTATGGTAGGTAGTCCGGCCCATCCGGCCCGCAAAAAAGAAAAAGCCCGATTAACCCGACCCGTGGACAAGCTTTGATAGTGACTTGGCGGGCTGGACTGGCCTGATGATGACCCTTAATCACAAGGTCTACATAAGCAAGACAATTGCTTTTATTGCAAAAAAATGAGTATGAAATCTGAGTTGGGGGTGAGAGTGAATATAATATCATACATTTGGAATGGAGAATATAATAACATATAGTTGGAAGTGGGAGTAAATATAAGATCATATATTTGGGAGTGGAGAATATAATAACATATAGTTGAGAGTGAGAGTGAATATAATATCATATAAACAGTAAGCTTCTAATAAAGGTGCCTTTACCGTGTTACGGTAATGGCTTCCCCTTTTCTCCTCTTTCCCCACCAAAATTTGAAGATCCGAACTGCTCAATGTGTTCAGAACATAATTTTAAGGGTACACATGAGAAATCAACAAAAAAAATGATCGGAAAGGACTTGATTTGAGCAGTTTTTATTTTAACTGTTCGACAAAATACAAACAAAAACTGCTCGGATCAAGCCCTTTTCGGTCTTTCTTTTTGTTAATTTCTCGCGTTCTGAACACATTGAGCGACTCGGATCATCGCAAATTTGTCGGGAAAGGATCGTCCTTACCGTAATACCGTAAGGACGCCCTTATTAGAAATTTGGTGATCATATAAATTGGGAGTGGAGAATATAATAGTTTGTAGTGGGGAATCTAATAGCATGCGGTGGAGAATATAATAGTCTAAATGGTGGGAAGGGGACAATATAAGCCTCATTACTTGTTTACTCTGCCTATTCGATGGCAAACAAATTCGGTGGAAGAGATTATCGGTGGCTAAGCTATTCATTTCGGAGGAAGGCCTAAGCTTCAAGGTAACCATTTTGGACACCCCTTTTTGCATGAATTCTTCCTTTCCCAATTCCTACCCCACTAGGCACATAACGAAATTCAAGAACATGGTTTTCTTATCATGTGGTGAATTGTGCAGACGTGTTTTCACAGTTTCCAAACGAAACAGGCAGTTCGGATGTTGGAGTCTTTGTGTGTGGACCTGAAGGAATGAAAGAGTCAGTGGCCTCATTGTGCCAGATGAAGTCTCAAGGTATCAGAGCGGCCGGGGGCTCAAAGTAAGAAGCCATACTTCAGTTTCCGCTCACTCAATTTCACCCTCTAAGGGCTTCAATAGACGGTGGAATTCTTGGGATGTTCTGTGTACCTCTAAGCACCGAAGCACATAGCGAGTTCTTTCTCTTATAAACAGAAAATAGAAGTTTATTAGTTAATTTGCTCATGTTGTGGTCTTTAAATCTTCAAAATATATTTATAAAAAAAAAAAAAAGAGAATTCGTGACGTCAGAATTCTTCATTGCTAGCTTTTGATTGCCTTTGATTTTCAAATTTGAACGGTCCATTGTTTGTTTGTTTTTGAGTACTTTGTTTCAAGTGCATCAAACTTTTGTTTCTTGTCATATATACCTATTTAACATCAAGGGAGGTTCTGTTCTTGTAACTGGCATGGTTTTACATTGTCCCGAAATATGCTTTTGTGAACTGTTTATTTTGGTCTATCAAAATTATAGTTTTGAAAACATAGGCCTCCAAATCTGCTGTAGTATCCATTAAATCAAGCGCCCGAGATGATACTTGGTCGAAAAAAGCCAATCAAATAAGAGAACCAATCCCTTTATTTTTTTGGTCAAAGAACCAATCCCTTTAAATGTGTGAAGAAAAGCGAAATGGTGTATTATTGATTTGTGCCTACTACGTGACCCTAACATGTCTTTATATAGGCTACAAAACTTGACCACCAAAAACCCTAAACAAATGAGGAAAATACATGTGAAATGGAAACTTAGACTAAATAGGAAACATGAATAATGGCCTAGAAAAAATAGGTAACATAATAGTAGAATCAGTAAAACTATGGCCAGACGAGGATTGAGAGGGAGAGAAAGAGAAAGGGAACGAACAGAGACTCGAATTGACGGCGATGACAACCTGCATCTCATTGCTGAGCCAACTGGGGCAATTGAAGTTCCATTTGCAGATTTGGTTGCTGCAACTGGAGGTTTCATTGCCGGCAACTTCTTGGGTGCGGGGGGGATTTGGAAAAGTCTACAAAGGACAACTATTAGTGGAGGAAGATCACACCATAGTACTGCCAGATGAGGATCGAATCAGTACGCTACCTGATGATGTTTTGTCTTCTATTATCTCACGTTTGACCTATAGAGATTCTGTTAAGACAAGCATATTGTCAAGTAAATGGAGATATCTTTGTGCAGCAGTATCTGATATCAACTTAATTTGCTATAGAAGTGATGTTTGGCCCGAATGGCAACACCACGGACATTCCTAATGAACGGGAAATCGACATTCTTGGCGAAAAAGACACTTGCCGAAAGAACAAGCACTCGTTTGTAATGGGCGTGAATCAGTTCCTAAACTTGTACGTGGGTCCAAAGCTACATTCCCTCGCTGTTTCTTTCTGCTTTGTCGATGCTGATTTCACCTCAGATGTCGATCACTGGATCAGTCTAGCAGTTAGAATGGGCATTGTAGATCTAGATCTTAAGTTTATGTGTAGAGATTACCATCACAACGACTGCACGCAGGACTTTGCAAAGATGAAGTATTATTTGTTGTTTTGGGGCCATCTTTCGGGAGCATTTGACTTGAAGCATTTGTGCCTAGACTCGTGCATGCATCATCGTGATTCCTGATTCAAGACGCAAAATTAATGGTCTGATCACCATTGATCTGAGTCATGTACCTTTAGTTCACAATGAATTGCGGCACATATTCCATAGTTGCTTGAACCTCAAGATGTTGAGAGGGTGAGGCATTCCAGGCTTCCTAGCATGTTATGTGTTTCTGGTGCAGCAAGACTGGGAGTTTTGGTAGTAGATACTTGTCCTGGGCTGGAGGAGATTGAGCTTAATGCAATCAATCTCACCACTTTTGAATGTTGCGTTTCTTCTATGAAGAAATTTTCATTCTCTTGTGTTCCCAATTAAGCTGGAAAAGATGTTCTTTTCTCGGAACCTCAGCCATGCTTGGCCCTGTTATTTTGTTCCAGCAGCTAGCAATCTTCCCCAGCTGAAGACCCTAGGGATGATTATCGACAATAACTACAGATTTTATATGGAATGCGGCGCGTGGGTTTCTGAAAGTAGTACCATATGGTCTGCAGAGAGATTCATAAAAGGATTTGCGATCAGCTACAAGGAAACAATATGTTAGAAAATACAGAGGTAATTATTCGCAATGATCCATAAGGTCGGTTGGATTCTGGAAGCAATAATGTGGTTTGCCAAGGCTCGTAAAAGAAGTTGTACATGATCAGCTAATTAAAGGGAATACTATTTTTTTTTTTTTCTGAAAAATCCTATGATCTGCATCGTCGAAATAGTGTTGTGGCGATAACATTAATAGTTATATTTTTCTGGAGTTGAGGCAGTCTAGTTGAGATTTGTATGGTATAATATGACCCTAACACGTCTTTATATAGACTACAAAATTTGACCGCCAAAAATCCTAAACAAATTAGGAAAATATATGTAAAATAGGAAACACGAATAATAGCTTGCCAACTCCTTTGGTTACCATATTAGGGTAGTTAAGATAATTTGGTACACAATATAAGGCAGTTATATAGGGGTAGGCTTGACATTTCAATTAGAAAGGTGCAATTGAGGCGGCTACTCCAACCATATGAATGGATCATAGGGATGGCCATCTCGGTTGACCCGTTAGTATCCGATCCGTTATTTGTCCCAAACGGATCGGATTTTTCGGATATCAGGGCAGATTCAGATTTATTTTTAAAAAAAATTTGGACATCGGATCGGATTCGGAGGTAAGTCTGCCTCCAATCCGATCCGCCCCGAATCTGATATCCGATCCGTATCTGATCCGCCCCAATCTGCCTTCGAATACCCGACTATATAAGTATCTCTTATTTTGAGGGTTAGTCAATAGTCAGTCAGCCAACGTCACTTCACATGAGTTTTCTCCCCTCGCCCATGAATCCCCCCCCCCCCCTCCCGCTCTAAACCCCCCGGCTAGCCGAGAGATGTGGCAATCTCCCCTTAGGAACGGCAGCGGCGAGAATCCCTCCCCTCGCCCCCGAATCCAATAGAACACTCCTCCTCTCCACCGCCTCCATACAAAAGCCAGCCATTTCAACACCCCGATCCTTGTCTTCCGATTCGCTGCATTCTGCTCCTTCGCTGCCGCTTCCGTTTTCATGCTCGTTAACCTTAGGGGCTCTGATTCTCCTAGATAGGACTTTGATGCCATTAGGTATGTATACACACACATGTTAATTTTATCTGTATTTTTTTTCCAATTTGCTAGATTTATTTTTATCGAGTTCCAATCTTCTTCTTTTTTTTTTTAAATTCAGATTTGGATATCTGATCGAATCTCCGTTCTCCGTTCGGAATGGGGATGAAGGACCAAAATATATATCTGTTCGGAGTTCGTGGCAAATTTGGGGGCGGATGGAAGGTTCAGATTCAGTTGGGATCACCATGTACTCAGAAAAAGGAGCCTGACATAGGACCCTCGGCTGCAAATTGAATGCCGCGTGAAGATCAACACTGATCCAGTAACTTATTGGAGAACATTTCGAAATTACTAATGAATAGATTATGTGCATGATTCCTTATTTGCCTAAGATTATTCATGTAGACTTTTGATGTCGGACAGGTCCAATTTCGTTTATTGATATGCTTAAACTCAGCAGGTAATCCATTCCTGTCTGACTTGGGGTCACATGCAGTTGGACAGGCCTAATCACATGATCCAAAATGTGTAAGCCCTAGTTACTAGTAATAGCTTATATGATTCCTTGTATACATAGGATTGATATATGTGGACTTTTGATGTAGAACGGAAGGGTTGCATCAAAGTTTGGGATGCATCAAATGAATGGAATTTTTTTTTTTGCTCGGCAAAAATTAATAATGTTAGAATAGTTAGATTAGCACATTGAAAAAAGAGTTAAACTCCTGACCTCCTTTACTCATAGCACCTAAGTACACCCCTAATACTATTGGGCCAAAGGCCTCATGTGAGAAATGAATTCACATAATCTAAGCTTCAACTCGTGGAAACTAAAATAAGTATATACTTATTTGAATAACTACTTATGTTTTGAATTAAATGATAAGTATTGTGACAGAATGATTTGGCTCGTAAAACGAAAAATCAATAATTAAAAAATTAGAATTTTAGTTAAACGGGACTTGAGGGTGTAATGACAGTAATCCACTCGATCTCCAGTAATCCTAATTGTAAGACACATGGAAAAAACAAAACAACTGAGGGCCGCCTTCTTATCCTCTCTTTTCTGCCGCTAAATATCGTAAGGAGATATACTTATTTATAGAGGTGTTGTAAAAAGTCTGTTTACAAAACCAATCAATTACAACTGTTCAAAAGTATTTTGAAAGATTCAGATTTTAATGAAATTTTTGCAGAGAAAAGTTTAACTCTTCTCCGAATTTTTTTTTATTAATATCCCGACTATCTAAAACACTTTTGAAAGATTACGATTGAGTGCTGCCGTAAAGAAGATTTTCTCTATCCTAAGATACTAGACGTTCGACAGATACTTTTTCCCCTTTCAAGAAGAAAAATCCAGGAGTTTGGAGCCATGCACTCACCCGGGCCCTTTGTCATCTCCAATCCTAGGCCATAGAAAAACAATCTGTCACCACAATCAAATGTTACTTGCATTTCTAACCACATATGGCATAAGTCAATTTTAGTGGTCACTCCAAGCTAGTGGATGGTTTTTTTTGTTTGTTTGTTGCTGATCCATGGTGTACCAGGTCAGCTTGTGCGCACCTTGGATTAATTTCTACAATTCCTTCCACAACCGTTTGACACACTTACACGTGGGGATAAGACGACCCCAAGGGTTGTTGGTAAGGAGAATTAAACCTGAAATCTTAGGATGAAACAAACACCTAAGTCTCAAGCCAAGACCACTTAGCCAACCTCTCGGGGTTAGTGGATGGTTTGTTGATTCCTCAGAGCATCGAAATTTGCTATTGGATCAGAAGAAAAGGCCAAGGGTAAGTAGGTAAACTAGGTATACAACACCACTATCCCCCTCTTTACATAGCCAAGCAACACCAGATCTCTATGGTTTGAGCTTATATCAAGTTTAATTTCTTGCATCACATTGTAATTTTTTTGCTAATTTGATAAATTAAAAGAAGGGTTTTCTTATACTATGTGCCCTCGAGGCACTTGTTATAAAGGACTCGGTGACTTCCCATAAATTTCTTTAAACACTTCCGTTACGAAAAACCTTTTGCCACGGATTTTTTGATCGACAAAAGTGACATTTTATTAAAAGAAAAAAGGAGGAGGAGATTCTGACCAAAGATTGGAGAACACATGTACATCTAGTTGCGAATAAAGCCAAAAAAGAAACCTAACCCACAAAAGTGGGCTAGGCCCATCCCAAGAAAATCCAAGAGAAAACCCTAAGCATTTGAAAAACTTCTACCACAGCCGCCGCCGACCACCGCCCGCCATCCAGACAGAAACCATTGACATCACTGCACAAACGCCTCCAACAACCACCAAGCCAGCCATTGGCCACCTCATCAGAGAGAAAACACGGTGCACCAACAAAACCGGCCAACTGCCGCAGGAGCTCAACCCCACCGTTAGGCGAGGACCAGGGCACCCAACAATGTCTCCGGCGGGAGCCACGCCGACCATGCCTCTCAACTCCCTGATCCCCTTGCTGTTAGGCCTAAATCGATAAAACTAGGGAAAAATCGATTGGAGAGAATGGAACGGGAGAGGAGGTCACAGCCGTGAAGGGGGAGGCAGGGAGAGAAACCACAGGAGAAGTAACAACTAAGGGGTTGGGGTTGGGGTTGGAAAAAAAAAAAAAACAAGAAGGGGAAAGGGAGAAGACGAAACCACATGTTTTTAACACATATCATGGCATCATGCACATACATTTTTGTGGGACTCATCTCGAGCCCTACAAAAATAATTTGAACCACTCATCTTTTAAAAGTATTTTTCAGAGGATTCTTGTAAAAAATCACCTCCAAGGCTCCAACATATATCGAAAAGGGTTTTTTCAAAAATCATGGGGTGTTATTTTGTTTTGCCCTACGATTTATGATATAGCCCTTAACGACATCCTTTGGAATTGATTTTTTATAAGAACCCTCAAAATAATATTTTAAGAAAGATGAGCGATTTGGAAATTCGGATCATCTTCGTGGGACCTGATATGAGCCCTACAAAAATGTATGTTTATGATATGGGTAAAAAAATTTATGCAAGTAGCACAGCTCCTTCCGTTCCGTTATTACTGTCGTTCTCGAGTTTTCAAAGCATGCTTGAAAGAAAATTAGAAATGCCGATAGCCATATACTCTAGGAGTTTATTTAGGAAATAAAACTCTAAGGGGAAGAGGCAAATTGAAAACATAAAGCAGTAATTAATTTCCATAAATTTGATCTAGGGAAATTCCCAAAAACCTATCAAAAATCATGAGTAAAAGTTGAGAAATTTTAACTCGGCAATTTTAAAGGGTTAGGCAGCAAAAGAGAAATCTCTGGTAAATTTCTTAGTTTTGACATAGATGACCTACCTTTAACTGTACTAAGGAGGAAAGGAAAATTATTGAAGTATATGTAAGCTTGCCTAGAAACCCCTTTCCTAACACCGCTCTTGTTACCTACGGTTTACTTTCCACTCCAGAGTGGCCACCGTCTGAGGCCATTGCATGGAGTTCCACCTCAGCACCACTAATGACTAGGGCTCTCCAAAAAAAAATCGAGAATTGTGAAACCGGATCGGACCGAGCTGATCCGTGATTTTTGGATTGGATCCGTGCATGGATTAATGTTCCGGACACGGATTCAAAAATTGAAAAATAGTAATATACGGTTCGGTTCATGGATTTTTGTTATCAAACCGTGGATTAACCGAATCGGACCGTGAAATATTTAAAAATAATTAATTAAAAATATATGTACATATATATATATATATACATGTAATATATTTTGTAAATAATTAGAAGTTTAACCGATTGTTATAATTTTTTTCAGCAATTTTATCTTAATGTGATACTATATTGTAACAATATATAACCTCAGTGGGAAACTGTATTGCATTAGTAGGGAGAAAACAATTCTCACGCGGTACATACGTACTTACTCGTTCTCTTCAATAACAACAGATTGTAATGCTTATTTTTTTGGTGGCATGAATTTATTTTTTTGGTTGAATTTGCAATTTAGTGTTTATAGGATGTAATTTGCAGATAAAACCGGAATTGAACCGTGACTCATGGATTGGATTGAAACCAAACCGTAAGACTTTTGATCCGGATAAGGATTGTATTTTCTAAAATCCATGACTCGCGGATTAGAATTGGATTCATCGCAATCCGGACCAGATCGTGAACAGTCCTACAGTAATGACCAATCCTAACTTCACCACTGGGTTAAATATACTGCCTTTGGCGTGTTGTGCTAACGCTTAATGCGGTAATGCATTCCCCGAGAGTTAGTTCGGTTAGTTAGTAGGTTTGCTCTTTACATAATTGATGAGAGTTTGATTCTTGGGTTTGACCGCAAAAAAGTACTCCCTCTGTTATATATTGAGAGTCCCATGCTCTCTCTTTTGCCATTTTTCAAATAAAAAAATCAACTGCTTCCACGTATGATTTTTTTAATTTTTTCGCACCGTATTAAAGATCTCAATTATTATTTTAATTTAGTTCAAAAATTATACTCGGAAGTAGTTGATCTTTTTATTTGAAAAATGACACAATTTTTCGTGACTCTCAAATATGGAACAGAGGGAGTAATTTTTTTGTAAATTTTCTAGTACTGACGGAAATAATTTGCCTTCAACCGGACCGAAAAGCGATGAATTGAGGTGTGCGTAAATTGAGTGTCGAAAAGATCAAGGGAAAAAAAACTAACGCGGTAACGCCCATGTCCGACTATAAGTCGCGTATCGCGAATACAATACGAATCAAACTATGTGAGTTGAGAGGTATTGTTCATTTGTCAAAAGTTTGTTAGAAATTAGTTTGGTACATAAAAAAATAAAAAACATTCATAAATTAAATTTGAAGATATTTATAAACCTCGTTTAATTCTCTAAGAAGGCTCGAGCGAGCTACTGTTCGGCTAGTCCAACTTACGATTTTTGCAAAAAATGAAGCTACTCAGAATCACCTCGATTGATGCTAGTTTGTAGTCGGCTCACCTCATAGATGAAATCAATTAATCTAGAATAAATTTCTTGATCGAGTTCGCTATGTTTTCAAACAAAATCTGAATTATCAACTGTTCAGATCCTTTATGTCGTTTATCAATCCACAAGCTCGTGTGCGTCGGTGGGAGCTTGAATGTGAGCCCAAAAGCGTTCTTTGAAAATATCACAAATTACTGAGAATTTGCAAAACTGAGAATTGAGGGGGAACATCTAGAAAAGAAAAAAAAAAGAGAGAGCGAAAACAAACAGTGTTGGGTAATGGACTTGGGCTGCACATCTTTGAGCTTGTGCTGGGTCGTTTTGATGACTTGAATTGTTTACTTTGTAAATGTCGTCGAGAACTATAATCATAACAATTTTGAATACAGTTTTGTTAAGAACCGAGGCACACTGGATCAAATCCATTTTAACCCGGTTTTCTTAAGAGAAGTGTATTTTGAACGAATCTATAACAAAATGCAAAGAACATAATTTTTGGCAATAATTATAGTTTTCAATGAGGTCCACAACATTTCTACGTAAACATAAAACGTATCCCGATATTATGCAGATAGTAAATTTGTACCTTTGATTTCTTCTGAATTGTGTATACCATAAATTTATCTTTTCGGGGTGCATTTTCCGTGTACCTAGCATTACTTGGTCCACAAAACTGTTCAAAACTTCAATGCTTTGTTTGGTTTAGTTTTTGAAATTTTTTTTTTTGAGAGTAGTAGGAATAATAAGTGGAGAAAGACAAAGAGAAAATTAATTGAAAGTAGGAAGAATTTTTTAAAAAATACTTTTCAAAAAATAAAACAAACAAGACACAAATCATTAAAACGGACCAGCAGAAGCCTAAAAAGGGGCAAACTGCACGCTAGTAGGGATAACTGAACTGCATGCCGATTGCCGACCACCTAAGTCATTGGAGTTAGGTGCATGATGCAATTATACACAATAGTTTGAGAGAGTACTGCCATGTGGTACTCCAGATCGATCACTTTACAAGTACATTCATGTGATCTCTACCACTAATTCACTAAGTATATGAACGCCACAAAAACGTATGGTTGTAAACAAGGGCGGAGGGAGCAAGGGACAAGGGGGGGCGGCCGACCCCGCTGCCTCCCAAATTTTGTTAGAGATTGGTATAATTTTTACCCAATTTTTACTCATTTGACCCCCCTTTAAAATTCATTTTCGCCCCAACCCATATATAAGGGTTTTGTACTTAGGAAAAAGAGGAGTCAAAATAGAATTTCTACCCACAAAAATTTTCAAAACGTCATTCTTGCACTCTGAATCATACATAGTTCAATTTTCGACCCCACTGGACGAAAATCCTGGCTCCGCCCCTGGTTGTAAAGTGGTCCGAAATATCATGTGACAGTACTCCCAAACTATTGAATAATTTGAGACGCCCTCCCTCGTCTTCCTCTAACTTTCTCTCTCCCAAGGCCCACTTAGAAATTAAATTAAGCTCTATATATACGCAGCTTAATTAGAGACAATACTTAAGGTCTTGAAGGTGCAACTTGACACTTTAAAATCTCACCATCTTCTCCCGCTTTCTCTCTCATCTACACTATATATATATATATATATATATATATAATATATGACGCCAATATCTGTGAATTCAAACGACGACGACAACAAAGCAAACAGCAACCAAAAGATCAAGTTCCTCTACAGCTACGGTGGCAAAATCCTCCCTCGTCCCACCGACGGCAAGCTCCTCTACTCCGGCGGCCTCACCAGAGTTCTCTCTGTTGATCGGTCCATCACATTCCCAGGTTCGTTCTCCAGTTCCTGAAGTTTCTACTACTACAATAATATTCGTTTCGACTGTCTGTCCGTCTGTCTGTTTGTCTTGGCTGCTTTGTTTTCTCTAGCCAGAAAATTTGGACGGGTGATGAGTACCAGTGTAGGCATGTGTTCCCGAGGACGGACCAAGGAGCGAATGAATGAGCACGAATCGCCCTACACACGTTTCAAATTTTATTAAAATCGTAGTAATTTTTTCTCTCTCAAAAGCTTAAAATTATATAGGTTCGTTCGCCCAATGTTATATTGTTCCGAAGAATTCAACACATGCACAATCAATACTTTTTGAAAAAATAATGTTAACTTTATCAGTAACTGTTTTTTTTTTTTAAGAATATTATTTTGCTTTTAAAATAGACACAAGATTGCATGATTATAAATCACCATATCTTAGTAATTGAATATGTTGATTGAAATAAATAAATATATATATATATATATATATATATATATATGTATAAAACCATCTTTTCGGTAAAATTTTTGCAATTTATATTGGCAAATTACATTCATATTGCCTCTTATGCGTCAGAGATTTTTTCTTTTAAGGCTCGCTCACCCGATCTTAAAATCCTACGTCCATCATTGTCCTTGTACTTTTGGTTTATTTGCTTGATGAAATCTTAATTTACCAATATATATATATATATATATATATACACACACACACACGTCCGTTGTATGTTTATATCTCTCGATCGAATTTCCGATGAATTGAAGAGAATTTTGGATTATTGTTACAGAGCTAATGGTGAGATTCTTAGAGCTATGCGGATCCTCGATGACTTTGAAGTGTAAATTGCCGACCGAAGACCTAGATGTGCTGGTTACAATAACCTGTGACGAGGAACTCGTTAACCTCATCGAAGAATACAGTCGATTCTTGTTGTCTACAAATAAGGACCTGAAGATAACGGCCGTGTTGTTTCCCCTGAAATCTCTCCAAAAAATCTCTCCTCCTCGGTCCACCGCTTCCAGTCTCGATTTCTCCTCGGCCATACACCCGCCTCCTGTCACAGGATTTTGGTGTCGGAATTCGTCGCCGGCCTTTGGGTTTCCGGCGGGTGCGAGGAAAGACGGTGGCAAAGTCCGTTACTAAGCAGTGTATATATAGCTCTTAAAGACGGATATTACTCGTTCAAATGAGTAGCTGGCGATGAATCTTATTGTACGTCCCGTGAAAGATACACGAAGGGCTACGACATGAGAAGATCTCGATGCCATTTTGAGAGCAAGCATCAGGCAAGGAATGCACGATTGAACGTTCCAATCTTGAAGTCTGGAAAAAAAAGGTCATTGGGATTTTCCTGGTTGAACAAGAATTCCTAATATGGTTATGTGAAATAGGTAAAAGATACGCATGGTGTCTCAAGATCACTGAATGTTTACTCGGTGCTTGGCGGCATTAATTATCATTTGGGAGGCAATTTTGTTATTGTGAATGAACCCACTTAATACAGTGATGTTTAATCATGGTTTTTATGAGTCTCGTTCTGTATCCAAAGAAGTTACACAAAATTGTTCACTTTGTTTGGCTTGTTCGAAAGGTAAACATTTGTTAAAATAAAGTTGATCGGATATTAGTGACATTAACAAGAACGAGATACGTTTGTCAAGTAACAACTTGTATGCGTTAATAAACTTCAAAACAAATGTATAATAGTTGATCAACCAAATTCTAATAGTTATCAACTACTCAATGAGCCATAAAAGAGCACGGTTCAGATCATTTTTGAGCCTATCCTATATGAAGATCGAGCACGACAGAACCTCCCAGTCCCTTTAATTTGTCTTATTGCTTTTCATTTAAGCAAATTCCAATTTGTTCCACCCCCCCCAACCCCCCCCCCCCCCCCCCCCCCCCCCCCCCCCCCCCCCCCCCCCACAAACAAACACAAACGTGTTTTCGCCGAATTTTTTAGAGTAATTTTTTTAAAGATATTTGATCCGTGTTGAGGGTAATTTAAATTCAAATATCCTAGGTTGGATTTTTTCCGTTTATATCTCCTAAATGAAATTTTCCCAGAATCATATTTGTTTAATTTGCTTCGATTAAGATAAACAATCTGTCCAAGAGAGGGAATAAATAAGCTAAAATACATAATGATTCAGAAAATATGAAGGAAAATAATTTTTGCACTCCACTTTCTTATAAATGCACACCAAAATTTATTTTTTAGTGCTTGTGTTGTGTGAAATTTGAGGCACTAAATGATAAATTTTAGAGGTGCATTCATAAAAAAGTGAAGTAGAAAAATCATTGCTCAACCATAAATAACAACGCCAACCCCTTTTGTTCGGGCT
The DNA here is from genome assembly GCA_019656295.1 of Rhododendron mucronatum var. ripense. Lineage (NCBI taxonomy): Eukaryota > Viridiplantae > Streptophyta > Magnoliopsida > Ericales > Ericaceae > Rhododendron > Rhododendron mucronatum. The sequence goes on from BPLT01000019.1 coordinate 181,689, forward strand.
TCCCCTAGGAAATCTTTCCTCTACAAGAGTGCCATAAACAGTGATTCGTACCCCATTTAAACAGTACTTTGGGCAAACCGATAGTAACTGCATAACTCGACATATTTGTTTGGGCAAAGCCATGTAAGAGCATTCACACCACTAGCATTTTTGGGCCTAATTTCTTGTCATTTTTAAAAAATGGCACAAAAAAGGACGAATTGGGTGCCACACCCACAGTGTGAAAATTCTCTCAAATTTGGCAAATGCCGATTGTTGTGTCATATTATGACAAAATTTACGGCAAATTGCTATTTTAATTTTGAGATTAAGAGAGAGAGAGAGAACCGAAAGAAATAGCAAAATATGGGTGCAATACCTTTGCCATTTTTTTGGCAAAAAGACACTATTCATTGTCTATAAATGAGAATTGCAATGAAAAAATGACATTCAGGAGTTTGAATGCCTTGTCAAAAACCTTTTGCTTTGAGCATGGCCATGTACCTAGTATTTTTGGGGCCAAATGAGAAACAGTTCAATTCTCTCTTGTCACTTACGAACATGATAGTTCTGTACCTAGTATCTCCCTCCCCCCCCCCCCCCCCTCCTCTCCTTTTTTAATACAGAATGTTCTGGGTCTGCTTATGCACATCTCAGGCTAATTCTTTCACAGTCTTTTCACACGCTTGTTTGAGAGATATAAACCATTAAAAAATTCATGCAAAACCGTAGTAGACACTTAAATTGAGACGGAATGAGTAACAATTAAGGAGAATCAAACATGAGATATTTGGTGAAATCAAGTTTCATACCAGACCACCGGGCCATCGCAAATGCTTTGTTTGGAACATTTTTTGAATTTTTTTTGAAAAGTAGTAGGGATAATAAGTGGAGAGAGATAAATGATAGAAAGTAGATACAATCTCTTGAAAAATACTTTTCATAAAGAGAAGCAAACACAACATTTATCTTTTCACTTTCTCCTTCTCTCTCTCCTAAATATTCATGAAATCCATGGACAATAGAATATTTTGTCTACTCCTATACTAATGAGTAAAGATCCTCGAATTGGAAAACGACCCGTCAATTCACCAGCCACGTAACAAACCACGGTTGCCGACACTATTCAACTACTTTTAAAAATAATATTTGTTATGTTTATCTTTTTAGATGGAAGTTAATATAAATGTTTTAAAAATATCTAACTTCGAGATATTTTTCAATGCGACATCATTTCAAGATATTTTTAATTTTATCTTTTGTTGAGTTTTTCATTAGCTTTTTTTTATGAATAAACCATTATCTCTAAGAAAGGAATCCATATGTCCCGTCGTCTCTTCAAATTGCATATTCTTTTTTTATTCACATTCTTCCAATGGGACAAAATGTTTCTTACCATGTCCTTAAAATATTTTTATTCAAACTATAATCTTTATGAAAATTTGAATAGATTGGTATCGTCAACGATTATTGAAAAAAAGTGAACGTGCAGATTGTATGTTCCAGACTTTCAGTTTTGGATCACACCTTTTTCCTGAGATAAATTCATTTCGAGCACAGTTTTAAAAGCGTGACTAATACTAAAACAATTCGAACGGGAGCGTGAGTGAGGTCTTTTTTAGGCTTCAGTCTTTTATCTCGCCACAAAAGCGAGATATTTTATCTCTCTTTTCCGTGCAAAGTCTTTTGTTATGCCTCAAGAGTGAGGTTTTTTTTTTTTACTTATATATCGGCGCAAGGGCGCGGTCTTTTATCTCACTCTTTTCCACGCTAAAGTGAGAAAACTGAAATTAAAAATATTAAGCACCACTTTTTTCCTCAGCTTTTAACTGAAACTGAGATTAAAATTATCACGCTTTCACTGAAGTCGTGATCTTTGTGAATCTCCTTAGTATGACCTTTATCTATTTTGTAGTAGTGCTTAAAGCTGCTTCTTCTTTGTTGCTTTGAATCATTACATTTTCTCCTCCGCTACTCTCTTACGAGTAAACAGTTCCTTTGTTTTTTTTTTTAAATTCAAGTGTTCAGATTAGGTTATACGTACTAATTCCACTATCCATTTGCAAGGAGTCCAATTAACCCACGCAAAGCTTTGGCCATATGGACTGACTCAAAGAGTTGATAGCACCTAGCTAGAAGGTTTCGAATCTGAAATCTTAAGAGGGAGCAAACCTCTAAGTCCCTTGTCAAACTGGATGTTGATAAAAAAAAAAAAAAAAAGAGTCACAACCGGATGGTTAGAGTAACACATTGAAAGAGGAGTGGAACTCCTGATCTTCTCTCTCTCTTTTTTCTTTTACACCTAAGTGTACATCTAATAACGTTTGGCCAAAGGCATCTCGACAATTATTGTCTACACTACGTTCACAAAACAATTTTAGAGAGGAACCAATTTGGGAAGAGAAAACCTTTCCGTTTGTTGTTTTTGTTAAAAAATGTAATTTGTAATCTTCTAGAATAATGTAGAATGTGTATTTAAATATCTAAGTATAAAATTATTAGAAGTGTGTAGAAGTAATAATTACATTAGAAGATATTTGTATGGAGTAGTCTAGAAGTTGTGAGAGATGTCTTGTAATTAAGCACATGAGTTAAAGCTAGAAAAATCTAGAAGTTAGGAGAATTTTGTAATGCACATGTGCTTATCTCTAGCTAGTTCTAGAGAATTCTATGTGCTCTATAAATAGAGCATTGTTGTACTCATTTTGAGTAATGAAAATCCAATTAAAGCCTTACACAACTTGTCCTTATAACACCTCTCAACCATCATTTCCCACTCTCTTGTCTAATTTACTACAAAATCTAACCTAGCACCCCAACAGTTTTTGTCAAGGTGTTGTTAGTAGTCCCACTTATGTGTTTTGTAGTGAGCTGAGTTTTAAATAAAGGCCGTTACATATGTATCATCTGTTACGTAATGAGATTTTGGATCTCCGATACGGACCGGTACAAAACGATACATAGTCCTATTACCAATATCGTTGCGTTTTCCAATACCGCGATTTAAAACCCTGATGGTGAGATGGAGATCAATTCATGTTAGGAAGAGCTAGAAGGGCCTGTTACCTTAGAGCTAGGGAATTATGTCTGTGGAGGAGTTCATCCATATTCTAATGGGCAATAAATCTTCGATTATACTATCATCATTATACCGTGTACAGACCAATGGGGGGAGGGGACGGGCTGTGGCCACCCAAGGCTAGAGTTAAGAAAAACTACGTTGTTTCACACGGTAGCCGCAAGCAATAAATTGTAGTAAGAAAATAACACGCATTACCCCACCCTTTAAATACATCTCCCCCCAACTATTCTATGAACCTATGTCTTTCTGAATTAGCTCCCAATACAATATCACCACAGTATAAATATTTACACACCTACCTGTCTACAACACAATCAACCTGGTACGACTAATTTGGCCACAAAAAAAAAAAAGTCTGAACAACGAATAGGCAAGGGGACTAGATGGCGAAGAACACTATGTCTTTTCTCTTCACAGGACTCTTCTTTCTCTTCGTGGAGTCACAAGCTCGTGGCATCCGTCGGGTCGCACCGGCCTTGTACGTTTTTGGGGACTCTGTCATGGACCCAGGCAACAACGTCTTCCTAAATACCTTTGTGAAAGTAAATTTCACGCCTTATGGCATTGATTTTCCTGGTGGACCGACGGGCAGATTCACCAATGGCTACACTATTGCTGATTTCTGGTGTAAGTGGTTGCTCATAATTTCTATACAGAAAAGTCGTCGATTTATGTAAGGAAATTTGAATGGCATGCTGGTATATTGACTCCCCAATAAATGAAAGTAAATAGGCCATCTAATAGCATTTATATGTTGATATTGGTTCTAAACACAATTTGTTTATGATTCTATGTTCTCGTGAATTGCAGATAAATGGTCCAATAAACGGTCTCACGAACCCATCCCGTGGCCGTACTTGCATCCTCTCAGTAAGCTGAAGTCAAATACCAAAGGTTTCAACTATGCATCTGGAACAGCCGGCATCCTCCGTGACACTAGCAGTAGCATTGTAAGTAAACATTGCCTCGCCAACAAAAATCCTATTTTTCCAAAGCGAAATTGCCAAAAAAAAATATTGAACTAATGAGGCCACGATAGTTTTTAAAACAAAATTCTGGGACTTTTAGTTCGAAATGATAAGACTGAAATCTAAGACATCTTTCTAGAAAAAATGTGCATGATTCCTAGGCAATTTTCCATTCTCTTATTATGTTCCATTTGCAGGGGGAGAACTTGCCACTTGGGCAACAAGTCAAGTTATTTAAGGAGACTGCTGAGCAATACCTGCCATCTCTGGGAGCATACAATAACAGAACCAAGCTCTCAAATGCCTTGTCAAAGTCTATTTTTGTTGTTTGTATGGGCAGCAATGACTATATGAATTATCTACAACCCGGGTCCAACACAAGCAAATTGTACAATGCAGAGCAATTTGGGGAATTCCTTGTGAATGGGAAACCATTTGCAGGTAATTCAATCTCATAGTGCTTTTGAAATAAACAAAATCCTTTGCATGGTTTGTATTTCTAACAGCCGATTTACGTATTAATGTTTCGATGGTAATGTACTTTAATTATGCAGGAATTGTACAATTTGGGAGCCAGGAAATTTGTGGTGTTTGAAGTCGCCCCACTTGGTTGCTTGCCGGATGTTCTTGACAAAACCAAACAGTCAACATTATGCGACGAGCACATAAATAGCTTGGTATCAGTTTTCAATACCAATCTAAGCGTAAAACTGAACAAACTTAAGTCTATGTTTAATGACTCGACGTTCGTCACTGCAAAATCTTATCGACTTATTCACGACATCATATACAATCCCCTTCATTATGGTGAGAAAAAACTTAACTGTACGTTATGTTCTCTTTTTAATCCTTGTTTGGTTGATTGAAATTATCTCCAAAAAACTTATTAATTTTGGATCAATTTTCTCTAGGGTTTAGCGATGCAAGACAGGCATGTTGTGCTTCGGGAGTTGATGGGCGTGGAGATTGCAAACCAGGAACTGTGCCTTGCCAAAGTAGGAAATCACATGTATTTTGGGATAGAGTCCACCCAACAGAAGCAATATACGAGCGCATTGCAAGTGAATGTTTCAATGGAAAAGGCCTTTGCACTCCCATGAATATTGTGCAACTTGCTGGGAAACATTAAGTGGACAAATACCAGAGTTCTAAGGCGATACGTTCTAGAGAAGGGAATAGTCGAGGTGCGCATAAGCTGTACTGGACACCCTTGACCTTTGAGCCAAAAAAAAGTTTGTACACACCCATGTGGTCGAATGGCATCCGGGTTGGAAGGATATATCACTCTATCTTCATCAACGATGCAGAATTTCCTGCACCTTTACGACATTTTAGGCTTCTGCCATGTGCCATTGGATTTATGTCCATTGAAATTGTAGTTTAGCGATGCTTGTAAATAATGTTCTTCTATAGATCGATTGACAAAGAAATTGTACTTCTCTGAAATGATTTTTTTCTTTAGAGTATTTTGCAATCCTTTTTTCAAATGCAGAGATAAAGTTTGCTTGGTATAATGTTTACTCAAGTACCAACAGACATGGTGAAAGGGCAATGCTACATGAGTATTTTTGTGGGGCATATATGCATCTAACGGTTTTTGACGCACCGCGTTTGGATCTGTGCTCATAAATCTGTGTACATAGGCTTTCTCACGGCGAAAAGAGTCAAATTAACACCAAAATACGCTTTGCCTGTAGAATTTATTTGAGGAACTTTTACAAAAAGAAAAATGTCCGTTTAGAGAGTTACCAGATTGTGCTAAAGTGATCAACTGAAATAACAAAAAACAAAGGCCTGGGGATGGTGTCCCCTACTAGCTCTCCGAAAGCGCTCTTCTCAAAATATCATGTACGCTGAAGAGCCCTTCGATCTAGCTAACTGCAGGTAAGCGAATAGATGCCGAGAGACGATGTCCATGTCCTACTTGGAGTAATTTTTTCAATGGTCTTTAGATACTGCTACATAATCTCCCAACACCTTGCTCCACCATCACAAATTTATGTGGGGTTTATAAAGCTAGTGTTGGGCCCCACGTGAATACGGAAAAAAGTGTTGGGGCACCAAGACCACCCAATGAATTTTCCCTACCTCGGGTTTGTTTTCTCAAAAAGAGTTCAGCAGTAGGATAAAAATTAAACCAGCAATGCAACAAGGAGAACTCCATGGTAGAGCTAGCACAAGAAGAAAATAACTGAGCCATGCAATAAGACAAAAGAACTGGGAGTTCTTTTAGATGAGGTTAAATAAAATACCCAAAATAATAATAATTATTACTATACAGATGAGGTTAAATAAAATGTTGTGAAATTATCTCACAAGTTGGAACTTTGGCCGAGTGGTATATGCGCGTGGTGGAAGAGGGGTCCAGGGGCGGGAGTTCGAATCCCCATTAATGGTTTTCTGTTTCTCTCCAAATGGGGGAGCTCGATTCTAGAATCCAGTCCTCAAACCATTTGTTTTCCCCCCATTACTCCTCTCTCTCTCTCTCTCTCTCGCTCTCTCTATTTTTGCATGTATTCTCATTTCTCACTCTATTTTTGCATATATTCTCACAAGGTTTTGTAACCTCTTTTCCACTCATTGAAGATAAACATGATTTATTTGGCATTAAATTTTTTCTCACAAGTTTAGTGTTTTGAATGCATGTTTATTTAATGATTATGGTGGGTGTTAAAAAACATATAAAATAAATTCACAATAATGACGACTTATAAACATGTATGAATAAATAACGAATTATTCTTCCCTCCATTTGTGTCACACTTAGGGCGAAGGAGGGATGTCCATCTCCCCGGGCATCCCTTGAAACTTGTCTTCTTTTTTTTGGTGCTTGTCAAAGGTGAAAAGCGGAATGTGGCGGCTCTTCCTCTTAGACATTCAAATTTATGCTACCGGTCATGAGAGAAAGCGAGGTGCAGCAGCTCTTCTTCTTAGAAATTTGAATTTATGTTGCCTATCGGGAGAGAAAGTGGGATGTAGTAGTGTGGTGGCCCGGCTCGGAGAAAGACACAAGAGCTCAGCCACGTCATTCTAGCTAATTGGTCAAACACAGAGGTTCCATGGGTTGACCGGCGACTTAGTCCGCTCACTCTCCCTCTCCACTGACCTCGTAGTGCCAAGCTGGGTTTGTCCGGTCTGGAGACCAGAGACCAAGCCCAAGGTTACATGGGGTCGACCGACAATTCGTAGTTCGCTCATTATATCTCCGCCGGACTCATACTGTTGAGCTGAATTCGTCCGATGCTGAGTTAAGTTTGTCCGGCCAATAGTAAGAGCCAGAGACTTGAGCTTAAGCGTGTCTGTCGCGCTCGACGACATCCTACTGCCCGGCGAGGTGTCGTCGGACCAAGGGTCACTTGATAGAGCATCCTAGATAGACAGCCGGGCGTTACCATTTGAACGTACGATCTACCGTCGAGCCACCCCTGTCCCTTGATTTGGAAAGGAAGTCAGGTGGAGTTAGATAGAAGGGAAGGGGGAGGTGGTTAGAGGTTGGCGCGACACCGCCCAACTTAGCAAATGAATGGAGGGGAGAGTTCGTGACAGGCTTTCGGATAAGAGCAGGCCTATCTAAGTATATCATGCTACCCCAGCCACTGAGCGCGTGGTGTTCACGCGTGTATTGGGCTCCAAGCTACCTTTGTCAATGAAAGGAGTGCTCCTCCTTCAGAAGAAGGTAATTCCTTTCTCTCTCCTAAAAACTCACATTCCTATATATTCTAGAGCTTTCTCTCACTCATCCATACTAATTTGATCGTCGGAGTGCCTTCCCCAGATTCCCAACGATCTGGGTTTGGTACTAACGCGGGTGCAGAGTGTGTAGGACCTCTTATCTCTATACTCAAAGGCTTTATCAACCTAACCACCATCCAAGAAGACTCAACCGCAGAAAGCACAACCCACAAGTAGTTGTTCAATTGATGCCACCCCCGTATCCTATTTCTGGCTCTGCCACTGTCGTGCCAACCGCTCTTCATGCCGTATCGTGGTGGTTCGTTTACTTATTTGTGTCGTGTTTTGCTGTGTCAACTCATCTTCAACTAAGTTTCATCGAAAAAAATATTTTATGTAACAACTAACAACTTTGTATTTCTTGTGTCGTGCCTGTGCCCTTTTGTTCCAGTCTAGAATCATGTCATGTCGTACCCGGCCTATCTAAAACTATTCCATGCCACATACTCTCTCCGTCCGGATTTAATAGTCTTTTTTGGAAGATCATGTCATTTTTTCAATCAATTATATCTTGTAATTTATAATATTTTATGTAATTTTAAAATATTGTCTGATAGAACCAATTGAGATTTATTAAATAAGATTCATATTGAATATAAAATTCATTACCAATTTAAAGATATAACTTATTTTTTATCTGGTTAGAATTGAATGAGGGACTATTAAATCTGAATGGAGGGAGTATATCGTTTCGTGCCCAGCGCGTTTGACATATTTGTCTGCTGCTCACTGGGCCTTGGCTCCAGTTCTAGAAAAAGGCCCCGTTCTTCCTAATTTTTGGTATTTTTTTTATTTTACTTCCTTTTTTCTTTATTTTCTTTATTCATTATATATCTATCTAGTCTAGAGAAGTATAAAAAGTAAAAAAATATGACCAACAAACACATTCTCACAAGAAACAAAAAAATTCTTTAACTAGTTGGTATTTTGTCAATAGTATCATCTTATATGAATTTTTTTCAATGTGGATCGATATTTTCAATTTTTTTTGGTTCCACCCATCGAGACAAATAATTAACCACCAAAATTATGGCAAAAAAATATTCTTCCTTAACGTTTTTTCTTTCTTAATTTTTTGCAAACTTGGCTTATTAAGATATAAATCAGGACCTCTGTTTAGAACATTAAAGATGCATGCATGTAGGCATCAAAATAAATATCAAATATGCGCTATTACAGAAAACTTCCATGTTCGGTTTGAATTTGGAGGGAGGTTTTCGAGTAATGAGTGAAGAGATATAAACCAAACTCATAATCAAACCAAACTGAGTCTTATTTCCTAACCATTTGGGCTCAGTTACATGAATTCTTTTTGGTTGTTGACTTTTTTTTATTGAAATTTTTTTCCACTCTTGGTACTTGCACTGCGCTCACGCTTTCATTACTTGATCTGGCACACGCACACAAGTTAATGTAACCTAGGTACCCACCACTTAGGCTAATTTTTTCTTGTTGTCTAAACGAACTAAAAAGCCCAAACAATATAAGGTTTCGATAGAGATCATTCTCCTCTAATTAATTAATCAAATAAAGTCCGAGTATATATTAACAAAAGCATCGTTCAAGGGAATGATATCTAGGGTAGTTTTAGTGGTGTATTAAAGAACTACTGTATCAAATAGAGATACTGCTATATTTTAGCAGAAAGGATATGAGTACAGCAAAGGCTGTACGTTCAGCGTACACAGATCGATTTTAAACCCATTTTGGGTCTTACAGATATTATCGAAGCCGCATATTTTATTTGGGGGTCCCTATACAAAATCATCTCAATACAATATTAGTAAGAGAATTGACGAATCATTCAACTTTGCTTCAGAATTAGGCTAGATTCTGAAACAAAATTAGATGATTCGTAAACGCCCTTACGGATATCAACTTGACTACTCCATTTAGCCAAAATGTCCCGAACTTGAGAATGCAATGCGTTTACGTGTAATTTTGTTAGAAATCAAAATTTAAGGTACTTTAGTGCTTGATTTTTAAAATTCCTTGGCACCAAATTGTAAGTAAAAATATGGTGGACAACCATTAGGTAGTGACATTTTAAAATTAAATTAAATTTGGACTACCTTAAATCGATATATTCAATTTTGAACCACAAGAGGAAAAAGGGGTGTCTAGAATCTTCTACTATAACACGAATTCGGTTTCTGGATTTCCCCCCTTTTGAACCAAACCAATCAGTGAACGAAGAGAGAGAGAGAGAGCACGCTCCTGCCCTTTGATAAGCATGAGTGCGGCATGCATGGTAAGCCTATATATATACAACAAATTGTCACTTTTAAGATCTGCAAAAGCCATCGAGATCTGCACATTCACAATCCCCTCTCTCTCTCTCGTCACATCACACAGTAAGGATTCAAACCTCTTTTCTCTGTCTCGATCGAGAAACTACTTTACATACACCTCTCCTCTCTCTCTCTCTCTCTCTCATTTCAGTCTCTATAATTTCTACTTAAGTTTGCATTTTCTCTGCAATGGATTGAGATTTGATTTCTCTCTTACTATTTCAGTCTCTAATTTCTCTACTTAAGTTTGCATGTTTCTCTGTGATACATATGGATTCAAATTCGAAATTCCATTCTACAAGTACATTTTATCTCTCATTTCAATCTATAATAATTTCTACTATGTTTCATTTCGATCGCAGATGTTTCCTCGTAGCCGGCCTTGTTTGCCTCGCCGTGGCCGCTCGACTCTTCACCTTAGGAATTTGATGGAGGCGTCAAAGCAAATCGGAAGCACCAGGGATGAATTGGCTTTTGCAAAGGTTGAGGCTGAGAAGGCCAACGCTCGTGCGTTGAGGCGCGAGGAGAAGATCGTGTCCAAACCTAGGGCTTATTTGATAACTTAAATTTAGTACTTAAAACTGAATCAATTAAGTAATAAGTGATTCGGTAGGTTTAATAACCATATTTTATATTACTTAACAAATTAAGTACCACTTAAAATATAGGTCAAAAAGTTGAAAAAAATTGAATAGCTTTGAACTACTTAATTCTGGCTGAATTTTTGTGTACTTATATTCAACCATTATACCACCACCACAACTACTCCCACCAACACCTCCACCACTCCACCACTACCACCACCTCCACCACTCCACCACCACCTCCACTACCACCACTCCTCCTTCGCCACATCACCACCACTAGCTCGACCACTCCACCACCACCACCACCACCACCACGTACATCACCACCACCAACTCCACCACTCCACCACCACCACCACTTCCTCCACTACCACCACCACCTCCACCACTACCACCACCATATCACCACCACCACCATTCCACCACCACCTCCACCACTCCACTACCATCATCACAACCATCACCACCACTTCACCACCACCGCCACTCCACCACCACTACCATCACTACACCACCACGACCACTCCACCACCACTCCTCCACCATTACCAAAAGTATATTGTGACTGTTAGTAAATTAAGAGAGAATTGAAACAAAATTAATTTATCATTTTTTAATTCAGTACTTAATATATTTATCAAACAGCTTTTCAGCTTAAAAATTTCAGCTTTCAGTTTCCAGTATTTAATTTTTTAACTTTTAGTTTCAGTTTTATCAAACAGCCCCCTAGTGAAAGGGCTGAGATAAGGCCCTTTCAATTGGGTAACGATTAGAAAACAAAACTAAAACAAAGTTAAAAAGAGAAACGAACAAGCTTTCATGTGGTTTGGACAAATGAGGCCCTCACCTATATATGCATCAATGGAGAAGTCTAGAACACTCTCATGCTTCCCAACTATTCCAATATAGAATTCTATTCAAATTAATATCTATGCAAATCTAGAATTATATACAATAATCCAGATTATTCTTGGAGACCTACAAAAGTTTCTAAAATCCTTCAAGTTTCAACACTGCTCTAGAAAACTCTAAAAAGTTCTAAAAAAAACCCTCTACGTTTTGGTGGGATGCATGCTAGGTGTTTGCCATAAAAGAGCACAATTCGGATAATTTTTAAGCCTAGCCTCTATGAAGAGCATGAGAACCTCCCAGTCCCTTTAATTTGTCTTGTTGCTTTTCATTTAAGCAAATTCCAATTTATTTTTTCCTCTAAAAAGCCAGCTTCTTTTTGAAATATATCTGTTTTCACCGAATCTTTTAGTTTATAATGTTTTTTTATATTACATATTTGATCCATCTCGAGGGCAATTTAAATTAGGTTTAAATTCAATCCTAGGTTGGATAAGAAAAACTAAATAATAAAGTTTTATAGTTTTTCCGTTTATGTCTCCTAAATGAATTTTTTCCAAGAATCATATTTGTTTAATTTGCTTCGATTAAGATAAACAATCTGTCCAAGAGAGGGAATAAATAAGCTAAAATACGTACATAATGATTCAGGAAATATAAAGGAAAATAATTTTTGCACTTCATTTTCTTATAAATGCACAGCAAAATTTGTCTTTTAGTGCTTATGTTGTTTGTAATTGAAGCACTACCTGATAGTAGATTTTAGAGGTGCATTCATATAAACAAGAGAAGTACAAAAATCATTGCTCAACCATAAATAACAACGCCAACCCCTTTTGTTCAAGCATCCCCTAGGAAATCTTTTTCTATACAAGAGTGTCATAAACAGTGATTCGTCCGGCCCCGCTTAAACATTACTTTGGGCAAACCGATAGTAACTGCTTAACTCGACATATTTGTTTGGGCAAAGCCATGTAAGAGCATCCATACCGCTAATATTTTTTGGCATAATTTCTTGTCATTTTTTAAAATAATTTTAAAAATGGCACAAAAAAGGACAAATTGGGTGCCACACCCACAATGTCAAAATTCTCTCAAATTTGGCAAATGCCGATGATTGTTTTGTCATATTATGGCAAAATTTACGGCAAATTGCTATTTTTGAGATAGGGAGAGAGAGAGAGAGAGAACCGAAAGAAATAGCAGCAAAATATGGGTGCAATTCCTTTGCTATCTTTTTGACAAAAAGACACTATTCATTGTTTATAAATGAGAATGGCAATGAAAAAATGACATTCATAAGTTTAGATGCCTTAAACAAATACCTATTAGTATTTTTGGGGCTAAATGAGAAACAGTTCAATTCTCTTGTCCCCCCTTTCTTTTATGCAGGAGACGTTCTGCGTTTGCTTGTGCACGCCTCAAATTAATTCTTCAAATCCCTCCCACAATCTTTTTACACGCTTACCCATACGGGTAATTAGGGTGGCTCCATAAATTACTGACAAATAAGAAGAATCAAAATTGAGATATTGGATGAAAGCAAATCCTCAAGTTTCAGACCAAGACCACCGGGCAAACAACGCCTTATCTTTTCACTTTCCCCTTCTCTCTTCGAAATATCCATGAAATATATCCATGGAATATTGTCTATCTATAAATCATAAGTAAACATCCTCGAATTGGAGAACGACCCCTTAATTCACCTGCTACGTAACAAACCACGGTTGCCGACACTAATTAACAATTGGTACTGATCAACTACTTTTGAAAATAATACTATACAGTATTTGTTAAGTTTAAAATTTTTTTTTTAAGATGGAGTTAATCTAGATATTTTGAAAAGGGAAAGTATCAATACACACCCCTTTAAGGTGTGTACCATATGCATCTATTGTGTGGTTCATACTGTGCCACCTCATAAAAAATTACTTATAGGATCGGTCATTCATAACATTTTCTTTCGTATCGTAACTTTTATACTAAAATTAAAATTCGTAACTTTTATATTAAAAATTCATAACTTTTTATCAATATGATTTGTAACTTTTTAGCAATAGATTCATAACATTTTGATGTGTTTCAATGAGGGTGCATATGATACACATCCAACTAAGAAGTGTGTATTGTAGCACTTTCCTTTTGAAAATAGATTTGTTATGATCTTAACTTCGAAATATTTTTCAATGCGACATCACTTCCAGATATTTTTAACTTTATCTTTTGTTGAGCTTTTCATTAACATTTTTTTCTGATTAAACAATTATCTCTAAGAAAGGAATCCATTTGTCCTGCTGTCTTTTCAAAATGCATATTCTTCTTCGATTCACATTGTTGCTATATAGGATACAATATTTCTTACCATGTCCTTAAAAATATTTTTATTCAAACAATAACCTTTATGAAAAATTGAAGAGATTGGCATCGTTGACCATTAATTTCTATTGAAAAAAAGTGAATGTGCAGATTGTATGTTCCAGACTTCCAGTTTTCGATCACACCTTTTTTCTGAGACAAATTCATTTCGATCACAGTTTTTACCCATGATAGAATACTGTAATACTACAACAATTCAAGCAGGAGCGTGAGTGGAGTCTTTTATCGTGCCGCAAGATTGAGGTCTTTTTTAGGCTTTAGTCTTTATCTCGTCACAAGAATGCGATCTTTTATCTCACTCTTTTCCGTCCAAAGTCTTTTATCATGCCGCAAGAGTGAGGTTTTTTTACTTTTATTTCGACGCAAGGGTGAGGTCTTTTATTTCGCTCTTTTCCACGCTAAAGTGAGATTAAAACTGAGACAATATTAAGCACCACTTTTTATCTCCGCTTTTGACTTAAAGTGAGATTAAAAACTTAGACTACAATTCTTTATAAAATTGTGATTTTTGTGAACCTCCTTAGTGTGATCTTTTTATAGTATTGTACAGTAGTAACTATTCCTCAAGCAAGGCAGCCGATCAAGAAAAAAGAGAGTCACAACCGGATAATTAAAGTAACACATTGAAAGAGGAGTGGAACTCCAGATCTCTCTTTTTTTTTTTTTTTTTTTTTTTTGTACACCTAAGTGTACATCTTGGGCCAAAGGCATCTTGGCAATTACTGTCTACACTGCGTTCACAAAACATTTTAGAGAAGAACCAATTTCGGAAGAGCAAAACCCTTTTTGTATGTTGTTTTTGTCAGGGTGCATGTTGATAGTAGTCCCACTTATGTGTTTGTAGTGAGCAAAGTCTTAAATAAAGGCCATTACGTATTATATTATCTGTTACGTTATTGAATTTTGGACCTCCAATACCGTTATTTACTTATGTATCAATTGAAACGGACCGATAGGATACAATATATGACCATATCACTAATATATGACCATACAATATATGTTCCATTTGCAGGGGGAGAACTTGCCACTGGGGCAACAAGTCAAGTTATTTAAAGAGACTGCTGAGCAATACCTGCCATCTTTGGGAGCATACAATAACAAAACAAAGCTCTCAAATGCCTTGTCAAAGTCTATTTTTGTTGTTTGTATGGGCAGCAATGACTACATGAATTATCTACAACCCGGGTCCAACACAAGCAAATTGTACAATGCAGAGCAATTTGGGGAATTCCTTGTGAATGAATTAGGAAACCATCTGCAGGTAATTCAATCTCATAGTGCTTTTGAAATAAACAAAATCCTTTGCATGGGTTGTATTTCTGACAGCCGATTTACGTATTAATGTTTTGATGGTAATGTACTTTATGCAGGATTAATTGTACAATTTGGGAGTCAGGAAATTTGTGGTGTTTGAAGTCGCCCCACTTGGTTGCTTGCCGGATGTTCTTGACAAAACCAAACCGTCAACATTATGCGACGAGCGAATAAATGGCTTGGTATCAGTTTTCAATACCAATCTCAGTTTAAAACTTAGCAAACTTAAGTCCGTGCTTGATGGCTCGACATTCGTCACTGCAAAATCTTATCAACTTATTCACGACATCATATACAATCCCCTTCATCATGGTGAGAAAAAATTTAGGAGTAACTGTTATGTTCTCTTTTTAATCCTTGTTTGGTTGATTTAGATTATCTTGAAAAAACTGATTAATTTTGGATCAATTTTCTCTAGGGTTTAGCGATGGAAGGCAGCCGTGTTGTGCTTCGGGAGTCGATGGGAGTGGAGGTCGCAAACCAGGAACTGTGCCTTGCCAAAGTAGGAAATCACATGTATTTTGGGATAGAGTACTGCACCCAACAGAGGCAATATACGAGCGCATTGCAAGCGAATGTTTCAATGGAAAAAGCCTTTGCACTCCCATGAATATTGTGCAACTTGCTGGAAAACATTAAGTGGACAAATACAAGAGTTCTAAGTCCATAAATATCCGAGAGGGGAATAGCTGAGGTGGGTGCGGATAAGGTGTCCCGAACACCCAGACTTTTGAACCAAAAAAAAAAGTTGATACAGCCCCATATGGGTCGAATGGTATCCGGGTTGGCAGGATCACTCTATCTTCATCAACGATGTAGAATTTGCTGCACCTTTATGATAATTTACGCTTCTGCCACGTGCCATACTGCCATTAGGGATACTTGTAAATAGTTTTTCTTCTATGGATTGACAAAGAAATTGTACTTCTCTGAAATGATTTTTTTCTTTAGATTATTTTGCAATCCTCTTTTCAAATGCAGAGATAAAGTTTGCTTGCTATAATGTTTACTCAACAAACAAGCATGGTGAAAGAGTAATGCTACATATTTTGTGGGGGCATATGTTTATCTAACAGTTTCTTTGACACACCGTTGTTTACATCCTAAAAAGTGCCACCCAATGAAAAAATTTCACGTGGCCCCGAACGGTACGACGGTTGCATAAAACCTGTCCCAGTCGAGTGCCAATTACAGAGGATTGCGGGAGTTAAAAGGGACACTGTTTAATAGCAAACGGTGTCGTTTTAGAGTGAACCGATGTCGTTTGAGTAGTAATTAAACGATGGTTTGAGAGGATATTGGATCTAACCATTAATTTGGACTTTACGATCATCTAACGGTGTCCTCACTGCCCTGTTTTATAACTGAAATTAGGTGCAATTGCAGGGAATCATTTTAGAAGGCAAACACGTTGCATTAATTCACGTTGCTTGAAAATAGGAATCACGATCCAGGAAGTGGCCATGAACACCATGATCGAAGCAAGCAGGGGAAGAAAGAATTCTGGAAATATCAGGGTAACCGTTCGAAGCCCCCCCCCCCCTCAACCGTTTTATGTGGCCAACGTGGGTATCAATCGAAGACGTGGGGTTTGAAGGCAAAGTTCAGCGTCTATAAATAGAAGAAGCAAGTGAAGAGAACAGGACGACAAAAAATCCATATCATCTGACAATTCATACTAAATGATTGCTCAGAGATCTATCTTAGATTAGTTTTAGTTTAGAATAGGGTCTTTTTTGTAAGTTGAAGGCTTATTTGCATGTAAGACTGCTTTCGATTAAATTCAAGTTTTCTTATTTCCTTTAAGTTCTTTTCTTACCAAAGAATAGTTGTTTGCAAGTTTGCTTTTGATTAAATTCAGTGGGCTTGCATTTCTTTATTATTCTTGATAGAATCTTAAGAGTGTTGTATACAAACTTACCTTCGATTAGATTCAGGTTTGTTTGTGTTCAATCATCTTTTCTGATTTCGAAGCGCGTCAATCTTTTATTTGGTTGATACCTTAAGGAAAAATCCTCTTAGTTGAGGTAATCGAACGGATAACACAATTGCCTGATTGAAATTAGTTGTTTCAAATCATTTTGAAAAGAGTAATTTCTTCGTTGAAGTTATTTCTTTTCTGGCACGCCCGCACACAATTATTTGTCAATTGATTTGAGTTAATTCAGCCCAAACAACCGTATTTGGATCTGTGCACATAAATTTGTGTACACAGACTTATTAAGGACCCGGAGACCCTACTTGGCAGGGGTGTCAAGCGCATCTCGGCCGTCCAAAAGTGTTTTGGACAGCCTAGATGCAAAGGTACCGAATGGATTTTTAAAAAAAAGAAAGAGAAAAGGAAAAGATGTTTTGATCCAGGCCGTCGATTTTGAGATGAACGGCCGGATTGACGGCTTGACACCTGCTCGGCAGAGGTGCCGCTAGGCAGGGTCCCCGGTCCGACTTTCTCACGGCAAAAAGAGTTAAATTAACACCAAACCACGCTTTGCCTGAAGAATTTATTTGAGGAACTTTCAAAAAGAAAAATGCCCGTTTTGTGAATTACCAGATTGTGCTAAAGTGACCAACTGAAATAACAAAAAAAAAAAAACGATCGACCTGGGGGATGGTGTCCCCTGCTAGCCCTCCAGAGAGCGCTCTTCTCATAACAAGTAGGAGGGCCCGTTCCAGTTTCTGGAAAAAGGAATTTTTAGAAAAGAAAGGTAATTTTAAGCTTAAATATCATGTGTTTACACAAATAATTTTTCTACCAATATGGATTTTATTTGATAGATCTCATTGAGATCTTTTAAACGGTGCAAAAAAAATTAAAAAAATTATTTTTCATTTTCATTATATTTGAACTTGAAATTACCTTTTCTTTTTGAAAAAGAAAGTGGAACTGGCACCGGCGTACTCATCAATCATCATACACACAGAAGAGCCCTCCGATCAAAGTACTGCTGGTAAGCAAATAGATGCCAAAAGACAATGTCCATGTCCTACCTTAGAGCATTCACACGAATATCTTTAAATTTTGGATCAAATTAGAGAGCAAAAAGTCATTTTATTATTTTAGTTACTTATTTTTAAAATGTCTACTACATTGGACTCTCTATATTAAAACTATCTCATTGAAAGTATTATTTTTATATTAAAAAAAAAAAAAGCAAACACCTACCAACCCCAAACCCACCCTCTCTCTATCTCAACCAAAAACAAACACCTCTCTCTCTCTCACTTTACTTTCTCAATCCAACCCAGCGACAGTGAAGGAAACAAAACCCCAATAACGCCAACCTCACCCTCTCGAAGGCTTTGACGACGTCGATCGAGGGCATGCTGTCAGTGAAGGAAACGGAGTCGGGTTCAAGCTGCTTAATTGGAGAAGGCCATGCTGTCAGTGAAGTTCATGTCGTCGATCAGGTAAAGCTAATAGAAAGGGCAGGACGAAGGCGGAAAATGTGGGACGCGAGTGAATAGTTCCTCGTCAAGAGAAACGAGGAACTGTAGTTACTTTACTTTTCAGCGAGTTGTGAGCGAGGCTGATGCATACCAATTTTGAACGATTTTCTCAAAACAATAGTGACAAAGGCTAGTTTAACCAGCCTGATGTTGATGCTCTTAGAGCATCTCCAATCCAACAATCTCTATTCCTCCATTTTGGAGGATGAAAATAGTATAATTTTATATTGAAAAAGTGATTTTGAAGAATTTTACTATTCTTATTAAATCCAATCTACACATCTCTATTCCTCCATTCCTTCAACCGGAAACAAAAGAAAAAAAAATAGAGATTTGGAGTTGAGGACCAAACTCAACCTCTCCAATCCAATATACTCCATTTTTGCCTCTATTTCTCCATTCCTTCATAAATTTTTGATCCTCCAAATATGGAGAATCAAAACCAATCCTCCAAAATGGAGACAAATATGAGGATGGGTTGGATTGATTAATTCCTTTAAAATGAAGGAACGAAGAGTGATTTGAAGATATATATATATATATATAGAGAGAGAGAGAGAGAGAGAGAGAGAGAGTATGTATTGGAGATATGCTCTTAGACATTTTGTTTGGGCTTCCCCCGGAAAATAGAAACAAAAGGGGCCGTTTTGATCAGTTTGGCCACGTATGGGTTGGGCTAACACCTCCACACGGTTTGAGGCCACGAGGCCATATATATCAAAGGGGTCCACCTGAGCACCCACAAATGACCAAATCCTAACTCCTTCCAACTAGGCAACTACTCACTAGCTAAAAGCCTAAAAGGAAGGACGAGAAACGAATATCCGAATAACAAAGTAACGAAGGAAGAAGGAATTGTGAGTTGGTCACGCACGGTGGTTCCTTCCTTCCTTCCTTCCTGTTAGTAGCTACTCACTATATCTATATGAATGAATGCCATCTTCATACCGCGTTTCCCTCATGCCCCACTCCAAGCCGTAAGTATCCCTCATAAAATACTTAATTACATTCATTATTGGGTTTTAATATTTGAGAAATACGGAGTACTAATTAAAGCTCCTTAAAGTTTTTTTTACGAAGGTTGAACAAATTAATGTTTAGTTGGAGTAAACTATGATGTTTAAAAAATCAAGTTACTTGAAATTGACTTGATTAAAACTCGTTTGGGATTAGCTCGTGTCATCATAAACAAAAGACCAAGCTTGATCATATTTTTGCAAAATTGTTGGTTTTCAATCCTAAATTTTAAATAATCTACGTATTGTTCATTTCGTTTTGTTTATTTGATGCTCGTGTGCGTCTTAGTGAGAACGCGAATGTGAACGTGAAAAAATGTGATCAATGGTATTGGTTCTTTATGATTAGTCGATGTATACGTAAACTGATTCAAACACCAAATTATCAAAAAACGTGAGCCTGAAAGCATTCTTCAAAAATATCACAAACGAGCAGACATTGGAAGAGTTAGGAATTCAAAACTGAAAATTGAGAGCGAATACATAGACTTGAGAGGTAATTGAGTGCTCTTCGAGTCATGAATCCTACGGCATTCACCGATCGCAACATACTTGGAGTGCCACATAGCCTTGCTCCAAAATCATAGTTGTTGTATTTAAATGAATTTTTGAGAAATTTGTAGGGTTATGAGTGGAGAGAGAAATAAAAGTAATGATTGAAAGTATAGGTAATGATTAAAGAGAGATAGAGAGAGAAATGAGAATAATGATTGGAGATAGAGGTGAGTAATGATTAGAAGTAGGGGTAATAAGTGTTTTTTGAGTTGAGAAATTTTTTTCAAAACACAATCCAAACAAGGCCAGTATATTTTTCCCATAGACCCCGTCACTCGAGAAATTATTGGGTGCCTGTAGGGCATCACACACATGGTATCCGTTGGCATCACACACATGGTATTTTTATATTAAAAAAAAGAAGAAGCAAAAACGTACCAACCCCAAACCTACCCTTTCTCTATCTCAACCAAAAACAAACACCTCTCTCTCTCTCACTTTACCTTCTCAATCCAACCCAGCGACAGTGAAGGAAACAAAACCCCAATAACGCCAACCTCACCCTCTTGAAGGCTTCGACGACGTCGATCGAGGGCATGCTGTCAGTGAAGGAAACGGACTCGGGTTCAAGCTGCTTAATTGGAGAAGGCCATGCTGTCGGTGAAGTTCATGCCGTCGATTAGGTAAAGCTAATAGAAAGGGCAGGACGAAGGCGGAAAATGTGGGATGCGAGTGAATAGTTCCTCGTCAAGAGAAACGAGGAACTGTAGTTACTTTACGGCTCCGTTTGTTTTGATGTAAAATGTTTTACAATATAAAATGTTTTCCATGTAAAATGTTTTTTCAGAAAATAAACTTCAAACTTTTATTTTCCGGTGTTTGGTTGACACTTGAAAATATTTTCGGAAATCAACAAAATAGTGTAGAGAGAGAGATGGAGAGTTTAAACGGTGGATAGATATGAGATTATTGGAATTGAACGTGGGTCAGGATTGGCGGTCGAGGAAACTGAGCAGTGAGAATTGCAAGAGAAGGCAGCAGGTTCATTTCGGAAAATAACTTACGAAAAATTTAAGGGTAAGTCATTTTCATCCAATTGATGAAAAATGTTTTACATGTAAAATATTTTCATCATTTTTTACACAACCAAACACCGAAAAATAGGTAAAACATTTTACCGGAAAATATTTTACGTCCAAACAAACGGAGCCTACTTTTCAGCGAGTTGTGAGCGAGGCTGATGCATACCAATTTTGAACGATTTTCTCAAAACAATAGTGACAAAGGCTAATTTAACGAGCCTGATGTTGATGCTCTTAGAGCATCTCCAATCCAACAATCTCTATTCGTCCATTTTAGAGGATGAAAATAGTATAATTTTATATTGAAAAAGTGATTTTGAAGAATTTTACTATTTTTATTAAATCCAATCTACACATCTCTATTCCTCCATTCCTTCAACCGGAAACAAAAGAAAAAAAAAAGTAGAGATTTGGAGTTGAGGACCAAACTCAGCCTCTCCAATCCAATATACTCCATTTTTGCCTCTATTTCTCCATTCCTTCATAAATTTTTTATCCTCCAAATATGGAGAATCAAAACCAATCCTCCAAAATGGAGACAAAATATGAGAATGGGTTGGATTGATTAATTCCTTTAAAATGAAGGAATGAAGAGTGATTTGAAGATACATATATATATATATATATATATATATATATATAGAGAGAGAGAGAGAGAGAGAGAGAGAGAGAGAGAGAGAGTATGTATTGGAGATATGCTCTTAGACATTTTGTTTGGGCTTCCCCCGGAAAATAGAAACAAAAGGGGCCGTTTTGATCAGTTTGGCCACGTATGGGTTGGGCTAACACCTCCACACGGTTTGAGGCCACGAGGCCATATATATCAAGGGGGTCCACCTGAGCACCCACAAATGACCAAATCCTAACTCCTTCCAACTACTCACTAGCTAAAAGCCTAAAAGGAAGGACGAGAAACGAATATCCGAATAATAAAGAAACGAAGGAAGAAGGAATTGTGAGTTGGTCACGCACGGCGGTTCCTTCCTTCCTGTCACTACTCACTGTATCTATATGAATGAATGCCAACTTCATACCGCCTTTCCCTCATGCCCCACTCCAAGCCGTAAGTATCCCTCATAAAATACTTAATTACATTCATTATTGGGTTTTAATATTTGAGAATTACGGAGTACTAATTAAAGCTCCTTAAGTTTTTTTTACGAAGGTTGAACAAATTAATGTTTAGTTGGAGTAAACTATGATGTTTAAAAAATCAAGTTACTTGAAATTGACTTGATTAAAATTCGTTTGGGATTAGCTCATGTCATCATAAACAAAAGACCAAGCTTGATCATATTTTTGCAAAATTGTTGGTTTTCAATCCTAAATTTTAAATAATCTACGTATTGTTCATTTCGTTTTGTTTATTTGATGCTCGTGTGCGACTTAGTGAGAGCGTGAATGTGAACGTGAAAAAATGTGATCGATGGTATTGGTTCTTTATGATTAGTCGATGTATACGTAAACTGATCCAATCACCAAATTATCAAAAAACGTGAGCCTGAAAGCATTCTTCAAAAATATCACAAACAAGCAGACATTGGAAGAGTTAGGAATTCAAAACTGAAATTGAGAGCGAATACATAGACTTGAGAGGTAATTGAGTGCTCTTCGAGTCATGAATCCTACAGCATTCACCGATCACAACATACTTGGAGTGCCACATAGCCTTGCTCCAAAATCATAGTTGCTGTATTTAAATGAATTTTTGAGAAATTTGTAGGGTTATGAGTGGAGAGAGAAATAAGAGTAATGATTGAAAGTATAGGTAATGATTAAAGAGAGATAGAGAGAGAAATGAGAATAATGATTGGAGATAGATGTGAGTAATGATTAGAAGTAGGGGTAATAAGTGTTTTTTGAGTTGAGAAATTTTTTTTTTCAAAACACAATCCAAACAAGGCCAGTATATTTTTCCCATAGACCCCGTCACTCGAGAAATTATTGGGTGCTGGTAGGGCATCACACACATGGTATCCGTTGGCGATCAGGACTGTTCAAACGTGTTTTAAACGGTGTAGATTTTAGAGAGCGAAAAAAAGGAAAAGGAGTGGTGTGATAAAATGAGAGAAAGAATAATTCTGAACCGTCTAAAATACGTTTGGATGATCCCCAACGAGTACCCCTATGAGGTACTTGCTCGGCACCCAATTAAAAACTTCTCCCCTCGCTCCTTCCTGCCTCCCTCCAACTTTCTCCCTCCTAGGGCCACCGCAGCAAAAAGCTCTATATATACGCAGCTTACACATTCCAAATATTCTTCAAGGTTCAACTTGGACTCTCAAGTCTCCAGTACTTCTTCTCTCTCTCTCTCTCTCTCTCTCTCTCTCTCCAGATCATGACCAGAATTTCGAACTCAACCGACGACACAGCAACCAGCGCCCAAAAGATCAAGTTCCTCTACAGCTACGGCGGCAAGATCCTCCCCCGTCCCACCGACGGCAAGCTCCGCTACTCCGGCGGCCACACTAGAGTCCTCTCCGCCGACCGCTCCATCACCTTCGCGGAGCTGATGGTGAGGTTCGTAGAGCTATGCGGATCCTCCATGACTTTGAAGTGCAAATTACCTACCGAAGACCTAGACGTCTTGGTTACGATCACCTGTGACGAGGACCTCGTCACGATCGTTCGCGAATACGATCGGTTCTCGTCGTCTGCGCACAAAGACCTGAAGATTACGGCCGTGCTGTTCCCCCGCGAATCTCTCAAAACAATCTCTCCTCCTCCGTCCATCGTTTCCAGACTCGATTTCTCGGCAGCTATGTCGTCGTTTCTGGCGACCGGACTGCGGTGTGGGAATCCTTCGCCGGCGATGGGATTTCCGGCCGGTGTGAGGAAAGGCGGCAGCGGAGTCCGTTGTTATGATCAACTAGCAAACGCTAGGCATCCCTGCTTTGTGCCGCATCAGAATTACTGGCGGTAATCGACTTCGACGGATTATATAGATATACATACACATAAATATCTGAGGACTAAAGACAGAAGAAGTCAGATATTTGTTGTGTGGCTGGACTGTACATTGTAGTTTAAGCCGATTTTTCCGGTTCTTGATTCAATTGAGTTCTACCATACTCGAAAGCCAGTTTTGCCAATTCTTTGGTTTGTTCTCTCCCAATATACATACAGATATACCATTTGCCGGTTTGTTCACTCCAATTTGTTGGTTCATCTCTGTTGAATTTTACGGCCATACCATTGATAAATTTGATTGGGGACGAGACGATTTTGCTGTTAGCGCTTCGTATAAACGCCGTTATCTGTGGGCTTCTTTATACGTTGTTATCTGTCTCTTTCCCTTGTGTTGCTTAGCTCTAATCTTTAATTCCATCATGGTTAATCCGTTACGTGTCTAATTAAAGCCATTTACGCGTTCAGAGTCCCGGAGACCCGCTTTATTCTTTTTGTCACACGTTTGAGAAGCAATATGCCAAAATGATGTACCTTTTTTTTCCCAATAATTCTAGGCTCTCGGAAAAGTGAGACTAATGATTAAGATTCACTTGTATGTATAGAAATTAGGGGTGTGCAAAAAATCTGCTGACCCAATCCAAAGAGTCTCAGGCGGGATCGAGCATGTGGTTCGGACAGGTGTAGGTTTACTTTCTGTTAAAACTTAAATTTCGATTCAGGATTCGGGTTGGTGTGTTACTTACACGTGGGGCCGGACCCGACTTGACCAACCCGAAGATTAAACATAACCAACCCGAAGATTAAACATAACCAACCCGACCCGATCCGAAGTAAAGAATCGGGCTTGTGGACGGTTCTTACCACCTGTGCGGTTCGGTTTGCGGGCCTAAATATTCTTATCCGACATGCTCGGGTTCAGGGTCAGGTCAAAACCGACACGCCCGACCCGTGCACACCCCAAATAGAAACCACACATCTAAGTGAATATGAACCATTGATTTTTCTTTTGGGAATCCTAGTATTGTTGGGTTTTTTTTTTTTTTGGCCACAAAAAGATTTCTTATTATCTAATTAAGTTGATTTATTTTGTAATTTGCTTTGATAGGTTGCGAAAATGAAAGGTCGGAAATGGGCATTATATTTGAAGTACTTGCTTTTTGGACATAGATGGATTCCTAGTTTTTTGGGAATGGGAAATCTTGTAGGACACTCCGTCCTGCAGGTCTACCCGATCGATTCGGTTGTTCATTTCAGTACTGACAACTCAAATTTAATCCAAACTCCTATTAATTTAGATTGTCCATTGATCGAATTAAAGTCTAAACTATCCACTGTCAGGATGGATTAAAGCCAAGAGAGAGTGAAAAAAGATCAATCATAATCCATTTTTTAAACAAACCAATTTGGGATCCCCCATTGAGGTTCATTAATTAAACATGTTCAGAACATTAAGAGGAGTGTTAGTGACAAAGAAAATAGGCAAAGAAAAGACCCTTAAAGTGTATATGAACACCCCAAATTCACTGTGCAGTGCATCTGAGCCGTTCAGGTACACTTTAAGGGTTTTTTCTTTGCACATAGCATTTCTCGAGCATTTCTCGAACATTAATTCCATGCGCGCAGGAGTTTGGGAATCTAGAGTAGCATAATTAAGGTGCGGTGGCTCCAAGGTTCGCGAGTAGTTTTTTTTTTAACAACGATATACATCAGCGAGATTAGAGGAGTTAGTGAGTTAGTAGGTTAATTAGTCAACAGTAGGTCCAAAGGCTATTTATAGTCCTAAACCCAAACACGCCCCCGTAGGGCTCGAACCACGGCCTCCACTGGGAAAGCCCATGCCGCACACCAACTCAGACGGCTGGGTTTGTGTGGGGGGCTGATTTCTTCTCCTCTACCTTGACCTTCCTGAACCGAGTGACGTGGCACCGGATGTCATGTACCTGCAGAACCGGAGGGGGTTGTTCCTCCGGGAAAAAACTCCGACGTTCTAGTCAGAAAAGAGGAGCCGGGAAGAAGTTTGGTAAGAAAATATATGCTAGGAGGGAGAAGAGTGTTGAGAGAACTGAACCTTTTACTTGTAGGAGGTCTCTCTCTATTTATAGGCGAAGAGGGAAAGAGTGTAAAACGGGTTGTCTCAGTCACCCACGTGCTCGGTGACGCTCGGATGACGTCACGAGTCAGAAGCATTAAATGAACGCCGCCTGTTGGGAAAAGGGGAGCCGTCCAGTCAGAACAAGGGGGGTCACATCAATCAGAGACGTCCCATCCTTTATCAGAGAGGTTTTCCCACGTTTCTTCAGAACCTTCTAGAAGGTTCTGGAATTGCGGTCTCCGAGTGAAGTCATCGTGTCCGACGGAACGAGAAATAACAGATGATGTGCCTCACCGAACGAACGAAACCTGATTGCTATCAGATCCGAACGAAACGGGTATATCATCTTTCGAAATGGGATTGAAGCTCGGCTAGGACCCTCGTGACGTTTTATCCTTCGGATAACATGCACGACCGACGTATCAAGGTTCCTTGTGGAATAGATGAACTGAGACAACTAATTGGTTAGGAACACCAAATCAAATCCCTTTTGAGTCTTTTGAGCCTTTTGGACCGTCGGATATTTCGCTCCACTACAATAGCCCCTCAACTCCTGTTTCCATAGTTGTAAAGCTTCGGAATGGAAGGAGGAGTTGAAAAATTAGTAGTGGCCGAGGAACAGACCGCCGCCGAAGCAGGACCATTGACATGGCCTTCCGAACATCAGTACCAAGTCAGACGTCAGAAAGATGTTGAATCGTCAGGTCTGTACTTTTCATTTAATGCTTCTGTAACCGCCAGCGTCAAAAGAAACCACGTGTCCAACCGTCATTGGATGTCGATACGGCGCACTCCGCACACCTCCACGTGTCACCCATCTACGGTCACATCAATCTCCCGCCCAAATCCTACAGCTAGGGGCTCGGGGATGCTTCGAATTCCGCCCTAGGTATAAGAGGCGACGAGAGGAGAGAGAAATTCACTTTTTCTCCTTCTCTCTAACGTTTGAGCAGTTCCAGCGATCCCCACCCCTAGAAACTCAGGCCACCTGCAGATTTTCGACGACTTTGAAGCCTTTGACCCTGATTTTTCTTCGATTTCCAGGTATATTTCTGTTTTCTTGCACTCTTATTGCATTTCAGTTGTCGTTACACGCTTTCTGGGCCGTTTTTCGTGCCTTTCGCCTGGTTTTCCCCGCCTGTGCACTGTAGAAAAAGTTGAAGATGTTCATATGTTCTTCCAAACATAGTTGAATCTTCAACATGTGTTCTTCCGAGCACAAATAGGAATACTTTCCCTCCAATTTGAAATTTTTACTCGGAATTTCTGCTTTGACTATTCGTCTCTCGGAAGGATCGGTTCCCCCTGGAATTTCACCTCACCGAACATAGGCACATTAGGACTTGACCATGCAACTCGCTAACGGTCCTTCCCCTTGCACTTTTGCTTTTAGGTATGGATACTTCTGCTTCAGTTTCGTCTGGAGAGTCGTTTCATTCAGTTGATAGCGCGGCATTAGGAGCCGGAGGTGAAAACCTAGCGATAACCGATGCCATTTCCAACCTCGCTCGGAATATTCGTGACGAGAGGGAGGGCTCAGAAGCTTCCGATGGGGTTGATCTCCCTACAAACGTCGTCCCCCTCCGAACGATGCCGCCGGACAGCGAGATCGTTGACCTGGAGGAAGGCGATGAGGAAGCCGAAGATACAGTTTCCGAGCGGGAAACATCCGAGAGAGAAACGGCCATGGCCTCATCCAGCCATACCGAGGTTAGGGGTGGAGCCACAGGATCTTCATCCAATCCTCCAAAGAAGAAGAGGAAGATAGTCCCCCTGGACCCGGACGTCATTCCTGACCGAACAGGAAAGGACCCATGCCCGTATTGGAAATCCTTCGAGAGCGAAGAAGGCATGAGGTCCTTCCGAAGGGACTACAAAATCCCAGACGACGTCGTCGTCACACCAGTTCTTGGCCCTCGGATTAGGTTCAGTGATGAACATATCACGGTTCCACTAATGGCCATTACCGAAGGTGGCCTGAGGTTTCCGATGCACAGGATCCTCAGGGAGGTCCTTTATCTCTTCTCGCTCACTCCTTGCCAGCTGAGCGTTAATTCCTTTAAAATCATCCACTCTATAATAAAGCTCGCCGAGCTAAAAATGTATCCACTTGAAGCCCATCACCTTTTTGAGAATTACACGATGTCTCGCAACGTGAGATACTCGAGATATTATCTGTGTTCCCGAAGGAACATGGCAAAAATAATTCCAAAGGGGATGTATGATTCCGAGAAATGGGCCTCGGATTACGTCGAAGTTCGGGGTAATTACCAGTTTCCCCCAATGGAATATGGGCAATTCGAAGCTGCCACACGCAGGGGTGAACCTCGTAAGAAACTCATAGCTTTACACTGCTCTTTAATTTAAGTCGTTTCGCTCATTTTTTGTCCAATATTTTTTTTTTATTCTTTGCAATGATGCTTCGTTTCTTTTGCTCCACAGCTACGACAAGGATTAACAAGGAGTTACTGAGAGCTGCGAGGAATTGCAAGCTTGCTGCCACCCTTTTCACTATCCCCTGGGAAGAGAGAGACGCCCCAACAATTCTCCAGTACAAAGCAGCATACGGGGGCAGGATCCGAAGGAAGGAGGCTGATAAAGGAGAGGAAATATCTGAGGATCTTCCCAAAGAACGTCTCCCGAGCGAAGATAGGCCTCTCCGAGGGCTTATTCGCGAACCTACCGAAGACACCACACCCGAAGGAGAAGAGAACATGCCTCCACGAAGCATGAAGGACTTGCTTCAGAAGAAGCTGGAGGCGGCCGAAAAAGGCAAGGCCAAGGGCCTTTTGAAGAAAGTTGGGGCACCAGAGGCCACGAGCTCTGGCCCGA
Source organism: Rhododendron mucronatum var. ripense (assembly GCA_019656295.1). Taxonomy (NCBI): domain Eukaryota; kingdom Viridiplantae; phylum Streptophyta; class Magnoliopsida; order Ericales; family Ericaceae; genus Rhododendron; species Rhododendron mucronatum. The sequence continues at coordinate 210,744 of BPLT01000019.1, forward strand.
GCAAAAAGGTGCCCCCCACCTCAACTCAGAAACGTGCTCCTCCTGCTCCTCTATCACCGAAGGAAGCCCTGGCTGGGAAGAAACAAAAAACGGTGCAGACGGAGGCAGAAGGTGGAGCAACTGTGGCGGCCAAGGGAAAGGGGACGAGCGAAGACAATGTCCCCTGGGTGCCGAGCTTCATCACACCTGACAAGAAGCAGGTCCTGAAGTCTGACAGCCTTCGGGAGAACCCTTCCCTTGCCCTGACACTACTGTCAGGGGTGGGCCTGCCAAGGGATATCCAATCTCCCCCTTCGCTTAAAGCTGCGCTCACTGAGTATTACTACCATGCTGCGAGGGTGAGTTTCTTCGGCTTTAACATTTCCGCTTCTTCCTTTGCTTGTTTCCTTGCAATAATAAACTATTCTTTTCCCTCAGGCCTCAGTCCATTATGAGTGTAAACCTCCACCTCACGGAGCATGAGAAAAAGAAGAAATTGCTGCTGCAATCTGTACAAGTGAATCAGGATGCAGCTGAGGAATACAAGAAAAGTTGGGAGGAATCCGAGGCAGCTCGTAAAGCTCTCGAGGCTCAGGTGTTCAACCTCAACGATCTGGTAAAAGGCATGCAAGATGCTGCTGAAAAAACTAGGTTGGAGGGGAAGAACGAGGGTCTGGCCGAAGGAAGAGCTCTTGGGCGGGAAGAGATGAAGGTGGAGCTGGAGAAGGAATACAACAGGGGGTACTACGAGGCCGAAGAAGCTGCAGCAGAAGAACTCGCTGAGGCCCAGGCTTCGATGACGCTGGTGTGGAGGCCGACGATGAGCGACGAATGCTTGTCGAGGTTCCTCCTCGAAGTCTCGCCGAAGCGCAGCAGACTGAGGGTGAACAGCAGCAATCTGGAGCCGAGCCATAGCTTGACCCTGCCGAAAAACCCGCCAGTGCGTCGACCGAGGTTGCAACCACTCTAGTTCCCCCTGCAGATGACCCAACCTTGCCGCTTTTCCCGAAGGAATCCCCCTGAGAAGGACTTCTCTCTGTGTTTTTTTTTTTTGAACAAGGTTGTACCAGTTGGCGCGTAATACAATGGATCGTTACACGTTGTGAAATGTGAAGAAATTGTTTAAATTGTTTCAAGTATTTTTGTTCGGTTCATTACTCTATTGTGAATTAAGCGTGACGTTCGGTGATGTTCTAACTAACAAAATTGCAAATCGGACTTGCAAATTGTTCCATCATGTTTTTGTTAGTATTTCCATTAACCTTATGACAATAGCCCCCTATCGGCTAGGATAGAGGCGGGAATCCAAGCAGATAGTAAACGAGAGACTATCCGAGGGGAACGTGTTGTAATTCTGAGTGAACATGACGGCGAGGGCTATGAGGATTTCGCCCGAACGAGTGTAATGGTGAGGGCTACGAGGAATATGCCCAAACGGATTCACCGAGGGCTAAGTGGATGTCGCCCAAACGAGTACGATTTTGAGCCCAACGGCTTAAAAATGGGCTAGGTGAAATACCCAAGACCTAAATGAAACAAACAAGATAAAGAAAAGATACTTCGATTATAATGGCCCAAAGGCTTACAAGGTTCAACAAAAATACAAAAATGGCGAAAAGCAAAACAGGAAATAACAGCTAGCCATGGAATTTCCAGAGCTTTTGAGCATTCCAAGGGTTAGGTATGAGAGTACCATCCATCTCAGCAAGCTTGTAAACCCCATGACCGATCTTCTCTATCACTCGGTAAGGACCTTCGTAGGGATCTTTAAGCTTCGTCAGTTTGCTCGCTTCCACAACCATCCGAAGAACGAGATCCCCGACGTTGAAAGGCCGAGACCGAACGTTCTTGTTGTAGCCCCTAGCCACCTCCTGCTGGTACGCAGCGTGCCGAAGATTAGCATTATCGCGAAGTTCTTCGGCTAAATCCAATTCAGAACCCACGAGTGCATTGTTAGCCACAGGGTTGAAATTTTCCGTACGAGCTGTTGGAATCAACGTGGATAGGGGGAGAATGGCCTCCATGCCGTAGGCCATTGAAAACGGGTTACGTCCCGTAGAACGCCGAGGCGTAGTACGATAGGCCCACAGGACATGAGGGAGTTCTTCAACCCACAATCCGAGCTTCCTATCCAAACGACGTTTAAGCCCCCGAGTGATGGTCTTATTTGATGCTTCGGCCTGGCCGTTGCCCTGTGGATACACGACCGAGGAATTCTGGATAGTGATCTTTCGTTGTTTGTAGAATGCTTTAAGAGCAGCAGCCACAAATTGTGATCCGTTGTCCGAAAGAATAGCATATGGAACTCCGAACCTCGAGATGATATGCTTCCAGATGAACCGTTCCACGTCACCTGCAGTCGTCTTCACCATTGGCTTGGCTTCGACCCACTTAGTGAACAAGTCCGTGGCAGTCAACAAATACTCAAAGCCCCCAGGGGCCTTGGGCAATTTTCCCACAATGTCGAAAGCCCAGACTGCAAAAGGCCAAGGACTCGTGATCATCTTGAGTGGAAATGCTGGTTGGTGAATAAGGGATGCTTGTTTCTGACACCGAACACAGCGTTTCACATAGTCTTCGGATTGTTTCACCATCTTCGGCCACCAATATCCTTGAGTCAGAGCTCGGTGTGCCATGCTACGCCCTCCTGAGTGAGCCCCACAACTATCCGAGTGAAGCTCATCTAGAACGCCTTCCACTTGGGTCTCATACACCATTTTCAAGTCAGGGCCTGTGAATGTTCGTCGGTAGAGATGCCCATTGGGGTCCAGAAAGTAATTGGCGGCACGGCATCGTATCTTATGAGCTTCCTTCTTATCTGCAGGCAGCGTTTGATTCTGAAGATACAACACAATGGGATCCAATTGGCTGGAGCCGAGTGATATGGCTGCGACCGGAGTGTCTGAGGGTTCAAAGCTCGGAGTGTCTATTTCGTCAAATACGATAGTGCGACTGCCCGAGGCTCGATACACGGAAGCGAGACCTGCAAGGGCGTCAGCATGAGCGTTATGCTCCCGAGCGATCCACTCAATCTCCACACGTCCAAATTGCTTGAGAAGGGCCAAGACGTGGCTGACGTAGGCGTTCATTCGTTCATCCCTGGCTTGATAGTCATCATTCAATTGACCCACAATCAGCCGAGAATCACAGAATACGTGAACAGAATCCGCACCAAGCCGAAGGGCAAGTTGCAACCCAGCAATTAAGGATTCATACTCGGCTTCGTTGTTTGTCGCCCGGTAACCGATCGAGACAACATTCTCGTGCACGGTTCCCTCGGGCGATACAAGAACTACTCCAGCCCCAGCCCCATGGATGTTTGACGCTCCATCTACAGTCATCCGCCATGCATCTCCAGAGAATAAGTTCCATTCATGGGTAGGCCGTCTTTTGCCGAGCGTAAATCTCGAGCGACATGCGTCGGCTGGCTGTTGGATCCATTCCATGTTGGCCTCGGTCTCAGCTAGCCGAGCTTCGGACTCCGCAAGAGCCAAAGCGTTAGCTTCGTCTTGCAAGCCTGGAGTAAGCTCGGCAAATAAGTCGGCTAACGCTTGCCCCTTGATAGCCGTCCGAGGTTCGAACTGGATGTCGTAATTGGCCAAGTCTTGAGAGAACTTGAGAATCCGACTCGACGAATCTGTCTTCCGAAGCACCGCTTTGAGAAGAAACTCAGTAAAGACCACGATCTTATGGCATTGGAAGTAAGGCAAAAGGCTCGTTTTAGACAAAATGAGAGCCAATGCTAACTCCTCCATAGCCAGATACCTAGTCTGAGAATCCGTCATCGTCTTACTCGAGTAAAAGATAGGTTGGTGCTCCATCCCTTCTTTCCGAACAAGCACTGAACTGGTGGCATGATCCGAGACTGCGAGGTAGAGATACAGATCTTCGTCGGCTTGAGGCTTCACAAGGAGAGGAGCACGTGACAGGTAATCCTTCAAAGATCGCAGAGCCTGCTCACATTCCTCAGTCCACACAAACCTTCGTCGGCTCGTCTTGATGGCTTGGAAGAACGGACGACAGAGGTCGCCCGAACGTCGTATAAACCGATTCAATGCCGCTACCATTCCAGTAAGACGTTGAACTTCCCTAATTGTCGTGGGAGCTCGGAGGTTTTATACGGCATCAATTTGCGTCGGATCTGTTTCTATGCCTCGGCGACTAACCATGTAACCAAGGAATTTTCCAGAGCTGACTCCGAACGCACACTTCTCCGCATTAAGTCGCAGCTTTCGCTTCTTCAAGACGGAAAAAACCTCTCCAAGGTCCCGAAGATGATCCTGAGCGAATTTGCTCTTGCATACTAAATCATCGATATAAGCTTCCAGAATTCGTCCGAGCATGCCAGGGAACATGGACGTTATTACTCGTTGAAAGGTAGCCCCAGCGTTCTTCAATCCGAACGGGACAACATTGTAGCAATAGACGCCCCGAGGCGAAATAAAAGCCGTCTTTTCCTGATCGTCTCGGGCGAGGGCGATTTGGTGGTATCCTCGGTATGCATCCATAAAACTTAGCCGCTCACACCCTACAGTTGCGTCCACCATTTGTTCTATCCGAGGGAGGGGGAACCTATCCATTGGACAAGCATCATTGAGGTTCGTGTAGTCCACACAAACCCTCAACTTTCCATTTTTCTTCGGAACCACAACAGGATTTGCCAACCAAGTGGGGTAAAGTATTTCTCGTATTGCCCCTGCTTCCAGCAATTGATCCACCTCTGCCATCACAGCCTCAACATGAAGGGCAGAAGAACGCCGAAGCTTCTGCACCACTGGCTTTCTATTCGGATCGACGTTTAGAGAATGGGTTACAAACGAGGGATCTACACCTGGTATTTCCTGCGGGGTCCAAGCAAAGACCTCAATGTGTCGTATGAGGAAGTCAAACATCTCATTCCGCTCCTCCTCAGTCAGAGAACTGCCGATGAGAAAATACCGGTTGCCATCTTCCGAGATAGGCATGCGAACAAGTTCCTCGGTTGACCTTTGCTCGGCCGGAAGTCCAACATCTTCGAGCACACCAATTTCCCCACTCTCCACACACTGCACTTCCAAGCAGCTCTGTTTCGACGTGACTGTGCTGATATAGCATTTCTTGGACTGCACTTGATCTCCTCAGAGACTTTCTTGTCTCCCGTTCCATCCGATGAACTTCACGACTTGATGGTAGGTTGAGGCCACGGCTTGCATCCCGTGTAGCCAGGCTCGACCGAGGATGACGTTATAGGGGCTAGGAGAGCTAACCACTATGAATTCGACGTCAATCACTCGGGAACCGGCCCTCACAAGGAGATTGATCGCACCCAGTGGCCAAACCGGTGCACCTGTAAACCCAACGAGTGGTGCTGTTGCTGGCCGAAGCTGATTCGGGGATAGGCCGAGACTCTTGAAAGTAGAATAAAACATCACATCCGCCGAGCTTCCCTGGTCAATCAACACCCGTTGGACAGTGGATTTGTCAATGATCACTGTAACGACAAGGGCATCGGTATATGGCTCCTGAACTCCTTTCAAATCTTCAGATGTAAAAGTAATTGGGCCGTCACAGTTCGGATCTTCAAACTTCCGTTTGACCGAAGTACCGATGTTGCAAACTGACAGAGCGGCGATGGCCGTGTTGATCTCCGTCTGTAGCTCGGATCTACGTTCCTCCGAAGCGACCCCCTGAATTACACTGACATGGCCACCGAGCAGTGGAGGTGGGGGCGGAAGTGGACTCTTCCGAGTGTCGATCCAAGGATTGAGATGCCCAGCCGCGGCAAGCTCCTCCAAGTACCTTTTGAATGGCTGGCATTTGGTTGTGTAATGCCCTCGCTCTTTATGGTATGAGCACATCCCAGGTCCTTGGCCAGCCGTGCCGAGGGACCCTGCGGGCCAAGAGAAGAATGGGAGCGTTCCGATGATGGAGAGAAGCTTGTAAATGGGCTCCGTAAATGTAGTTTGCTTGGCAACGTACTCGTCTGGCCTTGGTTCCCGTTTTTGTTGCACCACATGCTGCTGGTGCTGTGGGGGTCGATTTCGGTTGTTCGGCTGATTTACCTTCGAGGCCTGACCGACGCTGGCCACTTGCTTTCGAGCCACAAGATGAGCCTTAACCGTTTCTGCTACCTTCGGAACATGACGTTCGGCCATTGCCTCCTCATGTACGCAATCCTTCTCGATAATGGTCATTAGTTCCCCCATGCTTTTTGGTGGATTTCTCGAGAGATCCCGAAACATTGCCGAGTTTGGATCCAGGCCGTTCATAAACGATTCAGCAGCTACGCCCTGATCGCAATCAGGAATAAGATTATATACCTCCCAGTATCGCTCGGTGTAGAGCCGAAGGGTTTCTCCCGAGGTCCTCCGCATATTTACCAGCATTGAGAGAGTCTTCGGTTGAACGTTGCTGGTCACAAACCTCTTCGTGAATTCCAACTCAAGCTCGTTGAAACATGTGATGGATTTTGGTTTCAACTGGTTGTACCAGAGCATGATTGGCTCACTCAACGAGAGGGGGAAGATTTTGCACATAAGTGCGTCGGAGAAGTTATGAAGGCTCATCATTTGTCGAAAGCGGCAAACGAACGCGACTGCGTCCTCCTTAGCCTCGTAACGCTTGAGCTTCGGCATCACGAATCTGTCCGGGGGTCGCTCCTGCTGTATTGCATCCACGAAGGGGGAAGCTTTTGCCTTCCCGAGTTTCGAATTATCTTCGGCGATAACAGTGGGCTTCACTACCGGTGGTTGCATGGCCTGGCAAGGTTCTGGTTGTTTCCGACGTTCATGATGATGTTGTCTTGGACGTTCGGTGTGGTATCCCCTCTCCGCATGGTCTTTTGTTAACTCCATGGCTTGCTTGGAACCTTTCAACCGAGCTGTCCGAAGTTCTCTTGGACCAGACACCGGTTGATACACGGTTGGAAGCCCTGTAAACTGATCATAGAGGGTAATGGTGTTCGCCCTTTCCGAGCGTCTATCCGGACTGGCAAGCTTTTGGTGACCGCGAGCTCCTTAGGTTTTCCGTCTGTCTTCATGACGTTCGGAATCTCGATTTGACGGAGTTGATTGCCCAGGGAATTCGCCGTGATAGCTTCGCCGAGGCGAATCATTCAGATTCACTGGCTGCTTCCCTATTCTTGAATCCGAGTAATGTCTGGATGAGCGTCGCTCTTGGCCCGACGTCGCCACTTGACACGTCGCTGCCGTGGAATGGGTTGCCGAAGATCGAGTGCTTTCCGTTCGGACAAGACTTTCCAGCCGCGGACGTGAGCCCGTTTGTTGTGGCTGAGCATCGTGTTCAAGACGCTCGAAAACAGTTCGTCTCTCGGATGACTCCAAGTCCGTAGTTCTGGCATGGTGGGACCGTCTGCTTCTTTTTCGGCGTCTCGCCGGTTGGCTAGATCCGGCTGGATGTATAGTGACAGGAGTGACAAGTTGGTTACCGTCCCGCTCTTCTAAACGTTGTTGTAGCATGGCTATCACCGCTGCTTGGCGTTTTTGCTCCGCCAGGGCAATATCCAGCTCTGTGGGTGGAAATGAAAGCCGTCGAGAGACTGACTGGTGTGGGAGTGTTGTGTTCCCTTGTTCATGGTTGATGGATCCATACCCGGACAACCCCAGAGTGAAGTTTTCTGGGCCGGGAGGAGGGATGTGTTGAGCCATAAGAAGGTGAGAGTATGGGAGAACAAGACTGAAGTGGTGTCGAGATGGGGATAAAAATCAGGTCCACGATGCTAGGTATTCCGTCCCCAGCAGAGTCGCCAATTGTGGGGGGCTGATTTCTTCTCCTCTACCTTGGCCTTCCTGAACCGAGTGACGTGACACCGGATGTCATGTACCTGCAGAACCGGAGGGGGTTGTTCCTCCGGGAAAAAGCTCCGACGTTCTAGTCAGAAAAGAGGAGCCGGGAAGAAGTTTGGTAAGAAAATATATGCTAGGAGGGAGAAGAGTGTTGAGAGAACTGAACCTTTTACTTGTAGGAGGTCTCTCTCTATTTATAGGCGAAGAGGGAAAGAGTGTAGAACGGGTTGTCTCAGTCACCCACGTGCTCGGTGACGCTCGGATGACGTCACGAGTCAGAAGCATTAAATGAACGCCGCCTGTTGGGAAAAGGGGAGCCGTCCAGTCAGAACAAGGGGGGGTCACATCAATCAGATACGTCCCATCCTTTATCAGAGAGGTTTTCCCACGTTTCTTCAGAACCTTCTAGAAGGTTCTGGAATTGCGGTCTCCGAGTGAAGTCATCGTGTCCGACGGAACGAGAAATAACAGATGATGTGCCTCACCGAACGAACGAAACCTGATTTCTATCAGATCCGAACGAAACGGGTATATCATCTTTCGAAATGGGATTGAAGCTCGGCTAGGACCCTCGTGACGTTTTATCCTTCGGATAACATGCACGACCGACGTATCAAGGTTCCTTGGGGAACAGATGAATTGAGACAACTAATTGGTTAGGAACACCAAATCAAATCCCTTTTGAGTCTTTTGAGCCTTTTGGACCGTCGGATATTTCGCTCCACTACAGTTTGGCAGGTTCACGAGTAGTCTAGTCATTACCATTATGGGCAATTTTCCTAATTGCAACCGAATAGGGAGACGTATGCATTTTATTTGAGAGATTTTTTTTCAACTATGTGTGATTTTACAAAATTTTAAAACCAAATTCTGAAAAATCTATGAAACTTAGATCTTAGAATGTTAAGACCTTAAAATTCTAGACCACGCAAAATCATGAAGAAAGGAAAAATACCCATAGGCCGTACGCCTTCATAAAACATTCAGAGAGCCGAGGGAAGAAGAGAATTGTTTCCATCGCGGCCCATTATGAACCCCACCATGTGTTTATTGTTATAATTTGAACTGTTCATTTTGTAGGGTAATAGTTTAGTATATTCACTCAAAAAATCAGCTTGATTGGACATAGATAAATCAATCAAAAGTTGAATTTTTGTTTATAAAATGGACGGTCTGATCCTGTCAAATTAAACTTTCTATGACTGTCCATTTTATAAACCGAAATTTAAATTTTGATACACCTATCGATGTCCAGTGAAGTTAATTTTTTGAAAGAAAATAATACTTTGCAGATCCTAAAATATGAACGGTTCAAATTGACAATTAGAGCCTGTTCCGCAACGCAAAAAAAATCCTTATTTTTTAATAAGGCAATTTCAAGCTCAAAAATGATAGACTTATTGAAATACAAAAATATGCAATATGGATCTTGTTTGAAAAATTAAACCTTATTTTTCATTTACGATGCAAAAAAAAAATTGAAAATTTATTTTTCATTTACATTATTTTTGAGTTTAGAAATGTGAAATAAACTGCTTATTTTTTAAGAAGGTTTTTAGAACGGGCTCTTAGTTTACTATGGGACCCAAAATAATAGTGATGGAAAACTCATATTTTTTTTAATGGAGTATCTTCTTGGAAATTTCTGTGGTGTGGGTTTGACTTTGGAACTTAAACATAATGAACTTCTTAGACCAGTTTTAGCGGTTGATACCTTGAAAAATCATAGACGGCCATAGACCAGCGGCTAATACAGAAACCGGGTGGATGCTCGATCGTCCTAATAAGTCAAACATTAAATTAAATAGTCATTCTCATTACAAGTAGCTATCTATTTTAGCAAATTTGAATACGTAGCCTTGTTCCTTTCGCGATTCAAAAAGAATTTTTCAAAAAATTCCCCCTAGATTCTCCCTACTTTCCACCTTTTTTTTCTATCTCTCTCCACTCATTACCCCTACTATCTTTCAAAAACACTTTTCAAATCTCAATCCAAACAAAGCAATTCATTCTCAAATTGTCTTGTTGTCCCATTATATACCTTTCTATATATTAGTTCTATATATTAATTTAATTTTAATTTCTTTAATCACCATGCCCCGACCCCCCATTTCACGGGTCAAGAATTCCCATTTCTAATCAATTAATCTATGTTCCTATTTTCTCGTCCTCGTCCAAATCCGATACTGGGACACCATTCTCCATCTCACTTCGGCAACCTCTTCCTCAACATTATCTCCATCACTGGTAACCATCTCCTCTCTCTGTCTCTGGCCATGTTTCTCTTTTAAGCAAAAAAATAAAAAAGAGAGAAAATTTTGTACCGGCAGCTATGGCCGCAACCGCCATGACCGATCACCTCCACTGTCTCCGATCAACCTTACCATCGCCGTTAACCCCGCAGTCGCTGACCAACACCGTAAAACTCATCATCCATTTGGATCTCTCTCTCTTGATCGATGACAACCGTTGCCACGAGGTTGTTTCGGAGGATCAAGTGCTGGTATTGGTTTTTGCATCAAGAGAGAGAGAGAAGAGCTTGTACTGGCATCCATGGCCACCGTTACCGCCATGGCCGTCACCATCCTCGCCTACGGAAGTTGTGATACAATTCTTCACAAGTTCGTTTTAGGAGGATCAAGAGGCGGAGGCAAGTGGTGTGGGGGTTTTGTGTTTGTCGTGTCTCCAATGACTACTATCACCACCAATCAGACCTCTCCCTCTCCCCTTTTATTGGGTAATCAATATGGATCTCAAATGTTGTCATATTTGTAGCCGATAAAAATAATTGTTATCATATTTGTTCATGTTGTTTGCAAATTCATCATGTTCACAGTAGTGTTATATGCAAATAAGGGTTATCATGTTTGTCACTAGTGTCTGTTGTCTACAAGTTAATCATGTCCATTAGTATTATGCAAATAAGGGGTAACGTTGGTTTTATAAATTTTTGTTTGTTTGGGTTTGTTTGAAAGTTATGATTTCTCAGTTTCAATGATCGAACTTCAAGAATCTTTTTTTTTATTCCATTTGGTTTGTTTGAATTTCATGATAGTGCATTTGAATACGTGCATAGTATTATTATTTTTTTTCGAAATATGTCATTATAATTAATGGTAGATTATTATATTTGTAACCTGATTTCATCATGTCTGTAATCTCATTATCATGTTTGGGATACTCAAGGTTTATTTGTTCGAAAGTTATCATGATTTCTATTTTTTTAATAGTTTGATATTTTATGACTTTGGACTATTTATTTTTAAATTTTGTTTTGACATTTTAGAAAATAAAAATTTGAGATAGAATACTAGGGGAGAGAGAGAGAGAGAGAGAGAGAGAGAGAGAGTTAAAAAATTAGGTTAGAGGAAGGCTTGAAACTTTGGAGAGAGAATTCTGATAATTAGAAAAGATAAAGAGAGAGACATTTGGAAGATTAGAAGGAGAAAGGATAGTTTAGGATTTATTTGAATTTGAGGATGAAAAGATAAGTTGTTCTTATTTAATTTTTTTGTATTTGTTAAATTTTTTTGTGGATTATTGTTCCGTCATGACGAGTAGAATTTAAAAAGTAAAAAGTTATAATCGAAATTCAATTTTTTTTAATTACAACAAAAAAAATTGACTTATTGGCTTATTTTTGTCTTTATTCAAAAAAATTTACGTTTTGATCGTAATTTTTTTACTTTTTAGATTGCTCTCGTTATAAAGAAGTAATAATCTATTAAAAAAATTGACGAAAAACTAACAAATACGAAAAAAATGAATAAGGACAAAAGAAAATAAGCCATTTGACTTATTAGACCGAACAAGTTAAAGTTTTTTTCTTGCTCAAACTGATCGTCGTCGCCTGTTGATTCATCTAGATTGTTAGCATCAAGGTTGTTTCCCTCATGATCCAGTTTTTTTTTTTACCGGTTTTTGTTTAACCCGTAATAATGAGCTAAGTCACATAAAGCGCGTACAGGTGCAAGAGCGCAAAGGCAATCAATGTGCAAGGATATTAGCTCTTTCTAATCTCAAATTCCCTCGATCTAACCGATTGTTACCAGAACTACGCAAAACGTATGCACTTCGCTTGGTTCTCAACTTTGGTAGTAACTTTTAATTCTCAGCACAGTTTTTAATAAATCTCTCTCTATCTCTCTCTCCTCATTACCACTTAACTTTCAAAAATAACTTTTTAAGACTTAAACCAAACAAAGTGATGAATTCTTGCGGAATGGTATTTTTATGAAGAGGAACCCTTTGTCGGGGGAAAGCCGAGGTCTGTATGCCACAAGGCGCAAAGTCTCAAGATGAAGAAGGAAGGCTTCGGTTCTATTTTAAATCATTCGTCTCATTCAATGTAGCCAGTACTAGGTATGGATTTAGAGACTATTAATTGAGCCTCACATATATGATATAAGTCTTCGAAAAGAGACGATGACTGGCCATTTAACATTTATGCATAATTTTTGAGAAAGCAATTGGATTTTTGTGTTGTACTTACAGGACAGTCATGGATTTGTGGAGGACAAGGAGTGACTCCCGACCGGCAAGCCTAAATTGCAGAAGAGCAGCAGGAAGAAGATGGAAAGTCAGTTTTGCTTGAAGACGTCAATGGGTCCTGTTTGGTTATTGAAGATGCCAACATGTCTAGGGTCTACTCGGTCGAACTTCCTTTAGATTAAGCGATCGCTTTGTTCACCAATGGGTCTAGTCCTCTTGTTTTAGATGCCAACTTTAGATGACACCTCTCATTTAGACATTTTTACCAGTATTGGTGTTGGATATCCTCTCTCTGCCTGCACTAGGAAGAGGAAGATATATAGCATCGTTGATTCCGTATCTTTCCTTGTTGACTGTGTAATGTGTGTACATATTTCCTCTTTTGTATGAGTAGAATTTAGTTTCAATTAATGTCTACCTAGGTGAGATGAAATCACTGATGGAAATGGTGGAGGGAGGTGACTTGGAGTACAAAGTGATGGGTAAGTGTGGGTGCCTGAGTTATGTCTCGATGTATATGTCGTTACAAATTTAACTGTCAGTTCTCAATCTTGGGAAGGAAAGTTAAACTTAACATTTTACTTATTCGTCTTCTCGTTCATTGTAGCAGTAATGATTTTCTTCTCTTTCAATAGATAATGGAGAAAAATACTAAGCACGACCAAGTGCATGAGATGGCAGCTTTACTTGCTCCTGATCAGAACAAAAGAAGCCTCACATTTACTTGTGTGTGCGCGCGCGCGAGCGTGTGTATGTTTTGAGAAGAAGAGAATGCAATGGAACTGAATGGCCATTGCCCGTCCCTCTTGATAGGCTTATGTACTTAGAGCTTCTTGTACTCCCATGATGGAACTATGCAACATGAAGCAGTAAGGTAAATTACCAACAACAAAAAAATGTAGTAAAGTACTGATGAACATTGGAAAATTGATTCATAGAATGGTTAAACAAATTTACTCATTTACAAACATTAACAAGCACTTAGCAAACAAAAAGCAAGAGTTAACCACCGAAAATCCACAATTAATGGCCGAGGCTCCTACACACATCAACTCACACTACTACTCTATTTTAGACCGCTATAGTTGGCCTCCATAACTGGGTTTTTCTTAGTCTTCTTCCCCTTCCCACACACCTTGACATTCTTATCAAAACAAATAGATTCTATAGCTTCAATCTCCTTCAAGTTATTCACTGCAATCACTCGGTGCTCCTTCAATTTCTGTCCAAGTTGTCCTAGATTATCTGCCTCCCCCTTGATCACATACTCAAAACGAACATTTATGTTCTGGCCTCACTTAGCATCGTCTTGGCTTGCACGTACAATCTTTGCAGCAGCTACCTCCAACTATAATTGAATTTGAGACCAAAAATAAGCAAAAACAAAAACAAAAACAAAACCTATGCGACTGAAAATTTTCAAATCTTCAATTTCTTTCACTTCCTCTTTGGCTATTTTCCTCCTCCTCTAGACCTATTCTGCAGTGGCTAGGGCATTGTTCAAGTTTTTGACGATGCAACAACTTCAACCACCTCTTTCAAGTTAGATCGTGCAGCTTCACCTCTAACCCTCAAACCGGAGCTTCAGGCCATAAATGTAGTTGAATTTCAAATCCATCCATCATAGAGAAACAAACTGAAAAAACATAATAGAAATTATAGACTGAAATCAAAGAGACTGTGTGGAAACTATCGTGTAGATGAAATCACTGATGGAAATGGTCGAGGGAGGTGACTTGGAATACAAAATACGTCAACGAATGAATAGAGGATATGGAAATATAGAAGCAAATGGATTTGAGAGCACTCAGTGCAACTTTACCTTCTCTCCAAGCTGTCCTACATTATCCTCAGCTTCAGAAATCACTTGCTCGATCCAAATCTAAGACATCATTTCTAGATGAGGTTAGCTTGCTCTTGGCCTCCAGAGCCTCTGCAGCAGCTAGCTCCATTTGGAGAGTAAAAAATTGAATTTGAGACTGCAATCAAATTCTCCAAGTATTCCAAAAGATGGAACGGTGGAGAGTTAAAAGTACACGAGAAATTTGTAAAGAGAAGAGCTTTCGCTAGAACTTTAAGATTACAAAGCTTTCATGGGGTTTGGGCAAATGAGGCCCTCACCTATTTATGCACCAATGGAGAAGTCTAGAACACTTTCCTGCTTTCCAACTATATATATCCAAGTCTAGAATTATATACAATAATCCAGATTATCCTAGGAGATAGTTCTACAAAAGTTTGTAGAATCCTTCAATCTTCCACTGTTCTAGAGAACTCAACAAAGTTCTAGAAAAACCTCCAAGTTTTGGTGGGATGCATGCTAGGTGTTTGCCAAAATGCCTAAGTCGTGACTTTCTCCCCCACCTATTGCGGTGATGCCCATCGTGGCATCTTCATGGAACCTCTAGATCCCTAATTGCCATAGTTTCTCATCCGGTTCCCAACTCATCTTGCACTCCGGTTGTCCCTTCCATTTCACCAAGTACTCATGACGAGGAGTGTAGCATTTCTTTGAAAAAATACGACCGGCCATAATGTACTCCGCCTCCTTGTGGTGAGATGTAGTGATCTTCATTGGCGCTTGGCTTGACTTGCCTCTACTTGGATCCTCATTGTCTACGTGGTAAGACTTCAAGCAACTCACATGGAACGCCGGTTGAATCTTGAGTCGGGGTGGCAACTCAATCTTGTAAGAAACCTTGCCTTCCAGAAATGGTCCCTAGCTCACTGCAGCAGACAAGTAGTCCTTTGTGATGGGGTCTAGTAGACTTGTGTTGTGACAAAATTAGCTTCGCCATGATTAAGTCCTCAATGGTATACTTCACATGTCTCCGCTTAATAAAACATAAAATTCAGTTGGAAACTAGTAGGTCTTCCTTCGCAATGCGAGACTAGTGTACAAAAAAAAAAAAATTCAATGTGAAAGTGAGAAGTATGCGAGAATATTCAAATTAGACTGAAACGAATTGGTAATGAAATTCAGAAAACTATGAATCGAAGGTCTCTTTTACATCTCCGAGCTCTTGTTCTATATGTATCATCTCTGCCTAATCAACTGTTTTACCTCACCAAGCTCTCACTCTCGTCTATTCTATGACAATGTTGTGACGGAATCTTGCATACTCAATGAGGTAGTCCTTCTGCATGAGATTCTTGAGAACTCGGATCGGTTTGTTGAGATCAAGAGACCAAAAAATTCAACTCCTTGATGATAGTTTGGCAAGCCTTCAACCTATTAGAGCAGAATCTCCTTTGAGCCTTAGCAAATTAGCCTTATCCGCCTCCTTTTGTGCATTTTTTTCCCTCCTTGAGACCTCTGACCTTATTAGCAGCATCTCTTTCAATCCTAAATTCAAGCCTAACCACACAATTAACAACTTTTTCCAACTGGATCAAGGCCTCGTTGAGTTTTGCCTCTTTCTTCTCTATATGAGAAAGAAGCCTCGATCATCCTTTGAAGGTGTGTCAAAGCTCGGTTGAGCAAAGGATCGAGCTCTGACATACCTTCGAAGGATGATCGAGACGAAGAAAGAGATACAACTCAATGAGGCCTTGAATCAGTTAGAAAAAGTTGCTAATCGTGTGGTTAAGCTTGAATTTAGGATTGAAAGAGTTGCTACTAACAAGGTCGGAGGTCTCAACAAGAAAAAGGAAACTGCACAAAAGGAGGCGAATAAAGCTAATTTGCTCAAGGGGCGAAGGAAATTTGAGAGAGCTGAGAAGGAGATGGAGATGGAGATCTGCTCGGACAGGTTGAAGGCTTTCCAAACTATGATTGTATCAAACATCGAGGAGTTGAATTTTCTTGTGTCTCTTAGATCTCAACAAACCAATCCGAGTTCAATCCGAGTTCTCATGGATCTCATGCAGGAAAACTATCTCATCGAGTATGCGAGATTCTGTCACATCGTCATAGAATAGACGAGAGTGTGAGCTCGGTGAGATACGGCGGTTGGTTAGGTAGAGATGATACGTATAGAATAAGGGCTCGGATGTGTATGTTTGTGCTGGTCCGTCTTTGTTTTCTGTTTAGAGAGGTGTGTTCATTAAAAAAAAAAATGATCATGTCCTTCGCGTTCCATTGGCTTTTGATTTTAGATTTTCCAATTTCTCATCGCTATGCTATAATTAATGTTTTCTACAGTATGTTTGAGGAATTTGAGGTCCCGTTTCGGATCAACTTCAAGAATCCGGTACAACTAACAATTAAGTCGCGGCCCGGATGGATGTTTTCGGTCTTAATTAAGAAGATTAAGACAAATTACGATACAGTGGAAACTGATGATCTTGTGGTAGGAAAAAAACGTTAGAAGCCCCTCTTTGAGTCTAGACAATTTCATATTGGCAATTTTATTCCAAAGACCATTTTTATTAAAAGCCCAAGTGAGTCTTTGAGCAATTTCGCATTACAGAATCAAAGTAGAAGGCATTCTAAAGCGTCATTGGCTTGTTAAACTTCTTGGAAGAGTTAAAACTCACGCGATACATGTAGGAATCACTAAGAGAGTTTCTATCATTGTTAGTTATTTGGGTTGGGTCTTGCTGTATTGTTGACCATAGCTAAAGTAGTTTTAGACTACCTCTTGAACTTGACTTTTGGCCCCTATCCCTCGTTGATTTGTTTGGAAAATTTTGTGTTTGAGAATTTTTCCGAGGCAGTGAGAACATAATATTTTTCAGCGTGTTAACCGTTCGAATGCTTTGTCGTCTGTTCCAATAGGGGCAGGACTTAACTATCGTACTTTGACCGGAACATTCACCATTTGAATACATTATGTGTTTGTTCAAACTCATGTGTTGGCACACTAATTCCTAATTCAGATTTTGGTTTTGCTTTCCTAGCTCCATTTGATTGTCCATCTGTCATAAATAGGATCATTGGCTTCATTGTTCGGGTAACCCTATAGTGAGAATTACTTATTGAGTTTGGGAAAAACTATTGAGAGCTTTCATAGTCCACATTCACATACCCATAATGAAGGAAGCAACATACTGAGCACAGAATTTAGGTTGGGTCTCTAGGCCTGCCTTCTCTCATGTCTTCCAACTCAGATTTGAGGACATGGCTCCATAGCATTAGTTTCTCGATTTTTGAAATTATACGAGGATCACTGTCTTAGTGGTGAAATTTTTTAAGAGCAGACACTTTGTGTATTTGTTGCCAAAGGTTAGGTGTCCTCCCCCGCCCATACCCCTATCAACTAGGGATTATATGGGGATTGTTATTCTTGGTGATTCCCACTCTTCCACATCAGAGTCTTTTTTTCCTATTTCTTCACCTTCTAAGGAGTTGTGAGACTCATGGATCAAGAGGACCCTGAACCTATTGCTGAATTTCCTCTTATTCCGGCCTCTGAAAGTGTAACTGGATTCACCGGAGTAGAAAAAGTGGAATCATATGACTCATCATCACACCATTGGAGAGCTGAAGAACCAAGTGCAGTTAGCAGGGACCGTTGGTTATAGTTGGTTTCTTGAATTATAGCCTACAGATGATATCAGTAATCTTTTTAGGCCATCTTGGAGAGCTTTGTCTTTCCAGTGCAACTATGGCTACTTCATTTGCCGGAGTCACCGGTTACTATTTCATTGTAAGGCTCTCTCGTCTTTTCGCTTGGTCTCTTTTTGTGTCCCGTTTTTTAAATCCTTAACTATTCCCTAATTTTTTCCATTTAGCTTTTTGTATTTCATGTTTGCTGTTACCATTTCTGTCAAAATGATGATCACTTTCTTTAATATATGCAAACGGAATTTTCATAGTGAATGATGTTGCCTTTTCAACCTATCTATGTATTATCTCCATTTGGGCAATAATGTCATTGAAATACTTCATTATTCAAGTGAAGAAAATTTTAACGTCTCTTCAAACTGGGATGTGATTAGTTGGCATGGGAATGGCAAGTGCGCTTGAAACTTTCTTCGGACAAGCCTATGGACCCAAACAATAGCATATGCTTCGTATACATTTGCAAAGAGCTATGCTTGTTCTCATGGTAACATGCATTCCTATAGCATGCATCTGGAGCTTTACAGGACATATTTTCACGATTGTGGACAAGACATGGAAATTTCCTCGCAAGCTGGGATATATGCGCATTGGGTTAATCCCCAGCATCTTTCCTTACAGCCTCCTCCAATGCAAAATCTGATTTTTACAGGCGCAAAGTAACGTAAAGCCATTGATCAAATACATAGCTTCTGTGATGCCAGTCCTAGTAATCTCAAACTTCATGGATGGAATCCAGGTGGTACTCTCAGGTTAGAACCAAGGATCACAATTTTGTCCTGTATGTTGTTTTGATTAGCTAGGAAAAGGAAACATTTTGGAAATATCTTAGACACAGCCAGAACAAATTGAAAATTCCAAAAGATGTAGGGCGAATATATGAAAATGTCAGTGTTGGATATATGTAATAAGTGTCGAAGCAAGTCGCTATTCTTGTATGTTTCTAGAACTTGGACATATTTAGATGTGTTTCAGTATGTGTCGGTAGAAACATTGGAATTTCAGGAATTCCAATAATGTTTAGTTTCGGTCTCCCAGAAGAGGAAACACAAACAAACGTTTTGGCCGTCCTGATGAAACGAAACCAAAATTTGTCTCTTGGATAGAACTCCATCCCCCCTTCTCCTCTCTATCTGTCGTTAAGTTGTAATAAGTTCATGTTCTAATGGACCCCTTGTGTTAAAAATTGAAGGTACTGCAAGAGGATGTGGGTGGCAGAAGATTGGTGCATTTGTGAATCTAGGAGCTTATTACCTTATCAGCCTCCCTTCCGCGATCATCCTAACTTTTGTCGTCCACTTCGGAGCAAAGGCAAGAAATTTATTTTCTTTTGCTTCATTGTTCACGTATTGTTTGTTGTTCTAGTCTTGGTGTCATTGGATCCAATTCTTTTGCAGGGCCTGTGGATGAGAATCATAAGTGGGAGTGCTTCACAAGCACTAGTTCTGTTGGTCCTTACCATTTACACAGATTGGGAGCATCAGGTGAACAATTTGTAACTAGGGATGTACGGATCAGTTTATGTGCCTTCGACTTATCGTTGGGGTTCAATCTCACCGTGCACTAGGGTTGTGCCCATTAAAAGTGGGGACAAAGTCTCAAATAGACAGGTTTCACTAGTGGATAGCACCTAGGAGGTTTCGTACCCGAGACTTAGGAAATAGCAAACTCCTTGGAGAGAGCAAACTCCTAAATTAGGCCAACCCCTAGGTTAACTAAAGCAATCTTTCTAACTGACCCACTATGAAGAGTTACATGGATCTGGTTTCCATTGACTGATCCTGTCTTTGTTATTTTTCAGGCAAGAAAGGCTAGGGATGGAGTTGCAAACAAGTTCATCCAATGCTACTTTCTCAAGTGAAAGACCATTTGAAGCTTAATAATTTTGCATGCAAAGAAAAATCACTAACTCAGTCTTCATAGGTTAACCAAAAAAGGCAGAGTTGCTTGTTCGAATTTGGTTTCGAAAACTTATCGAGTTTCAAATATTGTTAAAGGCTTTGGTTGTTCATCTTTCGATCAAATATCAAATGAAATTCAGTTGAGCTGAAATTCAGTTGAGCCAATCACAAGCCTTACTCGAGGTGCTCACGTACTTGATTTTTCTTTCTTCCTTTTCTTTTTGTACAGTACAAGCTTAGTGAGTTGAGCAATGCTAGGACCACAACTTTAAAATTGGAGCCGTTCAATGCATGTGGACCCTTATACACCGAACAGCTCCGAACGCAATTATGTCTGGAGCTATGTCTCGAAGTTGTGTTCCTAGACTTTTTGTAGTCAATGATTAGTGAGTTTTATACAGTTTGAAAATTATGATCCTAATCTACTGGTAAGTTGTTTTTAACATTTTAAAAACAAAACCAGGAGATTCATACATTATGATCATCCCAAACATCCCAGAATAACATAATATTTAAGGTTCAGTAAAACTGCAGACAAACCCATGTGCAGCACGTGGCTTCTCATTCTTTTTCCCAATCCCAAACCTCAATCCATTCAACCAACCGATTCAATGAACCAAACAAGACCCCCACAACCTCTAAACCACCATCTCCTACTTTTCCCCTTCAAATCTCCCCCTCACACTCAAATGAGGTTCCTACATTTGAACCTGACCAGATCCAAAGCCAAAACATTCTTCTTCTCCCTCTTGATCTCCTCCTCCATCCTCATCTCCTACACCGGCTGGTCGTCCGTCGTCATAACATCCCTTGTACAGGTCGCCGGTGCTTTCCTCTTGGTTGCATTGGTAGTCGTGGCCGCACGCGCCACCGTGGTGGCTTGGATCACGGTGCTGGTGCTCCTGGCCTTTGCGGGGAACCGTCGCCGGGTGCTTGTTGCTCAGGGGAGGAAAATCACCACTGAAGTTGCTATGTATTTGGTTAAGGTTGTGATCAAAGAAAGGTCTGGCGTGGCTGCCGTTGCTTGTGCCACTGTCATAAGCTTAATGGCCATGAGGTTCCTCAGAAATGCATGGTATATTGGTCCTACAGTTATACTAGACTAGATTGACAATTACAGATCTTTTTTTGTTAGTTATTTTCCTTCTCATTTGCTGGGGTTTTCCCAATTTTTTTTGGGTGACTTTTTGGTCCCTCTCTGACTCTCTGTTTTGTGAACTGTGGACTATAATGTACTTATATCAGGAAACATAATACCATTATTACTACCATTACTCTTGATTGTAAGATTTTGCAGTCCATATGTACATATAGTGTGGTGGTGTTGATGTTGGATCTGGGGATCCTGTAGGGCGGCATGTCCTATAGGTTTAAAAATGAACTCTTCTTTGAAGAATTCATTTTTACTCTGAACCATTGATTATTGAGATGGCCGGTGTGGATGCACCCTGTAGACACGCTCTACAGAGAGCTGCTTTGCAAGGTGTCCGATTCCGTTGACGTTGCCAGCCGGTAAAGAAAGGGATCTTTTCCAACAGACCTGTCCAAGTCCTTTGTGGGCCTTTCTCAGGGTAATTCCGAAGTCGAAACCGTTTTTTTTTAAAACTTACTAAGACCATAAATCATTCCAAAAATGTTCATTCATCGGATTAATGTATTTCAAAATATATTTATGATGCAGAATTGAGAGAATTAAAATTTGAAATATTGGATCAGAACTTATTCTTTACAACATAAACGCATTGCGAGAACATATCAATCATCGCGAACATGATTTTCTATGCCACTGCTGGTGAAATCTTCTTCCATTTCGCTTGGATGCGGGGAAAGAATTGGGGGTATTAGTTAGTAGGGGGATAAGATAGTATGGGGTATTAGTTAATAAGGGATGACCTACATTGATGTGATGTTTATGGAGGGGGTATTAAATAATACTTCGTTTGGATGAGGTATTAGAAAGGGGGATAAAATTGGGTGGATGATGTAAAAACTATTAAATGACTTTTTTGCCCTTTTACAATCTCAAATTAGATTATGCATTATATTAATTATATAATTACAAAACTCAATTATTTTAATTATAATGAACCTATAATAATTTATTTTTCAAAATTGTTTGATGCTATTATTCCACACCATTGAATTGGGTTGGTGGGATCAAAACAGTGGGAGTAAAACTGTGGGTTCCCAGCTTCCAAAATGACTCTCTTTCTCTCTCTCTCTTGGGGGCTCTGAGACTCCACTCTCTCACCTCGATCTTCACTGCCTCCTATTCCTCCGCCACCATCTTACAGCGCTCACCGTCAATTTTCCGGCACCACCACCGTCTCCGCGTCCCTCCATGGCAGCTAACCCCCGCCAATTTCTTCGCCAGAGCTTTACTGATCGGAACTCTTTTTGGTATAATACTCTGTAAATTGAAATGGTGTCTTGCTTCAAATTACAGAGTATTAGTTAATTTGCTTGTTTAATTTGTCTTGTTATGTTTGAGTTTTGAGTTTCATTTGTGATTTGCTGGGTGGATTTGTCTCTTTTTCTTCTTCTTCTTAAACTGAGATTGGGGAAGGGCGGAAGAGGAGGGGTAATCTGATCAAAGTCCAGCTGGATGACCCCGGATTATCTATGGACTGGGTTCAACCCATCCATATTTTATCCCCCCTTGGGTGGATTAAATAGTCCCAGCCATAACTTATCCGGGCATCGAAATGGGCTGCCAAATGGGGGCAAACCTTGGTTTCTGTGCTCATCCGGGCTGATAAGCTTATCCCCTTGCTATGCCCCCATCCAAACGGGCCTAGGATTTTTGGAATTGGTGTTCCTTGTCCTTAAAAAAGGCCCACATTTGACACGTACAAAATCCTTAAAAATGTCAAATGGACCTTCTTCTTCTTTTTTTTTCCCTCTATACCTAACTCTCTCACACAATTTTTGGGTCTCATTTTAAACATTTTTTGTAATTAAGAGTCAACTGTGGATGCTCGAGGTTTTTAACCTTTAAAAGCCTTTTGTTTCTAAGCCCAACAACGATAGGAAACCTTTTTCAGGAAGATGGGCACATGGCCTGATGGATCTTCCGTTCACCAAATTGGAGTTAGAAAAGTGTCCAAAGCTTCAATTAAAAATTGACAGCCACATCCAAGTTTTCATCAATACATTTACAAAAAAAACTACGTATTTCGATCCTTGAAATAAAACGGGAAAATAACGGCCCATGACGTATTTTGATAATTAATATCTGTCAAGGACATGCTCAGAACATTAATTAATGTTGAAAATGTTCTTGGCAAGTATTAATTATCAAAATACGTCCTTAGTCATCATATTCCCAAACAAAACCGGATTTAGTGGAGCTCTCTTTGAGATCTTCAGGAATTATTAAGAAACGGTCATTTTGACACTCCAATGTTTTTAACAACCACATAATTATTTTTCACGACCTTACACGTGCTGACTAAGGGCGTTGGAACGGCATCACAAGGAGCACTCAAATTTTTTTAGCTTCATGACTTTATCTTGATCGTGTCTTTGTTCTCTTTCCTTTAACAAGTCTACAGATTTCCAATTTTAAATATGCAAAAATATCTAAAACCTAACAGTCAAACTTATCTCGCTGAAGAAAAGGTTGAAGAAGCTTCGGCGATGCTTCGAGGAGGCATAACATATGTTTGTGGGCTTTTTCCGAACTCATTTTAATTCGATGTTACCCATACATACATGGTCGCAAGCATATGTATTATGAGAAATAAGGTTTTGATCAAAGATGTCCGTTTATTTTTTTTTATTCATTTTAGTCTCCAACCTGTTAATTGCACGAAATTGGCCCTCAATGTTTTAATTTTGTATTTAAAAGATACCCACCGTTAACTTTGTAGCCTCTTCCGGTCAAAATTATTGAGAAAATGACAAATATCACCCTTAAGATTTATTACTGCATATTAGTTAAGTCCCTACCCTATTTCTATAAAGTTTATTCAAATCTTTTTTACATTTGTTTGTTTTGCGTCGTTTTTTTTTTTGAATTATTCATTCATCTCAATGAGAGTAATCCAAAAACTAAAATTATTATCGAAAGTAATTTTTTTTGAATAAATTACGACAATAATCCAAAAAAATATTTGTTCCGGCCACCGCCGCTCGTAAGTCACTTACCACCGCAATCACCCACCACCTTTGTCACTTCAACCCACCATAGCCACCCATTCAAGTCACCACCTCATAGAAACCCACATGGCCACATATATTAATATTAAGACCTATTTTAAAGAAATCAAAAAGTTTGGATTACTTTTTCATCTTTATTCAAAAATATATATTTTTAGTTTTGCATCCTTTTTTTTTTTGGATTATTAGTTTGTCTCCACAAGAGAAATCTAAAATGTAAAAAATTAAGATAATTTTCTTTAAAAAGTTCATTAAAAATCAACCAATAATAAAGTTTGTAAGCTTGGTTAATAAGTTTTAAAACCCAAAACCCTTAAACACTACCCTACGGTTTAGGGTTAGGGGTTTGGTTTAGCGGTTAGGGTTTAAAAACTTATTAACCAAAATAATTTTTTTTAAATAAAGGCAAAAAAAAAAATCATAATTTTTTTTGGATTATTGGTTGTTTTTGTTTTGTTTTTTATTTTCTTGATAAGCTAAGTAATTATTATGGGTTATTCCTTTGATTTAAGGAAAATAATTTTTACACTCCATTTTTTATGCATATCTTCTTGTAGATAGGGCTGTAAAGGAACCGAATCGAGCCGAATATTAGAATGTTCAGATTCGTTCATTATGTTTTTTAGTGAACTCGAGCTCGAGCTAATCTCAAACTGAGCTTGCTTAGGTTTGGGTCGAACTCGAGCTTGTTCACAAACCTTAATGACCTAATAATATCATATATTTATGCTCTCATACAGATCTATAACTGCAAATAAAATTTTTAGCATGTACATAAATATGTTCATATAGACATATAAAATGATAAAAACATATACATAAGTAAGTTTTAGTAATTGTAACCGTTTAGACTTATACAAGTTTTAAAATTTTCACTATGTAACTATATAAAATTCCCATGATATACAATACTCTAGATTTGCGAGCCTAATCGAGCCGAATACTACTACAGTCATGTTCGGTTCATTTATGAAATTAACGAGCCTAAAATTGAGGTTTAGGCTCGGTTAATTTAG
Organism: Rhododendron mucronatum var. ripense; assembly: GCA_019656295.1. Lineage (NCBI taxonomy): Eukaryota > Viridiplantae > Streptophyta > Magnoliopsida > Ericales > Ericaceae > Rhododendron > Rhododendron mucronatum. The sequence goes on from BPLT01000019.1 coordinate 235,582, forward strand.
TAGACGAATCGAATTCAAACGAGCTTTTACTGAGTTGAGTTTCGAACAGTTCACGAACGACTCAGTTCATTTACAGCCTTGCTTGTAGGAGACTATCAAAATTGTGAGAGTACGAAATTTTTCCGTTAAAAGATAAGAAAAAGAATCCACGCAAAAGAAAGGAGTATGAAAATCATTATCCCGATCTTAACGCTAATCACCTGTTAGAGTGGGTCTGATCTTTTCCTGTTCCAAAAACGCTTATGCCTCTGGCCGAGAGATTTTCCGGCTATTGAATTATGTGATTTTTTTTTATTTCTTGATATACAAGTTTTTTGGCACAGAACATCCTGCCTCCCGTTAGAGATCCACGGGTTTGACTTGAACTCGGGCAAGACCTGCGACCCTTTTGGTTTCCGTCGTCCAGCTGGTTTTCTTTGCAAACAAGAAAACACGTCGACCCAAACAGACCCTTCCAAATTCCCCTATCCCATCCACAGCTGTACGTATATATACACACACTGCCACTGCAGAGAGAGAGAGAGAGAGAGAGAGAATCAGAAACGATCGCGGCTCACGGCTACGCCTGCAGTGCGTGAATATCGTTGCGTTTGTTTTCATCTCCAGAAAGCATTACCAACCGATCGAAAAAATCGTTCTCAACATTGACCAATTCTTCTTTCGAGGGTTAGGGTTTGGTTTACTGACATGGAATCCACTATAGTGATCAAGGTTCGATTTTTTCTAGTCCAATCCTTCATCTCTTTATTCAACGTGTTTTTTAGGTTACGATATGAAAAGGATTGTTATTATTTGTGTGCGTGTGTGAAATGATTTTTTGTTTTCTTGATATGAATTTTTGGTTTATGAGACGATCGACTGATGTGGATTCTGCGTTGGTTTAAATCCATCTTAGCCGGATGATTATGTCGTGATTTGACTAGGAAGTTGAGGGAATTACCAACGGTAACAGTCTCCTTAAATTGGTCAAACGGGATCGGTTGTAAACAATTTCGTTAAAAAAAAAAAAAAAACAACGAAGTGAACATCGAAAAGTCTCTCCGAGAGCGAGCAGGGGAAAAGACACTTTTGACGCGACGGTACTTTACGGCAAAAGTGGTTCCTCCATTTGGGTTTCTCTGTTATCAAGTGTTACAAGCCCCAAATTTGTGATACGGGTTGAGCTTTACCGTAATTATTTTTCCTTCTGCGCTAGAAATAGTCTCTGGGTTATGACATTTTAGGGCAAGTGAAATTTTAGAGTTTTTTTTCCCGCATGGTGGAGATCATCGGTCTTTTTTGTCATGGCAGACTTTTTCACAATCATGACTTTGGGCATTCCTGTGTAGATGTCGCTAAATAACTTTGCGCTGTAAATCTTAGGCTACGTGTTATGAATGCTTTCTTTCTGGTGTGTAGAGTAAAATGTATCAATGTAGCATTGACTGTATAAACGTACTTTATCTGGTAGTTGCATTAGGATTTTGATAAGATACATTTGGTGAGTTGTGAGCATCTACATTTGAATTCTCTCATTTTACTGGATATATATGGGTAATCTGTTAAGCTATTACCTTCATAAGTTTGTTTTGTAAGAATCGATTGGGTTATGAACCGCCTCATCAACTCGGTTACTTGCGTGTGAAACCTATGACGTTCTCAATTTACTTCTCTGGTTGTGGATGTGATCAGTTGAGATCATCTTGCCAAAAATATGATTCATACACGTTGCTTTGGTAGTTATTTTTGTTAACCTATGAATTTATCAACAAATTTTAATTTTTTAAGCTGTTGTGACAAGATTTGTGTTTGAAATCTGTCGCAATGTGCGCTTTCTGCCCCATGCTGCTTAAGATTTGGTGGACAGGGTTTTAATTGTTTTATGATTCTTGATTCACTTATTTTTGACCACTTGCATCAGCCCACAATAGTAAGAAAAGGAAAATGTAGCAAAAGAAGCTTAGAATGCGAAGTCTTAAGATAGATGTGGCCTTGCTTTTCTTATAGATGGAGCAGTAACTTCCTTAAGATGTAAAGAATAATAGTTATTCCCTTTTGCTTAGGTTGGTGGGGAAGGGTGTAGATTTGAGGGCCATGGTTGTTGCTAGTTGTGGCTACAATTTTGTGGTTACATAGAGAATAAAATCTCTTGTTATAACTTGCATGCTAAATTTTGCCTTCATATCTGTGCATCACCTTTGCATTTTATTGGGGTTTTTTTAATATTATTTAATCATTTGAATCCCTTTTACTATGATCTCAGCTGGTGCTGTAGATCCTCTTTATATCATTATTTTTTCTAAACACTTATGGTTAAATGGCTTCAGGTTAAGTATGGAGAAACTCTTCGCCGCTTCAATGCACGAGTTAATGAAGTTGGACAACTTGACCTTGACATTGGCGGATTGAGGGGCAAGGTTATTGGGCTCTTCAATTTTGCCCCTGATGCTGATCTTTCGCTCACGTACATCGATGAAGATGGTGACGTGGTGACACTTGTTGATGAGGAGGATCTATGTGACGTGGTGAGGCAATCCCTGAATCCTTTGAGGATCACTGTTAAGTTGAAAGCTGAAAATGGTGGTAGATTTCATGCTAGGTCAAGCGGAAATTCTACTCCTATGCGATCATCACCTAGACTTCAGTGTCCATTGCCAAACTTGAACAGCAGTGTTTCTGGATACTTGATACATGTTCCCGAGCCTCTCCGTGAAACACTCTCTAAGATGGGGGTTGACGTGGCCTCTAATGCATCCCCGTCTTCAGTGCTCGCAGAAATTGCTGGCTGTTTCTCAAAGATGGGACTATCCCATGTGAACCCTGTTTCCGAGTTCCAGGCTGGCACTGAATCTGGCTCACAGAGTGTGGCTTCAGGAAGCGCAATGGGTGCATCAATGACCAGTAAAAAAACAGAGGCTTCGAGGGATGATGGGCTCACATCATATGTGTTTCCAAATGCCAAAGTTGAAGAGCCATCCTCCAAAGCCGATCAGAAGGTGGATAGTGTAAATAGCGCAGGAGGTTTGGGTTCCCTAAATCTCAATGCTGAACTCCCCAGTGATTCTTCCCTCTCTGAATATGTATCTGAAATTATTGCTCCAGCTGCATCTCACAACAGCGTTGGTGACAACGAGGGATGGTTGAAGAAATTTGTTGATTGTCGTACATTTGCGAAGACTGTTAACTCAGGATGCATGGACCCTAAGACACTCTTTTCTAGTGTCCCTACTAGTGACAATACTAAAGATGTTAAGGAGTCAAGCGAAGGCTGGAATTCCGCCAGTAATGATTCTTTCCCTAGTACTGCTGATACTACGGGGCATTCTGTCATGGATACTACTGCTAATTTGGGTGGCAGGGTAGATGCCAAAGTGCCTCCTATGAAGCTTGCCAACAAATGTCCATTTCCTGTAGCATATGATTCAGCGGTGTCATATACACATAATGATTCGCGTGTGCATCCGTTTAAAAGGACCTATACTCATAATGATGGCATGGGGTTTGCATTCCATAGAGGTGTTCAGTGCGATGGCTGTGGTGTTCATCCCATAGTTGGATCGCGCTTTAAGTCCATAGTGTAAGATAATATATGAAGTATACAAATTTGCAAAATATCTGGTCTTTAGCTGTCAAATAGATTTATGTAACTTTGTACTCTTTTCGTGCAGGAAAGAGGACTATGACCTATGCAGCGTCTGCTTCTCATGTATGGGAGTAGCAACCGATTACGTCAAACTTGACCGTCCAGCACCTTCTCCACAGTCGCAGTCTTTCAAGGGGTTGTGTGATCCTGTATGTGGTTTCCCAGCATGTCTATTATGTCTGTTTATTGACCTCTTTCATTTAGATGCTTGTTATACAAGCTTTCGTTACCTAATGTTATTTTGCCATATGCAGCAACCCTGGGCACGTTCTTCCACACTACCAGATAACATGAGAGGTTTTGAGACGAAACCGAGACAACTGAAGTTGGACAGTCGCTTCATTATGGATGTTAATGTCATGGATGGTACTCTTATGGCTCCGTCAACCCCCTTCACTAAGATTTGGCGGTTAAGGAACAGTGGAACCATTGTGTGGCCTCAGGGTACAAAATTAGTGTGGATTGGTGGAGATAAATTGAGCGCTTCACTTTCCATTGATTTGCAGGTGCTTATTTCGAATTCCTGATTGATTTCATTCATTGCTTGGATATCTTCTTATTTGTCATTAGTCACATCTATTTGTCTTCCTTCTTTGAGGAATTTTGTTGTAATGCTTCTTAAACCATGGTAGATCTCAGCTGATGGTATACCCCTGGAAAATGAGCTTGATATTTCCACTGATTTTACCGCTCCCGAGCTTCCTGGTCGCTATGTCTCATACTGGAGGATGGCCTCACCATCTGGCCAAAAGTTTGGGCAACGTGTTTGGGTTCTTATCAAGGTCTCGCTTTTCATTACGTATATCGTTCTTTTTTATTTTGTATATTCTAACATCTCTCTGTCCCTTCTTGTGGAATTATTACATGTACGTTATGTATCTATTACATCAAAATAATTATTGACCCTCTTCTCTGTTAATTTTTCCTCATCTTTGCAGGTTGATGCCTCTTTGAAGGACTCGTTCGATAGCTTTCGGGGTCTGAACCTAAATTTGCCGCCTCAAGACAGTGGTATTGCAGACCCCGAAAGTGTAAATGGAAATGTGGAACCCATGATGGTGGAGCCTTTAGTTGATGCACACCCATATAAGAACCAGGAGCTGGATTTCCCCACAAATGATACTTTGCTAGTTGGTAGTGGCGGTGGTAGTGGTGTCTCAAACACTGTTCCTCCGGAGGCTCGTACATCAGTTTCGTTTCCCATCACTCAGATAGCATCAGCAGTGCCTTCTGGGACATATGTGTCATCACCAAGTACAATTGTGCCTAAAACAGTTCAAGGGACGAGTGAAAACAATAATGTTGAGCAGAGCCTCCTTAAGGAACTTGAGGAGATGGGTTTCAAGCAGATTGATCTAAATAAGGAGATTTTGAGGTTGAATGAATATAACTTGGAGCAGTCTTTGGATGATCTCTGTGGTATTGCTGAGTGGAATCCTATCCTTGAGGAGCTGCAGGAGATGGTAAGTTGTTGATTAATGATTTTGAGATTGGAAATGATTTACAAATATAAATTGTGTGGAAACTTGAAACTCTCAGAGGATAACGTGGCAAATTTTTTTTATTTTTTTTTTGAAAGTGAGTGTTTTCCTTTACCATAAAATAACACTTCAGAAATGCCACATAATTTATGAGTTGAAATAGTGAGTGTTTTTCCCAATCTTTGCCAATCTCAACTCGACTACTTTCCAGAACTTCTGTATGATTGAAAGTGGGTTTTGCGTCAGCACTTCGAGGCCAATAGTTGCTTAATACTTGATTCAACACGTAAAAGCATCTCCAGCCTTTCACCCTTTTCTACTACTTCTGGAACTCATTATTGGAAAAACAAATCTACAACTTATTCGCACTAAAGACTTAAATCTTTACTACAGAGTAAGAACGTCAAGTTCACAACTGTGTTATTAATGAAGCTTTTACTCAAATTAATTCATTCAAGTTTTTCTTTCATTTGGCTTCTTCATTTCACATGGAGCTTTTAGTTAATTGAGTAAATTTGTGGATAAGGGCCAGAGATGCTCCAATTAAGCCATGTTTGTCTAGCATTATGCTGTACGCATTTGAGATGCACGAGTCTTTTTTTTTTTTTTTTCCCCAGCATTATTTCTTTTCTTACCATTGGATCATAGTGTTAAAGATTTTCGCTTTGGTGTTTCCAGGGTTTCTGTGATAAAGAAATGAACAAGAAGCTGCTGAATAAGAACCATGGAAGCATCAAGCGTGTGGTCATGGACCTCATTACTGGAGAGAAGGCATAGCCTGAGAGCGTCTTATTTATGATCAATATTATATATAGTAGATGGTATATGCTAAATAAAATTAAGGGTAGCGGAAACTATGAAACGTTTTGGTTTTCTTGTGTTTTTCTGGGTGCTTCATCGTAGATCACAAACTGGTGAGCTTGTGGCTTATGGACCTATATGCTTAAACAGCTTTGTTTATATGTTTAATGCATCAGGTGCTTTGGAGAAGTATGATGATTGAAGTCACTTGTGTCTACTTGTTAGGCATGAGATTGGTTTACTAGTTTCAGAAGATCGCAATTTAGACTATTGATGGCAATCGCCACAATTCTGGACACAGGTTATAGATGAGCTGGGAAATTAGTCTCATTTAGTGTGTATAAGAATTCTTGTGAAGCAATCACCTAGGTGAGTTGGAATGTGAAATTACCCTCTTGTCCTCCTCCAAAGAATTCTTGTGACAAGATCAATCTTGCATAATACAAAGGCAGGCATACTTCTGAAACAAACAAACTCAGCTATGTAGCTGAAACAAAAAAATTCTAGAGGTTATGGGCCGGGCTAAAAATTTTGCAATGGAATTGAGGGGGTATGGCAAATGAGAAATAAGAACTCTTAACCAAATATAATATCACTGTTGGTATTGGGGAATTACAATATTATAAAGCTATTTATGTAAAATACTACTAGCATATAACCCGTGCTATGCACGGTGTTAACCAAAAATTGTTTTAGAATGCTTTCTATAAAAATATACACATTTTTTACTACTTTGTTATTCTATTGATATATATAAATGTACGTCACAAGGCAGATATCATTCATAGTATCAACTCAGCAAAAATCAAAGATGTGTTTGATTAAGAATTTGAGATTTGACTAATCTTTCACAAGTTTTGAAAAATGAAAGTAGTTAACTGAGTCGTCGAGCAAATAACATGAGAATTTGTATATCCACTAAGAAGATGAAAAGAAAGGTTACAGAACTCTACAACAAATGACACTAGTTGTGTGCACGTTTCATCATTTATTAAATTCAGCTAGCCAATAAAAACAATACTATTTCTTGTAGATGAAGTATTACATTAGAAAATATAATTTGTAGATGAAGTATGACATTAGAAAATATAATTTATTATCTTCTCATGCAATTAGAAAAATTAAACTTGAGTTTTAAAACTTGGAAGAAAGATCAGGATATTCTCTCCGCCCTAAAGAAACCCTTTCAAGTTTTGCCAAAACGCCAAAGCCAAATACAAACACAAGTAGATCAACTACATACTTTATATTTTTAGTGTACAATCTGTAAGGTCAACCCCACGGGATTTCCCTGGTGGTCAAATTTGGGAGTGGTTTGCTCATTTCTAATATCGCAGGTTCGAAACTTCTCATATGTTACCAACTCTTTTGGGTCAACTTTATACACAGTTTTGCTCTGATTTTAAATGGAGCCTCTACTAATAAACAGTGAAATTGATCTCCAGAATTTGGGTCATCTCATACAAAGTTTTGCTCTGACTTTAAATGGAATCCTGCTAGTGGACAATAAGATTGATCTCCAGAATTAGACGAAACGCGTATAAATTGAAAGCAATATGTAAGAAGGTCTTAGTCAAATGATTTACAATATCAAGGCCCATTTTACATCTTTGTCTATTGCGAATTTCCAATAAGACAAGCGATTACTCCTTCTGAGTGTTTTCTTGGACAGAATTGAAGTCCTTGGAATGGGAGCTCTCTCTTGTCAATACCTAAAACAGATGGATGATAGATAGAAGAGTCTGCATTTCTTGGAGTTCTCTTTTGTCAATATGTACTTCCACTTTTTTCCTTCAAATTAGAAGAGTGATTTTCGCAATTTTCAAATTATTAATCATACCCTCAAGAGAAATGCAAAAATCAATACGAAATTGATTTTTGCACTCTCTTTGAGAGTGCAGTTAACAATTAAGAGAGTATAAAAATCACTCCACTCAAATTATAAGACAGTTATTTATGCAAGAGTTGGTCTAGTCAGATAAGATTCACATTATGAGTTGCAACTTTTCCTTTTCATATGCCCCACTATTAGCCAACAGATTTGTAATTCAATGACACTTTCTCACCTTTTATACATTGAAGGTGAAAGTTCAATTTTCGCCAAAAGCACGAGTGCTTGGTGTGGTGGTTGATAGGCCTTTAGACTTTTCCAACTCATATGCCACTTTGCAGTACTCCTTCCTCATCGCTTTAGAAGTAAATTAGACATCTATTGAGTGAAAAAAAAAATACTCTCCTACTAATGGTAACTAGTTAACGAAAGGAAATAAATCCTTGTGCCTTTGGATGGAGGAAGAGTTATAATGTTGACCCCACCAGTCACCAGAACTATCCACATCTACACACAATATTAGTGTATTACTATTCGTGTTGATAGGCTCGATAGTTTTTAGACCCAATCTAGGATTATGAAAAGTGATTTTGGCACTCAATATTTAGTTATTGGCACTCAATTTTTTGTCTTTATCCTATGTGTAATCGATTACCAAATTACTCTTTATTTTGTTAGTGTTCATCCGTTTTAAAGAGTATTGTTGTAACTTCAAATAAGAAAAAGATAAAAAGTAGAATGCCAATGACTAAAAGTAGAGTGCAAAAATTAATTTCCTAGGATTATTCTACAATTAAAAAGGAAAATAGGATGAAAAATTCATTTGTCATTTAATTTTATATTTTCTCAATATAGAAAAGGAAACGAAAGAACAAACGTGATTCAAAAACATTTCAAGAAAATATTTTTAGCCGAATATTGCTGTTGTTTTGTTTTTCGATCTACACAAAAATGCTCAGAACTTCAATGGTCAATGGTATACGTTATCTTCCGTCCAATTTATATTGAGTACTACAGTTCTCAAAGTCAATAGACATTAGGGCTACCCTTAAAAACAAGATAACCTTTCGAAGGGTACAATATTGTTCTAAGGTCAAACCGCAAAATGAGTCTGCTAACTTATTCAGAAGGTGGATGTACCTAGAAAGATAGGGTTAAGGCTTTTAGTTGAAGACTTTTTTGAGAAGAGAAAATAAATACAAGTAGGAAAAGGGTAGGAACTTGTCCAAGGCATTTCTCTTCTTCTTTAAACAAGTGGGATTTCCTCAAGTACCCCTCCCCATGTTGACAATATCAGTTTACCATGTGCATCTCATTACTATTTACTGTCTATGGCTCCCACAATCTTTATTGAGTACAATTATACTAGTATTCATCTCAAATATCTCTTTGTCATCTCTCTCTAGAAACAGAAACTGAATCCCTTCAATTATTTTGTCTGCAGATCAAGAGTGGGTTTCCGAACTCAAAGATTAAAATAAACCCAGACCCATCACTTGTTCAATACAACTCCAAAAAGGGTTGGGCTGTTTTTTCTTGAAATTTCTTTGATCTTCAAATTTCAGGTCTTGTTCGGTTCAAAAAAAAAAAAAAAAAAAACCTTAATTCAGAGTTTTTGCTGCTGATTGGTTCCCTTTCCTGTGTTTGCCTTTTTGGGGATTTGGCTCTGACCCCAATAAATTTATCAACTCACCTTCTTGGGCTTTGAGCTATTTCTTCTCTCTCTCTCTCTCTCTCTCTCCAGAGCATGTGGGGCTTCATGCTCCTGCCTCCTCCAGTGCTAGTTTTGATCTCTGGGTCATAATTTTGAGAAGTGGTTGTGTTGGGAAGCTTACCATTGTACCAGTACAAGAGAGTACATGGCATGTCCTTTTATAGTTCTGCCTTAAAAATGTCAGCTTATCCATTTACCCTAGAGAGTGATTAAAGCTATTCAATTTGTTTTAGGAATTCTGAAACAGATGTTTTTACTATGAATGATCTTTATGGGTACTAGGGTTTGTTTGTGGATTTGATTGTGAGCTCTTTCCTGTCACATAAACTATAAAGATGGAATCTGGAGATGGGTTTTACTCTGTTGATGAGTTTAGGTTAGATGCCAAGTGGCTAATTGATCCCAAGTATCTATTTGTTGGGCCAAGGATTGGAGAGGGAGCTCATGCCAAAGTCTACGAGGGAAAGTAAGCCCTAATACTTCGACTTTGTTAATTTCTGGTTTATTTGAACTTACCAAAAACTATGTTTTGTGTTTTCATTTTCTTAGGTCATGTGAGTTATGGATAGCAATACCATTACTGTATTTGGATTTACTATTTGTTAAACTTCAGGTATCCAATTCTGGTATTCACTATGCAAAGATATAGAAGCCCTATCTTTGTTTGTGCTGCATTCCCAATCTTTAATTGAGTCAATTAGGTCTGTTCCTTGGGGATTTAGATTTCATTTTATGGGCATTTAGAGCCTGATTTCCTGATGAATAATGTTGAGAATATGTCCTTCAAAGTGGTGTATTACTGATTGGGGACAGGATTTCCATTGACAGGTTTTTTGTCTAGTTTTCTTGCAGTTGTCTCACAATTTGATTTATTGGCTTTCCCTCAGATATAGGAATCATAGCGTCGCTGTTAAAATTGTTCATAGAGGAGATACGCCAGAGGAAATTGCTAAGAGGGAAGGACGTTTTGCAAGGGAGGTCGCCATGTTATCCAGAGTTCAACATAAAAACTTGGCAAAGGTGGGATGTGATTCTGAGCTTGTTACGGTTGTTCACTGCTGGATCTTTCATGCATTTGATTGCAACAACGTAGTTATATCATCTGATGATGATTATTCCATTGTTGTGCAACAGTTTATTGGTGCGTGCAACAAGCCTGTGATGGTGATAGTCACTGAGCTCTTATTGGGGGGCACATTGCGTAAATATTTGCTGAACATGCGTCCGAGGTGCTTGGATACACGTGTTGCAGTTGGTTTTGCACTTGACATTGCTCGTGCGGTTGAGTGTTTGCACTCTCATGCGATCATACATCGCGATCTAAAACCTGGTAATTCTTACAGTTGAAATTTGTACTTTACTGCATATTGAATAGTTGTCTACGTAGTTTATGACTGAAGTCTGAAGCAGATATAACCCACTGAAAGATAAGGGCTGTTCGAATCTTCATCTAATTGAATCATTGTCGAATTGTTATGGCTATACACCTTGTTTAGAGGATGCACTTTCCAAATTTCAGGTCATGATATATGCCGTGGGCGTTTCCTTACTTATTATGCACCTATCATTTATTTATTTAGTGACCTACATGTTTGGGGTTGTTAGCACGATTTTCCAGCTTGGTTTCCAACAATTTGGTAGCCTAAACTTCTTTAATCCACAAGCACAAGTTTTCAGCCATCAATTCCTCTCTAGGCCATTAATTCGCTGCTTTTGATTCTTGTATTTGTGCATAACTCTTGCCATTTCAGTTAGAAGTGATCACCCCTGGTCAGCATTCCTACTGGATAGAATTTGTCGTATGATAAGAATTTATCTTGCACAATATGGCCCTTCAGAGTAACTACAGTTGAATGGAAATATTATTTCTGGGTTTGAAATCTTTCTTTTCTCATGTTTCATATTCCTAGTCCTTGCAAATATACACACTTTAAACCTTTGGTAATTGCCGATTCTTTTGTTATTGGTGGGCCAATATTCGTAGGCAGTCCAACCTTAGGGTTTGGTACATTTTGATACTTGGTGCATGAGTCACGAGGAAAACATCCAAGGAGTGAATGCAATTCTCTTTATTACAGAGTGTGCTGTATCTTCATAAGCTTGCTGTTGAAGAAAACATTACTTCGCTTTTGGACCATAATTTAGTTGAATGAGTAAGTAATTACTTATAGGCTTCCCCAAAAAGAATATGAAGATTACTAAATCCGTAAGTCTGAAGGCGTTTTGTGAATGAGGATTCCCCAAAAAGAATTTGCAGTAGTGTTTTGGAGCAAGATCTAGTGCATAATGCTGTTTTTTTTTCTTTCTGCATTGAGCGTTCTTTCTTGTGTCCTTAACCTGGGATACTGCATAGGCTGTGCCATATTTAGGTATTGACATAACCATATGTTGTGCTGATATTCTATTCCTCTTGAATCACCTTACTATTTGAATTCACCACTTCACTTTGACAGGGTTGGGAACAAGCCTAGTTAAACCAAGTAGTGGGTTATTCACATAATTTTGGGACTTCACATATCCACGTGCAGGGTGGGTGCAGTTACACATGAGTCAGGGTGTTGGATAGCATTTAGTCTGAATACCTAGTGCAAGAGTCTGTATTTCTGAAAATGGGAGATTTTATTTCTCTAGATGTTGATTCAATTCTGTTGATTATTTCTAGCTTTGGTTCTCCAACTGTTACTTAATTACTTGGTTCGAGTCTTGCACGTGCACCACAGGCTTCTTACAAGTATGCCATAGCAAAAGAGAAGTGGACTGTACTTTCCTATCTAAACATATGGAAGAGGAAGGCTAGTGTGTGTGTTGAAGGTATTATGGTCCTTGCAAGGGCCACCTTACTAGAATTTTGGGGTTGGGTAGTTTCTTTAACTTGGAGGATTAAGAAGCAAAATCTAGCGCACCTGTGCTATTTACTGGAAATTTGTAGAGGCCCTGGGCCATTTCACTCGCCCCTCGGCTCCTGATCCTTTGGACTCCAAATTTGTAGAGTCTCTTTTCTCCTAGTTTTATAGGTAAAAGAATAATGTGCTGAAGCATGGTCAAGAAAATACTAACTGTTTGGAAGTTATGGAACGTTATTTAGTGAGAAGAAACTTTGGTGTTCCTATGTCAAAGTATTTTAAAGCTGTCAAACTTTGGTGTTCCTAATTAGAATGCAGAGTCGCAGACTTCCATCGTTATGTGGTTGATGGTTTTGGTTTGGTTCAGAGATCTGGTGATTAAAATTCTTGGGCAGTGGTTGGCTGGTTGCTATTTGGTTCTGTCTTGAGGGTACAAAGTGATGGTTTACATGCTTTTATGTCTCAAGTTGTTTGGCAAGAACATTCCTGAAATCTAGATGTTATAAGAGGAACATGGAACATCTCCGCTTCACGTCATGGCTGCACTATTGTTCATGGTTTTGCTGAACAAGCTTTCCGATCACAAAATAATCCCTATTGGCACTCCTGCTTATGGAAAGCTAGAACGGCCGCACAGGAGCATATGTATCTGTATCTTGACACTTTATGTAGGGTTAGGATTGCTGAGCCCTCCGATGAGAATTTTGATTCATGAAAACTCTTTGGGCAGGGCCTAGCATGTGATAGTGTTCCTTGTAAAATTTTTACCAACAGGTAATTTATGCTACATCAAAAGTATACTAGTTCTCAAAGCTTTTTTTTTGGAAAGTCACTTGTGTGACGCAGCTTCACAGAAATGTTCAAAACAAAAAGGAGATTTCCTTTCTATATGAGAATAGATTATCAATGGTGGACTCATAATCTTGTTCAGACCACATTATGGTGATGTTACGGAACGTTTTCCAACTACATGAAGTACTCATCTGCAAAGTAAGCTAGTACTACAATAAAGGGAGGACTAAAATGCCATTTTGTGCTCTAGTTTGGTTTGCTCCATCAAAATCCTAACGGTTCCCTCTCCATTCTGGCTTGAATTATCTTGTTACCATCTTTCAACATATTTTATGGTATTTCTATTGTCTACATACTAGAAATGGCATTGTTGTTTGGAAATAATGTACGAATAAAGGCACCTCTATCCTTTTCCTTGAAGTTACGACTGAGGAAAATATAATGCTTTACATAGAAGGGGGAAATTACTGACACCGAAGATTGCACATATTATTGCAGAAAACTTGATCTTGACAGCAGACCAAAAAACTGTTAAACTTGTGGATTTTGGTTTAGCAAGAGAAGAGTCATTAACGGAGATGATGACTGCTGAAACAGGGACGTACCGATGGATGGCACCTGAGGTACTTCATTGAGACTACATAATCCTCTCTCCAATCTGCTGCTCTTTGGTATATGTGTGTGTGACCACTTTGTACATACTTGGCTTGTTGTATGGTGATAGTTGTACAGCACTGTTACCTTGAGGCATGGAGAGAAGAAGCACTACAACCATAAAGTAGATGCATATAGCTTTGCCATTGTGCTGTGGGAGCTCTTACACAACAAGTTGCCATTTGAAGGCATGTCAAATCTGCAAGCAGCATATGCAGCCGCCTTTAAGGTAGTAATCTTCCTCATTTCCCTGCAACATTACTATGCTGTATTTGGATAGAGAATTTGGAAAAACAAAAAGGAAATAAGGGAAAGGATCTAGCAGCTCACAAACGGCTAGATCAATCTAAATTTTTATTTCCTTTTCCTTAACCATTCCTTAATCCAGATACATCCATAATTTCTTCTTGGGTCGATCTAATACAGGAAAGTTCTACCGAGTCTTCTTCTATCTATTTTGAACTCATGTCTTTTTTTCTATTCAGAACACACGACCTAGCTTGGATGACCTCCCGCAAGACCTGGCTTTAATTTTGGATTCATGTTGGAATGAGGATCCAAATGCTCGCCCCAACTTCAGCCAAATAGTACAGATGCTCCTACATTATCTTTCAATCATCTCGCCTCCCGAGCCTATGATCCCTTCCCGTGTTTTCATGTCTGAGAATGCAGTCTTGCCGCCAGAATCTCCAGGCACAAGCTCTTTGATTGCTCTATGTAATAACTCTGGGGATACCCCCAGGGGAGAGATGGAAAACAAACCAAAAGGTATCTTCTTATGCTTCAGCCAGTGCTATTAACTGTTCAATGACAAATGAGAGTCGGGAGATGGAGAGGTTCTGTCCACCCAAGGGGTATACTAGTACTGCAAACGAAGCTCGGTGCAAAAATAGGCTTTGGTCCGCATGTACTTTTTGGTAACACGTTAAATGTAAAATTACCACGTTCTTTTTCTTTTATTTTCACTTCAATTTGCGAGATGAGATGCTTGCAGTCTTGTTTCTCCAAATTAAATCAGTTGTAGGACCTTAGTTCTAATGGCATAGTTCTATAATCAAATAATTTCTACTCTGTACTTTTGAGGTTGCCTTTTTGTTGTTCTGTTGGATTGGAGCTTGTAATATGGGTGTTGAGTTCCAGTGCACGAAAATCATGTTCTGATCACATTGAACGGTTTGGATCATCAAAATTCTATCAAAATCTATGAGGTCCGCACTTAAGCTAAGGGACGATTCCTTACAAGAAGCTGACTGATGATATGCAATAACTTTTCAGTGTTTTGTTATGTTTTCAAAAAAAAGCTTTCACACAACCCGTAATACGCACTCGCATGTGCTTTACGTAACTTTAACCAAGTCGTCAAACCCCAAGGGACTTTTTCATGCTATCTGGCATCATTTGAGCTTCTTAGAAGCTTGCCAAAGGGACCACCAGCCAATAATTCCAACCAAGGAACACGGAATTACTTTGTTCCCATTTATTCAACGCGTTTGGAGTAAATAAGATTATGCTGTTTTACAAAACTAAACTACTCGATGTATGGAAGCACCGCATATTATACGCAACACCCGAAATAGACATCCTGACCTGCAAGAACCACCTCCATAGGAACCTTTGTGACCAGTGATAGGAACCAAACATAATCTCTCTCTCTCTCTCTCTCTCTCCCTGGGGGGGGGGGGGGGGGGGGGGGGGGGGGGGGGGGGGGGGGGGGGTTGTGTGCGCGCGAGCAGTAACATTGAGGTGCTTCGCTTCACATACAAATCCTCCATGAAATTCTTTGACCCCGTCATGCTAAAACTTTCCAATCTTCATTTCTCGCCGTATCTCAACAGATTGAAGTACTACTACATTCATCAGTAAAGCTACCTCTACACTGCTGAATTAAAAAATTGTAAAGTGCTTAGAGATGCCAAAACCAAATGGGAAAAAAAGCTTTAAGGGTTTCAGTTGAAGAATCAAATTTAAGATGAATTATACGGTAAAGGTAGAAAATACAAACTGATGGCTGCTCTAGCGGTTCCACCGCACTTAAAATATGTCAATCGATCATGGATGCCAGTCTCAATACTTTAGGTGAACAAATTGTCCCCGACGTACCAAAGCAAATGAACTTCCTTTGCATTCCTTTCTTTATTCTAGACATCCAAACCTAAGTACAAATTAAACTAGATAATCATGCCAAGCTTTCTTTTGCTAAATAACCTTAACCACTAAAAGGCTACATCCCTCAAAACATTACAGTACATGACAGACTGCGAAGGGTTCACCAATAATCATTATCCGAACAAGACCCATCCTTGAAATGGTAGAAGCAGTTTCTATCCCTAACAATAATTTCTCTGTCAAAAATCTTCGATATCATCTTTGAAGCATTGTGACAGTCCATACACACTCTGACATTTTTTGTTCTTCTGATTATAGTACCCGGAGAAGTCCGAATAAGGCCAAAAGCAATTGCCAGCTTCTCACTATGGAGAGATATTGAAGAATGAAGATTCCTTGTCATCTTCCTCTGCATCTAGGCTTGCCCCTGTGGTGCTGGGCGCATATCCAGCCAGCTTGATCTTCTTCATCATGTTTTCAGTTGAATTATAAACCTCTTCCGAATCAAGGTGGATATTGTCTTAAGAAAAAAACTCATGAATGACTCCATCCATCTCAATCACACTACAACCTGGCATTTGCTTAATCCCTTTCTCTTTGAACTGATTCCTCACTCTTAATGCATCCTCCAACCTACCCACAGAAGCATAAATATTTGACAGAAGTATGTAATCACCGCTATCCATAGGCTCCAATCTGACCACATTTTTTAGCGATTCTTCACCAATTTCCACATTTTTATGAACTCTGCATGAAGCCAACAATGTTCACCAAATAATTGCGTTGGGTTGGATGGGCATGATGTTTATAAACTGATAAGCCTCCTCTATGAAGCCTGCTCTACCAAGGATATCTACCATGCAACCATAATGCTCAATCATCGGCTCAATACCATGCAATGGTGTGCGCAGTATCGTACTGCAAACCCCCGAGCCGTCAGATTGTGTATCCGACAGCTTGGATCTCATCTCGGCAATGAACGACTCTCGATCGTTGGTTGCAGAGATGAGATCTTAGCCGTCGGATGCACGATCCAACGGCTCGAAGGCGCGCAGCACAGTACCAACCCGAAGTCCGGAGAATAGAGTTTCTTGGGGTACCAAAATGAAGTCTTTACTAGCTACTTAAGCCAAAGGGGACTTCATTTAAAGGTTCTCTTGGAGATGCTCTTGGGTTAATTGAGTATGGCTTGCCCCCACATATAGCTAAGATCTGTTTGGAATCGAAATCATTAACGTAAATAGACAAATCAAACTATTAAATTTGGTTTTTAATATACTAACACTGAGACCAAACTACACCACTAAAAAATCAAACCAAACCATTCGGTTTCACGATTTGATGATTTTCTTTCTCAACCCTACAAAATGTGGTTAAAAGTTTGAAACATACTTTAATTGCTAGAGTTTTTTTTTTTTTTTGTATAACTGAACATCGATAGCAGCTTGCGTGTACTAATCTTAGAGCTCAAAGTGAGTGATAGATATAAACGTTTAATGTGATTCCATTTTTATTTTTTATTTTTGGTTGGCGATGAGAATGGATGCGAGCTTGGAGAATAAATCCCTTCTTGTTAAGTTCGTATACAACCCACTCCTTTGAGTTTTTATTTATAAGAATTATTCACGGAATATACGAGGAATAATAAATAATTTATATAGGAATTCAAAAAAAAGTAAATAAAATATGAAACAAGAAAAGTTATTGATTCACGGATAGATCTTTGCTCGAGTCATTCATTCGCATTTAGATGTTTATTTTTGTCAGTCACGGCATTGTATTATTCTAAGTTAAATCTCTACGTGCTCATAGAACTTTGCTAAGGTTAATGCACTAGCGATGTTAAATTCAATAACTAAAAAGACCATTACACCCTCACTAATTATAGTTCAAATTGTATTGACCTCCCCTTTCTTTATATTACTAACACGTATTGTTCTAGTATTAATTAACATGCACTTTTCTATCCTTAAAGGTAATTTTCTCTATTAACATATCTCGTAATTATAAAAGAAATTTCATTGTTCAAATGCAAAAGTAATAGAAGCAATACTGAAAATTCAAACATTTTTTTTTTTGTGTTTTCTTTTGCTGGACCAGATATTTACTAGTACTATTTCTTTCATTCTCCTCATCTATACAAAAATCAAAATGGTAATAATGAATTTTGTTTGAGACCAAAAATGAGTAACTTAAAGACAAGATTTATCTTACTTTCTTATCTAATTTTGTTCTCTACAAATCTGAGATTTAAACATAATTTTTTTCAATATTTCTAGGTGATCTTGACGAGGAAAACAATGACAGAATAACATCCGGACCATGTTAGGAAAAACACACTACCAGGAATTTTTTATTTTTTTATTTTGTCAAGAAGTAATCGTAAAATTCATGTAAAAAGTAAACCAAGTTTGAAAAAGTTAGACTAAAATGTCTTTTTTCCTATTCAGAACATGCGACCTAGCTTGGATGACCTCCCCACAAGACCTGGCTTTAATTTCGGATTCATGTTGGAATGAGGATCCAAACATCCTTTCATGTCTAATTTATGTGAAGGATACCTATATAATTATATAAATATAAAACGAATTCACTTGCATATATCAATATATATGACAGATTGCGAAGGGTTCACCAGTAATCGTTACACGAACAAGACCCGTCCTTGAAATGGTGAAAACGGTTTCTATCCCTAACAACAATTTCTCTATCAAAAACCTTTGATATCATCTTCGTAGCATTGTGACAGTCCATACACACTCTGAGATTTTTTGTTATTCTGATTGTAGTACCCGGAGAAGTCCGAATAAGGCCAAAGGCAATTGCTAGCTTCTCGCTATGGTGAGATATTGAAGATTCCTTGTCATCTTCCTCTGCATCTAGCCTTGCCTCCGTGGTGTTGGGCACATATCCAGCCAGTTTGATCTTCTTCATCATGTTTTCAGTTGCATTATAAACCTCTTCCGAATCAGGGTGTATATTGTCTTCAGAAAAAAACTCATGAATGATTCCATCCATCTCAATCACGCTACAGCCTGGCATTTTCTTAATTCCTTTCTCTTTGATCTGATTCCTCACTCTTACTGCATCCTCTAACCTACCCACAGAAGCATAAATATTTGAAAGAAGTATGTAATCACCGCTATGCGCAGACTCCAATCTGACCACATGTTTGAGCGACCTTTCACCAATTTCGACGTTTTTATGAACTCTGCACGAAGCCAACAATGTTCTCCAAATAACTGCATTGGGTTGGATGGGCATGTTGTTTATAAACTCATAAGCCTCTTCTATGCAGCCTGCTCTACCAAGGATATCAACCATGCAACCATAATGCTCAATCATCGGTTCAATACCAAAATCTCTATTCATACTAGCAAAGAATCCCCTACCCTCATCCACCAAACCTGCATGGCTACAAGCACAAAGAACAGCCACGAAAGTTACATTGTTCGGTGCAATGTTCTTTTCCACCATTGAATAGAAGAACCCAATAGCCTTTTTCCCTTGTCCATTATTTGCAAGGCCTTGAATTAACACTGTCCAAGAGAAGACATTCTTTGAAGGCATTTTTCTAAACACTTCGATTGCATTGCCCACGGACCCGCATTTCAGATACAAATCCATCAGCGCCGTTCCAAGAGTGACGGTGAGCTTCATCCTCTTCTTCATTACATAAGAATGCACCCATTTGCCCGTTTCTAGAGCTCCAAGAACAGCACAAGAAAAAAGTATGCTAACCATAGTCACCTCAGTGGGCTCTATATTGGTCTTTTGCATCACGTGAACCAGTTCAAGTGCCTCTCTATGTCGGCTTGCTTGGCCATATCCGGAAATCATAGCACTCCACGCAACAAAATCCCTTTGAGGCATCTCATCAAATAGCCTTCGAGCTGTATCCACACGACCACACTTTGAATACATATCCACGAGCGAGGTGACCAAAGCGGGATTTCCCTTTAACCCATTTGCCTCCACGTACTCATGGATCCACTCGCCCAGTTCAATTTCAGCCAACCTTCCACAGGCTTTCAAAACACAAACCAACGTAACCTCATCAAATCCAACTTCCATTTCCAGCATTTTCCTAAACAACCCCACAACCTCTTCCCAACAACCACTCCCAGTGTACCCTGAAAACATCGAATTCCATGTGACAACACTCCTCTCAGGCATTCCATCAAACACGTGGCGGGCAACCTCTACTTTGCCACAACTAGCAAACAAGCCAAGCAAAGCATTCACCGCAAACCCATCAAACCCAAACCCATATTTCATAATCAGGGCATGGATTTGCTCTCCCTCTTTCAAAGCATGTAGCTTAGAACAAGCTTTCAAAATGCAGGGGAAAGTGAATTCATCGGGACGAACTGATCTTTCGCGCATTTCGTTGAACAAAAGAATGGCTTCATTGGGTGATTCCTTCAATGTGAAGAACCTGATCATGAGATTATAAGCTGCTGAATCGGGTTCTTCGAGTTTTTTGAAGATGGAGATAGGATAGTCCATAGGTAGTTTTGGGATGAGGATGGCGGCGGATTCGAGGAGGTTTTCGGCCACTCTCGGGTTGTGGATGAGGCGGGTTTTGATGAGGTGGGCGTGGATTTGGTTGAGGTCTTTGATGGTCTTGCATTGTTTGAGGATTAGGGTTTTAGGGTTATCTGGGAACTGGGAGATTGCGGTTGGAGCAGTCGAGGCCATTAGGTTGTGGCCTGTGAGTGGAGTAGACTCTCACTCTCAAGGATTTGAAATTGGTAAGGGCAAATCCCAGGGAAAATGATTGCCGTGTTGTGATAATTAATATCCCTTAAATACATTTTCAATATTATCAATTGATTTTAGCATATCCTTGACGGATATTCATTTTCCCCAAATCCTACCCTTTATTCGGTTGGGAATGGATCCTCTCCGGTCCCTTGGAACTGGACAATTCAATCCGAACCATTTCTTGGCTTATTACGAGCCAAGATCATTCATATTTTAGACCTTGTTGAATAGAATAACCACTTTCAAAGTTCATGTTCACTTACATCGTGTTCAATTTGTTTCCACAAACACATTTTTTTTTCAAGAAAAATGAATTCCAAAAGCATTGTAACATTGGATCGAGATTCATTTTTCTTAAAAAAAAAAAAATTGTGTTTTGAAAAGAATCAAAAGATATCTGATTAACATAATTTTGGGTGTGACGTATGTTCTGGACAAAATCTAAAAGGTGAACTATCTAAATCATTAGACCTTAAAAGAGCTTGCAAATGGGTCAGACTTGATCATTCCATCCCAAAGAGATCGGAGAGGATCCAATCTCTATTTGGGTACTTCAAAAACATCACCACAAAAAGGTTTTGAAACATACCGCAATTTAAATTGATAAGCTATATGTGTTTGCATTCAGATCTAACTTGAGCACACTTTAATTAATTCTAAGGCTTTAAATGATAAAAAAAAAAAAAAAAAAACTTTTGGTGACTGCATGAGGGTTTTTTTTTTCCCCTTTTCCAAGTAGTGGTGAGATTCGACCTTTTGAGCTGGGAGATGAACCCCTTAGCTAAGTTCTTTATTGACGAACTCCATGAAAATTTTTAATTGGTTAAAAATTAGTAGTTAATAAATTAAAGCAAAGAAATAAATCTATAAAAGAGCAATTTGGCAAAAGATCCAAAATAGAAATAAAGCAATGAAACAAGATAAATCAGTGGTTCACATTTTAGTAAAGTTTTAAGTCCCTAGAATCACAGTGGACAGTGCTTCTCAAGTTTCTTCGGGGGATTTTATCCTCGAAAGAGGCAACCTTCTTTTTCTTAAAATTTGAAACCCAAAAAAAAAATTAAATTAAAGTTGTCTTCCATTCAAAAGATTTTCACAATATGCTCCTTAAGATACTTTTAAACCTCATTTTCATGTCGCAAATGTGAGAATAAATTCTCTCCGGCTGGGGAGAGGAGAAGTCCACTTTTCCTCCAAAACAATACCCGGCCGCCACGTTATCCGAATGAAGAATTATGTGCGCTGTCTAACTTGGGTTAACCCTTCTACTCCTCCAGTAAAAACTTAACCTTTGAAGGTTTCAAAAATTACCCACATGTCACAACACCCCATTATATCTCACCTATTAAAAAGTGAAACATGCGACTAACACATACTTCTTTCGTCCCTAAATGTGAAATGTGCGGTATGTGAGTAATTTTTGAAACCTTCAAAGGTTAAGTTTTTACTGGAGAAGTAGAAGGGTTAACCCAAGTTAGACAGCACAAGTGATTCTTCATTTGGTTTGGTACTATTGATGCCGTGGCGGCAGGATATTGTTTGGGAGGAAAAGTGGAATTCTCCTGCCCTGGCGGAGAGAATTTATTCTCCATGATGTAATCTTTTTTCTATCAACATAACTGGGATAATTTTTCTGCTCAAATTCCAGCTGATTTTCGACATTACTTCATGCCTCTTTATGTCAAGCATTCAAGGGATTGTCTTGGCTTAGGACGTTTCTTTCGAACTTAGGGAAAGTAGGAGAAAAAAAAAAAAGAGAAGTTAAAAAAATTTCGCTCCTATTGTTTGAATGGGAGCGAAAGATGAGAGAAAATAAACAACTCAACTTTTGTGAATAGTAAAATTTCCCTTCCATTTTCCTCTCATTTTCTTTTCCCTCACTTTCCAGGTTCTAAACGAGATTTTGCTTCCTCCTCCCTTGGTTCGATTTCCATTGTCAACAACTCTTGGACCACATGAGTCACATCACCATCACGCATAAGCATCTAAAGATTCCCTTGCATCATGGCTTTTGGCAATTATGGAGCATACAAAACCAAAATTGAAAACAAAAAAATAAATGTCCTTGTGACAACTTGTACAAGAATCAAGGGATCCCCTCCACTCTTTTGCTCCTTTAATTCTTCTCCACAAAAAATTCTTCTCCCCAAATCATAAAGAATTCCCTATTCGATTTTTGACATAAAGATAGAGAATTAGATGCAAATCTTATCTCTTAGAGAATACATGAAAAAAAAGAAAAAAAAAAGGCCTTCCCTATAAATATGCAAAGCCCAGCTACAAGAGAGTGCAAACAACAGAACAAAGAACAAAAAAACAGAAACCAAAAACAATGTACGGAGGCTCTGACTACTTCAATCGCCAGCAGGGCTGGGACACCACCTCCTATGACTATCACTCTCATGTTTCAAGAATGGAGAGGATGCCGACCTTCATGCCTGACGTCCCGCACTACCCGAACGTCCACATGATCTTCAACACCAGACCCAAGGTGGCCGCGTATGAGGAAGTGAATGGGATTAACGGTAACCAACAACGACAGCAGGAACCTCCTGCTACGGAGACTCCTAAGAAAGTTAAGTTCGTCGAGCAAACGGTCGAGATGGAGAAGGACGGAGCGAAGCGTGAAGTTAGTAAGAAGAGCGTGGACGAGGATGTCGAGGGGTTCATCCAGCAGAGGCGCAAGAACTTCGAGCTTTGCAAGTGGGCTACCTTTAAACCTTGAAAATTTATAAAGATTTAGAGTACTCGGTTATGGGCAGGCAAATTATTTAGTATCTGGATGAAATAATGTTACAAGTGTGTGTTTAGTTAAATAAAACTGCCTGTCTTTGTTGTATTTGCTCAATCAAGTCCCTTGAAATGGTGTTTGTAATAAACTAATGGAATCTCGTATATTATCAATGAAATTTATATATTTAGATTTTAGATGTACTGGGGCAATCTCTTTGTTTCTTGTTTTGGTGGCCATGGTATTGATTTCTACCTGTAAAAAAATTGTACCCACCAATTAACTTCAACTGAATTCCATCTCTCTTTCACGTCGACGCGATAAAAACCCTGCCTCTAAACCGAACCTCGATGTTTCAAAGCATCAATCCAAGTTTTTGCATAGCCCTCTACCAAAAATGTGCAGAAGTATACCGGTGACATCCAACAATCCGGCAACCATTCAAATGGTTCAAATTTTTTTTTTTGGTAGGTTAAAGATTTATTGAACAAATCTGGGAATACAGGATCTAAGGTCATATCATACGCCAGAAAAACAAGAACCAACAACTACTAAACAGGTTCCCTGACAAACAAAGAGCACAACAAAGAGCAACATCAAAACAAAGCCGAACCCCTTGGACCAAAGACTCTACTACTAATGGGCCAAGTACTACAAATTATTCTATTAGCATCAGTTTCTTCTTATAGATCTCCAGGAGCTAATGACACTTCTAATACTATCATTCTCCACTCTTGTCACCACTTGAGTAGCAAGAGAGCTAATGCCTTGAAAAATTTGAGTGTTCCTCTCACGCCAAATATGTTTCAATTTTTATTGGCTCAAATCTACATAATTTTGATTTCGTAAGTATCATGCCATCCAAAAAAATGCTTGAACCAAAGGTTTGATATCTTCATGAAAATCCAACTTCTTTGCCATTGTGGACAGTTTCACTGTGACATTGATGAGGTTTAATTAGTGAGGTCTCAGCGCGGGTAGTTGTAAACTTCTCTGCAATTGCAACCTATTGTTTGCCCTTGAAGATACTAGCACTGAAACTTGGTGACGATTTCAAAACCAAACCATCATAAAACCCGTTTGAGATTGACAAAATCTTTTGGACATTCTGTTTTTTTAGGAGTTCCATAACCTGCATGCGCGTGCTTTCTTTGGCAGAAAACTGAATTGCTCCGAACATTTTGGTCTCATATTTTTGTGCCGAGACATGAGCAAAAATGCAGGAGGCTATCAAAGTTTCGAAGGCAGACATCAGTATCAGACAAGGGTTTTATCTGCAGTTGAACTCTTTTTCATATTTTTTGTTTGGCTTTCTTCCTCTCTGTGATATACATATGGCTGTCTCTGTGTGTGTGTGTTTGGTTTGTCGATCCTCGCAGAACAGGCTCGACAGTTTCTATCGCACACTTGGAGTAACTTTTTCGAAGCACATTTCAATAGCATTACATGGAATCTACCAAAACACTTTACAAATAATCGAACTGGAATATATAATATCCTTTGCAAGACTTGCTATCATGACCGAATAATTTTCGATCAGCTGTTAAGAACTTGAAGCGAAACTGTCTTATGATTTTGACAGCACAAGAGGGGAGCCAGAACTTTTTCGTCGTAGGGTCAAGAATTTCGAAAAAGTGCTTGGAGTAGGCTCAAAAGCGTAATACATTTTGCGTTATTGATTGATTTTGAATCATTTTTCAAGGGAAGAAACCCAAAAAGGGGAAAAAAAAAGAAAGAAAAGAAAAGAAAAGAAAAGAAAGAAGGAATGTTTTAACTTTAACCGGTAAGTGTGTGAAAATTGATTTAACATTAATCAGCATAAAGTTGCAGTGACTAACCAAAAAATGGATCAAAATTCAAGTAGTCTCCTCTTGTGGAACCTCAGCATCACTAAACCTACCCGAAGACATCCTGCCAAACAACTTCCTCAAGCTATTCTTACTCTCCTTCCGCCTCTTCCGGCTCAATCTCGAACTCTCCAACTCAGCCAACTGATCATGATCCATCACCAACCCTGTTTCTATCCTTTTCGAAAGGCTAACGATCTCGTAAGAGTCCAGCAGCGACTGCCCGAAGTCCCAGCGGACCCTGTGGTTGGGCACGGTCATATCCTTGGGCTTTTTCATGGCCTCGAGCTTGAACCGAGTGGGCTTCCTCTTGAAGTGTAACCGCAGGGCATCGAATTCACTAGACGTAGTCCTTGAACTGCCCGAATGCCCGTACCATGCCTGCGCCACAGCCTTGAGGATTTCGAGGTCGTGGTTGTGGACATTCTCTTCAACCTCTAGCTTATTCTTCATGGGTAATTCTTCCGGAGATTCAAAGGGAGAAGTAGTGAATGGACCATCTTATCTTAGGCAAATGAGAGCCTCACAATACTGCTGAGGTAAGGGGTTAAGGTTTTTTTTGACTATTTTGTATAGCTGTTTTCTGTCATCCTGTCTTTTTCGTGTACTAGATAGATATACTGGAAACTTGGAATTGGGCTGGACTGGAATGCGATAGAGGTTGCATTTTGGGTTGTTGGTTAGCAGACAAAGCAGCTAACAGTATTTAATTTCCGCTTGACCGAAAGAAGAAGAAGAAGCAGCTA
Organism: Rhododendron mucronatum var. ripense; assembly: GCA_019656295.1. Lineage (NCBI taxonomy): Eukaryota > Viridiplantae > Streptophyta > Magnoliopsida > Ericales > Ericaceae > Rhododendron > Rhododendron mucronatum. The sequence goes on from BPLT01000019.1 coordinate 261,517, forward strand.
ACAGTATTTCAGTAACTAAAATTAATTTGATTTGTTAAACAGAACTAATGTTTTGAAAGTAGAGTTCAAAATGATTAGACATACCAAAATGAGGTTTCTAATATTCTTTCCTGATGCAGATTAGATATTAGGAAAAAAATAGTAATTTATTACTACTAGTATTTTATTTTACGGCTTTAGTTTTAGTATTTTGTTAGGAATCTTATAACGTAGGATTGTTAACATAGAATTATAGGTTCTTAATTTAGGTTGAGTCAGTTTCCTATTTTATGTTTTCTTGCTTTACAAGAATTAGGGTTGCTTCCTAATAGTTTTATTCCTTTTTAATTCTAGGGTGGCTACTATATATTATATAGAAACATTGTAGCCATTAGGGTAAGGGGTTGTTTAATGATTCTATTAATGAAAATTGAGAGTTTTTCTCATTATCGTGCGTTTGTAGAGGGAGTACTTCTAGTTCATACTTATTCGTAATTGTCTTTGTTGTGCGTTATTTTTTTCAACATGCCTCCCAGAATCATTTCCACATAATTGCTAAACTAAAACTTTTTTTTTTTAATAATCGAATGTTGGGGGCAGCTTACGTGAACTTAAAGACAAAGGTATTGCTTGGTAACCTGAGGTTTTTAATATGCTAATGAGACCAAATTGTCAGTTTGAAATAAAAAACAGAATACATTAATTAAAAGGGAAACCTTGAAGCTAAGGCTACAAAATTAAACATGAAAGAAACCAAGAAAAACTTCCTAATTTAAGCTGTCATGGAAACATGCGTGTTGAGCCCTTCTTTTTTTTTATAATCAGCTGTTTGTGTCAGTTTACACACATCTCAATTAATTACTAAAAGACCAATATTTTGATACCCTTAGGCCCCGTTTGATAACCGGACTATGTCTTGGGATTGAACTACCAATCCCAAGGGCTTCCCAAACCTTGTTTGATAACTGGATTCTTACTTCGTTGGGAATCGGGATGAGTAGTGAGCTCCATAGGGGTATTAGTAATATCTCATGGGACTTGGTATTCGTAATGCAATCCCAACCCCTTCTCTTTATCAATCCCTTCTCATTCTTCTATCAATCCAATCCAATCCCATCATCTAATCTCATCTCAAACAAACATGATATTAATAATCTCATCATCTAATCTCATCCCAAACAAACATACTCATTATCAATCCCTTCTCATTACCAATCCCAATCCCATCTTCATCTTATGAATCTTATCCATCTATTACTGTTATCAAACGGGACCTTAGATCTTTACCACTTTAGCTAGTATTGGAAGGATGTAATAAATGATCCATATCGATCTTTACCATTTTAGTATTCGAAAATATTCTAAAACATAAAAATTCGTGAAAGCAAAGACCGAGAGTTGAAGTACAGAGCGGAGATCGAAAGCGGGAGCACAACTTAGGGGTGTAAATGAGAAACTTAGTCATTTACTAAATGAGCTTCTTTAATCGAGCCGAGCCTCCCTTAACGAGCCAAACTTGACTTGTTTACTAAACGAGCCGAGCCGAGCTCGCGAGCTACTCGGTTCATTTACCGCTGCACAACTGAGATTAGTACACATATACTTACTATTATATAGCTTCTCCCTTGCATATGGTCTAAACAAAACAAGACAAAACCCTGGTGCCATCTTCCCGCTCAATTTCAAAGAAACCCCCTTTCCCGTCTCCCTGCCTAGGGTTCCTCTCTCTCTCAATTTATCCCTTTTGACTCTGATTCGATGAGCACTCCAATGGAGATCTCTCTGCAGAACCCCGCCACCGGCGTCGACATTTCGGAGCATAACGGCGGCAACGCCTCCGAGCAAAACGGCGCCGTCACGGAGGCGGCAGTTCCCTCTCCTATTTTCAGCGAAGACAAATTTCTCGTCTCAGGTCACACACAATACGACCCCTCAGTTTTTACTCTTTTGTCGAATCATCTCATGATGCTTTGAAGCTTGAACCTTTTGACGTATTTTTGAACTTCAATTGCAGTTGAAGTTTGCTTAAAGCCCTCTAGCACAGCTCGAATCGAAGATGTTCGCTCATCTGTTGAGAGGTACGGACATACTTACATATATGTGCAGCAGTGGCGGATTCGGAAAACTTGACGTAAGGGCACTTTTCAATAATAATCTCGGAAAAAAAAAAAATACAGGTAGAGCACAACCAAATGCTCAGTATTACCAAATTTAAACATTTTTCACTATGCATAAAAAATTTTAGGGCACTCTTTTACAAAAAATTGGAAACGCGAGCACGGAAATTAAAACATTCTACACATGAAAGTTTAATTTTTGAAGATTGTAGTGGGGTGAATTCTAATGTAATTTTTCCCAAGGGACTAGTTGAAAATCCAGGGGTCCGCGGGACTCCCTGGTCTCTTCGGAGATCTGCCCCTGTTAATATCGCTTTTAGTTGATGATTATAGTCAGTATTGGATTGCCCCATGGGTTGGTTCTGGGATTATTGCATTGATTTCTGACACATTAGGTACTTGACGAAGAGTTCTGACAAATAGGATTTATTGCTGTGTAGAATGCTTGAAAATCGGAGTTTAAGTTATGTGGACGGTCCAGTTCCAGTGCCTCTGGACGATTCATTCCTCGTGGAGAATGTACAAAGAATCTGCATTTGTGACACGGGTGTGCTATTACCCTCCATAAAACTACAGTTTTTCTTTCATATGTTATTGGTTTTCTGTGGTTTGATTCTTCGTTGTTGCTCCTTTTTGTCTGACAAGTCTTAATTGTTGCTCATTGTAGATGAATGGGTGGAGAACCATGATATTCTTCTGTTCTGGCAAGTCAAACCTGTTGTACATGTCTTTCAGGTGGTTTTCTTTCTCCTTTGGTGCACCCTTGAGTGTAATCATGTGTTGTATGAGTCATTATTATATGCACTGTACTTTTTAATAGCATTAACTGAGAAAACTTGTTATAGTGGATTTGGAAATAAAAGGAATTTTTTAATCAGATGTGGTGGAAAGGAATCAGCTTTCTAGGTTCTCAAAATGATGAAAATTTCCATCTACTTTGGTGGATGTTGACCATTTTCGGTCATGGATCCTTTCAGAATGGTGGATCTCTGCTAACTTGCTTAAAGGAAAACTATAGCATGCCGAATTATACTTTAAGGGCATGTTTGTTTGCTGGATAAAAGAGGTGGGATTCAATTAGTTGTCTATCGGACCCGTTTATACCACATTTTGTCGTACAGTTTGATAATGAGATAGTGTGGCACCATGAAGGTAGGATAGCTTGAGAATTACATGGACTCTCCTATTTCTCCCACTGTACCTATGTCCAACTGATTTGACGTCGGTGTGTCGGTGGGGTTTGTCTGAAGCACTTACAAGAATCTAGGATCTAAGTTTAGAAAGGACTTAACATTTGCCCCTGCACGCAGCACCCACACCAGCTCTTGATATGTGTGGCCAAGTTCATTTAACATGTGATAACTAAGTTGAATGGAGGTGGGAGAGAAGAAATTCTACTGACAGAATTACCAAGCTTACGATGATTGCAGTCCAATCGAGTCCAAAGGAACATAAGACAGGATAGTACATATTGTCCTTCATCATATTTCGATCCATGTGCCAATGATAAGTGGCTAGAGTATTTGACTTTGTAATCTAAAACAATTAGGTATTGATAAGGTGCTTGGTTTTCCTGAAATGTAGCAGTTGTATGAGCTTTCTGTGCAAGTTTTTTGCTACATTTTAGGTTAAGTCCTAATTGATTGTTTCCATCTCAGCTTAGCGAGGAAGGACCATGTGAAGAACTTAGTGGAGATGGACAACATTCTACCTTTAATGAATGGATTCTTCCTGCAAAAGAATTCGATGGAATGTGGGACAGGTTTGCTTTGCATTTACTCTTTATCTTCCCATATGAACGGAGAAGTTTAGAAGCTTGATTCGTCCCATTTTCTTTTTGCAGCCTGATATACGAATCTGGTCTCAAGCAGAGGTTGTTGCGGTACGCAGCAAGTGCTTTGCTCTTTAGTGAAAAAGGTGTTGATCCTTTTCTTATATCATGGAACCGGTGAGGAACTTTCTGCTGATTCGATGAGTATTTGCAAACTAGATATCCTTTGCTGTTAAAGGACATGTTCTGCAAAAGTAAGGGTTAAAGATCTATGGTTCAGTTGCTAGAATTTTCTGTTCCTTCTTGTTCATATTTTTCCTGTTCCCTCTGTATTTGGCTTTGGGAACTTCCATGCTAGGTTCTGATAAATTTTTTGGTCATCAACTCGTTATTGTCATTAATCTCGGTAGCAGTGATTATCTTGTTTTAGACTTTTATGTGTATTATCAAGAATTGGTATTAATAGGGAAAAACCTCCTCAAAAGTCTTAAGCTTGACATTTAGCAGATGTAACTTTTTGATGAAGAAACTATCTAGGTATTTAGATTTGCGTAAGCACAAGTATTCATTGTATGCTGTGTAGTCAGGCCACAGGAAACGATAATTCTAAAAAAATGGGGATCTGCATACGGCAGGGGCCATGACGCTATAACATTTTTTTTCATGCTTAAATTGTAAAATGTAAACAATTAACATTCACCATAAACAGTAACCATAAGTAGTTTTAATATAATGGATGAGAAGCAATACTCTTCAAACAAAACAAAACATCCATATATTCAATGCAACTCAATTGCAAAGAAAACATCCATAGTATCATACTAATAAGCCAAAGAACTAACTAAATAACTGTCCAAATTTCAACTAGACCCAACTTCCATCACTTCATCATCACTATTGGCGTGGTCACCATCTCCATCATCCGTAAAGAGTCTAAAGACTATAACCTCCATGTTGGGTTGATCAAGTGAGAGGTTTGCAACCTCAAGCATCCCAACATCATCAAGTGAGGCTGATAAATAAAAAAACATCTTCAAGTGAGCCAAATTGGTCTCCGGTAATATCCCAAATTGTGGCCTTCTCCTTGATAAAAGACGTATATTGCTATACACCAAGTCATTTGGGGGTCGTTTTGTTCCTTTTCAATGAATGGATGGAGTATATACTCCAATTTCTCTCACAACATAAAGAAGAAGAAGGTTGAATGACAATCTTCAAGGCCAAACTTTGAAGAGTAGGGGCGGTTGCACCATGAGCAACCCACCAACTATGAGCATCTATATTCCACCTATCTTCAATAGATTAACGTTGGCAAATGGCCCCTCCTTGGTTGAGAAATTGGCATTCTCCATATTTGCTTTGGTACACTTCGTGGAATCATCAAAGTACCTTTTCAAGCAATTTTTTCTCTCATTTGTAACCTCCTCATCTTTGTGTGGAGGAACTCGCTTTGGATCCTCTTGAAGCCATATGTCACTATCAATGTTCTAAAAGTCGCTCGGCGTTCATCGCTCGGTTGACCACCTTCGAGCTTCAAGACCTATTGATAGCCAATTAATCGGCTTGTAGCAATTAGTCGGGTTTTTATTTATTTATATATAAATACTCCTCAATGACAACGCTTATAAAAAATTGAACATTCATCTATCAATCCATCAACATCAATTGTTTTTCAAATATGACATAGAAATCTCTTCTTTATAGAAAACTGTTAACATGATTATAACACCGGGACTGGGTATGGGCCATTCATTTATTAGTCACTTACCAATTATAGTAACTTTATTTATATACACCAAACAATACAACACTTCGTGTTAATATTTAATAAAAAATATTACTACACTTTGTTTCTTTAAAAAAAAAAAAAAAACTAATGTTCGAGGTCGGTGGAGACGTGGAGTGAGGAGATCTCGAATTTGAGAGAGAGAGAGAGAGAGAGAGAGAGAGAGAGGCGATAGGCAGCTCAGAGATCTCGTGTTTTAGGGTTTCACAGAGATATGGCCGGTGACTCCGAGATCGATTAATCGATGACTGGGTGTTGAACAAGCCCTAAAAACTGTGATTTGAAGCCCTTAAATTGGTATGAATATATAACAGTTAAACCCTTTGATTTTCCAAAATTATAAATTTTACCCCTATTAATCGCCGAATAGCCGACTAATCGCCCATTAACCGACTAATCGACTAATCGCCGCTAGACGCCGACCGACTAATCGCCGGTTATTCGCCGACTAACTCCGATTAACTTCCTGACCTACTGATTCAATCGCCTAGGCATTAATCTAATCGGTCAGGCCAAATTTCCGATTAATCGCCTATTAATCAGCGATTAAATCTTTCTTTTTGAACACTGGTCACTATCATACATAAATTGCAAAGTAAATCAATACTCCCCCTCCCTCCTTCCCAAATTGTTGTTTCTGTTTCTTTTTTGGGACCTCTCAAAAATTTGTCTATATTTCACAATCTATAATATTTTTGAAATCTTTGTTCAACAAAATTAATTGAGATCTATCAAACAAACAAAATCCATATAATATTTTTTACGATTTTGAAATCTTTGTTTAACAAAATTAATTTAGATCTATCAAACAAAATCTATATTGAATAGACAATTTTTTGAGAGGTCCCAAAAAGGAAACATGCACAACAATTTGGGACGGAGGGAGTAATTAAGAGGTTAATGGAATAAAGACTAACTTAGTGAAAATGGTCAATTATTTTGTAAGTTGTAACTACCTTGGATTTAGTGCATGCGCCAAGCAATGAACCGGTGTATTGTTCTTGTACCCACCCACAAGCATTTTATGAACAACTTTATAAAACTCCGACTCATCTTCTAATTGCTTCTTTTCGTGTTTGTAAATGGCATGCTTACACTTTCTCAATCATAGTGTCCCACATGTCATAAATCATGTGAAGAGTAGGCTTATCCAGTGGGGAAGCACTTAGATGTACGATAAGGGCGGAATTTTATTCAGCTGCAGCTACCGCATACGACAAGAACAAAAAGAAAACTCTTTCCTAAGTTATAAAGGTCCTTATGTGTCCATCTTTGATATCCTCTCCAAGGGTATCTCTAAATCACAATCCTGTAAACAAGAGCGTCCATCTCAGTTCACTTGAAAAATTTGTTCCTTTTTCTATTCTTCACTTTTCTCATCATCATCTAATTTGCCTTCTATTGGGCTAACAAAGAAAATTTAAGGATGAAAGATACCTACCTTTCAGGTCCTAGTTCAATTGACCATGGAATGTGTTTCACTTTTTGTTCATCTCATTCGCAGCATCATTCTTCTACATGGACCTCCTGGGACAGGAAAGACATCTTTGTGCAAAGCACTGGCTCAGAAACTATCTATACGCTTTAGCTCCAGGTTGTTCTTTGAATCCTTCTTTTTGTTTCCTGTATGTTTATAGAATTCTGTGGTTAGCATCCATGACATTTATCTGATACTAATTCAGCTCTGGATTTACATCTTTCCAATATCAGATACCCACAATGTCAACTGGTTGAAGTTAATGCGCATTCTTTGTTCAGTAAATGGTTTTCTGAAAGTGGCAAGTTGGTGGGTACAATTGCACTCAATTATTTGAGAAGTTCTTTCAGTTATTTTTAATTAACTTAATTGCATACTCTAACGCAATTTAAACAACAGAAGATATGATAGGGAATTATTTAATGCAATAGTTATTCGCATCCTTTTGACCTAGAAGTCCACTGCCCAATCAAAGGGTTGATGCCATGTGTGTTCTTGTATAGCCGAGTCAATATATATGTTAGGCATTGTGGCCTGATCACCTGCATTACCAGAGTTCAGTTCCTGTTGCTTATTGTTTCACTTGTAATTCTCAATCTTAGGTTGCGAAGCTTTTCCAAAAAATTCAGGAAATGGTTGAGGAAGAAAATAATCTGGTATTTGTTTTGATTGGTGAGTATGAACTGTCAGGGGTGGTCATTTTTTCTCTATTCTTTCCTATCTTAAAGTGCAATCACTTATTTGTGGCGACTCTGCAGATGAAGTCGAAAGCCTTGCTGCTGCGAGAAAGGCTGCCTTGTCCGGTTCTGAACCTTCAGACTCTATACGGGTACTTGCCTTTGCTTACTCAAGACAAAGTTGAACATTGAAATATGAATTACAATTTGTTTCATGAGTGCCATGTACTTGCTTACCTTTTTAACACTTGAAACGGTATGTGGTTTCTTAGGTTGTGAATGCTCTACTTACCCAGATGGACAAATTGAAATCCTCACCAAATGTGATAATTCTCACAACGTCCAATATCACTGCTGCTATTGGTAGGTCCATGAATATCAGATATACTGTTTATAAGTTAAATTGAACTCCAGATGTTTAAATTTGACTAGCTCTCCATTGTGGGTTTTCGGGTTGCAAATTGGCTATTCTTGTAGTATCCGCATTTCTCCCTAGATTTGATACATAGGCTCGGATACAAGTGTACTAAAGAAGAGCGTTCGAATTGAATGGAAGTCTTGACCAAAGACAGTATGACGTATGTCCTACTAGGCATATCAGACACAATTGTCTAATGTGGGACACGAGAACTTCACCATTTTAGAGTTCATGTAACATAGCTCCCCGAATCTCTCTTCTGCTGTGAACCAGCAGCAATGGAAACAGGTCATTGGCACATACATCAACCAGAGTTTGCCTATGTTAACCCATTTTTGGCTCTATTGAGCTGTACAATTGCTGCAGATGCCAGCATGTGGAAGCAAGACTGTCTTCTTGGACATTTGGACTGCAAAATCCAGTGATAGTAAATGTCTGCTATATCCACACAGATTTTCCTTCAGTATTGGTAGATGATATGGACGTAACGCGGATGAATGAATGGAGGGACAAGGTCATCTTGCTAATATTGGCGCATGAGCACATCTAGAATGTATCATTCATGCCAATCAAAAAAAAAAGAAAAAGAATGTATCATTCACCCTGCTATTTGTTGTGATGCAGATATAGCTTTTGTGGATCGTGCCGATATCAAAGCGTATGTAGGTCCTCCAACTCTTCAAGCGCGGTATGAAATACTAAGGTCCTGCTTGCAGGAACTGTTAAGAACAGGAATCTTATCAAATTCCCAGGTGATGTTCCTTGTGTCAGTAAAGATTGTGCAGGAAACTGGAACATATTTTTTTCTCACCAACAATGAATGCTTTAATACTTGAACTTTTGACGTTACTGACAAATCTCAGATCGTGTAGGATTGCAATGATATCATTCTTCCTAATTATGCTAGCTCAAAAGAGAAGTCAAATATGCCAACGACACACGACACTCAAGCCCCAACAGATCTTTCAAAACAACTCCTTGAAGCCGCGGAAGCCTGTGAGGTCCGAGACCAAGATTCTTTTCCCTATCCTTATGAGCAGTGAACTGAACAATTTTTAGTTACCAAAGAGGAATTGAAAATGTGTTAAACTGGAGATTATTTTTGTTTTTCTTTTCATTTCCAGGGGATGAGTGGCAGATCATTAAGAAAGCTTCCGTTCTTAGCACATGGGGCTTTTGCCAGTCCTTACAACTGTGACCCTGCCAAATTCTTGTGTGCAATGGTAGATACTGCTAGAAGAGAACGTTCGGAGCTGCCCGAGTAATGATCTCGATGCAGATTTCGCAAAATCTGGTGTATTGTTCATATCCAATGAATTATGATCGGAGGGTTGACTCGATGATCGGACAAATAGCTTTCGTCAGTGCAAGAAGCCCTGGCCAACGCATGTAATTTTGGCCGCAGGTAGTCATAAGTTGTAACAGTGTCAGTAACAGAGAGAAGTGAAGGGTGTAGCCCTCAAGGTTTTTTTTTTTTGGTAACGGATCTTGAAATTCAAATGCGTACAATTTAGTAATACCAAATTCCAAGGCATCCCTGAGTAGTATGTAGTCACGGTAACTGATCTTGCTGTAAAGTGGTTACTTTTCAAAATACTTGAGTAAAAGAAAAAAAAATCTAATTTTTTGAGTTCTCTCTTTGAGACGAATTAATAACCCATAAAATTTGGCGTAGAATTAACAAATGTGAAAAAAAATTCAAATAACGATAAAATTCTCAGATTTAAGTCAAGTTCAAGAGAAAGTTGGCCTCGTTCCAAAATGGGTTTAAGAACTTGTTTTTTGTCTAATAATAAGACGTGTTCTATAAAAGGGAAAATAAGTACTTATTTTTTAAGAAGTCAATTTCAAATTCAAAATCATGTGTTTATGCAAATAATTTTCTATCAATATGGATCTTGTTTAATAGATCTTATTGAGATCTTTAATACGGTATAAAAAAAATTGAAAAATTATTTTTCATTTATATTATTTTTGAGTTTAAAAATGTGAAATAAACTGTTTATTTAGGCTTTGTAAAACAACCTTTCTTATTTTTTTTTGAGAAGTTTCAAAATACGTACTTATTTTTTAAAAAGGTTTTTGGAACGGGGTGACCAGATTTAATGTCATCCAACCATAATTTAAGTGCAGAGGGATCTTAATAATAATTTCAAAAGCAAGGGGCAACAACCATTCATAAACTTTAGGGGAGGTGTTTGTATTTATCAGAAACTTCAGAGAGGTCAGTGAAATTTATGCTAACAAGACATATCACTTGCAATAAAAATAATAATAATTAATCCAGAACTTTTAGGTAGTTTAAAACTCTCTGAATTTGCTTTGCAAGTTTCCTGTCTTTGAAGCTTATTATTATACATTAAAGCCGAAAGCAACTAACTTTCGCATAATCAGAAATTGTAACTTATTAGTCATTCCTACTACTTAATGTATTACTACTTTGATTGAAACTCAATGGCATTTTACTCTGTGGGCTTTCACATGACAAAAGTCTAGAATCTAGATTCGAAGCCCACCGTTTGGAGGGGAAAAAAAAAGAAAATTAGTAAGAGAATGTTGACTTTTAGTAATTCAATGTTGCTAACATCAACTCACTAGCCACCGGATAATCTTGTTCAATTTTTAAAAAATTAAAAGTTTAAATGTATTTACCCACATATATCAACGCATTTTTTCCGGATAATTATACACCTGTCACAAATATAAATACATTTTTTGCATATTAACTACGGTTCCGGGATCCTGTAGGACGGTAGTGCCCTAATAGTTGAGGTTGCATTTTCCTTTGGTAATTTTCCTCACAAAAAAGAGTTCCTGTTTTAAGGGGCACGTATGAGAAGGGGGAAAAAAAGGAGGGGGCAAAGTGTATGCAAAAAAGACCACTTTTTGTAACGGGGGCCACCTTGATTGTCTTCCACGCGACGCGACGTTTCCTTCTTTCGATTTGGAAAAAAGACGGTGGTCCCGCCCGCACTTTAGTGTTCCCCAAAAAAACAGTTGGGGGCGTGCTTCTCGGTACACGTGTCAGTTCCTGTAACGCTAGGTGGCCTATTTGGTCCCGCAAATACATCGAGTGAAATGCTTCAGTGTAGCTTGCGCGCTGTGTTTCCGGTGGTTCTCTGATGGAATGGGCCGTTTGATTGAAATAGACTTTAATGTTGGTTCCACATAGTGGAATAGAGAACCAACATTGTGGAACCGAGCGGCCGATTGAATTAGTTTTGGATAAATAAAATATAGAGGGAGATAAGATAGTAGAGACAGGCCCCGGGCAGGGATAAACCCGCAAGTGGGCAGACTTGAGCAACCCCCGGCATGCATGGAGCAACTAAAAGACCAAAAAATCCATAAATATAGGAGTAAAAAATAATAAGAGCAACAAAGAAAAAAATTAGGAATATGTATAGTTTCCATCTAAAAGAAAATAAAAAGTTTCTTGAAATAAAAATAACAGTCATATTTATGAGGATGAGTTATTTAAAAACAATATGGTCGTAAGAAGTAAACAATATTTAATATGATCTTATTGGAAATATGATGTTTTTCAATGGTATGGGTTGTTCATCGAATTTTGTTGACTATATATACCGATCATAGTTGTCTCACAGCAGTTCATAAATGATACCCCCTAGCCAGATTAAATCATCCCAACAATAGAAAGGGACAAAGTAATCCGGATGTCAAAATTCTTGTCAAACCAAGACAAAAACGTCCAATTAAGCCCTCATTCGCTCAGATGCCCTCATCCGCCTGTCTAATCCATCATCTAATCAGGCCCAGAGAGAGTAATGTTAACGCAAGTGCAAAACAATAATTGAAAGCGAAGAGCTTTACTAGAGGAGATTATATGTCTAAACGTGAGTTTTTAGACCTCCACTGACAACAAATTATTTAGTTTGGAGAAAGCTCCAATTCTAGGGTGTTTTCTTTTGGCTCACAAGTCTTTTCTCTCTTATTTAAAAAAAAAAAAAAGCCATTCAAAATCTAGCGTGGAATCACGTAATTTGACTGGAATCAAGCATTAATTTTCATCTTATTGACCAACTATATATTTAGAACGTTGGCCCGGCCTACTCATTTGGTTACAACAATCATAAGTATGTTTTATTAGAAAAGGCGCTGTATCAATTTCTTGTTTTTCTTGGTTAGACCCACTTTCATGTTTTTTACTCATTATATTATAAGCTTTTCGTTTTGGGGAAAAAAAAAATGATACTGTACTTGAGACACACTCAAATTCGAGTAAAATTACGTCAAAGGTTTAATTTGAGCAAGAAGCGATTTTTTGCCAAGCGATTGGAAACTTACAATAACATATACATCATCAGAATTAAAGTTTGGTAATTAACCTATTTTGTGTTTAATTAGTCAACAATTTGAAGTATTTTTTCCCCATAACTTCTAATTTTTAAATTTCTTTCGCCAATATGAATTAACCAATAATCCACGAAACTTTCACATAAAAATAACAACCATTCAAAAAAAGATGGAAATAATACGAAAAATAGTCCACTAATTAAGTTAGGCCAAACACCAAAGTAAAATTTTGAAGTAATATTCAGTTTAATTGAAACAAATTAATGGATTCTATAGAGAGATTTTGATGTGCTTTTACTAGATTAAAATTGGACATCAGAGTTGGAGCAAGGAACTAGTAATGCCCTAACTCACCTTTTATTTTCTCAACAATACACTATGGGAGGAAAACGTTTCACACATCTATACTACATACCATAAGAATATAGTTACCTGAAATAAAACGGAACTCTCTCATTAACTCTAGCTCTCTCTTTCATGGAATTTTCTCATCTTTTTTATTCATTATTCTATACTTTTATAAAATGTAATATACTTTATTTTGCTTGAAAAAGAAACTAAGCTCAATCAATAACAAATACTCCTTAATAATACCTATCTCTTTTCTTCATTTCTTTTTTTTTTTTATTGTTGTGGAATTTTCTTAATTATTTTGCGAGAAAAATGGAATAAATTCCATGAGTTATACGCGTCATTCCATCGATGTACAGAATAACAAGGGAAAAAAAAGAGTTCCATTGATGTTTTTTTCGGCCCCCGTACATCAAACGGACAAAACGCTAGTACTATACACTTTGTATAGTGTCCTACTAGCTAGCTATTGCATTACACAAAATCCGAAATGATGAGTCCAAAGTTGATAATGTCGAAAGAAAGAGAGATTGGTTTGGTGATCTGCCAAACAAGTCAAGATATCATTGGACAATAAGATCGATCCCAAAAGATGTGTAACAATACCTATTAGCTCCTCCATATGCACAAGCTAGCTGGTCTGTGTGTGTGAATACCAATACAAACATGCATGCTGGCCAGCCTAACCCTTTTGAAACAGCTTTGAGCAAAAAAGAAAACAATCAAGATCCGGAAAAAAAAAAAAATTCAAACCCACAAATAAAGACCCTTTTGGAGGGAGAGAATATATTCTTTTTTCCACAAAAGCGTCCCAGCTTTAGGGCACCACGCTTTAACTTGCCTTCACACCAAAAAAAAAAAAAAAACACCACACCACACCACACCGACCCTCCACAAATCCATTGTTCATCTGGGTCAACTTGCACACACTTCGACTAACTCCAGGATTTTGAAGTTAACGCTTGAACGATTTTTTCGGATTAACTTTTTGACCTCCATGAGATTCGATCGATCGATCATGCAAACTCACGAAGAACAAGCGTTTATTTGTTTTTTCCCACTTGGCCAAACCCCTTGGATTTGTAGATTTCACTTATTTTCTCCCCACCCCACCCCACCCACTTTCATTTTCTCCTGTGCAAACGTGCCCTCTCACTTTGCATGCGGGAATATAAAGATTAACATCTTCCTCCTCCTCCACTCTGTATATGCGTGCACCACAATTTTGCTACTGCACTCACTCTCTCTCTCTCTCTCTCTCTCTCTCTCTCTCTCTCTCTCTCTCTATATATATATATATATATATATCTATGCAGCTTAAGAGTTGAGATCGATATTGCTGTAGTAGAGCATATTGCTTTAAGTTTGATCTTCACTTCTCTCACAAGATGAGTATTTTTGCACTTAAATCTGCAACAATATCATCAAGACCGAGAGCTGCTATGCAACGTAAGCCGGTATCGAGGCTTATAGCGATCTCCTCTCTATGTGATGCGAATGCGATGGGAGCAGGCTCTTCATCAAGTTATTCACTGGTGAATTTGGAGGCCTGTCTATCCGAAAGCCAAGCGCCATGAGATCGATCGATCGATGGAGGTCGTGGATATGCGAAAGGGGGAATCAAGCGGTCCTGGTCCGATCACTTTATCGTGTTATCGAGTAATTTCCTTTGTATGTGGAAACTTGTTTTTTCTTTCTTCATTTCGGAGTACTCTTGGACGTTTAATTTTGTTTGTAGCTCGTGACAAAATGTTCGTTTTGTTTTCATGGGAAATCCATGTTTCGGATTTTGAGGATAGTGTGTTTTTCATGTACCAGATCGAGTAGCGTTTATGTAATTTTGCAGAAAATAAGGTAGTTTTACAGGCGTAATTATATGTAGTAGTGTTGTTTGTTGATATATATTAATGGCTTCTTAATTTAAGACGAGAAGTATCCTAGAGCCGAACACATTTTTTTTTTATTTAAATAATTGAATGACGAGACCAATTTGTCCACACTTCGACTGATTTTGAAAACTTAAAGTTAACAACCGGCAAACGTACGGTGCAAACATTCTAGTAAACCAAATTAAAAGACATGCGTATTGAGCTGATGAGGAATTTAAAGATCGGCTGCGTCCATAGCTTAGTCCACTGATCTCCTCGATTTTACGTTACTAAGTTTTCATTGATCATAGGTAACAACTTTGATGCGAAATAAAGCAGCTTGTTATTGGAGGTTGGTTGGTCATGAGTCTGCTTCTTCACTCTTCAATAACTTTGCAATATTACCTCAGTCATTGTTTACGACAATCATTTTTCATGAATTAGAATTCATTTACAAGTAATTGGATTGGCATATTATGGGTTGTTCATGATATTGATGATCAAGCATGCCTCGCTCACCTAACTCTACATGAAAAATGAGGGTTCGATTCTCACCAGAATCGCGAATTCTTGATGTGATGGTTAATTGATACTCTTTGTACTATCCCTACTAGTACTATGCCGTTTAGCTATACTCGTTCTTCATCTTCTTAAAAGTAGGCTAGACATCTATATATCGAGTGAAAAAAAAAAAAAAACCCTCCAAAATTCAAGTGACATGATTCTCTCAGTCCCACATTTAAGGGCTAGCTACAACCCTACAGTTGCTTGACACAATTCATGCCATTAATTATGGGTGGAGCTGACTAATTAACTTCTCCATCGCAATGATTCAACTCAACGACATGTGTTATAGAGTACCTACGTATTGAAATTGAATGACTAAACACGTTCTCTTAAATAAAAGATCGATGCCATCCTATGTGGGGTCACTAGTCTTTGTCTCCTAAGCAGCTAACAGAAGTAAATGATGATGATAATATGTCTTTCTTGAACAATATGTCGCTAAGTAAATAGTTGAGATTATCACTTAGGCAAGGCCGCGTGGTACTATGAAAACGCTGAATAATTATTCGAATTGAATGACATCAAAATACTGTCGAATCGTTTTTCTACTATCTCTCCTAAAATCAATTGGAATTAGTGAAAACTTTAATTAAGTCTTTTATAGTATTCGATATCGCACCCGCATGTCTGCTTTTAGAGTGGTCTCAGGGATTGTCATTGTGTAATCAAATCCATAGGGGCACTCCGAACCCAACAATATTGTGTAACCAAATCCATAGGGGCACTCCGAGCCCATCAATCCCTCCCACACGATGATGCTCCCGCGACTCGAACCCATGACTTCTTGATTCTGATACTACTTGTCGGACCGCTTGTCCACCATCTCTCCTAAAACCAATTGGTGTTAGCGAAAGCCTCAATTAAGTTTTTTTATAACATTCGACATCGCACCCGCAGGTTAGGGATGGCAATTACCTCCGATCCGTCTCCACCTCTGACCTCCCCGCCCCGATCCGAGCGGGTATTCCCCGATCCGATAGGCAAACGGGGCGGGTATGGTATTTGCTTCCCCCGCCCTGTTTTAACCCGATCCGAACCCAATTATAGATATTTATATTTTTGTATGTATATGTCTAAATAAATTTCATTGTTTTGATATAATAAGAGCAATATACCAATTAATAAAACACTAATTTATGTCTTTTGTTTTTTTTTTTTTATTTCTATTTTTTTTCAACTCTCATCAATCATCAATATTTTGTTTTTTATCAAAATGCTCTAAAAAGAACAAAACTAGTCAAATTATTATGTGGAATGGGGACCCGATTTTTCCCCGACCCTGACACCTCCCCGATTTCTTCCGCTCCGACTCCGATCCGATATAAAACGGGGCGGGTTTGGGGAACGCTAAATTCGCCCCATTGCCATCCCTACCGTAGGCCTGTTTTTGGAATGGTCGTAGGAAGTGATATTGTGTAACCAAATCTGTGGTGGCACTTCGAACGCAACAAATACAAATCAAATGCGGGTACGTAGTTAAGCCACATGCAACAAAGCCTAAAGTCAAGGACAAATTAATCTAGAGGACCGGGCAGAGAGGCGACCATAAGTATCGGGAAAAATAACCTAATCTATATATCCATGGGTGGGATAAGTTTATCCCTATCAGCTGGAAAGATCAGTTAAAGCTGTTTGTCGCAAGACACCTTCATCAATCCATCCCCTTAATTTGTTCGTTCCCTTGTCTTGTTCTTGAATAGGTTTGTTGACTGAAGGAGTTTAGTACTGTTGTTGTGCCTAGTGATCTATAGACAGAATATTAACGAGGTAAATTAGCTTTCATTATTGTAATCATTCATGCATGTCTTTATTCTGTTTTGTAGGTGAATGATGCCATAAACTAAAAGGAGCTGTTTGGGCACTGTAATCAACGAATTGTTTGGTGCTATGGAAGCACCATTGCCCCACTAACAAAAAGATAACATGTGGTAGGAAAGTTATGCCCCCCTCATTTTTTTCTTCTGTTTTTCTAACTTCTAACTTTGACAGTATTTTGTTCATAAAAGAAGTATTATAACTCAGTATCTGCACCAGTTTACATACGTCTTGACTAATCTTTAAATGTTCAAGTTAATGACTGTACAAATCTCTAATGACACTCGATGAATTTTGGCTAATACTGAAAGTCAAATATAAGAGCTTAGATATATGGATAATTTTCTTAATTAATTATTTGCTCTTGCTCCCTTAATTTTGGGTGCCATATATACAAAAGAATAATTGTTCACCTTTTTATAGTATTGAGAATATCATTTGATTTGACATTATTCATAGAATCAACCATCGCGAATTATAGGCCCTACTTATTGTGACGGAATCTAGTTTTGCTTATAGAGGTGCCGAAATTTAAAAGTTAAAACCATGTAAAATAAACTAACAAAAACAAACTATATTTTCACTCAAAATAGTACTACATAAGTAGTTGTAATTCACACTCGCAAAACTGTTTTACTTGTATACATAGACACACAAATGACAAAATAAGAATGTTTGAATATATAACTCAACCAAATCAAAATAGAATTCGATGTTTTTTAAAGACATGAATATTTTGGAAGTCCAAATTTCTAGATTCCTTCCTTCCATGACTGTTTCTACTTCTGCTATATTTTAGAAGCCAATTTTTCAATCTCTTTGACTATTTTCCTCAAATGTTAGGAGTTCATTTAGTGTTTTTAATATATATAGAAGTACAAGAAGGGGATTATTAGGGTTGAGAAGGGGATTATTAGGGTTGAGAGCTTCTCTCTCTAGGGAGAGAGAATGCACTCCCTCGGTCATCCGACTTTCGCAGAATCATCCATATATCTAATATGGAGGTAATTTAAAGCTCTAATCAGAATTTTTCTTCTACAACGTCGTAGATCCAAGCTCAGCACCAACATCAGCACTGGAGAAACAAGATTTTCCAGTTATTGCATCTTGCAACAACAACTAGGTTGGACTGATTTAACCCAGAAAGGGGATCTCCCTGTTTAACCAGAGAAAGGAGATTTCCCACGCAAGTCTATCAGCAGAAGGGCTGAACTGGGTTCTTGGTGTGGGTTCCAGTCATCACCTGAGCCAACCTTCGAGCTTAACGGGTGAGGGGTTGATCTTCCAGAGCTGGGATGTATGTTCGAAGCTTCGAGCTCCACTCCAGGTATGATCGGGGCTTGTCAATCTCTCTGGCTCATACCAAACTTGAGGTAATCTTAGCTCAGTTTGGCCATTAAGATGTAAATCTGTTGATTTATTCATCACTTCTGCGTTTTATATTTCACACTTCGATCTGTTCATGCCGCTACATCGAGGACCGGTTAGATGTATGGCGATTGGAGCTCCATCTGTTACCGCTTTGGGTCTAGCCCATCTATTCCGTGAACTGATTTGCAAAAGATCTGGTTCAAAGAAGATGCCATTTATGGTGATTGCAATATCTGGCAGTACAGGGTCAGCTCTTTCACCGGCGACAGCGGCCTTGGAGTTGGGCTTCATTGAGCTTTTCGACCATGGTGGTGTCCCTTTTCTACTAGGGCCGGCCCAAGCTACTCTTGTGGAAGTCCAAAACTATCCTAGTCTCGGATTTTCGGCGACTACAATTTAAGGTAATGGACTCAAGATTCTGTATTCCATAAGGGATTTCAATCAGTAATTAGGGAAGTTTTGCTTCATGGTATATCTAGTTGTGGGTTTTGCAAACCCATGAGCTAGTTAGATTATCTGTTTACTGTTAAATTTGTTGCTGGACTATTGGGCCAGTGCACTAGTAGTATTTGAGATTTCAACTTAGATGCTGCAAACACCAATATCAGATTCATGCCCAGTTTAGCTACTGGGAACATTGCCCAATTTGGGGCTCATATGCTGTGCAACTTGTTGTGGAACTCCATTAAATCCTTGGTGCTTTGATTCGCTGACCTGGTTTTTAGCGCAGTGTGGTGTGTCTAAGGCTATCTTCGATTAAATTGGTGGTCGTGCTCTGATTGAAAACGGTAGCTTTGCGGGCTCATTGACTAGATTGGTGGTCGTGCACTGATTGAAAGGGGTAGCTTTGCGGATTGTCTTCGATTAAATTGGTAGTAGTGCACTAATTGAAAGGGCCAGCTTGGTTTCACCTGCGGTTTGAGTGGCCTCATTTCGGTGGTTATGCGTTATGTTTGGTTCTTGAACTGTCCTGCTTTTCGATTATAGCGAGCCTAGGGGATTTGGTTGAGGGTATAGTATAGTCTGGATGGAATGAGTGTGGTTTACAGGGTACTTGGGAGGATACTCTTGTCGGATGCCGTCATCTCTAGTTCGAGTCTCTTCTCGGTTCTTAGTTCCTCTGTCGTAGCTGTTCTTTTAATAGGGGGTATTATGCTTGTTCTCTGGGTTTGGTTGAAGTATTAGTATCTTGGTTTGTTTATCCCTTCTTTGGAGTCTGTGGTGATTGGTAGTTGGCTGAGAGCAAGCTGTTTTCTGGCAAGCCTTAAGCTTGGATGAGGGAGTATTAGGCTGGATAGAATGGGCGTGGTGTGCAAGGTGGGACTCTCTGTCTGATGCCATCATCTTTGGTTCGAGCCTCTTTTTGGTGCTTGTTTCTCTGTAATAGCTGTTTAGCTTCCTTTGATGCTGACTTACTAAATTGCTGATAGTCCTCAGTGATGGTTATCTTTTGGTCATTTCTGACCGTGACTATTTATCTTAGTTACTAGCCTAGTGGGATGTGCCAGATAATAATTCGCTTTCATATTATTACTTCTCGTACACCTACTTATCATACGCCGTTGAACTATCCGTTCGCTTAGATGGATAGTGCAATGAGGGTATGATCTCAACACTCATGACACATTTGTTATTTACTTTCTCTACTCTACTCTCTATGTGGGTTGTGCATGGTTATCACACTTTTTTCCATTTTTCTTCTTTTTTCTTTTCTTTTCCTCCTAGGGTATACCCCTTGTGGGTTGTTGTAGACACCCAATCTAGACTTCTGAATAATCTTTAAGTTTTACGATGATAAAATAAGGAAAGATATACTTTTAAGGCTTGAATTGTTGCCCCTTTGTTACTCCTCTAAATCTCAAGAAAACCTCTTTTCCAAACATTTAGGGTGGCCCCCGATTCAATTACAAAGAGAAAATTGCGTTTGCTTGGTCGAAAATAACTTTTTTCATGACACACTTATGGGAAAATGGGAACACATTTCAATGTACAAAACATCTTTTGAGTGAAACTAATTGGATTAGAAAGAGGACTCAACAAGCTTTCCTAAGCTTCAAATTACGCCCAAATCCGAGTTCAGAAGTGTCCGGAGCACCCTTGCGAAGTTCACTGTGCTGTGCTGTCTTGGAAAACTGCGTGGCATTTTAGCATTTCAGAAATGCAGCACGGCATATCAAAAAATTCAAAAAAAAATAACTCCACCGCATAGGATTTCAATACACCGCCCGGCATTTTGAAATTTGAAACACTAACAATAGGAGCGTCTGACAGATTCCCTTCCACGTCAGCAGAATATTTTGAGCATGTTTCTCGCATTTTTCGCCTTTGGGTGCACTCTAAGCATATTTTTGCCGATAAATACACTCATTCTCTTAGAGGAAAAGGAACCCTCTTAATTTTCTATCTACAACCTCTTACACCCATTACAATATATATCTCTCTCTATACATCAACCCACAAGTTGGGCTATTATTAAATCAATCTCAAATTGATCTCTCTCTCTCTCTCTCTCTCTCTCTCTCTACACTCATTTGATCACAAGTCTCTCAAGACTCAATCCAAATCAACCTCCATTCTTTATCTTCAAGTACATCCAAGTTTCGATCAAAACGTATAAACAAATTTCTTGGGCTAAGCCACGTTTAGCTTTGAGGGGAGCCGATCAATGCCCTTCTCGGTCTTTCTATACTGAGTTTGGGTCTCAAATGAGTTTTATATTCAAAAAGTACAACAAAAAAAAAAACAGTTTCTGCACTGAAATACGCTACATCGTGCGACGTTTTACAACACCGGCACGACGTAGTGTATTACGCCGTGCTTTATTTTATTTCTTGTACATACTCCTTGCTTTATTTTATTTCTTGTATATACTCCTTCTTATGTTATTCTGTTTAGTCTGTTTATTACTCTCTCCATTCCAAATTGATGCTCCGGTTCGGTCTCCAATATAATTTTTAAATTGTTAATATCTTTCAATCTACAATGAATTTTATGTATAATATGGATCTTATATGATAGATCTCAAAATTCATTGTAGATTGAAAGATATTAACAATTTAAAATTTGCATTGGAGACCGAATCGAACCATCAATTTGGAATGGAGGGAGTACTTTTCTGTGTGGGTACATTTCAGAATCAAGTTTCATGTTAAAAGTCATCTTTTTGACTTTATTAAATCTTTTAACACTTCGAAAAGCTTTTAACATTGCTTTACACGATGAGATCAACAAAATGGTCTTGTAAATCATTTTTCAGAGATTCGAAAAATATAAAAACTATTTTGTGGACCTATGATTTGTTTTACCATGGAAAAGCGAACTGGTTCTGAAATGTGTAGACTTGTATAACACACGGTGTTTTAGTGACACCGTGCGATGTATCCGATTCGTCGTGCGATATTTCATATAATATTGGCAGTCTGCTATAATGCTGTTATTTTATTTTATTTTTATATTGTTCATCAATTTCATACTGTACAATTCGCACCACAAGTACGCCAATGTATTATATATAACCCCATGTCATTTTCCCTTATATGTTTTCATCAAATTTAAAATTTTCAAATGATATTAAATCCCTGATTAAAAATGTTTAGTAAAGATTGATCTTTACCCGGCGAGCGGAGTTCTGTTTAACAAAATCTTTCCCGTTCGTAACGTAGCTCCTGAACCCAAAATCTCAATGTTTTCGCTATACCAAAAGCTTTTCTTTTCAAATCAAGCTATCGGTTTCTCGGGTTATCCATCTCAAAAATCCGGATGGTGACTCTTATTGGGCGCGCCTGTCAGGGAGCCCACAGTTGTACATTTAGTTAATATTTTTTAATTTCAAACTAATTTACCCAAATATATATATATATATATATATATATATATATATATATATATATATATAAAACAGAAGGATGTGGGGACAAGTTGTTGGAACGGCTTAGATTCATTTGATCCAAAGGCTGTAATGCATCCTCCCACTTCCGGTTGAGTGCCCATGATTTTCTCCTAAATCACACAAATACCAACCCCTTCGAATATGGATACGTAGTGCCGTAGGCACAGATTAACACTAATATATATATATATATATATATATATATATATAAGTAAAAGAGAACAAAACCCCCCAACTTATGGTGTTAGACCACAAAGATAGCCCATTAATAAAATGACTCAAGCGTTGAAGTATATAGTTTATCCGGTGGGGTAAATAGCTAAACAAGTGGTGCTCCTACTCTGTAGATCCGCCACTACCTATGTAACATATGATGGGTCGAATTATGTAGCGGGGACAAATGGACAGGTTGAAATTAAAGGGTTATGGGTCAAATATGAGCGGATTAAATATGAGTTAACAGTAAACGGGTTGCAACGGAACGGATTGAATATGGGTCAAGCTAAACCCAAACTTGCCCGACCCGACCCCCCCTTCCTTTTTCTTTCAATCTGGAGAATTCAGCATTTTAGATTCAGAAAGAAAAGACAATGCGCTTTCTTTTTTTCCCTCAATCTGTTCAAATAGTACTACTTTCAAATTCTAATTTTCATGTATATCTGCCACCTGTCCTAGCAATCCAACCGGTCCTAGTTTTTTTTTTTCATTTTCTTTTCTCCTAGCTTTTTTTTTTTTTTTTTGTCTTTATTCAATGTTTTTGGCATTTAAGTATTTATTTTACGTCAAGCTTTTGTGATATATTGATTCATTTCAATGAGAGGAATCGAGAAAAAAATTAAGATCGAAAAAATAGAAAAGAAACATAGTCTCATAATTTTTTGAAAAAAATGAAAATAAGCCAAAAAGACAGAATTTTTGTCTTATTTTTGCCGTTATTTAAAATGATTCTGAATTTTGATCATAACTTTTTATTTTTGGATTCCTCTCAACGAGACAAATCAAAAAATACAAAAATTTGATGCAAAATTAACAAATGCACAATTTGTTTTGGGAATGCAAAGAGAATAACTGAATAAGTGTGTGTCTATGTGACTTGTAAAAGTTTTGCTGGTTTCATTTCATTTGACCCAAAAGAAAATGTTTGGCTACTAAAAATGTGACCCCATTTTCTAAAAAAATTTGAAAATTCCTTTCCTGGGATCGGAGTAAAAGAACGAGAGGGAGAGAAAAGTGGGTTGTATGCTCTCCAGTCCAAAGCTACAGGAAATTAGATTCTCTCTGGGTCTTTCGTTTCAACTCATTTTAACCCACCTAAACCCATGTAAATATGGATTGATATAGATTCAACCCATATTAACCCATTATATAATATGGGCAGATTGAGTTGGGTTATAAATGGACAGATTGGGCAGGTTAAAAAAAACATGGGTTGAAATTGCCACATTTAGAATTATGTAAGGTGTGTGAGATGTCATAATGACTTCGGTGTCTCCGGTCATTTTGGGGACACCGTAACTTTTGGCATAACAAAACCATTATAAGCATAACCAAATTCATTACAAGCATAACCAAAACCATTATAAGTATAACCAAAACCATAATAAGGCATAACTTGATTGGTTATGCCTTGGTTGATTTTTGGTTATGCCTTGATTGATTTTTGGTTATGTCTTGGTTATGCCATGTTATGGTTCTATTATACTTGTAATGATTTTTGTTATGCTTCTAAGGGTTCTGTTATGCCAAAAATTACGGTATCCCCAAAATGACCGGGTACACCATAGCATCATCCTACATTAAGTGCCCAAATATATATGATTCATGAATGCAAAAATCCACTCTCTCCGTCTTATATTATTTGTCCATTTTGAAGAATCCAACTTTAATAAGAAAACACAACCATTGAAATTTTCAACTTTCCAAGAAGTGCCGGCCCCATTCAAATTAGACTTCGTCATTTCAGTTATTGAAACAAGGGTAAAAGACCAAACTCGTAAAACTTGTGTACTTTGATTTTTCAAAATGAACAGAAAAAATTGGGCAATGATTTTGGCACTCTACTTTTCGATAATCACACTCTAATATTTGTTTAGTGTCCTTTCTATGTGTATTTTGAATACTAAAAAACAAATATTAGAGTGCTGTTTTAAAAAAAAAAATGAAGTGCCAAAATCAATTATCCAAAAAATTTGGGATATCAAAAAGTCAAAGGGACGGACAAAATGGGCTTCAATAGTCTGGAAGCCCAGCAATGGTAGTGATCACCGGAACTGGGCTCGAATCAGTCCATTCACGCCCATTGGGCTATATTGCACTCCGTGTTTAAAATCTTAGTTGAATTACGACTGCGTAAATGCAAAAATCACAGTATAAAAAGCTTTATAGCATTAATGAAATGGACCTCGAGGGTCCGGTATTAATTAATAATTTTAATTTTTCATATATCGTCACTTGGGGCTTAAAAAAAGGTGAAAAAAGTAGAACTTAGTTAACTGTTAGTAGTTAAATTCGGTCAGCGAATATAAAATAATATCGACAAAATCTTAATTTTGTCGATGAAGTGGGCGCGTGGGACCCAAAAAAAATAAATAAAGCTATATTATACAAATCGTCATTTGCGAACTTTAAAAAAATAAATTTTATTAATTATGAGTTGAAATCCGACCACGTAAATAGTAGTAGAAAATACCATTTAAAAAGCCTAAAAGTATTAATGAAATGGGCCCTGTGGGACCATTATGCATTTAATTATAAGATCATTGTACATGAATCGAAGGTGATGGCGAAGGTATTATCTTGAATGTTATGGGGTGACCAATACAAATGACTTAGGCTCCGTTTCCGAAAGAAAAATTAGTACTTACGAGTATTTTTTAAAAGGTAATTTCAAACTCAATAATCATATGCTTACATAAATATTTTTCTATTAATATTGATCTTGTTTGATGGAGTAAATCTTATTGAGATCTTTTATATGGTGCAAAAAAATTGAGAAATTATTTTCCATTTAGATTATTTTTTAGTTTAAAAATACGAAATAAGTTCTTATTTTTTAAAAAGGTGTTATGAAATGAGGCCTTAGGAGATCGACATGCACCTACGATAATTAATTCTAGATAATACAACGAATTTAAACTAATTTTCCATTTTGAGGGCACTTAATAATCGCCAATGATTAAATTTAATAGTAGCATGTGATGATTGGCTATTTAGCACGCGTGTAGCACCTGCCGGAGACGAGTATAAGCATCCAGGTTTTGACCCTATTTACTTTTGAGTTTTTCACATAAATTTTGTCAACATATCGGCCAAACCAACAAATACACAAACAGTGAAGAACAATCAAGTACAAAGAAACATAAAATGGACACAAATTTTTATGTTTTCTAATCAATATAACACGTGTTGATATAAAGAAGAGTTTGGCTCTCATTTAAAAATTCCAACCTAATTGTTTCATTTCCCTCGTGGGTTTCAATTCCTTCATAAGCAAAGTCTCTCAATTTCTTCATTTCCCTCTTCCATTGTCGTCCCAAAAACTTCTTTTAATTTCCAATTTCCTCCTCTTTTTCCATTTTGCCTTTGGCTAAAGTCCCACCCAAAATCTTTTCAATGTCTTGGTCTTATGCCCTTTTTCTAGGTGTAACGCACCCTCCGCAGTCCGTATAATATTCCCTCCTTCACACCAAAGTAACCTTTGTCCGACGTGTTCCTTAATCGGCTTGCCTTTGTTTAGGTTGTCCATTTTAGGACTTCTACTTTTCATGAGTCGTTTTCAGCCACTTGCTTTACTTATATTCTTATACAAGTTGCCACACCACACAACTTTTTCATTTCCACATAATAATCGGTAGTCTGAATCCCTATTTACACGTACCTCAATTAATTTTAAAGTCATGAAGTTAACGAATTGGGAAAATTAAACTTCCGAAATTTATTTTGGTTGGCGGTGGAATCTAATCAAATTTGCGAACTTGAGAGAATGATTAAATCATTTATTTGCTATCATGCTCCCACCACACTAACCCCTGAATTTATTCCACAACTTTTCCTAATCAACTTCCCAAATGCTTTTCGATCGCCTTTCCTATGTTTCGCATTCACTTTATTTATGTCGCCATGTCCGTTGACTCAATGGTTAGCTAGTTTTGACCTTGTAACTGTGGAAATGACTTGACTTTGATTTTTCAAACTGGAAACGTAATGTACAAGTTTGCATATTTTGAGGGTTGAGAGACTCTCTGTCTGTTGGGTTGTGCCATGACAAGTGAAACTGGGATCATGAACGCTCAAAAAAAAACAAAAGGGAGTGCGAATGAGTATTTGCAAAAAAAATTGTTGAAGTGAATACATTAACAGTGATATGAGAAATAAGGACGGTGATTTTCGCACTCCATAAATAAAATCAATTCCCAATAAAAATTACTATGAGTTTTAGTGTAAAAAAATCACATGAGGATTCGCCCATCCTTGGAGAACCAATGATCTTAATTTTTTCGTAATTTCATGCATAGGCACCACAAGTTCGCCCATCCTTGGAGAACCAATGATCTTAATTTTTTCGTAATTTCATGCATAGGCACCACAAGTAGGAATAATTTAAGTATGAAATATTCACCATGAAAAAAATAATGAACAGCCTAAACACTCATATTTTCTGTTTTGATCGAACATAGAAAAGTATTGATAAAATAACAAAACATTGAAAAAAAAAAAGTTGATCCTGGCTAGTCTATTCAATTAATCCGAGCACCAACTTTAATATCAACTCATCCAATACATAGTTTTTATATTTGCAAAGTGACATCATTAATACGCAAGTCCTATTTTCTGATCATGCTTGGAGAAGTTTAAATTTTTTTTTTTTCTAACTATTGAAAATAAATGTTGGGATATTAATTGGGTAATTGTTTTACCGTTGAATCAACATTTCACGTAAGAGTGTTGTCATAAAGTTCTTGCTCCGTAATTTGCTCGCCATCTACTAAATGCTGCTAGCAATCAACAAAAGATTCGGAATTTTTGATTTTGTTCTACTGATATGACTATGTTGTCATTACCTTGAAAATCATATTAATGTTGTCATTAGACTCATTACTACTGTGTTGACGTAAACTTTATGATTTCCGTTCCCCCCCGCCAGCGCCCCCCACCCCCCCACCCCCCCCCCCCCCCCCCCCCCTCTCTCTCTATGTATGTATTTGAGTTTGTGAATTGAAGTTTCAAGTTTGCACTTTCTTTCTCCCTCCATCTTTTGCATCCAATAACTTGCACATGAATCGCGTATACCTTGGCACCTAAGTACGTATGTATATATGTTTTCGGGGCATTTTTTTTTTTTTTTACAAGACAAGAAATCTAATCTTACTCTTATCTTAATGAATTGGGATGGAATAAGTGAGGTTTTACCCTTCATCAAATACACAAGAGTACACGACGCTACTATTGAGCTACTACCCATTTGCTTTCTTGGCATTTATATTCAACTGATCTTTTGGGTTGAATTTGGACTTTGATTAGGGTACTGCATCAAAGACTAGAAATATGAATATGTATTACAGGTGTGCATACATGTGCACACAAACATGTTCGATCTCTAGGGTTTTTATTGAGGTTAGTGTCTTTCATTGAATTTTATAGTCAGATAGTTTTTTTTTTTAATTGAATTTTATTGTAAAATTAGTGTTTTTCAGTATAGTACTGACCTACTCGTAAAGTCAAATGGTATCGGATTCTCCATCTCATGTAGCAATTAATCATTCAAGATTTAACGTCAGAGCTTTTGAATATAATTTTCAAGTCCCACTTTTTACTAGCCCCAATGGTTGAATTTAGAGACACCAGGTGGGAATGGATGGAAATTCAATTTCTCTTGAATTTGAGCCCTTAAAGAATTACAGGGAAGCTTCAAACTAATAAGCAGCACAACAAAACGTTGAACACCAAAACGATCAAAGCAAGAGATTGAGGGGCTTAAGCAAGTTTAGGTACGACACGATCAGTCAAGTTAGTTACTTGTGTTTATCGGTTACCGTTCTAAAATGAAATTCTTCCCATGCCCGCTTTGATCTCTAAACATCTAGGCATATTGAAATCAATTGTGTACTACTACTAACTACTAAGAATTTTGTAAAAATATGTTCATTAATTACTAGGTGTATCTTTTACACTCAATTTAGATTTAACTTTCTCTATGTGCTTACCTGGTCCTCCCCTTTAAACAACTTTCGTAAAAGGTCTCACTGAAAAGGAAAAAGAATAACGAAACCCCACTTGTTCGCCGTTGAGTACTTGGGAAGTCTAAACTCCAACAACACCGAAAAAGAAGAACCCTTCTTCTATGGGAACCAACCAAAATGTGCAGGTGCACAAATCACAACATGAGGCCCACTCTCAATATGAGACTTACTTTGGGTCCCATATGAATAATCCGAATTTTTTAATAATTTTAAAATAATTTTTTAAAAGACATTAATTTATTTAGCTGAATAAGTGTAGGTGTTTGATTTAATCTTTTAATTTTTTTATTTAGATTGCAATGTTAGGAACACAATCTTAAAACACAATTACAGATACAACTGCGTTTAAAACCGTTTGATACACATGGTTTCACTTACATTGAACGACTCTGAATACAATTGTGTCTGAAAATTGTGTTTCTAAACTTTTTGAATTATTAATGGGAATTTTTTTTTTGGTCAAGCGGAAGTTCAATTATTAATAGGAATTGATAATGCCAAAACTCAATTATGGGCAGTTCAATTAAGAGTGTGATTTTGCCATTCTTTTTTTTTGTTAATATCACTCTTCTTTGTGTCTTTATTGATAATTTATTTTGTGATAAAAAGAAAATGAAAGGCAATAACAAAATCAAAATCAATTCTCTTCATTTATAGCCAAAACAAAGAATTTTTTTCTGGGCAGTTCATTTATGCTCAATTATGGCGGTGAGTGAGTATGACTAGGAAAGGGTTAGGGGTGACCCAATTTGTTCTTTGTCGTTTTCTCCACGTGTTGGCCATCTATCAACTTAAGGCTCTTGTTTGTCAGGGAAAAGCCTTTTTCTCCAATGTCTGTCAGACCCCTATTATACTGATATACCCCGTGTATATATATACACACCAACAATTTATAGACAACACACATTCCATATCATCATCAGCTCATATCAAGGGTCTCTCTCTCTCTCCCTCTATCTCTCTCTCTCTGAAAGGAAACCTGACCACCAGAGAAAGATTGAAGTTAGAAATGGAGGTGGACTCGTGGGCTTCAAGGGTTCAATCAGCTAAGCACCTCTCTGCTCTCCAAGCTGCCCGTCTCAACCACCACTCAGGTCTACTACATATCACAACATTTCATCACACACGTGCACACACACCCACCCCTATTTCTTGCAATTTCTTTAGACTATTGGTTTTTTGTGTTGTGAGACCAACTATATTTTTGAACCAGTATTTATTACCTGTATTTGTGAAGTAACTCTACTTATGTACTAAAGGGTCTGTTTCCTGATAAAAAAGAGAAAAAGGGTCTGTTTGGAACATGAGGAAAGGAAGAGAAAAATGTTAGTAAGAAAGAAAGTGAGGAAGAAAATATAGAGAAAAATTTACTGTGCTTAATATTTTTTTGTTCTTTTCTTCTCGATTTGAGGAAGGGAAGAGAAAATTTGGTAGTTTTCCCTTCTCTTCTGGTAGATTTCACAACCTGGGTTTGAAGATTTCCGGGTAAAATCTTATTGGTGTTGTGGGTTCGATACAAACCAATACATAATCGCACGAAGAATAATCAAGCAGGAAAGAAAGCAGGACGAAAGTTTTACATGATCTCCAATTGGGTAATTGGGTATGCAGTAAAAAGGGGGGGAAAAAAGGTACAGATTACAAGCGAATAGCACATTATACAGCCGAGGTTTTATATCACCAATTACCGTAGTTATTGTTATAACTATTTAGGTTGAACCCGGTGTAGTCAACAAAGTGGTAAACCAAGTCCGAGTCAGAATTGGGTTTCGGTTTTGGACCTGTATTGGCTTGTTTGATTGTTGATTTCTGATGTGTATTTTGGGTATCAATTCTCATTGAGTAACCCAACTGTTATTTAGTGTTACTTATGTAGTCTATTAATTGATTAGGATTTTAATCTTGAGAAGCTTGGGTACAAGTTACAACTCACCGACTCGAACTTTGATCTTGTTTCCTGTTTTGTTCATATAGTTTCACTTGTGAATTGTCAGTGACTATGAAATGAGACATTTTTGTCTTGATAGAGCGGGGAATTTATGGTGTCAGTTCTGACTTTGCACTTGAGTTTGCTTTTCTGTCTACCATTTAGCGGCCTAAGGTTTCTTGTGGCTTAGGCTAAACACCACAAGGGCCTATTCTATTGTGGGGTGTCGGGTGTGTGTGGGTGGGGGCCCTGGGGGGGCGCCCTTTACAAGAAGCAATTTTTGGTGGGCCTTAGGCAATAGACTAGGACCTAGTTTGCCAAATAGTTGAGCCCTCTCGGGCTGGCTTGACTTGTAATATGCTATGTTATAGCTCTTCTTTTAGGAACATTGCTCTTCTGTATGACTGTTATGTGATTCGTATAGGTTACAAATCTTATATATTCACGT
Organism: Rhododendron mucronatum var. ripense; assembly: GCA_019656295.1. Classification (NCBI taxonomy): domain Eukaryota; kingdom Viridiplantae; phylum Streptophyta; class Magnoliopsida; order Ericales; family Ericaceae; genus Rhododendron; species Rhododendron mucronatum. The sequence goes on from BPLT01000019.1 coordinate 292,534, forward strand.
CTATCTCAGACTGTTTCTTGTTTGAAACAGATAATCATTTGAACATGGATGGTTCAGAAGGGGAGGATGACTCGAGAGCTTACTTTCCGTGTCCTTTTTGTTATGTGGAGATTGAACTTCACGGTCTGTGCAGTCATTTGCAGGAAGAGCACTGCTTTGACTTAAAAAATGCGGTACTGTATTTATTTGCGTTTGACTACTCTTTAACTCTGTAGTTTCAGTCTTTTGTTCTGTTTTCAACACATGGTATTGGTTATCATTTGTTGTTTTACATCCAGCACAGACAAAACACCAGTCATTGTGCCAGTCATATCTTCGCTGCATCTAGAGGAAGATATGATTGGCTAACATTTCGGCGCACAAAACATATCACTCAACTTTTTTGAATCTGATGATTTTAATCACTTTGGTGTTTTTGTTTCAGGTTTGTCCTTTATGTGCTGCAAATCTAGGGAAAGACCCAATTGGGCATTTTACGGTGCAGCATTCTCATTCAGTGAAGGTGTTATTAACAAAACTTTGATCTTTGAATTCTTCAAAAATTTCAACTTTGTCTTTAACAATGATATGTTATTTGCAGAGGCGGAAAAAGACTCAAAAGCCGGGCTTTTGGAGTAATAGTTCCACAATGCTGGGAAAGGACTTCAGAGAACTAAGTTCATTTCTTGGTTCAAGTTCAATAAGTGGGAGAGAAAATGTGCATGACTCTGCTCCTGATCCGCTCCTCTCAACGTTTATATGTAATGTACCATTTTCAGACCCTAAATGTACCCAAGAAGATGGATGTGCTAGTACTGCTGCTGCCTCAACCACTTCTGATGTGCCAAGGTACTTTTCTTCTGAACCAATGTAACTTCTCTCATTAGTATAAGTATTGCTAAGTAGTTGGTGATGTACTACGTTACAAACGGTTACATGCTTCCATTTACGGCATGAAATGCTATAAAGAGCCTTGTAAACACCACTAAATGGATAATACGAAGATATGTTTTGGTGTTATAAATATTCCGAAGTGTCTTGGTGTGCTGGACATGGGAGTTAGACGAATCCTACACTTGGACAGTACCCACGTGTGAAGCCAATATCCGAGTCCATCCAACATAGCTCATGTGCTATTAACTACGGAAGAACTAAATCTTGAAACTTGTGTTTGTCAAACGTTGCTGGTATAGGTGTTCATGGATTTAGAGAAATTATATTGAACCGAGAACCATGAAGCCAAGATAGGGAAGGTCATCATGAATTGATTATAGTTGTTAACACATGACTGGCCAAGCTAGTAAATGTCTACTTCTAGGAAGAGAGTTGAATTATCAGTTTAGAAAAACCATATGTAAACCATGTGGATCACATAACTTGTCACTGAGAAGACTTGAGGACTCTAGGCATGAATGAGTATGTTGTCATTTGTCAGAGTTTTGAGCCACTATTTTGTAATTAGTGTATAGTTGTGTTACAGCATAGATTTAGCCTAGGTTGGATCATTTTGTTTGTTTTGTAATTTCTGAAAAGGTGGAGTTTATTGGTCTTCTGGCTTTACGTTGTTAATTTGAGGTTATTTGAGGCTATCCTTATATCCCCTTGACACTATCTCGCACTTACCAGTCCCAAAAATGAAAAAAAGAAAATTTAATGTACTTCTGATGACTTTGGACAGCTGTCATTTGACAGTCAAGCTCTGGTCGAAGGTTATAACAATAAGAAATAGAGATTTCTGATTAAAAGTGGAAACTTTATAAATGTGGTATTTGAAGAATTTATACAGAAAAGAACGTAGCAACCTTGAATGTTTGCTGAGGATGTGATGCGTACAAGCTGAACTTAGAGAACTTTTATGCAATGATTTGTCTGCTGAAATCTGAGCAAAGTACTTGCTTTCATGTTCGTAAAGTAACTTTTAGCTGTGATTTTTCTTAAAAATGCATTGTTGTCTCTACTTTTGGCCTGAAGATTTACAAAGTTTTTCTGGTATTTAGTGTTTCTACAGAAGAAGTATGGTATATAACAAATTGTAAAAGTCCCACAGAAAGTCTGCTATTAGTGGTGCTTATTGGAGAGTGTAGCTGTGATAAGAACAATAAGATGGAGCAATATCAATACAAGTACAATAAGGCTAGGAAACCAAAACAATTGACTGGCACAAACTGTAGATAGAAGAAGGAAAAATCCTTTGTAGTGGTGTGGCCAAGTGCAAAATGATCTGAATTGGACCAGGTTAAAAGTGTACATACTAAACACACCGTGATCTCAACATTGAAGATATTTTTTTGCCTTTTATCGTATTTTTTGGTAACTCGCACCTTCAACATTACCTTTGTATCTCTAGAGGATGTGACAATGATGCAAGGCGCATCTCGCAGTCGCTCTCCTTAACACAATATTCACCCCTACAAATCCAACGAAATTAATGTGCACTAGGTTGCTTGCGAATCGCCTCCAGGAACCTCAAGCCCAGAATTCTGATTGAATTCGGCCCTTCCAATTTAGCTTGAATTATGGGCTTCATTGTATCTTGGAGGCTATTTGCTATCAACTTGGCTCACACCAATTTCGTAGGAATTGGTAGGGGCAAATATTGTCTCATAGGAAGCGATTGTCTAATGCCTCTTCATGCGCAGCCTCATCTTCTTCTACAGATTCTAAACAAACAACCTCTGCCCTAAGCTATGTTCTTGTTCATACTATATTATACTGTTCCTAACATTCCTCCAGGCTCCAATTAGGCTAACAAGGTTGTGACTGTGGACTACTTGTCCTTAACCTGATTCAAGGCAGCATTTCAAAAAAAAAAAAAACCTGATTCAAGGCAGCTGTATAATTTTAGTTGTTATTCATTTTCTAGTAACTGCTGAAGGATATGAATATCTGTTACTCCTCTATAAATTTTATTTTGACAGAATGATTCCTACATCTTATTTGATGAATATCTTAGTTTGCCCTCGGCTTATGCCCCACACTTTGTCACCCCATTCCTTTAGAAGATTGACTTGGAGGGCTGGAAAGCTTGAACAAATAGTCTTTAGGTCACACCCCACCCCACCAAGTTTTCATTCAGTACGTGGCAAACGTGGAAGAGATTTTATTGCCTGTGTGGCAACATACCATAAGTTCCTTGAAGCCTATATTTGAATGCCCCTAATCTAGAAAGACTAGAAATAGTAATGGGATTCTGGATTCTAGAAACTAAATAGCCATTTGTCTCATGCTTGAGCTAGTCCAATTCCAATGTTTGAATAAACTGAAGTTTTTTTTTTTTTTTTTTGGGGTGTGTGGTGGATTTCAATATTCTCTAACTAGTTTCCTCAAGAAGAGAGATTAAATGGAAGGAAAAGAATGTCTCTGTCTGCCCTCTGCAGTCTTGGTTCTTTGGTTATAAAGACTAAAGAGTAACATTTTTTAGAGAAGTGGCTATGGGGCTCCCGCCCCAACTCCATTTTGTAGGAGAGTCGGAAGAAGCTTTCCATCTGACCATACGGGCTGGACTTACAAGACGATTGTTGTTGCCTGAATCTCAGGCCTGTTACGGATGCTGTAGGAGTCTGCTACCGTAATGCTTAAAAGATTAGGACTTCTGACCAGAGCAAAATATACTTATTAAGAAGGCTTCATTGCATCTTATGAATACTATGATTTTGACGTTCTTTTTTTTGTTTTTCTCCTTTTCTGATTGGTCTGGGAATGCAAGGTTACATGGAGCATGGAATTAGATGCATCAAATTTCTTGCGATGGTGATTCCGGTTTGGATAGATTGCCAAGAATAACTTTCCTATCCCGATTCCCTCCAACATTGGATTGTGGAGATCTGGATTCATATTCTTATCCTCCTAGATTCCTATTATCTAACTCGATTCCAAGGAGTAAATTTTAGTGATACGAGGTTGCAAAAAGGATGAAATGGTAAAACAAGAATGAACTAACGCATAAAAAATGCAATGGCAGAGATGATGATACGACCTTTATCTATTTGTGCAGTACTGTGGCAGTTAAGCCGGATGAGTTTCGAGAAGAGGAATATGAAGAGAAAATGCAGAGAGCCGAATTCTTTCAACAGCTGGTCATCTCAACCATTTTCTAGGAGCTGAACCACAACTTTCTGGATTTAGAGGTTGGTTGCTAACTCAGAAGAAGAGACTTTTGCCCTGATGGATTATTAGCTAGTACTTTCTGCAAAAGAACTCCAGAAAGTATCCTTGTTGAGTACTAGTAGTGGCCAAGAATAGGCTATATGCATATCTGCCATTCTTCCACTATATGCCTCTTCGTTGCCACGGATAGCCACTACGTATATCTGTGATCAGCCAATTTGTCTGCAGATCGGGTTATGTGTCTAATATATGTATTTATCTTGAAGGAACTGTAACGAACCTTTTAAAGTAATTAGTATTGGATTACAGCAGTTAAAACTTGTGCCCATTGGTGTGCGTGTGCGCGCGCGCGCGCCTGTGTGATCCGGTAGATTGCCCCTTCAGATGGTAAAATCATGCAAGCTGACTGAAATGTTGGATATAACACTCTTCCGGTTTAGCAAGTGCGCATATGTTATATGCACAGTTTCAGGGACCAATCCCAAAATCCACAATTCTAGGACACTACCAGAAAAACATTTTGTATCTAGCAGCAACCTGTGCGATGCACTGGGTTTACAATGTAATTCTGTGTCATTGACTCCATGGACGAACCCAGTAAGAGCTCCATTCTTAGCTACATTTTTGCCAAGTTCATAATGCTCTCGCTCTATTTTTTTCAAGGTTATGATTCGATTTAACAGAATGATACTAGAATGAAGGAGTTGAGTTTTGTTCACCTCCCACTTAAGAGGGTGAACATTACCCTCCTTCCTATTGGGTGAAATGATGTGGACCCCACTACAAAGTGATGTAATGTTTACCCAAAAATGTATTGCATGGTAAGCATGATATCACTTTGTAACGGAGTCCATACCATTTCAACCAATGAGAGAGAGCAAAATGTTCACAAAATTGCACTCTTCTGGAGCCATTTCGATGGAATGCCAATTTGAAGGGGTTCTTCATTAGAAGTATAAGCAAATTTGGCCATTCGTCCATCACTGTTAAGCTTTAACGAAAAGGGTAATCAGTTAGTTCATCTCTCTCACTGTGGATGGATATGTGGATTCAGATCCTCTATGGAGGATTTCTCTCCATTGTTAGAGTGGAGCCACCACATAATAAGGGAGGGAATTGGACCGCTCCTTGATCGCATAGGAGGCTTCGTTTTTCAATCTCCCCGCAAAAAAAGGCCACTTAATTAATTCGCATGATAGGCCTTTGTGCTCCCACTCTCGAGTTGCGAGTTTGTCCTAATTCTTTCTAAATTCGTAGGGAAAATTTAAAAAAAGCTTTTGAACTTTTAAAAATTTTACAAAGAAACAACTAGACTAACTAATGACAAAAATACACCTGAACTTACTATTACGTTAACAAAAAAACTCTCACCATCCAATTCCGTTAATTTGTAATGAATGGAGCTAATAGAAGGCACTAACCTTCATTCTTTTTTTCTTTTTTTTTTTACTTCAAAAAATTACTTTTAACTTTTTTAAGTGATAAATAAATATACAATAATCTTTTTTCCTTACTATTTTTAAAAATTATTTTAACCCCATTTTTTACTATTTACAAAAATAACCCTTCTTTTTTTTTTTTTTACTTTCAAATTTGACCTTTCCCCCTCCTCTCTCTCTCCCCCTTGTTTTTTTTTTTCCAGAAATTCGACCTCACACCACCACCAATCAACCTCACAATTAGTCGCCAAAGCCTTAATCCTAATTTCAGAATTTTGAAATTACTTTTTTTTTGGGGAGATGATTTTCCCTCTCCCTTTTTTGATAACTACACTCCCATTTTTTCTTTTAGCAAAAAAAATTCACACTTTCAATACTAAAAAACAAAAAAAGAGTGTGGCTATCAAAAAGGAGGGTGAAAATCATTCCCTTTTTTAACCTTCATTTAATTTTTTTACTTTTAACTCTTTCTTTTTTAGTAATGAACAAATATGCAATAAAAAAATTTTTCCCGTACTTCAGATATGCTATTTGGTATCCGGGGTGATAACATATCCGCCCCTTATATCCCGTCGGCAATTGGGCCGAAAAGTAGAAAGATTACTGCCTAAAAGTAACCACTTGAGCCATCAAGACAACGTTTAAAAAACTCACTTGACACATCCAGTTTAGCAACCTTGAGTCTGCAGCCAATACTCCTACACAGTTCGCCAGAGTCTTATAATTATTGATGCTAATCAAAAAGAATAGAACATGGTTAATTAGGATCACAGCACTGGTAAACCATCTTCTTCCCATTGCCCCACTAGTGTTCACATTGGACCCTGAATAGTGTTGTATCCACTCATTGGCATGTCGTTTCCGTATGTTGTTTCAATTAAGCTAGGAAAAGAAAACATCACAAAACACTTCTGAAACATTTCGAAGGGGTAGCCAGAAACAGTGTAAAATGCATATATATTCGAGAGTACATGAAAATGGCATTTATGGATGCAAATGGCATTGTTGGATATACCTAATAAGTGTCTCAACAACTCTACATTTCAGTATGTTTAGTACAACTTGCATGTTTCGGTATTCCCCTACTGAAGCTGCGGCAACTGCTCTAGTACGCAGACACCTAGAAATTTCATAAAGAGGCACCACACGGAGGAGTTCAAACCTACACCAAGATGGTGTGTGTAAACTGGGACCTAGTGCAGAGACACAAAGGAACAATCAAAGCGCAAGCTAACAAATGTTAACCCATCCAAAGATGAGACCCGATGAGAACCTATTCTACCATATGCACAAAGTAGAAGCCAAACAAGAATACTGCCTTAACTTTGACTTACGAGGCTTAAATTAGTCTGGTCTGTAGAACAAGATGCCATCGAAGCAATGTAGCAGACAAAATCCATTATCAGAAGGATACGAACAGTAAAATGAAAGGCTGCATATATTCAGCTAATTTTACATGCTAAAATCCAACGCCAGACATACAATTTCCATTAGTTTGGAATTAGATAACCCATATCCTCATCATAACTTCTAATGTCGTAAGTTCCGGATATAAACTAGCAAACTTGCAAGGAAGCTGTCTTATTGGGATAATTCTTCATATTTCTAGTTTTGCGGCTTTTGCCTACATTTGCACGATAAAAAAAGGTTCACATAACCTTACTTGACTCAAATAGTTGAGAGCTAGTTTGCCACATTTAATCTTCCCTCTACATTGCCCCATAAACCAATGCAATGGTTTGGAGTAGAAGCCATTGCATTTCAACCTCCCAACAAAAGTATGCATTTCATATCCAGAGCACAGAACTGCACTCCGTATCAGTATTTCGATCTTTGAAACCATAAAACTTAGATTGGGAGGAAATAACCATGGGCATCATTCCAAAATGCAAGTAAAGGGTATGAAAGTTTGGTGGTCTATAGCTCAACAACATCTGAGTCAATGAGCGGGAAAAGTAATCACATTACATCATGACTAAAATCCGTCCGACTAAAACTAGCAACTGGGACATACAGCCAAAGATAAAAACTTTCGGAAATGTGAAATCATATAACATTGGGATTGCATTTAAGTTAATAGAAACATTGGAAAAATGAGAATAATGAAGAAGTACTCATACTGAGTTGGGGTTTGTGCTCATTCAATAATGGACTGAATAACTCCAGCTCCAACAGTCTTCCCCCCTTCTCTGATAGCAAACCTCATCCCTTGCTCGCACGCCACAGGCATTATAAGCTCAACCACCATCTTGACACGGTCACCCGGCATAACCATCTTCGACTCCTCATCCTTATCGTTCATGATAGCAGTCACTTTCCCCGTCACATCAGTAGTCCTAAAAAAGAACTGCGGCCTATACCCTGCGAAAAAGGGCGAATGCCTCCCACCCTCTTCCTTCTTCAACACATAAACTATGGCCGAAAACTTGGTATGGGGAGTAATACTCCCAGGCTTAGCCAAAACCATCCCTCTCTGAATATCAATCCTTTGTATCCCTCTCAACAACAGCCCCACATTATCCCCAGCCATAGCTTCATCCAGAAGTTTCTGAAACATCTCAACCCCGGTCACAATCGAGCTCCTAGTATCCTTCAAACCGACAATATCAACTGTTTCTCCGACCTTAATCGTCCCTCTCTCGACCCTTCCCGTGGCCACGGTCCCACGACCCGTAATTGAGAAAACATCCTCAACAGCTAATAAAAACGGCAATTCAGTCTGTCTTTGCGGGATAGGGATATACTCATCAACAGAATCCATTAACTTATAAATCTTGTCAACCCATTCATTTTCCCCTCTTTTGATACTAGGGTTTGCCGTCAAAGCCTCTAAAGCTAAAAGTGCTGAGCCAGAAATAATAGGCACGTCATCACCAGGGAACTCATAAGAAGACAAAAGATCACGCACTTCTAACTCAACCAATTCAAGCAACTCCTCATCATCTACTTGATCTTGCTTGTTAAGGAAAACAACCATGTTAGGAACACCCACCTGTGTTTTTTTTATCAGCAAAAGATACCTTCATTATCACAAAGATCAGATAAAATCTATACAATAGGCAAATAAAATCAATGAGGGAGCTCAAAAGAGAACACAAGAAGCCTACGCCTAATGCAGCTACTCGCAAAATCGCAAACTACCCCTCCACCTCTCGAATTTTTACAATTAAGCAAGAAAAAACTGAGAGAGCTTCAAGTAGTGCACAAGTCACAAGACCCTTCTAATGCTGCTACTCGCAAAATCTCAAACAACCCCTCCACCTCTCGAAACCTAAATTTTTCATGGGCAAGAAAAAGAATTGAGGGAGTTTCAAAGAGTACACAGGACTCTTCTAATGCTGCTACAAACAAAACATCAAACCACCCCTCCTCTGCCTTCGATTTTTCTATAATTAGGCTAGAAAAAAGCATCAAGAGAGCCTCAAAGAATAAACAAGACTTGTAATGCTACTCCTAAAATATCAAACTATCCCTAGGCCTCTCGAGTCTCTATTGTTTATAATTAGGCAAGAAAAAGCTTGAAAGAGCACAAAGACTCCTCAATGCTGCTACTCCCAAAATCTCAAACTAACTCTCTATCTCTCAATTTTTTGTAATTAGGCAAGAAAAAGAGTACACAAGGTTCTTCAACACTGCTACTCGCAAAATCTCAAACTACCCCCTCTATCTCTCTTGATTTTTTCCGACTTAGGCAAGAAAAAGCATTTGAGAGAGCTTGAAAGAGTACACAAGGTTCTTCAACACTGCTACTCGCAAAATCTCAAACTACCCCTTTATCTCTCTCATTTTTTTTCCCGAATTAGGCAAGAAAAAGCATTTAGAGAGCTTCACAAGCCTATTCTAATGCTGCTAGTCGCAAAATCTAAAAATATCCCTCCGCCTCTGAATTTTTTCATAATCGAACAGCTAAATGAAACAAACACCAACAGAAACCTAACATAATACTTGACACACAAACCAAAAAAAAAAAACCCAAGAAAAAACACACACCTGCTTGGCAAGGAGAATGTGTTCTTTAGTCTGGGGCATGGGTCCGTCCGCGCCCGAGACGACCAAGATGGCGCCGTCCATCTGCGCGGCGCCGGTGATCATGTTCTTGACGTAGTCGGCGTGTCCAGGGCAGTCCACGTGGGCGTAGTGCCGGTTCGCAGTCTCGTACTCGACGGTGGCGGTGTTGATGGTGATGCCGCGGGCGCGCTCCTCGGGGGCGGCGTCGATCTCGTCGTACTTCTTGGGGGCGGAGTTACCGTTGGCGGCGAGGGCCATGGTGAGGGCGGCGGTGAGGGTCGTCTTTCCGTGGTCGACGTGGCCGATGGTGCCGATGTTGAGGTGGGGCTTATTACGCTCGAACTTGCCCCTCGCCGCCCGAATAGTGAAGGAGCGGCGGGATAGGGTTGGTGGTGGGTATGTCAAGAAAGTGGTGGAGGCGAAGGAAAGGGTTTTTAAGTTGGTGGGTTTGGGAAGGAGAGTGGCAGCGGCGGAGGAGGGTTGGGAAGGTGAGTAGTGAAGTGGGTATATGAGTTTTGGTGAAGTGGTGGTCGCTGAAATTGCCATGGTTGGGTTGGGTAGGTTGAGAGAGAGAGAGAGAGAGAGGGGATTAGGGATTGGGTGGATGAGGGGGCAGAGAGAGAGAGAGAGAGAGAGAGAGAGAGAGGGGTTGGGTTATCCCTTCCAACACTGGAAGACAAGAACCTCATACGGGTTCCATATCTATCCACCCATTTCTACCTCGTAGATTACGCTGACCATGGGTACCATGAAATTTCTGTGCAATCGAGTTGATTTCCCCTCAAATTCTGTTTTACCGAGGAATTGGAGTAGTATGTATTTTGAGTCGTTATAAGATAGTGTGAAATGGAGTATTATGACAGAGGAGTAAACGAGTTACCAGCCGAGCTTTATCGTGTTTGAGTTCGGTTTATTTACTAAATTAGCTAAAAACTCGAACTTGAGTTGAGTTTTTAAGTTTTAAGCCGGCCTAAAACTTGAGCTCAAATTGATTACTGGACAAGTCGATCCTTAACGAATCGAGCCACGAGTTGTTCATAAGTAGTTTTGTTCGTTTGCAACCTATACAAGAATTTATTTATGTTCTACAAATTTTATCGATTCCATTGGCCGAAAACGCACCAGGGAATTGAACTCGGTACGTTGAGAGTTGATTTGTGGTTGTCCACACTGTGCCCTAGCAAATTGATGAAGCGTGAAATAATCGTGATAACAGGAGACGATATCACTAATCATGTGAAAAAATCGCCAATACAGTAGGGGATGAGATGGTTTCTTAATGACCTTGAAGGGAAATTCCCTAATCTTATTCAGTTATTGTGACTTCTATTTAGTTGGTAGATTACACAAGACGGTGTCACTGTTGCACTCAATATTTCTTGCTGATATTTTATTTTGTTTGGGCAATTGCATTGTGTCACATTTACGGTTAGACCATGTGAGATTTCAGCTCAATATGTGTTCTCTATAAATTCCACCCGGGCGGTTTTCCGGCTTTGAGCTCTTTGTAACACGACCATATGATAATTACATCTTATTAACCTCTCCTATGCTTGAATTCATCAATTCAAACCACAACCACAGCAGATCTTAGAAAAAGCTGAAGACAAATTCTCATCAAATAATTCATGTGCCTGCTCTGCATGACAAAATAACATACTACAAGAATTCTCTGATATACTATAACACAGTGCACAAACCGGAAGAACATCCGCAAAAATAACACAACCGTAATTCAACCCAGATATGCAAAAACAGATACGACGATAACAACAGAACTCATATAGTTCCCAATCATTGAGGGTATGGACATAAGATGATTGAAGACAGACTTAATTTTTGACAATATGCAAAAAAAAAAAACAAATCTTACCTATAAAAGTTTGCTTCGGATTCCTGCCCCAGCAGAAACAATTTCTTGGAATTGACAGCAGAAGACAAGAATTGTTTTAAATTGTAGCGAGAATCATCGAAGTTAAAATGGAAACAGAGAAAATACTCAATCTGGGGATCACAAGTTGGCCGTCTCTGGCACTCACATAATATCCATAAATGGAATTTTATAAACTTTTCTTCCTGCAGATTCAAATTCATAGATTTGCAGCCCATTCATACCCTGCAAAGCTAAATGAACTTACATCAAAGTATCCGAATCACTCGAGACTCACAGCACCTGATGGTTCATTTGCAGGCGTACACACGCACTCTGTTTACAAGCATTTATTCTCCTCTATCGTTGGCTAGTCGTGCATGCTCATTATGCGCAGACATGTGTATTACTCGTACGATGGGAAAAACCGGGTTCAAATCATTGGGACAGATAGGTACATATAATTCTCGCACAACGAAGTTGAGTAAGATGCTTAGCAAGAATCAAACCAATGCTCCGCGAAATCAGCTAACCATTTGGCTGGTAATCTTCTATATGCACCTTTACAGTATGTAAAAAAGGACATACCCAGTGCACGGAGCTCATGCATGTGTCGTCTAGGGAGGGGTTGATGTATGCAGCCTTACCCCTTCCATATATCAAAATAAACGCACGTGTATATATGCACACACACACACACACCCCTATGTTCATGTATTTCGCAATAATCAAATTGCTCGAATATACTCTTGGAAAACAAAGTGATCATGTGTACGGACAACAGGAAATAATTCTATTCATTGGCAGCTGAAACAAATTTATCTAAAGGTTTAAATATCACTTTCCCATTTTCCTTCTAAGGCTCGAACTGTCCGAGCTCAAAGGAACAAGCTTTACAACAGTTCTTTACTCACAAGTAGATGTCCATAAGCAGGTGCTCTGAGAGATTTCAATAGCTTACACTATAGCACTGTAGCAAATTGGATGTGGGGCTTATAATCAAGAAATGAAAGCAGTAAATGATAACTTCTTTCAACATAAACTTCTTAAAGCAGTCATGTAAGAGCAAATAGATTTCGTTGACAACCAATATTTGCCAAAATAAAAGGTGACATGCCCAAAAGAGTTAACTGCATTGTACCACTCGTAGGTCATAACTGATTTCAATACCCATGAAAAACTTCCGCCATTAGTAGTAAATTCAACAGCAATGGAGAAACACAGAACACAACAAACCTATTACTAATAGGCATGGGGCAAAAACTTCATGCAAAGCACACCCAACATTAGATTCCATTCTTACCCATCCAAACACGAAACAAAAACGAAAAAGAGATTGCATTCTAAAGGGAAAGGTCGGTACAACTGTGGTTAACTGGTCTAAAGAATACATGCCCTCCACAGGGAAAACAAATGAAATACCACAAAGTTCAAAACTTAATTTATGTCAGCAGGCAAAATTTTGAAGGAAATTTGTGTTTCCTGTTTGCTAATACAAGGACTATGAACCGTATGTACAAGTATAAACTTCTTCAAAATTTGACGACTTGTATCAACCATGAATAAATGTACAAACACATTATCCTTGTGTATGGACACGACAACTAAATGTGCAAACTGCAGATGAAATTTATGGCTTCGGGCGAGAACATCTCACCTCGGCAGCGGCATGCAATTGTCTGCCTTTCCATGAAGAGGATCAGGCTGCTTCCTATGAAAGAGATTTATCAAGCAAGATTAGCACAAGCATAAAATTTCTCCCCACGCTATAATTTACATCATGGTACACTCCCAAAATCACAGCAATACCCATGCCAAATCACAGCAATACCCATGCCAAATGTGGTGTGTTCCTTTACAAACTTCTTTATTTGTAGATCCAAATATACAGTTTCAAGCCACCAACTCCTCCCTACTTTGCCACCGTGGAAATATCTAGGGTTTGTGGAATATCAACTTTTTGAGCATGAGAAGGGTGATTGCAACATTCGATTAAGTATCCACAGGTCAAACCTTCCATCTTTGAAAAGGACCCTTAATTAGCAGAATTCCCAGTTGTGCAGTGCATCTAACTATGCATTTTGTAGTCAGAAATCTTCAGCTTACAAATTTTTATTACTTGGTGACGTATTGCTGGAGGATTTTCCTTCAAGAGATCTAATACAGCCAACTCATGCTTCCTCTTCAGTTCATCTAGCTCTTGTTGCTGTTCAGTCAACAGATGCTCAAGTTTCTCCACAATGATTCTAACATCATCCGAGTGAACAGCACTTAATGTTTCATTGTTCCCTCCCAATGCACGTGGTCCACTGCCAAAAAGAAAATCTCTATTGCTGTTACTTTCGTCAACTGGTGAAATAGTGGACAGAGCAGTTTCTTTTTTGTTCCAATTATCATGGACCATGTACTCATCCTTTTGCGGTTCAAGTGAAACATAATTTGAATCCCCATGTCTAAAGTCACTAGGACACTGTTCATTTTCACCAATCCCAGTATGTTTAGTGCTTGGTGAATCTTCAAGAGACAAGTTCAAAGGGCCAAACTTTATGGGAGAATTACCATCTACCCCTTTGGGTGAATCTGACCAGTACTTTCGACCAGAAGGAAGACGTTCCAACACAAGATTAACAGAAGGGATAGTAAAATCACTTGTCGAAGGAGAGGCATCATTCTTAGCTTCAGAGCAACTGATGTCAGATGCTGCAACTTGATTATTGACATCATTAATAGAAAGTTCTGCGGGTGCCCAGTCAGGGATATAAGAACGAATTTCTGAGTCAATCATCGAAGCAATAGTTGATACATCTTGATCCGTTAGGTCCAGCTCCTCAACCATTTCACTTGCAACAGTGAGTGCTGTATCGAACTCAGTATCAAATGGGAAGTGGATATTCCGAAAATGACCTGGACCCATGTGGAGACGTTAGTAACGAATCTATAGAAGCCAATAAGTATATTGTTTTCTTGAAAGGAAACAACAAAGACCAAGGACCTGTTTCTTTATCTGGATCAATTTAAATCAAAATATCGCATTGGACTATCATCGAAGAGGACAATCGATCTCATGTTCTCTGGAAAATTTTGCAGCTAGAATTAAACATCCGTCGGGTATTATATCCTAAAAAACATGGGATATACAATACCTTGGGCCTTGGGCATGTGGTATTGTTATCCTTCACTATTAATCGAATGGGATCATAGTTGTTAAAAATCTACAATACATGTACGATTTGTATCATCTCCTTCAAAGAACGATACGTATCTCACCTTATATCCTTTTTGTATAGAAATCCTACGATATGATCGCGTATCCTACAATTTATACGCGTATCTTAATTCGGTACACATCCTATGATTACTTATTGGGAAAAAGTCGGACTTTATTTCAGGAAGCAGAATCCCAAATGCATTTATCTAAGTTGTTTGATCTAATTATGGTATCTTTCAAACCATTTGACAGAAAGCTTAGTTGTAGGAACCTTCTACTATGCCCACGTTTCTTCGACGGAAACGCGTTTCCGCGTTCCCGTCGACGGAAACTCCAAGAAACTCGTCCCAATGACGATGGAAACTCGTTCCTTACCTATACGGAAACTTACACCCAAAAAACGGTTGAGAGACTTACGATTCAAGCTACAATTGGTACCCTTAAAGTGGTTTTGTACTTGTTGGTGTGCACATCTGATCTTAACCTTCTAGAGTCATACTAATGCCTTTAACTTTTATGCCTACTTAATATGCACAAGAGCTCTATTGTGTAATCATATGCTACAATAAAAATGTTGAAATATAACTAGAAACAATTTTAATGTAATATTTTCTGTGGTAGAATAATATTTTTATATTGACATTTAACAATATAAAATTCCAAAATATATTTATAATTTTAATAATTTTTCCTAACCGCTCCCAATGGCGCTCCCACACTTCTATGATCATCCGCTCCCCCGTCCCCGCTCCCGCTTCGTGTAACTAAGATAGAAAGTCAACCCCAATGCATGACTTGTATAGAAGAAAGAACCATACTTTGATTGTGTTTTGCCTGACTTTTCTTTCCCTAACAAAGGGAACATAAAGCCTTAATGTAATAGACTCTGGCTGAGAAACTTGAAATTCATGTAGCCGACCCCAATTGATTGGGGCATAAGGCTCGGTTTGGTTTGGTTTTGGAGCATGTTTGTTTGGCTAGTCTAATAATGAAGAGATATGTAATCCCATCCAGTGTTTTCAAATCGGGATACGTATCGTGTATGGTTTAGTTGGACAAGATTTTTTAAAAAGGGGGAGCAAGAGTGGAGAAAGAGAATATTTGAATTACAGTAAACTTTTTTTTGGCTTGATACAAAATGGCTAGTACCTATCCCTAAATATGCTACTCTATGGAAGACTCTAGTACACAAGTGACTAATTCTCACAAAAAAACTCTAGATGTTTTACAAGGATATTCTAGAGCTTCTAGAGTTAGATGTTTTAGAGTTTCTAAAAACTAGATATTACAATCTTCTTCAATAATATCTTCCATGTTGGGTTTTGACAATTAGAACTTTGTCAATTAGACTTGTTTAAACTTAACTTTCTTGTGCAAAAATACTAGATTTAGTTTATACTTCAACAACATTAATCATAATTAATATACAGTTAAAAAGTAGATACACCTAATAACACCAACCAACTATTCTTACTTAGAAAAAAAAAATTTCTCCAAAGGAAAGAAAATAAAAACAGACAACCTGTGGAATCTGCTATTCTTAGTTTCAGACATATAGTGTTCATGTCCTTCATTTGACCCTCTACAGTGAAGTCTCGACTTCCCTCTGGCATAGGGTCCTTCAAATCTGACAATTTGTTTCTGTCAGAAACTAGAAAAGAGCAACAGGGAAGCATCAATTTTAACTGCTTTTGAAAGTTTACCTGCATTATCAGCATACGGTGGTAGGGGTTGGCCAATTATTTCATTATCTTCATTAAACTGGAGAAAAGGATCCGTAAGAAGTTCCTTTGCAGGCAACCGGTCAGAGACTTCAGCAATACATTTTTCTATAAAAGCTCTGACTCCAAGATCCTTTACTTTTGCCAATGATGCTGGCTTAATTCCCTTCAAAAGCAAAAGGAGGAGGATAACAAAAGCCACTCTACTAGTTCAAGGGATAACTTGTCAATGATACTTAACACCAAATCAAATACGTGATCATGGCCGCATAAATATTGAAATTTAACAAGAGGGAAAGGAGGAGGAAAAAAGAAGAAAAATACTACTGGTACAATAAATTCTCTACACTAAGATCAAGATTCAAATGAATATCCAAAAACCAACCCGGGCCAACTTCTCAAATGAAGAACAAATCCAGGTATTTTGCTTCAAATCAAACCAATGAACCGATGTAATAGATTACACTCATAGCCCATTTATGCTAAATTTTCGTGCGCGCGCGCACAATATAGAGGGCAGAACACAAAAGCATATAATAGTACAACAAAGAGCCAAATACAATTGTGTGGTTAGGTTGGATTGTATGAACATACTGGGAACTGATTGTAAGTCAGCCCTAAATTTGCGCCTTTTTAGCAATCATATGTTGTTCAACCAGCACATGTATCGTACGTCCAAAGACTTGGATTGCCAAGTTATTTCAATTGTAGTAACATAAAATGAAAATGGTGCATTCTGATCATCCTCGAACCATTGGTATTTTTTAGGGACATAAAGTCAAATACACTCGCAACATATGGCCAATTAGATATCGTAGGCATTGGTCAGTCTGCCTTCCTATGGTTGGATAATGGGCACACTTTGGGGCCATTGAAGAGAAGGTTTGTCATCTATAACTAGGGGAGACCTATTAATACTAAAGTGGAGTCCATCAGTGCATGGAAATGGCCTCGAAGTTGGAATTCTGACACCCAGGAAAGAATGACAGTCTATTAGGTGTATACATGAATAATCAATGAGAAATACATGCCTTCCCTTGGTCCAAATGTACAATGTCGGTTAGTAAAAAGGGCTAGCTTTTTTATGTTTTCCCTTTTACCAAGTGGAAACTCATATAATGGAAATTGGCATATCCGGTGCTTCAACAAATAAACCATAATCCAAAAATACTTTTCTCACTGCAGGGATTTTCTTAGAGACTCTGAACTCTACAAGGTGGCAAGTGTGAAATCTAAATTTCCAAGATGAATTAGACACATGTGAAAAGGATGGTTTGATGGAGCAAAAAGGTAATTGTGAAGAAATCACAAATGCCTTACTGATGTCACTTTCTTGTATATTTGAGCAGCATTCGAACATTCAACATACGGGTACTCAAAGGTCACCAGTTCCAGCAAGCACATACCAAATGCATAAATATCTACTAGCTCATTGTATTCCTCCTCATAAAGCTCTGGTGCCATGAACTCGGGAGTACCTAATTTCACATTTACAAAACATTATTCCACCTTCCGCGAAACATTCCAAGGCATCCAATCCCAAAAGAATGCAAACTCAAAAGAAAATAAGTCCTTACCAATGACACTATGAGCTGAACGAGCTTGATGAAGAATTGCAGCGAGTCCCAAGTCTCCAATCTTCACCTCGCCTTGGTTTCCATTCACGAAAATATTATCACACTTTAGGTCACGATGGATTACAGGTGGGTCATGGCTATGAAGATAGAAAAGGCCCTCCAAGATCTGCCTGGACCATTTCTTCAACGCCCTTAAATCAACGTGCTTATGTTTCTTCCGATATCTACGCACAAACCAATAAATACATAAAAAGGAATCCACTAAGAATACCAGGTTGGAAAAACAATAGTTGGAGATAAGACAACAGTATAAGTAACATACTGCCGCAATGTCCCAGAAGTGAAAATCTCGGTAATGAAGTTGATATTATCCCTTTTCATGTCCACCCATGAGTTGTAAAATTTGATGATATTCTTGTGCTTGAGAGTCTTGAGCAAATTAACTTCTGAATACAGTCGATCCACATCCTCAGAATTCCGCAAGAGATCTGCGACCTTAACTTGATTCCAGGCTACTTCAATTCCTTCCAATTCATCAAATGCTCTATATCTAAATGCCCATAACTTAGGTCAAGGATAGCCAACAAACATGCGCATCAACTCCGTCTCAAACGTACAAATACACTGCACTAGGGGTGTTTGCTGCCTGCAGCTTATGACATTTTTTGGTCTCAGAAGTCGTTTTAATTTGTTTGTCACAGCTTCTGCTTTTAGTTAACTGGCCAAAACAGCTTAAAAATTCTGTTTCTTTAAAAACCTCAACTTTAATTCTCTGGCTTTGCTTTTCACTGATCACATTCTACCATAAGTCCACCTACAACAAACACCCACTAGGCCAAACTTCCAACAAAAAATCTTCATAAAGGATACACCTTTTTGAACGCCCCTTTACCAAGAACCTCTTTATACTGCAAATTGTTTCAGAATAATCCCAAATGAGAACAACATTCATGGAATCTCAACACTATCATCAAGTATCAAATAACACAACAAACGAAACTTGAATACATATTCATAAATGCACACCCACACACTGAGGTGTCTATCTATATACATATGGTATTTATATTTATGCACTAACCCGTCCATATCGACCGGACGGGTCGATCTCGACGAACTCGGTGTCAGAATCCTCCGGGTCCGGTTCAGACGACGAGTCAGGGGGCATTCTCTGAGCAGAATAGGGGGGAATCAGAGTATAAGGTAACCAAAATTGCTGTGTACAACCAGATCAGCTTCCAATTCGGGTCGAAAATTTGATCCGAAATTTGCGGGCATGGACTAAATGTTTCAGGCGTGTAGGTATCAGGGGATTCAAATGTGTAGAAAGGTAAGAATTCCAGAGAGAGAGAGAGAGAGGGAAGCTGAAGCGTGCGAGGAAGGGAAGCGTGCGGCGGGCTGAGAGAATGAGGGGGCCAGGGCAGATACGCTAACTGGCTGTGACTCACTGACTATTTCCATCCCCATACTATGGCCGCAGAGGTGCTAGAGGTACAGCAGCAGCTGTACAGACAGCTTGCACAAATCCGTTTTGGATCCGATTTGGGTCCAACAAAGATGATTGAAACTGTTCATTTTGTTCAAAATTTATTTTTTAGGGTTTTTGTAAAAAATCATCTCAATCCGATATCGGTAAGGATGTTTACGAATCATCCAACTTTGTTTCCTCTAAAAAACAAATTTCGAACAAAATGAACGACTCCGATCATCTTTGTTGAACCCAAATCAAGTCCAAAACGGATCTGTGCAAGCTGTTTGTACAGCTATTGTTGTACTCATATCATTAAACGAGCCGATGCTACATTGTTGAAATTCATTTGTAACTGACCTCAAGACGAACTTAATGAAAATTTGATGAGTCAAGTTTGTCTAGATTTGAGTTAAACTCGAACTTATGAATTTTAACGAGCCGATAATATCATATATCTATGCACTTATACAGGCCTACAGATACAAGTAAAAAAAATTTAGTACGTACGTAAGTACATTCGTACATATGTAAGATGATAGAAATATATACATAAATAAGTTTTAGTAATTGTCCGACGTTATACTTGTACAAGTTCTACAATTATCATTGTGTACTTATATAGGATTCCCACGAACGATATAAATATACTTGAGTCTAATTGGGGCAAATACTGATAGATTTATTATTTGGCTCATTTTTGAATTGAGCTTGAGGCTCATGTTTGATTTATTTAGAAGCCAAATCAATTTGAATGAACATTTATTGAGTTGAGTCTCAAATAATTCATGAACTACTCAGTTCTTTTACAGCCGTACCCCACACCAATCCTTTCACCTGTACTAAACTAGTAGGGATGACAATTTCTCCAAACCCAATGGATGCCCGCCCCACCTATTTAGAGGCAGATATTAACCCATTTTTTACCCAATAGGTGTGGGTATTGTAGACCATACAAAAATCTCCACTCAAATACGGAGCGGGTATGAATATGTGATACCCGTGCCCGCACCAAACCCAATGATGTACATATATACGTGTTTTTGTATAGTACGTGTATATAGTATATACTGGTATATAATAAGTGTATTAGGAGTTACAAAAAGTTCATGGATCGTTTTCTATACATTTTTTTATATAATCTAAAGTTTGTGGATAGTATTTTTGTGTGGCCTTGTATTTTACTTTTTTTTAAATTGTTAGTACTTTTTTTTGTTGTCGTAGACTCATAGCACAGATGAATTATTTTTTACTTGGATCCTATCATTCTTTCTTGTTCAAGTAGTTTGGATATGGATTTATCCGAATATACCCGATCCCCAATGGAAGGCGGGTATGGTAGATTGTCTACTATCCCTTGGGTATGGAGGCAGAGATGCAGAAGAATTCTCCAATTGAGGATCGGGGTGTTATCTCTATAAACTAGGTTTTCGGTATTTTTATTTGTCTTTTTTGAACTTTTGTTGAATTTATGTTGATTATTTTAATCTTTTCTTCTTGATGAGACAAATCTAAAAATTATGATAAAGAAAAAAAAATAATCAGGACAAAAAGATTTAAAAACAACTATTTTTATTGTGTTTAATATCATCTGGAGTTAGATCCCATAAAATACATTCCATAATCTCGTTTTTTAAGTGAGAGAGAGATAGACATACCGTTCATTCCCCAAGATTGGCTACGGTGGTGTTCTGTAGGCTGTGGTTCAAGCCAAGTTATCCTAGAGAAAGACATCGGTTCAACCTTAAGGTCCTCAACGCCCTCTGGGAGGCGACAAATGTGTTTTAAGAAGATTGTGAAAAACACAGAACTGTTGATCCATTTTGTTAATGTAATCTGTAATTAGTTTATCGTATGTCTAATGGTAGTTGTATTCTGGAACTATCCGATCATGTTATATATATTGATTGATCTTCCGCAATAAGGGGAAAAAGAAAAAAAAGAATAGTCGAGTTAGTATCTTCTGGTTCTTCCCATGTGGGAAACCAAGATTCGAGCCCCGTCATGGGCGTTTGTGGGTTGAGGGTTATGGACAGCCTCTCAACTCTTTGTGGATTAACTTATAACTTAGCCCCCACTAACTCCCAAATAGTCCCACTAATGTAGTATACAGTATTGAAAAAGAAAATTAAAATGTCTGGAACATTGCTTAAGGCTCCTTTACCTGGACTTCGTTGAATAAACCTTAGCAGGCAGTTTAAAAATACTATATTTAGCAAGACTAACCTTTTTATAATCCAAGGTCGGTTTGATTCTTGTTGTACTCCAGTAGTTACTAAATTTTTTTTATTGTTCCCTATATGTCTGGTAAAAAGCAGAGAAGTACTCTCTATATTCTCCTTTTTCACTGGATTTGGAGCATGGATTTCCACGAGTACAGAGAAAGCACATGACGTGTAGGGGGGTGGGGGGGAAGGATTAGTCAAACCTTTAATTACCAAATTCAATTATGATGCGCTCTCCGATGAAAGTGTTCTGCCAGTGGAAGCGTACTGGATTTCACTAATTACAACTAACACTATTAATTTTTGAGAAAGAAAAAATTATGAGTTCTTAGAAAATCACATGGCAAAAAAGCACAAAATGAAGAAAAAAAAAGAGAGAAAAGAATGGTGGGTCAATGGTCCTCTTTGCATTTTGTTATAGGAGGGTCTTTTCTATTTAAAATAGAGTGTTTGAACCATTCAATTGACACGCATCTTTAGTAGAGTCCCGTATAGACTTAACCCGCAAACATTGATCGTACAAAAGGAGATTTTGAACCTGATCGATACCTTTCGAACGAGGGAACTCTTAAATCTTGACGATAAAACCAAACATGTGCCGGTTTTATATGGGAGGGCCCGGGCAGGTAGGATGATAATAGAATAGAAAAGTAGTGGTATATAGGGAAGGAGGACTGAAGACATGGGGGCCTTCTTTTTGCTTTGGTCGTGAAAATTAAGTCATGGCTTGTGTGCTGGTTTCCTTTAGAAATGTTAAGTGTTAAGTGAGTACAATAATGAATTTTATGTGTTAGAAATAATTAAAGGCTCGATTCAATTCTCACGTGGTCTTTATATAGAAAGCATTTTAATATTTCTCTATGATCAGAATTATTCATCTTTTAAATCGCCAATGGTTAAACCATTGTAGTTTACTCTCATGTATCGATGTTGATTCGAAGAAGCTAAGGTGACCTCGGGTTCTTTGTCAATTTTAAAGTTGCTTGTTTCCGGTTGATCCAAATTAGGCCAGAGCCAACAGAGGGGTAAGCCCCATAAGCCCTATCCCCAACTATGGGGCAATCAAAAAAAAAAAAAGGTTTTGTAAACCCCCAACAAAAAGAAATTCTTGGAATTAATAGAACCAACATGGTAATATATATTAATAGGAATGAGTTATTCCAAGAAACTCACATACTTGAAAACAATATTGCCGAGAGAAGTAACAAAATCGATTGACATCCTTGATTTTATAAGGTCTTATAGGAAAGATGGTGACTTCCAAATGGTATGGGTTGCTTATCGAATGTTGTTGACTACATTGGTTACAGTTGCTTCGACAAAGAGGAGTTTTTCTAAGTTGAAATTGATAAAAACTTACGTTCGAGCTACCATGCCCAAGAGAGATAAGTGGATTGGCTATTATTTCAATTGAAAATGAGTTTCCTTGAAAAAGTTAAAGTAAGATGACATAATTGAAGAATTTGTTTTCAAAAAATGCAAGGAGAATTGTTTTGTTTGAATCGGATCGTACTAATCATACAGTTGCTGTTACATTTTGATTTTTTGATGCAATTCAAACTAAAAGCACAATGTTATATTAAATTTTTTTTGGCATTGATTAGAATTTCCTGTGATGTTGGAGCACTAGGTTCATCTGTGAAATTTTTTTTAGTAACCGAGAAACAACTCGGCAGTCGAGCTACTATTGGACCTAATAGCGCAATCCAAACCTCGGGAGAGACTAGCACAGCAACCCACCGTCATGGCCCCCCACTTAAATCGTAGTTTGCCTTTAGGGGGAATCGAACCCTGCTATGTTGCAAGTCGCAAGTTTGACTTTACCATGTTGACAACTCATGGGTGGGTTCATCTGTGAACTTTGTAGCGGAATGCTGCCAATTAATATTATGCTTGCCAGATTAGAACTTACGTTCAAAGTGACTATCCTCTCTAACTGTGGTACTGAGAAGTGAATAACTATATGCCTTTCAAGTTCTCTTTGAATTTTATGTCTTCGAGTTCTGTCCTTCGAACTCTTACAGTGAGAGAGGACGGTGCCTAATTCAGTTCAATCATACAATTCTAGTACACTTCGATTGTTCAACTGTTGCCCAGAGTCCAGACGGACGGCAACAGAAACTGTTGGGAATGCCTTGTATTCTTTAGTCCCACATTGGTTAATTATGTTGTTCCCGTTTTTGTAGCCTATTATAAATAAGGCTTTTGGGGAACTTCTAAAGTATCTTTTGGGCTTTCATATTTGTGGCCTTTCTAGAGTTACGGATTACAGCCGGCTCTTTGTATCTCTTCTTCACGTTGGTTAGTGAATCCTCTCTCTCCTCGCCCGTGGACGTACCATCTTGGGGAACCACGTATATCTTGTGTCTTTTGTGATTTCTTGTTTAGTTTTCAATTTCTCGTTCTTAGCTTGCATTCATAGCGTTCGTTACAACAAACTAATATCAGAGCCTTAGGTTGCAAAAAAACTAGGGTTTCGTTTCCGATTGTGGCTATGGCGGCTTAATTCGAGATTGCGAAGTTTGATGGGCAGAGAAGCAGTTTCAGTTTTTGGAGAGTAAAGATGAAGGCTCTGTTAACCCAACAAGGATTGCACAAAGCTTTGTTAGGCAAGACTAATTATGGAATCAAAGAGGAAGATTGGGATGATACGGATGTCAAAGCTCTGAGTTCTATTCAGTTGAGTCTGGCAGATGATGTTCTTCGCGAGGTGGAAGAAGAAACTTCAGCAGCAGGAATTTGGCTGAAGTTGGAAGGCATATATATGACGAAGTCGCTCACCAACAGGTTATATCTTAAACAACGTCTTTATACGTTTCGTATGCGAGAAGGTATACCTGTTAAGGATCATTTAGACGAGTTCAATCGTATTATTATGGATCTGAAAAATATTGATAGTAAAATTGAGGATAAGGACCAAGCCCTAATTTTGCTATGTTCTTTACCACTTTCGTATGAGCACTTTGTTACAACTCTGTTGTATGGCAAAGACACAATATCTATGGAGGATGTTAAGGCCAGTCTTTATTCGAAAGAATTGAGGAAAAAAGTGTCAGGTGAGGGTGATGCACATGCGGAGGGTTTGTTTGTTAGGGGAAGAACAACAGAAAGAGTTGAGTCGAGTAATAGGGGAAGATCCAAGTCATCAGGTAAGAAGAAGGGAAAGTGCAATTATTGCAAAAAACCCGGGCACTAGACAAGTGACTGTTTAAAACTCAAGGAGAAGGAAAAAGAAGACCAGAAAGGGGGTAAAGTAATTGCTGGAATTGCTGAAAGTTCAGATGAGTCAGATAATGTGTTATCAGTTACAGAGGGCGATTCTCGCTCTAATACCGAATGGGTTCTAGATTCTGGATGTTCATACCACATGTGTCCGCATAGAGAGTGGTTTTCTACTTATGAGGCGGTCAATGGTGGTACAGTTTTGATGGGCAACAACATGGCCTGTAAGACTGTTGGTTCAGGAACGATTCAGCTTAGGATGCATGATGGTATTGTTAGGACTTTATCTGAGGTTCGGCATGTTCCAGATTTGAAGAAAAATCTTATATCCCTGGGTGCTCTTGATTCTCATGGTTGTAAATTCCTCGGTGAAGGTGGAGTTTTGAAAGTCTCGAAGGGTGCATTGGTACTGATGAAGGGTCAGAAGCGTGGTAACCTCTATACACTCCAGGGCAGTACAGTTTTAGGTTCTGCAGCAACGGTTGCTTCATCCAAGGTTTCAGATTCAGACTTGACTCGTTTGTGGCATATGCGCCTTGGGCATATGAGCGAGAGGGGGATGACAGTTTTGAGCAAACAGGGTTTGCTATGTGGCCAGAAAACTGAGAAGTTGGGTTTCTGTGAGCATTGTGTCTATGGCAAGCAGTGCAGGGTAAAATTCAGTACAGCTGTTCATCGCACCAAAGGCACGGTGGATTATTTTCACTCGGATCTTTGGGGTCCCGCAGAGGTAACTTCTAAAGGTGGTTTTCGTTATTTTATGAGTATTATCGATGATTTCTCTCGTAAGGTTTGGGTGTATATGTTGAAACATAAGAGTGACGCCTTTAATACATTCAAACAATTTAAAATTTTGATTGAGAATCAGACTGGTAAGAAAATAAAACGTTTGAGAACTGACAATGGTATGGAGTTTTGTCTTGGCGAGTTTGATAGGTTCTGCAGTGATGAGGGCATTGTGAGGCATCACACAGTGAGAAAAAGCCCTCAGCAGAATGGTGTGGCTGAACGAATGAACATGACTCTTTTGGAGAAGGCACGTTGTATGTTGTCCAATTCCGGATTGGGCAAAGAATTTTGGGCTGAAGCCGTTTCCACAACATGCTATTTGGTGAACAGGTCTCCGTCAACTGCTATTGAGTGTAAGACTCCGTTTGAGGTATGGTCAGGTCATCCAGCTGATTATTCTGTGTTGTGTGTTTTTGGGTGTCCAGCTTACGCTCATGTGAATGAGGGTAAATTGGAGCCACGGGCGAAGAAGTGTATTTTCTTGGGTTATGCAGCAGGTGTCAAAGGGTACACGTTATGGTGCTCTGATGATTTGAAGTTTTTGATCAGTAGGGATGTGACTTTTGATGAAAATTATTTGATTAAGGGGTCTAAGCAGATTGATGATACAGTTCAGGAACAGAGTGTTCCAAAGCAGGTAGAGTTTTTGAGTGAATCTTCTGACTCAGGGAAGAAGCACATTGAGAAGCCAATTGAAGATGAGTTCAAGAATTCAGACACAGAGGTTGATGCGTTAGTTGAGCAACCACGCACTATTGCTAAAGATAGGCCAAGGAGGGAGATTCGGCCTCCTGAAAGGTATTCGACTTATTCTGAGATGGTGGCCTATGCTTTATCAGTTGCTGAAACAGTTGAGTATGAGGAGCCTTCCAGCTATACAGAAGCTGTTTCGAGCACTGAGTCTGCACAGTGGTTTGTTGCTATGAATGAAGAGATTAAGTCTCTTCAGAAGAATCAGACATGGGAGTTAGTAGAATCGCTGAAAGGGAAGAGGATTGTTGGGTGCAAGTGGGTCTTCAAGCGCAAACCAGGTATTCCAGGGGTAGAAGATGCTCGGTTCAAAGCTCGGCTAGTGGCGAAAGGATACAGCCAGAAGGAAGGTGTTGATTACAATGAGGTATTTTCACCAGTTGTAAAACATAGTTCCATTCGCACTTACTTGCTATTGTTGCATGTTATGATCTTGAGTTAGAGCAACTTGATGTCAAAACTGCGTTTTTGCATGGCGAGCTTGAGGAACAGATTTATATGCGTCAGCCTGAGGGATTTGTTGTTTCTAGTAAGGAGGATCACGTTTGTTTACTTCGTAAGTCTTTGTATGGCCTCAAACAATCCCCTAGGCAGTGGTATAAGCGGTTTGATACTTTTATAATAAGTCAGTCATATTCTAGGAGTGAGTATGACAGTTGTGTGTATTTTTGAAAACTTTCAGATGGTTCATTTGTTTATCTACTGTTGTATGTTGATGATATGCTTGTTGCTGCCAAGAGTGTATCAGAAATCAACAGGTTGAAACAACAGTTAGGTGGTGAATTTGAGATGAAAGATTTGGGTGCGGCAAAACGTATTTTGGGTATGGAGATTTGCAGAGATCGAGTTGCTGGCAAATTATTTTTGAATCAGAAGTCTTATATTCTTAAAGTGCTTAAGCGCTTTGCCATGCAGAACTCGAAGCCAGTCAGTACCCCTTTGGCAGCACACTTTCGACTTTCAACTGAGTTGTCACCATAGTCGAAGGATGAGGAGAAGTATAGGTCTCAGGTTCCATATTCGTGCGCAGTTGGGAGCCTTATGTATGCTATGGTATGTACTCGTCCTGATATTTCACATGCAGTTAGTGTCGTTAGTCGTTATATGGGGCGTCCAAGAAAGGCACATTAGGAGGCTATGAAATGGATACTATGGTATTTGTGCGGAACTGCAGGTGTTGGTTTATTATTTGGGGTTACCAATTCTGGTGATCATGCTGTTGGGTATGTTGATTCGGATTTTGCTGGTGACCACGATAAAAAGAGGTCTCTGACAGGTTATGTTTTACTCTGTCCGGAAGTGCCATTAGTTGGAAAGCTACTTTACAGGCTACAGTCGCGCTGTCTACAACAGAAGCGGAGTATATGGTCAATGGCCATTGCTGAAGCTGTGAAGGAGGCATTGTGGATGAGAGGTTTGCTTTGTGAGCTTGGTCTTGCACAGGGTGTGAGTTCAGTATTTTGTGATTCGTAGAGTGCTATACATTTGACTAAAAATCTGATGTATCATGAGAGGACCAAGCATATCAATGTCAGGTATCACTTCGTTCGGGATATCATCTCACAGAAGCAAGTTAAGGTGAAGAAAGAGGATACGGCAGATAATCCAGCAGATATGTTGACTAAACCGGTTCCGATTGCCAAGTTCAAGCATTGCTTGGGCTTGCTTGGTATTTGCAGTTGATCGCCCCTCGGGGGCATTTGGCGAGTGAGAGGTTGAAGGGGAGAGCTATATTTGGTGATTTGGTTCAGTGGAATTCAAGTCAAGGTGGAGAATTGTTGGGAATGCCTTGTATTCTTTAGTCCCACATTGGTTAATTATGTTGTTCCCGTTTTTGTAGCCTATTATAAATAAGGCTTTTGGGGAACTTCTAAAGTATCTTTTGAGCTTTCATATTTGTGGCCTTTCTAGAGTTACGGATTACAGCCGGCTCTTTGTATCTCTTCTTCACGTTGGTTAGTGAATCTTCTCTCTCCTCGCTCGTGGACGTACCCATCTTGGGGAACCACGTATATCTTGTGTCTTTGTGATTTCTTATTTAGTTTTCAATTTCTCGTTCTTAGCTTGCATTCATAGCGTTCGTTACAACAGAAACCTTGAGCACCCTAGTAAGGCGGTGAATCTGATTCACCGTGATTTACCCTTTTTTGGCTCCTTGATTTGGTTTAGGGTACATTTCTGCTAAACAAAATGAACTACAGGCTAATGACAATAGTGATCAAGTTGTTTCTGCTGAATGATATTTTTAGATGATATATGTGAGGAGAATGATCTGCCTAAAAATTCGTAAAAACATGACTTGATAAAAGTAATCAAGTTGTTTTCGTTGAATGATATTTTAGTTGATATATGTGAGGAGAATGATCTGCCTAAAAATTTGTGAAAATATGAACTTTTGTCTGTTTAAGTTTAGCAGAAACGCACCCTTACTTAATTTTCATATTCCGTTCTCAGTTTTATTCCCAGATCGAAGCAGTGAAAGTCACTATAATGCTACTGCTCTATACATGGTGAAGTTGTGTACAGCTCTAGCTTCCACAACTACTTCCAGCACGGTTGTGGCATACAGTGCTTTGCTAAGACCTAAGAGAGTGGGTAATGACAGGTACTCACCTAACATAAAGGTGCTGGATATAAGAAGAAAGTGAGGAGGGCCAAGCTTCTAAAAGGGTTCTGATCAAAAAAAAAAAAAGGGGCTTCTAAAAGGGTCAAAATGGATGCCCTTAATAATGAGGGATAAACAGCTAGCTAACCCGTTTGTTTAGGGGAACAAAAGGCTTGTTTTATTGGTTCGCTGAGAGAACAAGAAGTTGTAAAGTTAAACTTACAATCATCCTGAAACATACTCCTTGTTTGGTGGGAACTGGAAAACCGAGTAAAACACATTGTGTATTTTCATGCATTTGACATGGGTGGGTTCCTTGGGTTCAAACATTACTAGTTAACTACAACTAACAAAGTCGACTTCCGTCGAGGAACAAAAAGGCCCTCTTTCATGCCGTACCCAAACTCGGGTTATTTTCCTGAAAAACGTTTCGTTTTTTTTTTTTTTCCCGAAAACAAGTGGAGCTAGGTTTAGAAATATCTGCATATTGAGACTTGGCTTTTCCTTGCCTGGGCTGGGTAAACTATTTTCATATGATTTCCAAACTTGTAGATACTGTTAAAAGCAATTGTTTACCCACCACTCATTGCTTAATAGTATTAACAAAGACAGTTAAATGCTACCTTGAAAATCTCAGTCTTGATTCCGGTTGGTCAAACTGATACCCTCCCTGCGCCATGATTGGCATCTTGCTTTGGAGTACCAGATTAGCTGGATTAAGGGATGCCCATTAGCCCGAGTGTCTTAAAAAAAGAAAGAAAAAGGTGCTTTCTAAAAATTAGTTTTATGTTATATTTGGTGTCCTTTACTCTCTCTTTTTTTCCCTTTCTTTTTGGGAATGGTAAGATTTGTTTGTTTCAACGCATTAAAAAAAAGGCGCCGCTATTTGGGACAACAAATTTTCTGAACGTAGCCTGTTTATACTATTGTACATATTTCATGTGCATATGATAAACAAGCTACGTTAAGAAAATTTGTGGTTGCAAATAGTTCGTCCCTAAAAAAATTGTGAAAAGTTTACAGCAACAGCTAGCTTTCTTTGGGAGTGGGACAGCAGCCCTTAAAACGCTGTCGTTTTGGGGTTAACTAGTGCCGACACTTTTATTTTAATTGCTTTTAGTTCTTGTTTCGTTGGCCTTCTACACTAATAATTTTTTTTTTTTTTTTTGATTTTTGTGGGGCTTGTCCTACAAATGTGATTCGAACCGTTAGTTATTCTTAAAATATTTTTTTAATGATTTCTTGAAAAAATTAGTACAATTCGATATCGGTAAGGGTTGTTTTAGAATTCGTACACCCTAGGAATACTGAAACAGTCATTACCGATATTGGATTGTGCTAATTTTTTTTCAGGAAGCCACAAAAAAATATTTTAAGAATCCTACGAATTCTTAAACAGTTCTTATCGATATCGGATTGTGCTAATTTATTTAAAAAATTATAAAAAATTATTTTAAGAATAATTAGCGGTTTGAATCATCTTTGTAGGATCTGTAATGAGTCCCAAAAAATAAAAATCAAAAATCAAAAGCCCAACCAAACAAGAATAAAAGCAAAATAAAAGTGTGCTTAGTTAACCCCAAAACGGCAGCATTTAAAGGGTTGCTTGCATGTTGCTGTCCCCCGACTCCGCTTTTAATGAGCAAATGCTTTTATTTGTTCACATGAGTCACAACTAGCTTTCATTCAGAAGTTAGCCACTCACGCATACTTAATTGAGCGCTGAATTAAAACGTGTCCGTTTTAAAAAAATAATTTAAAATTCACCAACGGATCGGATCAATATTTGTGTGGAACTCGCTACGATGTACCCCATATGTACAAGCCTTGGTCAGTTCCCGTAGCACTGAGCGGATAAAGGCTTTTAACATTGGGGGGATGATCTTGAGTCCTTGACTCGTGAGGGGCTTAGATTTGCTAGATCTTGGACAAGCATCACAGTTATTCACAGGTCACACAGCACAGGAGGAGGATCGAGCATATCCTATATGCACACGAGAAAATCAA
The DNA here is from genome assembly GCA_019656295.1 of Rhododendron mucronatum var. ripense. NCBI lineage: Eukaryota > Viridiplantae > Streptophyta > Magnoliopsida > Ericales > Ericaceae > Rhododendron > Rhododendron mucronatum. The sequence goes on from BPLT01000019.1 coordinate 323,509, forward strand.
TGTACACATGTAAAGGACAGGCTGAATAAAAGTTCTCTATCTATTTCAACAAGTAATATATAATAATTAATCACAATTAATTATTATTCTAAGGTGCGTTTGGTTGGATGGAATGGAATGTGAATAGGAATGAAATTAAGAATGGAATATAATTGGAGGAATTGAGAATGGAATAATCATTCTCATTCTCATGTTTGGTTGTGCTTAGGAATAGTTATTCTCATCTCCAATGGAATAATGTGGCAATAGTAATTTTGGAGTGGCAATAGTAATTTTTGGAGTGGCAATAACATTTTTTTGGAGTGGCAAGAGTAATTTTTGGTGTGGCAATAGTGAATGTTAGAGTGACACTAGTAATTTTGGCGTGACAAAAAAATAGAATAACAATTCCTTAGTTTTTTGGATGGAATGACAATTCCTTTACCAAGGTGAATAGTAATTCCATTTGGAATTATCATTCCATTATTCAATGGTGAACCAAACATTAGAATAAGTAAGACATTGGAATAACTATTCCATTCCAACATTGATTCCATCCAACCAAACATACCCTAAGTTCTCTATTTCAACTATATAACTTGGTCATCCTTTCATATTTTTGTAAAAATGGGAGATCAATACAACACTTGTAAGTTGTAACTATGGATCACAGCGGCCATAGACCAACATTAAAAAAAACCCGATAGAAGGTTTGACAACGCGTTTACACCTCAGGAGTTATACACTAGGGCTCTATTTGTTTGGACGTAAAATATTTTTAGGTAAAATGTTTTAACTATTTTCCATCGAAACAAACGGAGCCTAGGTTAATTAGAACCAGGGGCGGATCAATGGCCTTTTTCTCAATCGGCTAACCCTAAAAATGTATAATGTTTTATTTGCAAGGCTAAATCGAATAAAAAAAAATGTTTTTGGCTGAATTCAGAGGCACCCTGATTAACTCGCTCTCCATCGCTTTCTTTGCTGGACAGGAGTGCGTGGTTGGGCAAATGGGATCAGTCGGCAATGCCCTGCTCAGTGCTCACACATTCCCAACTTAAATGTTGTACGTGTCTGTCTGCCAAAAAATCAAAAACCGCGTTGGCTGGGATCCATTCTGAAATCTCATACAATTGATTGGAGTATTTTAATTTATTTTAGATATACATTTTTAAGGATTCTTGTAAAAAAACCAACTAAGTCGGATATCGGTAAAGGCTAACTTGATTAGTTTTTTGCTCAGTTTTTTACTAATAGGAATTGAGCATGGAATCAGTCAAATCCTTATTGATATCCAATTGAGCTAATTTTTTTTATAGGAGTTATTTAAAAAATATTTTATATAATTTGAGCGGCTTCAATCATTCGTGCGGAATTCCAAGATGGGTCACACACAATGAAGTGTACATATGGTGTACGCATAGAAGGACTCCTAAAAAATTGTTCAAAGCAAAAAAATTGTTCTTGATGATGTACCAAGGTTACAATTAATGTGAGAGAGTTTGGCTTTGTTCGGTTTAGAATTTAGTTTTAGTTTTGTTTCCAATCATTATCCTACTTTTTTTCCCAATCATTATCCTATTTTTTCAATTATTATTTTTCCATCCCTCTCCAATCATTACCTCTATCTTCAATCATTACTCTATTTCTCTCTCCACCCACTACCAAAACTAAACTAAACTCCCAACCAAACACTACCTTTGTGCGTTTGTGTGTGCATGTGTTTGTGGTTGAAGAGTTATTGAGTCTAGAGACTGTAATTTGTTCGCTTTGCTTTTTCAGAACCACCTACCTCTCTCTGTTTACAGTTTCTAATAAATTTTTTTCCATATTATTCACCAATGTTTCTATCTATTTCTCCGAACTTATTATTCGTAAAGAAAAGTATTTAATACTCTCAGTGTATACTTTCTCCCCTCACATATTATCTCCCCTCACATAATATGTGAGACTCATACAGACCCGCATGTAGGCCCCACATGTTATGTGAAGGAGCGACTATATACCGGGAATACTGAATAATTATCATATCATAAAAACCTCCCTCAAAACCTAAATCATACAAAATTAGATCGAGATTTCTTGTTCAAATCTTAACATGCAAACCACCGACTAATTTATACCTTCAAAATCTTAAGGTCGGTTAATACCATAGAAATATGGAGATTTGGAGAACAAGGGATTAGATGTACCTGGTGAATTACTGTTTGAGAAGACATGGGTCGTCGACAAAAGAATTAAATAAATAAGACTTGTAGTATTAAAAATTGGGTACAACTCCCTCTCACTCATCTAGTCATCTCCATCTCTATGCCAGTTCGGAAATGCATATTTTTATGTTCCATCAATGCAGCCAAGAAACCCTCTGCTGGCACCATCTCTTCCTTCTAAAATCTTGTCACTAAAACATCTCTCTCTCTCTCTCTCTCTCTTCAAACTCAATCCAACTCACTCATCTTTTTTCCTTGCCACTTTCTGCGAAAAGGGTCTTTCACAAAATGCAAGACCCAATAGCAATCCCTGTTTCTTTCCCGTCAGGTGAAAAACCAGCCGATGACACAACCTCAGTGACAAAATCAGGCCAGAGCGTATACATCTCCGTCTACAAAACCAAAATAGCCGATCAGAGCCGTTCGATCACCATCACATGGTGCAAGAACCTCCTGCTCCACGGCCTCTCCGTTTCACTACAAGGCCCCAACGGCGAGCCCCACTACAACACCTGCAAAATCGAGCTCAAACCCTGGTGCTTCTGGCGAAAACAAGGCTCCAAAAGGTTTACCGTCGATGGAAAGCAAGTCGAAGTCTTCTGGGACCTCAAGTCGGCCAAATTCAACGGCGAGACGGAGCCGTGTTCGGAGTACTACGTCGCCGTTGTTTGTGATGAGGAGGTGGTTCTGCTCATCGGGGACTTGAAGAAAGACGCGTATCGGAAGACCGGGTGTCGACCGGCCTTGATCGATCCGATCATGGTTTCGAGGAGAGAGCATGTTTTTGGGAAGAGGAAGTTTTCGACAAGGATAAGGTTTCGTGACAAAGGCAGGTTTTATGGGATCTCAATTGAGTGCAAGAATGTTGGGGGCTTGAGTACTGATGATCAAGGGGGTGATCCTGAAATGGATATTAAGATTGATGGGGGTGTGGTGATTCAAGTCAAGCACTTGCAATGGAAATTCAGAGGTAACGAGTATGTTTATGTGAACAAGGTGAGGGTGGAAGTGTATTGGGATGTTCATGATTGGCTTTTTAGTCCTGGGTTGAGGCATGCCTTGTTTATTTTCAAGCCTAATTTGTTGTCCAATTGTTCTCCGTCCTCGTCGACGATTTCGTCGCTAGCGTCGACGCCGTTGTCGTCTCAGACGGGCAGTTCTGGGTCCGTAGGAGATGGGTTTAATGGAAGTGGATCGTCGTCGTCGTCGTCATCGGAGTCGTCGGAGTTTTGCTTGTTTCTTTATGCTTGGAAGGTTGAGTGAAGGGATTCTGGTAACTCAAATGGATCGACTCTGCACAATATATTTGAGTATTATCTGATGTGATTAATTTTGAGTAAAATGACATGCCTGATCATTGTTCAAATATGATGCATAAATGTGATCACGGATAAAGTTATTGCAAGCCCAATTGTGTATCATTGTCAATTTTCAGCAAATAGTTTGGCAAGGGAAAATCGGGATGAGTTGTGAAATTATTCAGTACTCTGAATCATTTTAAAATTACACATTTTTACACGGTTCATAACTAAGTATATGAATCTCATTTGAACATGGGGTTTTGAAATGGTCCGAATAATTACTCGAATGACTTGCTTTTTTAAGTGTCATGGGCCAATATGGAGTGTGGTGAGGATGGAGATTGGGTTTCAGGGGTTGGGGAGCAAGCACATGGAGCTGTAGGTGGTGGGGTCCAAGGGAGAGCGAGAGAGAGAGAGAGAGAGAGAGAGAGAGAGAGAGAGAGAGAGTTTTACAGCTGGGGTGTGGACAGATGAGGGGCATAAGTGGACAGGACAGATTGGATCACATACATGCCAATAATTTCCAAATCTAGAGGCAGAAGTATCCCATTTCATATCCAATTGTTTCTCTCTCTTTGATCTGATCTTGAGAAGTGCGCAATTGTTTATGATATGTTTGTTTTCTCAATTATATACAGCAAAAGTTTGAAAATATTAAGGAAAAAGTTGACAATATTTTCAAGGTTCACCGAATGTCTGTAGCAAAACAATGCTGATGTATGTATTGTGGACTCTATGATCAAATGCATATCCTATTTTCTTTTCAGTGTCGTAAAAGTTCACTTTATTAGCTTAGTTCATGTGTGGCTTCGCTCCTGTGGTGCGTGCTATGCGCCATTAACTCCAGAGAGCCGGTGCACCTGTGGCTCACACATCCGAGCATGTGTTTGACAGTGTGCTGTGTGGCAGCGCACTTAGCACATTGGCACGACGCGCCCATATGTGCTGCATCTTCTCATTGCGACTTAATGCCAAGGTGGCAGTGATGTGGCGTACGTACATGTGGCTGGTAAGTTACACGGTTTTTTTTGGTAGTTTGGTGGTTAATTAACCAAGGTGTGTGCCTGTTAGGATGGTTGCGATCACAACCGTTGTTGCCAATTCACATACCTGGCCGCTCAGATGAAACGATTGGGTGTGCAATTACGATGCAAGATCGAATAAGTGTGATCTGCGCCGTAGGATCTAATCTAACTGTCACAGACTAATGGGTACAATCAAGAGCCATGACCCATTCGATTGGGTGCATCAGGGTCTATAAATAAAGCCTAAATTCAAGTCATTCAGTACACCAATAAATTCCAAAAACTCTCCCTCTCTAATTGGTTGATTTCTTATACTGTTATTTTGTTACTTTGCAGAAACGGAATTAACTATCTCTTGGTTCATTTGTTTCTTTTTATCTTGGCATTCTGTCCATTATTTGCTTGTGCAAACGCAAGCAGAAGATTGTAAGATCGGGTATCGTTATATCATTGAAACAAATTTGCTGCAACCCAGCGCACAACATTTAGTGGGGACAGTCCTGTTATTTAAAAAAGCAACATATTATTTTCTAATGTGACTCGAAGCGTTACTATCAAGGCTTTCAATTTCCAAAGTTTCCAAATTCTGCAACAACAATTTGATGAGAACAATAGTGATGAGTTTAATGAGCTAGCACATGTCATCAAATAATATAATTCACATTATATGAAAATAATACGTGCGATATACATTTAATTTCACCCGCAAAACTTTTAACTAAATACCAGAATTGAAAGCTGCTAATGCCTATTGCTAGCAATTGAAAGCTATTATTGCCTGAATGCAATCATATGAGTGAGACTCCAAACTTACCCATAAGATTCGATATTCAAAATAAAATCTTTGGTTATTCAACAAGTCCAATTATAGTTCCCAAAAAGCACAAATGCTCATATTATAAAGTTGAATCCGGGGACCTAATGTGCCACTAGATGGATCTCATCTTGAGCCGAGAAACATGATTTAAACTGTTAACTCTGTAGAGATCAAGACATAATTTGATTAGAAAGATCAAGGACCAAAATACTAAGACCATATTTGTTTTGTAATTTTGGATTGAGATTCTCACTCTATGCACGGTTTTCAATAAATTATCTCTCAATTATTATTTTCATTTCTTTATCTATCTATCTACACTCATACCCAAGATTTTAAAACTAAAATCCCAAAACAAACATGGTCAATTTCATCAGTATAAAAAAATTACACTGAAAAAATGCATCCTAAAAAGTTCGGTAGCCGTGACTTCGCTGGCCCCACCTTCGTTCGGCACTACGCACAAAAAGGAAAATCTTGGATTTGCACTTCGCAATAAGGAAACTAAATAGATTTTGTGAAATCTTTGTTATGGTCCTTTTGTAGTGTTAGTTTTGTTGGGTTGCACATGAGCCCAATAACTAAGTTTGGCCCAAGTTGATCTTATGGCAGCGCAATTTGTATTTGGTGGAGTTAATTTGAAGAGAAGAGATTAGGGCTTCATCGTCTGAAGCTTGAAGGGAGCTCTGTTTGATGGAGTTAACGTCATTTGCGATCCCAATTTGTTCTTCTTTCGTCGTCGGTATTCTTCTCTATTGAGATTAGGGCTTTTTTCGTCTGCTCCTAAAACGAGAGAAAATAAGCATCGTTCAGGAGGGACGAGGTAGAGGGAGAAGTAGAAAAAGCAAACTTGTTCAGGGGGTTTTTGAATTAAGATCAAAAGCTAACTTGAGTTGGGTTGGGTTAATTGGAGTTAATTATAGTAGTCTCCCCTCTCCTCTTAACTAATGAGAGAGGGGGTTTTGTTCACCCTGTTTTAGAGAGGGTGAACAAAAGTGCTCTCAATTTACAGAGTGGAGCAATGTATGTTCGAATATGTGGGTACCAATAATGGGTACTTATGGTTCCTTGCCGTCTTCAGAACTTCTTTAAAACGAGAACAATTTAGGGGTGATTTGGATTAACAAATCAAATAGTAACTTTTCTTTTTTGTTTTTATTAAAAAAAATTCTCATTTGTTAGTTTTGTATCCAAGTTTTGTGATTTATTGATTCGTCTAGATGAGAGGAATCGGAAAAATAAAAAAATTTGATCGAAACTCATATTTTTCTTAAAAAAGACAAAGATAAGTAAAAAAAGTTGTCTTATTGACTTATTTTTATTTTTATTCAAAAAATTATGAGTTTCTATCAATTTTTTTTACTTTTCCAATTCCTCTCGTCGATACAAATCAATAAGTCACAAAAATTTGACGCAAAATATAAACATGCAAAAAAATTTGAATAAAGACAAAAAAATAAATTACTCAACTTTTTAATCCAAACTCACCCTTAGAAGAATAATAGGATTTTATTAATCTCCAAAGTAATACTCCTACAATCAACAGTACTTTACTTCTACAAAACTACTCCTAAAACTGGTAAGTGAGTAAATGACAAGTGAGCATGTACCCGGTGGTGCCATTAATCGGCTTTAATTCGAACCCGTAGTTGGACTGAAGAAGGGGATTTCTCGCCGCTGTGTACCAGGTGGTGCCGTGGTGACGGCCCGTCCCCTTGGACTGTAGCTATGGCTGACATTCTACGGCGGGTCGGAAGCCCCTATGGTCATGCCCAGGGAGTAGTTGCTACGCTGATCGTCCCCTCCCACTCTTTTTGATTATAAAAAAAAAGAAAGTAAATGACAAGTAATCTGCCATCTCCTGTTTGGGTGTGAACTTGCGACAAGCATTTGGATTCACTTGCCTTTTCGACTGAGACCGGAGGAACTACGCGACTGTCGAAACATGGCTGACTGGTGGGTTTGTCTCCAAGATCATGTCCAACAAGCTCATCTTCCTTCTTCCTCCATGGGTTTGGGTATGATCTATTGCTGGTGGATTTGGAAAATGCGAAATGATTTTGTGTTTAATGGAAAAAGATGGACGGGACGGTACGTACGTAGAGACCGTTTGGAAAGCACAAGCAGATTTTCATGAGTTTTTGGAAGCTAACAAGAAAATCTAGACCACCCCCTGTTTTCAACATTTCTCAATCTGACAGGGGAACTTGGTCTCGGCCAGATGAAGGAGTTGTGAAGATCAATGCAGACGCCACCATTTCGAAGGAGATTAACATAAGTCCTATTGGGTTGAAGCAAATAGATGTCACATTCCACTCTTACTAGAACTCTTCCATTATTACCCCTAAGAAATCTGATCCGCAGTCAAAATTGCAATGATCATTGTGCTTATAGAAAACCATTAAATTGTTAGGACACAAATCCTTATGAGATCATCATCGATCATTGATTTTGATTTGAGTTGCTCACAAATAACATTGGCGATATGTCCAATCTTCTAATATTATCCCATTATGGACTAAAATGAAAACCTTAAAATAGTTTTGATGAAAAATAATTTCTATAGGTACGAAAAATATTTATGATCGAGTTCAGTGGCCGGTCAAATGATTGTTTTTTTTTCCATATAAAAATAACATAATGTCCGTTTTTAGCCTATACACACAAATTAAAACCAACAGTATTAACAATCTTATTTCAACTCTGGAGTTCTTTTCAGAGATAAGTGATGAATAAGGATTAGGGTGGATCCAAGTCTTAGTGTCCTTAAATAACAAAACACAAATTAAAAATGGCTACCAACTTACAACAACTCCATGGGAAGATCTCTTTAGGCAAATTTTTCTTTTTTTGATAAGTACTTTCTTTTATTTAAGATAAGAAATTGCTACAATCGGACACGGAACGGTATGTGTCGCAACGGGGCTAAAGGGAGAATTTACGGGTGTCCTAACAAAAGAAGAACAAGGTGATGTTTTAGCTACCATAGTTCAGTTTGTTGTTGTCGTTGGAGTTGTTACGCTGATCTGAAAAAAAAGTGCATCCACATCGCGTGTACTTACCTTCTCGAAAAGATCAATGTAAGGAAAAATTAAAATAAAAGAGTAAAACGAGCCATATGAATCCATGTGATTAGCCTACACATATGGATAACAAGATTAACGCCTTCTTCACATTAATGAAAGTCCTGAATAAAAACTAAATCGTACAACAATAGGCGTTATTTGCGCTTGCTTCCATACTTCCCCACAAAGCGAATAACTTAGAAACACATATACTGATATAGATACTCTGTCGGTTACTAATTGAGAAATTCAGTGCATGGCTGGAACAAGTTGAAGATGAATTTTCTTGTGAAGGGCTATTCCATAAGCCTCGCTCATGTCCAGGTCCTTCGCATCAGCATCACCTAAAAGCTTCCAGTCAAACCAGTACAAGAGGTTAGCAAGCACATGTTCAACTTCCATGACACCAAATGAGATGCCCGGGCAGCCCCTTCGCCCGGCACCAAAGGGAAGGAACTGGAAGTCATTCCCCCTAAAATCGATTGGATTGTTAGCGAATCTCTCTGGAAGAAAGTCTTCTGGCCTGTCCCAAAGTGAAGGATCCCTTTGGATTGCCCATACATTGATGAAAACTCTTGTTTTTGGACGAACATCGTAACTTCCCAACTTAGTACTCTCAGTCGATTCTCTAGGAATCAAAAAAGGAACGGGAGGATGTAATCTAAGAGTTTCTTTGACAACACATTTTAAGTAGTCCATTTGATCAATATTATCTTGATCTACCCCAGATTTCGTCCCAACCACTCTTCTTACCTCTTCTTGAGCTTTTTTCATCTTAGTTGGATTTTTCATCAGCTCTGTCATTGCCCACTCCATGGTTGCTGAACTTGTATCTGTTCCTCCTATAAACATGTCCTTTAATTTGGAAGGAAAAAAGATTCATTGAGTTAGTAAACATACAAATGAAGGGGATTGAAAGGGATTCGGAAAGAAGGTGAGAGAGAGAGAGAGAGAGAGAGAGAGAGAGAGAGAGAGAGAGAGAGAGACCAGTAAAATTGCTTTAAAACTATCTGGACTGATAGCCATTGCCATCATGCCTTCTTTCTGAAGTTGGAGTAGTATTTCAATGAAACATTCCCTGTCAGGTTGATCATTTTTTGTTGTTTTGGAACTCCTATGTCCGTCAATGAACTCGTCAAGGAAAGCATCTAATCCCTCGGAAGTGTCGTTCAGCCTCTTTACAAAACCAGTTAAAATATCCATCCATCCAAGAGAAGGGAAAAAATCCAAGAAGCAGAATTCTCCCATCTGCTCCATGGCAGTCCTTGATAACTCTCCAAATCTTTTCTTGTTAACTTCTCCTTCGTACTTTCTTCCTAGAATACATCTAGATATTATGCTGCTGGACAAACCAACCAACAACTCTCCAAGGTTTATTGGGGCTCCGGTAAGACTTGCGCCACGTATCTTCTCAATAAACCCTGCAACTTCTTCTTCTCTAACTGAACGAAAGGATTGCACCCTATTGAGGGTCAAAAGTTGCGTAACACAGATCTTTCTCAATTGCCTCCAATACTCGCCATGGGAAGAAAATGCTAGATCACGGCATCCATAGGCTATGCTCTTAGCAGCCCTGGTTTGGACTCTATTGGAGAAAGTAACGTCTTGGGTCTTCATGATTTCTTTGGCCATCTCTGCTGATGTGACAACAAGAGTCGGGGCGCGACCCAAGTGTAGCAACAATATAGGGCCGTATGTTTGAGAGAGGTTGCGGAAAGACTGGTGAGGGAGTCTGCCTAGAAGGTGCAGGTGTCCAATTACAGGGAGCCGTAGCGGCGACGGTGGCAAGTTGAGTTTTCTGCCACCTTGGAAGAAGTTGAGTGCAATTAGGAGCAATGTTAAGAGGAGGGATGAGAAGAGAAAGGAACTGATCGATATGGTTTTGTTGAGCTCTTGACACCATTGTTGTAACAGTGGTGTTAGAGCCATTCTAATTACCTCAACTTCTCTGTGAATGAATCAGTACCAATGTCTCTTCTATTTATAAGCTAGCTACATTCATTATGACATATTTAGCGGAAAATGCAAATTAAGATTAAGGTTACAATAGATTATGTTCACGCCATTACTTTTGGTTGATGTCTGCCGTGCTCAAAAGAACCTCAACGAATCTGCAAATGACTAAAATCGTAGATATCCATAGAAATTTTGAATACGTAAAAGAGTAAAATAATAGAAATCCTAGTGAAAAAAATAATAAATGATAGCAATTTTTTTGAATCACTCTCACTTATTAGTCACTTTAGTTTCAACTGATCCCCCGTTGGATGCCTCTAAGAATAAACTAACCATGTTTACTCTCTCTCTCTCTCTCTCTCCATTTTTAATACTTTATTTATTTTGAAAAAAGACATTAGAAATTTCATAAATTAAGGATGAAATGATTGTAAATCTTTTTTCAGAAGTTTCTTAAATGTGAGCCTATCAGTTGAACAAATTCAATCAATAGATACTTATATGATATGGAGATTATGGGATCAATTACAAAATTAGCTTGCTTTCTAAAATAATGAAGTATGACGAAATTTGAATTTGAATGAGATAATTTATCCCTTCCATGTAAAAATTAGCACAAATCAATGATCTGAATTTTAAATGATTTGTCAATCTTCTTCTTTGGGGGTATGAAAACATTTGTTCATTAATTTATATTTCTATATCTGGACTAATTATCAAACTTTCTTCTTTCTAAGGTAAGCTTATTTTGGCAAATTCTCTACTTGATTTTTGTTGGTGCCACATGTCGTAGCCACGACGCTCCTCATGAAAAGTGACTTTGCATTAGGCCGAATCGATGACATAATTAAGAAGGATTCGCAATCTGAAAAGTGATTTTACAATGTCTGTTTTACCCTTAGCTTATAGGCACAAACTAAAAGTGTTAGTATTTGCAATCTGATCATTTCAACTATGGAGTTGCTTTCAGAGACGAGTTATGAATAAGGATTATGGCGTATCTAAGTCTCTAAGGCTCCATAACTGACGAATCGCAAAAATGGCCACGAAATCTACTTCAACGATTCACTCTATCGGAAGATGTTCTTTAGGCATATTTTTGTGTAAGAGTATTTACATCAAAATAATCAGATCGTATCCACTCACCAACGGTAGATTGATTAACAAAATGATTGACAGAAATTGCATATCAGCCGGTCTTGCTTTTATTGGTGAATTCTTGGAGGCTCCTTAATTGTAATACTCCTATATGCTAAACCTAGTCTTCCTACAAGTTAGATATGATAGGAATTCACAAGTATGTCACTAACTTAGATAGGCGACTCAGTCATGACTGCAAGTACAAATTCTGATTTAATTAAGACTAGTGCTTGTCCGTGCCTACGGCACTACTCACCTCGGTTGGAATTGTTCGTGCCTATGACATTTGCTAGCTAGTGGCTCAAATACTAAATCAATTCATTAGTGTGTAGTATATGATCCTCTTCTTAGTGACACGAAAGAGAATTATCCGTGCTTACGGCACTCGCCCGGCCCAACTAAACTTTTAAGCTAGCTACAAAAAACTATCAATTTGCTTATGGAATCTCAGTAAAAATACCAAGTAAAAAAGTTAAAATAGCACTAATAAGGATCCCCCACCACATAAGTACATTAAAGGGAGAATTTTTCATAAGTCTACTATAGCTTTCCAAACCCATCTAGTCCACTTCTAACTTTCATAACCCACTACCCACTAATAATTTTAATGACAAAAATACCCACCTAAGAAACAAGGGCCTTGTTTGGTTAACACGAAAATATATATTTTTCATTTTTTTTCGTTTTTGTTGCAATCAAGCCGCCGCCGATGCCACCACTGCCGTTGCCGCCGCCATCACGCCACATATAACATTATATGTGTAACAAAAAACGTATTTTTTCATTTTTCACAAATAGATATGGACCGAACTCGACGGGCTCCACCGCGCCGCCATGGCCTTTGCCAACAATCAGGAAAGTGACGGTGTAGCCTCACTTTCGCCGTTGTTATAGAGAGAGAGAGAGAGAGAGAGAGGGAGGAGGAGGAGGAGGAGGAGGAGGAGGTTGTGCTCCAAATTTGCTTGTGGTCTAGGGTTTCTCTTTATATGACAGTTTATGTTTATATAAGAGGGTCTTTTTGTCTTGGTTTAATTTATTTTTCAAAAGAAGTGGACTTAAAGCCTTACTAAACTATATTTGTAGACTAGAGGGGTTACAAACATTAGGGGTGGACTAACTGGGTTACAAGTTCTCTATAATGGACCTTAGACTAATTTTTTATACATTAAACCCATTTGCATAAATGAAAAAACATATTAGAACTCAGAAATCAAAAACCTCAATGCACTAATAGTTATCAAATGCCATAAACTATCCATATAAAGAGTAAAAAAAAATTAGTTCGGACCGCGAGAAAAAAACAGGCTATCGAAAAAAGCTACAGAGAACTTAGACTTTGGTTGAAATACCTCAGTGTAAGTGATCACCGGAGGCGTAGTGCTTGCCCATGCCTACGGCACTACCCACCCAGATTAGAATTGGCTCAATTTGCTGAAAATTATGTGCCCATGGAGTTACTATTCTGAAATTTAATTTCTACCAAGATTTGCATCAATTTTTACCCATGTAGGCATGGGCAGCCTGATGATAATAGAAAAAGGAAGGGAGAAAAAGAAAAAGAAGGGTCTGAAAACACATAAACCTGGGCACGGATTGCACTACTAAACTATCATTCAAAACAAAACGTCAAGAGGAGTCAAAATAATAAAACTCGATTATGTGTAACATTTAACAACACACCCATCCACCCACACCAAAAAAATCACCCAAATTTCTTGAACACTAGGAACAGGCAAATTCCACCCAGAACTGCAGCTAGATTGAAATTTAAACGCTACTTGCACCCTCAAAAGAAACAGACACCAAAAACTCCAAAAAAAAATCCCAAAGGAATGTTTCACACGGCTTTCAAAAGATGGTTTCTTTGTTAGACCCAACACCATTGTTTTCACGGAGCTTTCTTGGCCCAACTTTCCCGCAGCTTTCTTCTACCAGTTTCGCTGGAATAAATCAAAAATCCCAAAGGAATGTTTCTTTTTCTTTTTTTGATAATCAAAAGAAATGTTTCTTAACCTAGCTTCCGACGGAATTTGTAGACCTCAGTGGGGATTTGAAGATGATAAGGGGAGAGAGAGAGAGAGAGAGAGAGAGAGAGAGAGAGAGAGAGAGAGAGAGAGAGAGAGGCGGCCGGGGGGACCCAAATGACTGGAGCTGAATTTTTTTTTATTATGCCAACGACAGAAGCTGGGTAAAAAGAACAGATGACATTTTTGTGAAATATTTAAAAGGTTGTGAGCACTTTCTTAAGAAAATTGAAGAACACACATCAACTATTGGATCAAACAAATATAAGCCGTTGCAACATCTTGTCCCGACACTCTTCTGTTTTATAACAGAGATAGGTGATCACTCAGTACCGACGGCAAGTCCAAATTCTGATCCAATTAGGATTCCACCTATCATCATAAGAAAAAGAAACAGTGGAATAAACTTACATAGGCGACTCAGTGATGACTGCAAGTCCAAATTCTGATTCAATTAGGATAGCTGACTCAGTGACGACTACAAATCTAAGTTTAATTCTGATCCAACTAGCATTCCACCTATCATAAGAGTAAGAAACAGTGGACTAAATTACATAGGCGACTCAGTGACGATTGCAAATCCAGATCCAGATCCAGATCCAGATCCAATTTGGATTCCACCTATCATAAGAGCAAGAGACCGTGGACTGATGCACTATGGGGTTTACCTTATTGCGACATTTCACGAACTCATGCATCACCATGATCTTAAACCCTTCGTTTCATTGGGGTCGCTGAAAAATTAAATTGGACTAAAAAAAACAGATTGATCAATGTCGTAAAAGATATGATTTGACAAAAGTTAATTGTTTTTTAAAAAAACTGATGGACAGTCCGATTTTTTTCGATCGGTTGATAATGATTTGTAGAGATGAACAAACACAACGATATTCACGCACTAGCCGTGAGCAGCAATCATTTCCGATTCTCTCTCTGTACATATGTATAGAGAGAGAATATAGGTCGAGTGGCTATTCATTGTAATTTTTTGTTTTTCTCCGAAAACAACATAATGATTTCATTCAAGCTGTTGGGGTATTCTCTCCAACTTCTAGTTAAATGACAAGAACCCGCACCCTTCAGTTTTCCAACAATAGTATGCATGTTTTGGCTTAATAATCCCAAGCGATTAATGTTTTGTCTTCATTTAAAGTTTTTTTTCCTCGTATTTGTTCGTTTGCGTCAAATTTTTTTTTTGAATTATTAGTTCGTCTTGATGAGAGGTATCTAAAAAATAATGTTCAGAACTAAACTCTTTTGAATGAAGGCAAAAATAACCCAAAATTCAGTTTATTTTGGATTATTTGTCTTTATTCAAAAAAATATGATCCATCGAGATGAATCATTATTTCGCAAATAATTGACGAAAAACTAACAAATGCAATTTTATTTTTTTCCGAACAAAGACTTAAAACTTAATCCTCTAGAATTATTAAGCCAAAACAGGCCTAATTTTTATTCTTCTACTTCACCCATTCTTTATCCCACTCTGGCTGTAATGTATTTTGTTTTATAAAATGAGTTCAAGTTTTGGCTGCAAGCACAATGTCATGCATTCGCAAAAGAAATGCTAAGTCTAATATTTTGTGGTTTGGAGTCCTCAATCATGTGATTTTCGTTGGGGGAGTATGCCGCGTGTGCTAACTGTGGAGATCAATTTGGCACACTCGAGTCGACTGGAACATACAGGGAGAAAAGCGACATTCAACCATTCCATTTAGTTACACACTACCATTGAATGTAACATAATACTTATGTAGTCCATTGGAGGCTTGGAGTACTCATTTGTTGGGTGAACAGAGGGTTGAAGCCTGATTTATTTTATATCAGGACTCCATCCGGGGCTTTTTTTTTTTTCCCCTTTCCGGTTTCAGATCCTAACTGCGTGCAAGTGACATTTAAGTGAGCATAAGATTATGCCAACAGCGACAATCAGCACGCATATGAACAATCCATCGTGACAGCAATCTCCAAGCCAGAATGAATACTGTACAATTCCTGAAAGAATGACATTACAGGCAACAGAGAAACATCTAATAGGCACCTAATCTTATTGCTAGTTGCACGATTGCATTTGTTGGGGGATCGGGGATTGTTAAGCATATCTTAGAAAAATGAGGAGACCGAGGTTTTGGACAAAGTGCGAAAACATTTCCCCATAGTACGTTATATAGAAAGAGACCCGAAATCATCGTTGCAGCACATCACTGGGAGGACGTAGTAGTACTACAAGCAGTAGCAGCAGCAATCTAGCAACACTACACACTCGTTGCAGCAAAAATGAGCCAAGTGATCCACTTACTCCCTAAAAGACCAATCAATATTCCTAGCGATTATTCAGCGTAGTGTCAAGATTATCGCCACAGTATCACAATTAATCCAAGTGGTCCCTAGTGAAGAAAGGATGTCTAAGGGCTTCACGGGCTGGCCGGCTGTCAATCTATGTGAAGGATCATACTTTAGAAGCCCTTGCAACAGATAATGATCACTAGCAGAATGGTCTACATTACGCATTATTATGATAGTTCATCTAAGTTTATGTGTTCTTCTTTATATGCTCCCCTGTTGCTTATTATTTAAAAGGGCAAATTTTCGTAGTAGTCCCTGTAGTTTTATGGTTGTCTCACTTTCGTCCCTCTAGTTTCAAAGTGCTCGAATTTCGTCCCTGTAGTTTGTTTTACGTTCCAAATTGATAAAATCGTTAACACCGTTAACGAAACTAACGGAAGAAAAAATAAGTGTTCCAATTTTCAATCCGTTTGAACCGGTGCGAAGATCTTATTTTTTTGATCATTTTATCCTAAATGGTCGTAATGAATTTTTGACTCTAAGGCCTTTCAATGAGCACCCTAAGAGAGCCCTGAAACTAAATAATGAGTCTTCGGGTGTTCGTTGAAAGGTTTTAGAGCCAAAAATTCATTACGACTATTTAGGATAAAATGATCAAAAAAATAAGATCTTCGCACCGGTTCAAACGGATTGAAAATTGGAACACTTATTTTTTTTTTTTCCGTTAGTTTCGTTAACGGTGTTAACGATTTTACCAATTTGGAACGTAAAACAAACTACAGGGACGAAATTCGAGCACTTTGAAACTAGAGGGACGAAAGTGAGACAACCATAAAACTACAGGGACTACTACGAAAATTTGCCCTATTTAAAACTACGATTTTGTGATATATCTCAGAATTGGTGTAAAAGAATGGATCTTCTGTTCTTGGTTTTGACTTTTCAGGTATCTCAATCCCCATTTCTGTAAGAGAATGGAGTAAATCCTTGTGGTTAGCCTACAACCATGGATTACAAGAGAAAGATTTTCTTCACAACGAAGGCCGAAATTTCAGTAGGAGTAATTTTGTTTGCCTTTTTAAATTTATTGTTTTTGGAAGATTTGTGTCAAAGTTTTTGAATAAACGATAAAAGATATACAAATGTTACGAAAAATTTAAAAGTTGTCCTTCTATATCTGTATTTGTCTTCACTGAACTTTTTCTTTTATATACAACCAATATTTTAATAGTATTTTTTTAATTCCTCCCATTGAGATGCATAAATAATCTTATGATTTTTATTGAATGACTATGGAAAAGATCGCTAAACATTATTTCAATCGTACAACAATAGTCTTTTATTTTGCACCTCCTTACATATTTCACCTGGCGAATAACCTTTTAGGATACAAGTACTACTGGAAATTGGATACACTGATATAGAGATACTACAGATTACTCGAGAGATTCAGGAGAATGCACAACTGGAACAAGTTCAAGACCAACTTTCTTGCGGACAACTAGCCCGAAAGTGTCACTCATGTCCAGGTCCTTCCCGACACCATCTGGGAGCTTCCAGTCAAACCAAAACAAGAGGTTGGCAAGCACGTACTCAACTTCGATGACAGATAACGAGATTCCTGGGCAGCCCCTTCGCCCGGCACCAAATGGGATGAATTGGAAGTCTTGCCCTTTGAAATCGACCGGATGATTCACAAATCTATCGGGAAGGAACTCTTCTGGCCTGTCCCACAAATCAGGATCCCTGTGAATTGCCCACACATTGATCAAGACTCTTGTTCTTGGAGGAATATCGTAACCTCCCAACTTAGCACTCTCTGTCAATTCCCTAGGAAGCAAAAAAGGAGCTGGGGGATGTAGTCTAAGAGTCTCTTGGACGACACATTTTAAGTAGTCCATTTGATCCATATCATCTTGATCTATCCTAGATTTCATCCCGACCACCGTTCTTACCTCCTCTTGAGCTTTTTGCATGGTAGTTGGGTTTTTCATCAGCTCCGCCATTGCCCACTCCATGATTGACGAAATAGAATCTGTTCCTGCCAAAAGCATGTCCTGTAATTTGAATGGACAGAAGATACATTGAGTTAGTAAAGACAGCGACGGGAAAGGAGAGGGCAGTACTGAGACACAGGAGAAAAAGAAACCAGTAAAATTGCTTTGATACTGTCGTGAGTGATATCCATCCCCATCATGCCTTCGTTCTGAAGTCGGAGCAGGATTTCGATGAAACAATTCTTGTCGGGCTGATCATAATTTTCCTTGTAACTCCTCTGTGCTTCAATGATCTCATCAAGGAAAGCATCCAATCCCTCTGAAGTGTTCTTCACTCTCTTGACAAAGCCAGTTAAAACATCCATCCACCCGAGAGAGGGGAAAATGTCCCGGAAGCAGAATTCTCCTAAATGATTCAACGCAGACCTCGCTAGCTCTCCGAATCTTCTGATATTATCTTGTCCTTCGTATTTTCTACCTAAAGTACATCGAGATATTATGTTGCTGGATAAATGAACGAACAAATGTCCAAGGTTTATAGGGGCATTATCAAGACTTGCGCGACGTATCTTTTCGATCCACCCCATAACTTCTTCTTCTCTAAGTGAATGAAATGAGTGCACCCTGTTGAGGCTCAAAAGCTGCGTAACGCAGATCTTCCTCATTTGTCTCCAATACTCTCCGTGGGGAGAAAATGCCAGATCACGGCATCCATACATTATGCTCTTACTGGCCCTTGTTTGGAGTCTATTGGCGAAAGTAACGTCTTGGGTTTTCATGATTTCTTTGGCCATCTCTGCTGATGCGACAACAAGAGTCGGGGCACGACCCATGTATACCAACAACAGAGAGCCGTAGGTTTGAGAGAGGGTGTGGAGAGACTTGTAAGGGAGTGTGCCTAGGAGATGCATGTGTCCAATTACAGGAAGCCGTGGCGGCGATGGAGGCAAGTTGAGTTTTTTGCTACCTTTGAAGAAGTTGAGTGCTATTAGGAGCAATATTAAGAGGAGGGATGAGAAGAGAAAGGAACTGATGGATATGGTTTTGTTGAGCTCTTGACAACATTGTTGCAATAGTGGTACTGTTAGAGCCATTCTTACCTCAATTTCTCTGTGAGTGAATGAATCACCCAGGTCTCTTATATTTATAAACCAGGCGGAAAATGCTATGGTACTCACTCCTGATTAGGTGTGTACGGTAAACGCCTTAAACTCGTACAATTTTTTGTAGAAAATTCGTAACATTTGGATAAAAATTCATAACAGTTGCATAAAACTCTAAAATATCCAAGTGTTACGCATTCAAAGTTGACGTTTATAAACATACGTACAAAGTTATTAATTCGAGACTATGGTTATACATTTTCATACAAAGTGCGCCTAGCGTGCGTACACACCCAAACAGGGATGTGTATCATAGAATGTTGCTCTTTTGATAGTATTAACTTGGCTATCATGTAGTAACTGATTAACAAAGACCCTAATACCACTTCCCTAGGGCTGCGTTCTTTTGAATTTTATTTAAATTTGAGAATTTTGTCATTATTTAAATTTTTTTTTTACATTTATTAAATTTATGCCAAACTTTTGTGGGTTATTGATTCGTCTCGACGAGAGGAATCAGAAAAGTAATTTTTTTTTTTACTTTTACCCAAGTATTTTGAGAAATAACCATTTTTTAGCAAAAAAGAGAGGTCACTTTTTGCGCTAAAAAGTGGTTATTTATCAAAATACTTGGGTAAAAGTAAAAAATAATAATATATGTTTCCGATTTTTCTCGTCAAGACAAATCAATAACCTATAAAAATTTG
Organism: Rhododendron mucronatum var. ripense; assembly: GCA_019656295.1. NCBI lineage: Eukaryota > Viridiplantae > Streptophyta > Magnoliopsida > Ericales > Ericaceae > Rhododendron > Rhododendron mucronatum. The sequence goes on from BPLT01000019.1 coordinate 343,122, forward strand.
GCGCAAAACTTACAAATGCAAAAAAAATTCAAGTAAAGACAATTTCCAGATTCAAGTTAAGTTCCTAAGAACGCACCCTAAAGAAATCGCTCTTCTTTTGCCGCATCGTTGTTCTCCTTTGCTATTACTATTAATTTTGTAACGTCAACGTCACTTTGATTATAGACACAAACTAAAATTGATACTAGTTCTACTTAAATTTTTTTTTGAAATTTCAACTGTGGAGTTGTTTTCACTTTTCAGAAGGATTCGGGCTGATCTAAGTGGGATATTTTGAGATCTCGTCGTCACTTCATTGAGGTCATGAAAAACTTGATTCGTAACCCAAAACTAGATTGATCTAACATCGTAATCGATATCATTTGATGATAGTTACTTTTAAAATGGATAGTCAGCATGATTCAGAGAATGATAATTTATATCGTTCATGTGATTGTTAATGTCACATTAACCTTACGTTTTGTGCAAATAAAGTGCTATGTCTCCTCTGTAAAATGAGTGATTCTTATCATCGAGATGAGATCGCAAAGAGCTCAATCTAGGTGCACTGCAACCTTACAAGAACCCCATCTCTTCTACCATAAGTCCTATATATTACCACCCATGAAATCCGATCCGCAGTCTAATTAGAAATCATTGTGCTAATAATTCAAATAACCATAAAATCATTAGGACCAAAATCCGATTGATCAGATCATCGTCATTGATGATTTTCGGCGATATGTCCAATGTTGTAATATTGTCCCCCTTGGGCTATAGCGAAAACTTTGAAATTTTTTGATGACAAAAACAAATCCATCGATATTATTAATTAAAGGTCGAGCGGCCACTCATTGTTGTTTTGTTTTGTTTTGTTTTTTTTTTTTTTCTATTACAAAAAAATCAACATAATAATGTCATTCAAGCTGTTGGGTATAGAAGCAGGAAGGGTGCGCGCATAAAGATTTCTGATTGATATTAGTGTCTAGTATTAGTGTCATGGATTGGGACCGGGAGACCCTACCAAGCAGCAGGGGTACTTGGCAGGGGTGCCGAGCACATCTTGGCCGTCCAAAAGTGTTTTGGACAGCCCGGATGCAAAGGTACTGAATGGATTTAAAAAAAAAAGAAAAGGAAAAGGAAAAAATGTTTCGATCCAGGCCGTCGAGTTTGAGATGAACGGCCGGATTGACTGCTTGGCACCCACTCGGCAGAGGTGCTGATTGAGTATACTTTTTTTTATTTTTTATCATTGTTGCCAGATGGATATTCTGTAAGTGCCATATGGCTTTAGAGGAAATTACACATGAGACCACTATATTCAAGTAGCAGAATTGAAGTGTGCGTATGTGCTTAAATTAACACTTCGCAAAAGTGTACTTTGTAATTGAGGATTTGAAGAGGTGCCTAGATGGGATATTTCCCAAATAAAAAACTCGAGTTCGTAACATTATTTTTATTTTTGCCCCATTCAATGGTTTATAGGATAATTTATATGGGGTGATTGTTTTGCACATGATTTACTAAGTGTGGGATTCAAATATGATTAGGAGATACCGTGACAAAACAAGCATACAATATCCTGATGGGAGGCTCTTCGAGTGTTCCTCTTTAAATGAAGCACTCAGACTATTCATGAGTACGTTGTCATCGAAACTGAAATAGGTCCTGTTTGCGCTAATCCAAATTTTAGTTTTTTCCTTAATTCAAATTTTCCTCACGTTCGTCAGTTTTGCGCCAAACTTTTATGTATCATTCAATTGTCTCGATGAATGAAATCGAAAAAGAAAAAATTATGACTCTTACACAAGTGCTTTTTGAAAATATTCAAGAAAATGCCCCAAAAGTCAGCTAGTTCCTCTCGGCGAGATGAATTAATAATACATAAAAGTTTGGCGCAAAACTAATAAACGCGAAAAGAATTAAATAAGAACAAATCCAAAAAATTGTAGTTAGGCCTAAACTAAAGAGTTCGATCTAGTCCCAAAAAAAGTGGGACCAGGAGACCCTGCCAAGCAGGGGTGCTTGGCAGAGGTGCCGAGCGCATCTCGGCCATCCAATAGTGTTTTGGACAGCCTGAATGCAAAGGTATCGAATGGATTTTAAAAAAAAAGAAAAGGAGAAGGAAAAGATGTTTCGATCCGGGCCGTCGACTTTGAGATGAACGGCCGGATTGGCCGCTCGGCACCCGCTCGGCAGAGGTGCGGTACCTTTGCATCTAGGCTGTCCAAAACGCACCTCTGCCGAGCGGGTGCCGAGCGGCCAATCCGGCCGGTCATCTCACAGTCGACGGCCCGGATCGAAACATCTTTTCCTTCTCCTTTTCTTTTTTTTTAAAAATCCATTCGGTACCTTTGCATCCATGCTGTCCAAAACGCACCTCTGCCGAGCGGGTGCCGAGCGGCCAATCCGGCCGTTCATCTCAAAGTCGACGGCCCGGATCGAAACATCTTTTCCTTCTCCGTTTCTTTTTTTTTTTTTTTTAAATCCATTCCGTACCTTTGCATCCAGGCTGTCCAAAATACTTTTTGGACAGCCGAGATGCGCTCGGCACCTCTGCCAAGCACCCCTGCTTCGAAATTTTTTATTTTGAAAAAAGACATTAGAAATTCCATAAATTAAGGATAAAATGATTGTAAATCTTCTTTTTCAGAAGTTTCTTAAATGTGAGCCTATCAGTTGAACAAATTCAATCAATAGATACCCATATGATATGGAGATTATGGGATCAATTACAAAATTAGCTTGCTTTCTAAAATAATGAAGTATGACAAAATTTGAATGAGATAATATATCCCTTCCATGTAAAAATTAGCACAAATCAATGATCTGAATTTTAAATGATTTGTCAATCTTCTTCTTTGGGGGTATGAAAACATTTGTTCATTAATTTATATTTCTATATCTGGACTAATTATCAAACTTTCTTCTTTCTAAGGTAAGCTTATTTTGGCAAATTCTCTACTTGATTTTTGTTGGTGCCACATGTCGTAGCCACGACGCTCCTCATGAAAAGTGACTTTGCATTAGTATATAGAAGTATAGATTAGGCCGAATCGATGACATAATTAAGAAGGATTCGCAATCTGAAAAGTGACTTTGCAATGTCTGTTTTACCCTTAGCTTATAGGCACAAACTATAAGTGCTAGTATTTGAAATCTGATCATTTCAACTATGGAGTTGCTTTCGGAGACGAGTTATGAATAAGGACTATGGAGGATCTAAGTCGCTAAGGCTCCATAAGTGACAAACCTAAAAAATGGCCAAGAAATCTACTACAACGATTCACTCTATTGGGAGATGCTCTTTAGGCATATTTTTGTGCAAGAGTATTTACATCGAAATAATCAGATCATATTCACTCACCAACCATAGATTGATTAACAAAATGATTGACAGAAATTGCGTATCGGCTGATCTTGCTATTATTGGTGAATTCTTGGAGGCTCCTTAATTGTAATACTTCTATCTACTAAACCTAGTCCTCCTACACGTTTGTTTTTTTGAATCGTGTCTTCCTACACGTTAGATATGATAGGGAATTCACAAGTATGTCACTAACTTAGATAGGCGACTCAGTCATGACTGTAAGTCCAACTTTTGATTTAATTAAGACTAGTGCTTGTCTGTACCTACGGCACTATGCACCTTGGTTGGAATTGTCTCAAACACTAAATCAATTTATTAGTGTGTAGTATGTGATCCTTTTCTTAGTGGCACGAAAGAGAATTATCCGTGCTTGCGGCACATCCCCAACTAAACTTTTAAGTTAGTTACAAAGAACTATCAATTTGCTTACGGAATTCCAGTAAATACCAGGTAAAAAAGTTAAAATAGCACTAATATGGATCCTCTACCACATACATTAAACCCATTTGCAGAAATGAAAGAACATATTAGAACCCAGAAATAAAAAATCTCAATGCAACTTCAATTACTAATAGTTATCAAACGCCATAAACTAACCGTATAAAGAGTAAAAAAAAATTAGTTTGGACCGCGAGAAAAAAAACAGGCTATCGAAAAAAGCTACAGAGAACTCAGGCTTTGGTTGAAATACGTTAGCGTAAGTGATCACTGGGGTCATAGTGCTTGCCTGTGCCTACGACACTACTCACTCCCATTGGAATTGGCTCAATTTGCTGAAAATTATGTACCCATGAAGTTACTATTCTGAAGTTCAATTTCTGCCAAGACTTGCATCAATTTCTACCCATGTATGCACGGACAACCCGACGATAACAGAAAAAGGAAGGGAGAAAAAGAAAAAGAAGGGTCTGAAAACACATGGACCTGGGTGCGGCCTACACTACTAAACTATAATTCACAATGGAATGTCAAGAGGAATTAAAATAACAAAACTCGATTATGTGTAACATTTAACAACACACCCACCCATCCATACCAAAAAAATCACCCAAATTTCTTGAACACCCGAAACAGACACAAATTCCACCCGGAACAGCAGCTAGATTGAAATTTAAAGACTACTTGCACTCTCGAAAGAAATAGACACCAAAAACTCTCAAAAAAAATCCCAAAGGAATGTTTTACATGGCTTTCAAAAAATGATTTTTTTGGTTAGACCCACGGAGTCTAACAAAAAAAACCCAAAGGAATGTTTCACACGGCTTTTAAAAAATGGTTTTTTTTGTTAGATTCACACCCTTCTGTTTTTTAATACAGATAAAGGTGATCACTCAGTAACGACTGCAAGTCCAAATTCTGATCCAATAGGATTCCACCTATCATCATAAGAAAAAGAAACAGTGGACTAACTTACATAGGCGACTCAATGATGACTGCAAATCCGAATTCTGATTCAATTAGGATAGCTGACTCAGTGACGACTACAAATCCAAGTTTAATTCTGATCCAACTAGGATTCCACCTATCATAAGAGCAAGAAACAGTGGACTAATTGCTTACATAGGCGACTCAGTGACGATTGCAAGCCCAAATCCAGATCCAATTAGGATTCCACCTATCATAAGAGCAAGAGACCGTGGACTGACGCACTATGGGGTTTACCTTATTGGGACATTTGACGAACTCATGCATCATCATGATCTTAAACCTTTCGTTTCATTGGGGTCGCTGAAAATTAAATTGGACTAAAAAAACAGATTGATCAATATCGTAAAAGATATGATTTGACAAAAGTTATTTGTTTTTAAAAAAAACTGATGGGCTGTCAGATTTTTTTGGATCGGTTGATAATAATTTGTAGAGATGGACAAACACAACGATATTCATGCACTAGCCGTGAGCAGCAATCGTTTCTGATTCTCTCTCTGTATATATGTATAGAGAGAGAATATAGGTCGAGTGGCTATTCGTTGTAATTTTTTTTCCTCCGAAAACAGCATAATGATTTCATTCAAGGCGTTGGGGTATTCTCTCCAACTTCTAGTTAAATGACAAGAACCCGCACCCTTCAGTTTTCGAACAATAAGAAGTAAGGCATGTTTTGGCTTAATAATCCCAAGCGTTTAATTTTTTTGTCATCATTTAAAGTTTTTTTTTTCCCTTGTATTTGTTCATTTGCGTCAATTTTTTCTGTGGATTATTAGTTCGTCTTGACGAGAGGTATCTAAAAAATAATGTTCAGAACTAAACTTTTTTGAATGAAGGCAAAAATAACCCAAAATTCAGTTTGTTTTGGATTATTTGTCTTTATTCAAAAAAATATGCTCCGTCGAGATGAATCATTATTTTGCAAATAATTGACGAAAAACTAACAAATGCAATTTTTTTTCGAACAAAGACTTAAAACTTAATCCTCTAGAATTATGAAGTCAAAACAGGCCTAATTTTTATTCTTCTAATTCATTCTTTATCCCACTCTGTCTGTAATGTATTTTGTTTTATAAAATGAGTTCAAGTTTTGGCTGCAAGCACAATGTCACGCATTCGCAAAAGAAATGCTAAGTCTAATATTTTGCCCCGGTTGTGGGTTTGGAAATAGTTTTCCAAACCCAAATCCACTTATTACCTATATTTTTAATCATTACTTTTATTTCTCTCTTTACTCATAACACATATATCCAATCATTAATCTCATTTCTCTCTCTATCTCTCTCCACTCATTACTTCTATCCGCAATTATTACCCTATTTTCTCTTCTCACTCGTTACCCAAAAACCAAACCCAAAAATTTTCTAAACCCACAACCGAACAAGACGGACTCAATCATGTGATTTCGTTGGGGGAGTATGCCGCGTGTGCTAACTGTGGAGATCAATTTGGCACACTCGAGTCGACTGGAACATACAGGGAGAAAAGCGACATTCAACCATTCCATTTAGTTACACACTACCATTGAATGTAACACAATATTTATGTAGTCCATTGGAGGCTTGGAGTACTCATTTGTTGGGTGAACAGAGCGTTGAAGCCTGATCTATTTTATATCAGGACTCCATCCGGGGTTTTTTTTCATTTTTCTTTTCCCCTTTCCGGTTTCAGAGCCTAACTGCGTGCAAGTGACATTTAAGTGAGCATAAGATTGTGCCAACAGCGACAATCAGCACTCATACGAACAATCCATCGTGACAGCAATCTCCAAGCCAGAATGAATACTGTACAATTCCTGAAAGAATGACATTACAGGCAACAGAGAAACATCTAATAGGCACCTAATCTTATTGCTAGTTGCACGATTACATTTGTTGGGGGATCGGAGATTGTTAAGCATATCTTAGAAAAATGAGGAGACCGAGGTTTTGGACAAAGTGCGAAAACATTTCCCCATAGTACGTTATATAGAAAGAGACCCGAAATCATCGTTGCAGCACATCACTGGGAGGACGTAGTAGTACTACAAGCAGTAGCAGCAGCAATCTAGCAACACCACACACTCGTTGCAGCAAAAATGAGCCAAGTGATCCACTTACTCCCTAAAAGACCAATCAATATTCCTAGCGATTATTCAACGTAGTGTCAAGATTATCGCCACAGTATCACTACTAATCCAAGTGGTCCCTAGTGAAGAAAGGATGTTTAAGGGCCTCACGGGCCGGCTGTCAATCTATCTGAAGGATCATACTTCAGAAGCCCTTGCAACAGATAATGACACTAGCAGAATGGTCTACATTACACATTATTATGTTCTGCCATGAAAACCCAAAAACAAAGTAAGCGACTCGTAGCTTATGGGAAAATAATGTAAAAGCAGCACAAAAAAAACCCAACCAATTCTCTCAGTATGAGTTTAGAGGCATAATCTTTCCTCAAATGCTTACATCGGTGCAATTATGCAATAGAAATATCCCCTAAAATAGTATAGAGCCAGAGCTTTTAAATGCAATAGAGCAAATCAATGGGTCACAATGGCAAAGCTAAATTATTGCTTTCACTGCTTCCAAAAAAATTTACAAGACAGCAAAAGCCTTGTTTTTGGATGACACCACCACACCCACAACAAACAGTCAAATAGCGCATGTGAAAAGCAAAGACGGCGCGCGCGTTTGTTTACACCCATTTTTGGCCAAAAATTAGGAAACGGATTTACGGGTTACAAGGCGGCCTCGAGGGTCGAGGCCCCGGCCTTGAGGGACCTTACGACCAGTTGCCTACGGATTAGGGCTATCCCTTGAGAAATGGTGGGTCTCCCATAAAGGCCCAAATCTGTCAAAAGCCCAAACACTTGGATTTGCCCACTAAACCCGAGTATTTCACTCCAGTGAAGATCAGGCCTGCCCGACTCTTAGAAATGATAAGGCCTTTCAGTAGGTCCAAATCAGTTAAAGGTCCAAGGCCTGAATCAATCCACTTGGTCTGAAAGATCTCATCCAGGCCCAACCTTAAATCCTAGAAGCAACAGGGTCTACGAGATAGGCCCGAATCAGTGAAGGCCTTGGTTTTCTTACCGAGCTAAAGGCTCAGAAGGCTTACAATGGGCCAAAGGCCCATAAAGTTCGGGCCCAAGTGATGAAATAGGCACATCGTTTTAACAGCTCCGTTTAAAGCCTTGAATAAACAAGAAAAAAGGATTAAAGCTGCTCACAAGCAGCTCAAAGGCCTAGAATATTCTTGTTGAGACAGGTCTGGATAGCTTCTCACAAGCAGCTCAAGGTCTGAACTTGTGGGTCCCTATTGTTCAGCATGTTGCAAGACCAGCGATAGGTGGCAAGCATGCAACCCATGAATATGCCAAGGAATGACTCTTGCAGACCTAAGCAAGCTGCTCACAAGCAGCTCACCCAGACGTGCCTGAGCATTTAATTCTCGATCCTTCTTCCATAAAGAATTGAGTTCAAGGGGTTTTAGGGCCCACAAGGGATGCAAGATCCAATAAAATGATGAGAATATTGGTCTTCAGCAGTGGTGGGCCAGGAGAAAATCCATCCAAGCAATAGTTTGAGTGTTGAAGCAGCTCAAAGGCCTGGATGCTACAGGAGCAAAAGCCCTTTGCAGAGAGAATAGACGTTTCTCAGGCCTTTGCCGTTCTTTTGGAGTGAAAGACACGTTTTGTTCAGAGAGTAGCCCTTCATTGGACCATTTTGAAGCTGCTCAAGCCTAGACCTCTGCTAGAATGCCACATGGCAGCCATGCATTGGAGTATTTTGAAGCAGTTCAAGGCCTGTGCCTCCTATAATTCTCAGTTTTGGAGGCCTTGGCTAAGGTCAACGACCTCAAAAGCTCACAGCTTATGCACATACATTTTCATTTCCTTCAAGCACCATTTGTACTCACTTCAAAGTAGTTTAAGTTTTTACCACTTTTCTTGTAACCAAGCTTCATTAAACCATTAATGGAGTTCATTTGATCATTGTTTACTGCATTATCTTTCTTTCCATTGTTCTAGCAACGAGTAGAAAATATTTTAAGTCCTTAGCCCGACAAGGCAACCAACGAACCATTACGAGGCCTTACCCTTTAGGCCAAGCACAATCACTTGATAGAAGTCAGGTTTTGAGGCACGAAAGCCTTAAAAGCACTTCGGACAGACTTGTCCTGGCACGCCCTCTCATTCCAAGCCAATTCGGTCTCGAAACTTTTTGTGGAGAAACAACGTTTTACTTGCTTACGCAAAAAAACATATGTTCCTTCAACCTTATACGAGACTGAACGAAAATGTGATCGTGATTCAACCTTATATGAGACGGAGCGCAACTTTGAAGCTGTTGCTTCTTTTTGTCATTGAGACGTTGGATTGAATTAAATTGCTTCATTTTGTCATGTGGGAGGTGGTGACGTTACACTTTTTGAAATCGGTATAGTGAAAATCCTTGGTGCAGAATGATAGTTCATCTAAGTTTATGTGTTCTTCTTTATTTGCTCCTGTTGCTTGTATTTAAAACTACGATTTTGTGATATATCTCAGAATTGGTGTAAAAGAATGGATGTTCTGTTCTTGGTTTTGACTTTTCAGGTACCTCAATCCCCATTTCTGTAAGAGAATGGAGTAAATCCTTGTGGTTAGCCTACAACCATGGATTGCAAGAGAAAGATTTTCTTCACAATGAAGGCCGAAATTCAGTAGGAGTAATTTTGTTTGCCTTTTAAATTTTTTTTTTTAAAGATTTGTGTCAAAGTTTTTGAATAAAAGGAAAAAATTATGATAAAAACACATACAAATGTTACGAAAAATTGAAAAGTTGTCCTTCTGTATTTGTATTTGTCTTTACTGAACTTTTTCTTTTTATATACAACCTATTATTTAATAGTACTTTTTTAATTCCTCCCATCGAGATGCATAAATAATCCTATGATTTTTATTTAATGACTGTAGAAGAGATCGCTAAACATTATTTCAATCGTACAACAATAGTCTTTTATTTTGCACCTCCTTACATATTTCACCACAATGGTCAATGGCGAATAACCTTTTAGGATACAAGTACTACCGGAAATTGGATACACTGATATAGAGATGCTACAGATTACTTGAGAGATTCAGGAGAATGCACAACTGGAACAAGTTCAAGAGCAACTTTCTTGCGGATAACTAGTCCGAAAGTGTCACTCATGTCCAGGTCCTTCCCGACACCACCTGGGAGCTTCCAGTCAAACCAAAACAAGAAGTTGGCAAGCACGTACTCAACTTGGATGACAGATAACGAGATTCCCGGGCAGCCCCTTCGCCCGGCACCAAATGGGATGAATTGGAAGTCTTGCCCTTTGAAATCAACCGGATGATTTGCAAATCTATCGGGAAGGAACTCTTCTGGCCTGTCCCACAAATCAGGATCCCTTTGAATTGCCCACGCATTGATCAAGACTCTTGTTCTTGGAGGAATATTGTAACCTCCCAACTTAGCACTCGTAGTCAATTCCCTAGGAACCAAAAAAGGAGCTGGGGGATGTAGTCTAAGAGTCTCTTTGACGACACATTTTAAGTAGTCCATTTGATCCATATCATCTTGATCTATCCTAGATTTCATCCCGACCACCGTTCTTACCTCCTCTTGAGCTTTTTGCATGGTAGTTGGGTTTTTCATCAGCTCCGCCATTGCCCACACCATGATTGATGAAATAGAATCTGTTCCTGCCAAAAGCATGTCCTGTAATTTGAAAGAACAGAAGATACATTGAGTTAGTAAAGAAGGCGATGGAAAAGGAGAGGGCAGAAGTACTGAGTTAGACAGAGGAGAGAAAGAAATTAACCAGTAAAATTGCTTTAATACTGTCGTGAGTGATATCGATCCCCATCATGCCTTCGTTCTGAAGTTGGAGCAGGATATCGATGAAACAATTCTTGTTGGGCTGATCATAATTTTCTTTGTAACTCCTATGTGCCTCAATGATCTCATCAAGGAAAGCATCCAATCCCTCTGAAGTGTTCTTCAGTCTCTTGACAAAGCCAGTAAAAACATCTATCCACCCGAGAGAGGGGAAAATGTCCTGGAAGCAGAATTCTCCTAAATGATTCACCGCAGACCTTGCTAGCTTTCCGAATCTCTTAATATTAGCTTGTCCTTCGTATTTTCTACCTAAAGTACATCGAGATATTATGTTGTTGGATAAATGAACGAACAAATGTCCCAGGTTTATAGGGGCACTATCAAGACTTGTGGAACGTATCTTTTCGATCAACCCCATAACTTCTTCTTCTCTAATTGAATGAAATGAGTGCACCCTATTGAGGGTCAAAAGCTGTGTAACGCAGATCTTCCTCATTTGTCTCCAATACTCTCCGTGGGGAGAAAATGCCAGATCACGGCATCCATACATTATGCTCTTACTGGCACTTGTTTGGAGTCTATTGGCGAAAGTAACGTCTTGGGTTTTCATGATTTCTTTGGCCATCTCTGCTGATGAGACAACAAGAGTCGGGGCACGGCCCAAGTATACCAACAACAGAGAGCCGTAGGTTTGAGAGAGGGTGTGGAGAGACTTGTAAGGGAGTGTGCCTAGGAGATGCATGTGTCCAATTACAGGAAGCCGCGGCGGCGATGGAGGCAAGTTGAGTTTTTTGCTACCTTTGAAGAAGTTGAGTGCTATTAGGAGCAATATTAAGAGGAGGGATGAGAAGAGAAAGGAACTGATGGATATGGTTTTGTTGAGCTCTTGACACCATTGTTGCAATAGTGGTACTGTTAGAGCCATTCTTACCACAATTTCTCTGTGAGTGAATGAATCACCCAGGTCTCTTCTATTTATAAACCAGGCGGAAAATACTATGGTACTCACTCCTGATTAGGTGTGTACCGTAAACGCCTTAAACTCGTACAATTTTATATAGAAAATTCGTAACATTTGGATAAAAATTCATAACAGTTGCATAAAACTCCAAAATATCCAAGTGTTACGCATTCAAAGTTGACATTTATAACATACGTACAAAGTTATTAATTCGAGACTATGGTTATACATTTTCATACAAAGTGTCATGAATTCAAGAGATTCAAGAAGCGCCTAGCGTGCGTACACACCCAAACAGGGATGTGTATCATAGAATGTTGCTCTTTTGATAGTATTAACTTGGCTATCATGTAGTAACTGATTAACAAAGACCCTAATACCACCTTCCCTAGGGCTGCGTTCTTATGAATTTTATTTAAATTTGAGAATTTTGTCCTTATTTAAATTTTTTTTACATTTATTAAATTTATGCCAAACTTTTGTGGGTTATTGATTCGTCTCGATGAAAGGAATCAGAAAAGTAAATTTTTTTTTTTACTTTTACCCAAGTATTTTGAGAAATAACCATTTTTTAGCCAAAAAAAGGGTCACTTTTTGCGCTAAAAAGTGGTTATTTATCAAAATACTTGGGTAAAAGTAAAAAATAATAATTTACGTATCCGATTTTTCTCGTCAAGACAAATCAATAACCTATAAAAGTTTGGCGCAAAATTTACAAATGCAAAAAAAATTCAAGTAAAGACAATTTCCAGATTCAAGTTAAGTTCGTAAGAACGCACCCTAAAGAAATCCCTCTTCGTTTGCCTCATCGTTGTTCTCCTTTGCTATTACTATTAATTTTGTAACGTCAACGTTACTTTCCGATTATAGACACAAACTAAAATTGATAGTTGTATTTAAAATTTTTTTTTGAAATTTCAACTGTGGAGTTGTTTTCACTTTTCAGAAGGATTCGGGCTGATCTAAGTGGGATATTTTGAGATCTCGTCGTCACTTCATTGAGGTCATGAAAAACTTGATTCGTAACCCAAAAATAGATTGATCTAACAACGTAATCGATATCATTTGATGATAGTTACTTTTAAAATGGATAGTCAGCATGATTCAGAGAATGATAATTTATATTGTTCATGTGATTGTTAATGTCACATTAACCTGCCAAGTTTTCTGCTCAAAATTGTCAGATTTGTGATACTTGGTTGTTGGACTCTAGTATTTTTGCACTTAACAATTCTGTGCATGTTGTCTAGTTTTCTTAGGCCGGCTGTAGGCTTTATTGCTTCTGTTGTTTCGGGGGAATGCCCCTTTGTTCTTTTTTAGCTTTTGCGCTTTTGGTGGTTTAATAAAATTTACTTACCAAAAAAAAAAAATGTCACATTAACCTTACGTTTTGTGCAAATAAAGTGGTATGTCTCCTCCGTAAAATGAGTGATTCTTATCATCAAGATGAGATCGCAAAGAGCTCAATCTAGGTGCACTGCAACCTTACAAGAACCCCATCTATTCTACCATAAGTCCTATATATTACCCCCCGTGAAATCCGATCGGCAGTCTAATTACAAATCATTGTGCTAATAATTCAAATAACCATAAAATCATTAGGACCAAAATCCGATTGATCAGATCATCGTCATTGATGATTTTGATTTTAATTATACACAAAAATATTGGCGATATGTCCAATGTTGTAATATTGTCCCCCTTGGCTATAGCGAAAACTTTGAAATATTTTGATGACAAAAACAAATCGATCGATATTATTAATTAAATGTCGAGCGGCCACTCATTGTTGTTTTGTTTGTTTTGTTTTTTTCCTATTAGAAAAAAATCAAAATAATAATGTCATTCAAGCTGTTGCGTATAGAAGCAGGAAGGGTGCGCGCATAAAGATTTCTGATTGATATTAGTGCGTAGTATTAGTGTCATGGATTGGGACCGGGAGACCCTGTCAAGCTGGGGTGCTTGGCAGGGGTGCCGAGCACATCTCGGCCGTTCAAAAGTGTTTGGACAGCCTGGATGCAAGGGTACCGAATGGATTTAAAAAAAAAGAAAAGGAAAAGGAAAAAATGTTTCGATCCTGGCCGTCGATTTTGAGATGAATGGTCGGATTGGCTGCTTGGCACCCACTCGGCAGAGGTGCCGGTAGGCAGGGTCCCCGGGGATTGAGTATACTTTTTTTTTTTTATTTTTTTTTATCATTGTTGCCAGATGGATATTCTGTAAGTGCCAAATGGCTTTAGAGGAAATTACACATGAGACCACTATATCCAAGTAGCAGAATTGAAGTGTGGGTATGTGCTTAAATTAACACTTCGCAAAAGTGTACTTTGTAATTGAGGATTTGAAGAGGTGCCTAGATGGGATATTTCCCAAATAAAAAAATCGAGTTCGTAACATTAGTTTTATTTTTGCCCCATTCAATGGTTTATAGGATAATTTATATGGGGTGATTGTTTTGCACATGATTTACTAAGTGTGGGATTCAAATATGATTAGGAGATACCGTGACAAAACAAGCATACAATATCCTGATGGGAGGCTCTTCGAGTGTTCCTCTTTAAATGAAGCACTCAGATTATTCATGAATACGTTGTCATCGAAACTGAAATAGGTCCTGTTTGCGCTAATCCAAATTTTAGTTTTTTCCTTAATTCAAATTTTCCTCGTGTTTGTTAGTTTTGTGCCAAACTTTTATGTATCATTGAATTGTCTCAACGAGTGGAATTGAAAAAGTAAAAATTATGACTCTTACACAAGTGCTTTTTGAAAATATTCAAGAAAATGCCCCAAAAGTCAGCTGGTTCCTCTCGGCGAGACGAATTAATAATACATAAAAATTTGGCGCAAAACTAATAAACGCTAAAAAAATTAAATAAGAACAAATCCAAAAAATTATAGTTAGGCCTAAACTCAAGAGTTCGATCTAGTCCCAAAAAGTGAGGGGTAAAAAATCAAACTCCCCAAAGTATTAAGAACTCTCCAAGGCACAAATATCCATTTCAGATAGACCATTTAACAACATTAACTCCCACATAGGTAGCGATAGCTTGGATCAATTAAAACAGTAAAACTTTGGTTTTTATTTGCGCAACTAAAAACCAATACTATTTGAGATCTTATGTAATCTCAGCTTTGCTGTTGTTTTCAGTGATGAGGTAGGAATAGGGACCCCTCACCCTTCATTTTTCTACATGAGTACCATTATTATTATTATTTTTTTGAAATGGCAAAACTTTTTATAAAATCAAAATCGACAACAATATATAGTTGGTGTTAGCTAGTTAGTACCACGGATTCACGGAAAGAGTTGGTGTTAGCTAGTCCTCTCACCCTATGAATTATCTTACTTATTCCTCCAACAATAGGAAATAAGGCATGTTTTTGGCTTAATAACTATGGAGCATTAATTTTTGTCTTTAATTCTTAAATAATTTTTTACTTTGGTTACAACCGATACAACCAGAAGACCCTAGAAGATGGAGGTGTAATCAGAGATCAGGGGAGAGTTAACAATCAACGTTCAAGGTCCGGTCCACTAGCGAACAGTAGCAACCCGCGAGAAAATGGGAAGCAGCTAGTAGTATATTCAGAAGAAATCTCGGATCCAGATCAATAACCCACCTTTGAAGAAAGCCGAAGAAAGGGGCAAGGAGGTATGGAGGAGAAAAGGGGTTCCAGAATCAAGCAAACAGGGAGGAAATACAGGAGTGGCAAACCAAGCAAATGTGGGCAAAGATGAAGGTAAAATAATCAATGTTCAAGCTGTGGGAAATGGATGGTTAAACAGGAGTGCAGTCGGGAAGATGAGACGATTAATCTCAGCACAAGAACTAAAATTATTGTTTAAGAAGGGGAAGGCAGGAAGTGTACAGATTAAACCATTGGGAGGGAGGTATGTGATTATCTCTTTCTCGAGTGTAGATCGAAGAAACGAAATTTTGAAGGAAAAATGGCTTGAATTGTGGTTTGAAGAGGTTAAACCTTGGAATGGAGATTCAGCGAAAAATGAGAGATTTGTGTGGCTTGCTTGTTACAGAATGCCTCTCAATGCATGGAATGTTCCAACATTCAGAGCAATTGGAAGTCGTTGGGGCTGTTTTATTGAAGTAGACAGTGACACATTGAGGGAAATATCATTTGATAAAGGAAGAGTTCTTATTTCTACAGAGAGTCCCAACAAAATTGGAGGGGAGGTGCAGCTGATGGTGGATGGAAGGAAATACACTGTCAGGGTGGAAGAGGAGATAACGTTCAGAACGGTAACTTCGACAAACCAGGCTGTAATCCATGAAGCAAGTTCTGAACCTGAGGAAGAAGATGGTGAGGTGGATAAGACAGTTGATGGCATGGATGCCCGCAAGAATAAGCAAGATAATTCAGTGGATGACATGGAAAAGCAAAAAAAAATAGAATTTCAGATGACATGGCGAAAAACAATGGAAAGGAAGCTGAAAAGTTTGAAAACAATGAAGAAGAAGCTGAAAAGGTTGAGAACAATGGCCTTAATGATAGCCACCAATTTGAAATGGAGAAAGTACCAGCATTCCAAGGGGCTATGTCTTTTCGGAACTCTATTACTGGTGAGAATAGTAATGAGGAGAGCATTAATTCTGCTCTTGGACTGGATTCTATTGTACAGGATTCTCAAAGCCCACCAAATGAAGAATGCCTTGAATATGCAAAATATAGCAGCCAGTTCCAATAAACAAAAGCCCGAGTAGGTGATAACCAAGGTCAAGGAAAAGACGGAGGAATTGTAGATAATAATCTAATGCAGTGTGAATCCAACATCTGTGTTAGGGCCTCTCAGGTGCATGGCATAAACCTGCTTGTCGATTTAAATCCAAGTGCTGTTATAAGAAACATCAGAAGTCAACAATTGGAAGCATCAGTTAATTCAGAAGGAGACGATATTGTAGAGTACATTATTGCTTCTCAAGATCAGGAACATATTGAAATAGACAAGGAGTTGCAGAATACTATCATAGCAGGTAACGCTCTGGATATTAAGTTTGGTGACCCTGGTATTAAGAGGATGAAAGAGATGATAGAAAATGAGGCAAAAACATTGAAAGCATCACTGAAAGACAATTCATTTGCCCCTCTTATGAGGGACCAATGATAGGTAGGCAGTTTACATGGACAAATTTTCAGGAAAATGCAGTTCACAGCAGGATAGACAGATTCCTAATATCTGTGGAGGTGATGGAAAAGTTCAATTTGGTGCTGTGGGGACTACCAAGACCAATATCTGACCATGCTCCTCTCTTGATTTCTATGTTTGGAAGATTGGAACAATGTGTTTTCTTCCTGTTCCAACTCCTTTCTTTGGAGGGCTGAGAGTTCCTCTCTTGGCTTTACACTGCTGGACCTGTAGACTAAGAAGCTGTATAAGAATGTGAGATCTTGTCATATTTCCTTTTATCAACTCCTAAGTTTTGGAGGGCTAAGAGGGTGCTTGGGTGCATGTTTGCTGCTATATGTATAAGTCCAATACTTTTTAAAGCTTTGGAGGTCCAATAGTATAAGAGCAGTTTGGGTCTTTTCTACTTTGAGGTATTATTCCCTCCTTTCAACTCCTAATTGGGGGAAGGCTAAGAGACATTTTGCTTGCTTAGAAGGCTATTTGGAAATCCATGATCTGTTACTCTTTCAACTCCTCTGTCTTGGAGGGCTAAGAGTATTTGATCAGTGGTTTCTTTTCTCTTTGTCCCACTCCCAAATCAGGGGAGGGCTAAGAGACCAATTGAAGGGGTAGCTAAATATAAGAGGCTAGTTTCTATTGATGCTGGATTTGAACGAAATGATGAACCGTATTAGTGTTGAACTCTTTATCTATCTGTTTCAACTACTGCTTTCCTATATATGTAGCTAGACATGAATTGAAACTTGCTGCAAATCTTTCTTGAACTATGGAGATTGATCTATTTGAGTTGGAGATTCAATGTTGTTGTTGGTTATGCTGTCTTGATGCTATCACACTGGCTTATTGGCCATTGAACTGTAGCTATGATGTCACGACTATTGATCCCAATTTCATGCCTTCAAAGATCATCTATTATTCTGCATATTGGGTTCGTGTGCTGTCAAAATGGAGCTAATGTCATGGAGGAAGTTTTCAAGGTTTTCGGGCTGGAATTGCTTATATGAGTTTCTACTGCTGTTATAATGTGCTAAACCTGCTGCTGAATTTCAATACTGAAGATGGATATGGTTACTGCTGCATTTGGTTCTTAATTTGTTGCTGGTGATGCTACTTTGATATTATGAAGCTGATTTTGATCTCAAGAGTATCGTGACTCTGGCTCTGCTGCCTGTCATGGATTAAAGAATCAGAAGATTGGTGTTCTCCAGTGAGGACGGGATTATATGGTTTGGAGGATAGGGTGATGCCACTCTTCCGATTGTGGCTTCATCCAATTTTCTTTGGATGTTTTTTCTTTTCTTTTTCTTTCCTTTTGGCCTTCTCTTTTGCTTCAAGGTCCTTCTGGTAGCTTGAGTTTCGGCCTCCTCAATGTACCCTTTGTCGAGTTTCTAACAAAATTTTGTTGCTTATAAAAAAAAAAAAAAACTCCTCTTGTCTAGAGAAATCAATAGTTCACAAATAGTTGACATAATTAAAACTAAAAAATGCATAAAAAATTTGAATAAAAACAAAATAATCTTCCTAAACTATTAAGCGAAAACATGCCTTATTCTTATCCATCTACTTAATTCATTCTTTATCCCACTCTAACTAACTATAATTTGTTTTGTTTTATAAATAGTGGTAACAAGCAAGTGATCATCACATGGATATATACATGTTATTGATCAAATGATTTCAAAATTTGGCTGCAAGCCTATTTTGTGGTTTGGAATCTTCAATCATGTGATTTTATTAGGAGTACTGCATCGCGGGTGCCAAACTGTGGAGAGCAATTTGGCACACTCAACTGGAACATATATACAGGGAGAAAAGCGACAAACAAGCCATTCCATGAAGTTACACCCTACCATTGCATGTAACACAATATCTATAAAGTCCATTGGATCGAGCAGGCATTTGTTGGGTGAACAGATGGTTTGAAGCCTGGTTTGGAAAAAAAAAAAAAAAGATTTTGGTTTGATTTGGGGTTTTTGATTTTTCACAGCTACTAATTTGGTTTTGATTTGGGTTTAATTTGCTGACAGGGTTTTGTGTGTGTGAAAGAGAGAGAGGTGGGTATTGCTGGTGGTGGTTGTAAGGGCTGGCCCTAGGGCCCATAGAAATCTTTGCATAGTCTATGCAAAAAATCAGTGCTAGTATTGTTTTCGCTAAGAGAGGTGGTTATCAGTACCACTATGGGTACCGACGGTGAGAGTACCAACAATGTAATGACGACATGTGGGGCCCACTTTTGGATCCACACGGATAATCCGAACTGTTCATGCATTTTGAAATAATTTTTTGAATAGCCTTGTAAAAATCAGCTCAATTGAATATATATATATATATATATAAGTGGTTGATCCAATTTTCTAACTTTTCATTCAGAGCTTAGCATCTTGAATTTTGAATTGAAAATTAGAAATTTGATCAATCACTTACACATATTAAATTGAGTTGCTTTTTTGCAATGCTGCTCGAAAAATTATTTTAAAACATATTAATGAATGGTTCAGATTATCCGCGTGAGACCTAAAAGTGGACTCCACACGCCGTCGGTACATTGGAGAAGACGCGGAGAAATGCGTTTCGAACCTGATTCAAGCTCTTGAGGAAGCAAAGAAAAAAGCTGCAACGAAGAAAGCAGAGGAGGAATCAAGAGGGAAGGAACCAGCAAAGGATGATTCACTGGTGCAAGGTAAGCACGAAACTGCAGAAAATTTGTTACTTCTCGAGGAGTAAAAAATCAGGTTACAAATCAAGTTTAAAAATTTGATCATGAGGAGGCCTGACCAATCCAGATGCTTAGAAGCATACGATTGACGTGACCATAAAAGATGAAATACCGGGTCTTGAACATTTAAAAGGGAAGACTTTTGACGACAATATGACGAGCTTTTGCAATCGAAAACAATAACCTTCCTCTGGAAAGGGAAACTTCAAAATTTTTAAGTATTCTGTATCTTCTTTTTTTGATGTGTTCGGGTCATTTTCAAATCAGGAACCAGGGGCAATCTCATGTAGGTCAAGAAATCATGTTTTTCTCACACTTCCAATATCGTTTTTGACTGTGCTTTTTGATTTCCCAGCTGGTTGGTTTTGCACTTCCTCTACTCTATCAGGTTGATCAATTTCTCTTATTCCCTGGCTATCGTCACTATTGCCCTGTAAGTCTTGATTTCCCATGGAAAATTCAGCATTTTCCAGAATCTGCGCTTTCATCTGACACATTTGAATTACCAGGTTTCATTGACTCTGCTTTCGACTCTAACAATTCATACTGATTATAGAATTCATAGTTGATCCACTATTAGAAAAAGAATTGCAGTAGGTATATGGTTTTTGGTGCCCCTTTTACTACATCTGCTGTTCAAAAAGTTGGCCTAGTCCACCTATATTATAGGGTCTAAGCGGTAATTAAGCGTTTTTACATTCGTCGGCAATTAGTGGCCGATTATTTGGCCAGGCGACAATTTGTTAGTGGGGTGCATTTCATAATTTTAAAAAGTATTTTGGGGTTAAATGTGTACTAGTAAAAAGTACAAGGTGTCAAGTGTTATTGTAACAAAATTTAATAAGACATCCATAATACATGTCAAAGCCCGAAATTGACTAACACAAAATATATACTCTCCCCATTCCTAAATAAATGTCCCTGTTTAACTATTTAGACCTCTTAAAAAATAATGCTATCCAAAATATGAATCTTGTTTAATTGAGTTCACTTGTTTTATTATACAAAAATTTTAAAGTCATAAAAAATATTATAAATTACAAAATATGAACAAATTTTTTGAAAAAGTGTAAATATTGCAACATGGACATTGATCAATAGATAGTTTATCTCTTAAAACTTGAAGTTTTCAACAATCATACAAAAGATTAGTTAGATCAAAAATCAATAGTAGATACCTGAATAAAATGTACTTTGTTTGCATAAATTGACAGTGCAGTTTAAATTATTTCCACCATTCTTTTTTTTTTTTTTTTATGCAAAAACATGTTTTGTTCACATTCATGTCCATATTCAATTGAAAAAAATTCTAAAACACATCTCTTACCGCGGATGACAGATCGAATCATCGTTTTGAACTCGGGGCGAAACCCACAATGGGGGCTATGTAAGAATATGGAGGCATGATGGTATGTAGAGGAGGTTATTCCCTGGGTGCTTTACCAATTTTCCCTCCAGTAACCACAAAATTAAGCCAGACCAGTGAAGAAAAGTCAAGCTTTCATTTCTCTAGTGACTGAAAACAACATCAAAGACCCAAAACCATCGAAGACTCTCAGGCCGTCCAAACCCTATCTCTTACCTACTTCCTTGTACGTATTTTCTTGGAAATTCATGCTTGTGAGCTGTGATTGAGAACTCCCCACGTCACCTTTAGGGTTCTGCCGAGCATCATTGCTGACAGCTGAGTTGAATCTTCTGAACTGATCAACCAATGAAATAAAAAAGAAGCCCTAAAGTCCGTGTCCGTATCATAAGAAGATATAAAGTCTACCCGCTCTGTTTTAGCCCTTTCGACAAGGCCATAGAAGTGAATCTTCGAGGCAAGATAACCCAACTAGATCAACTCGATATTTCTTATGCTTGCTTGCATGTGCCATCTACTACCATAGTGTTTTTTTTTTTTTTTTTTGCTGATTTTGCAATTTATGTGATTGCGATGATTTTCAAAAATGTCTTCATTTATGTTATCACATCAAATAGGTTGTTCATGTGAAACATAGTTACGGGTATAATTTTATATACCTTTTTCGTATGATGCGTTTAAGTTAATAGGAATTTTGACATGAAATTGAAACGACATGACTCGAACACAACAACATATGATGCCCAAACCTCACAAAAAGACCTAAAGTCCATCTGCTCTGTTTAGCCCTTTGAATAAGTCTGGATTGGCGGGTGGAAATCGAATGGAAACCACATGGAAACTGAGGAGATTAGTTGTTGACTGCCGGATCTGTGCTATAAAAAGATCTAATGTCTAAAGGCATGAGTATGCATGAAAACCCATCCATCCATCTAAAGAAAGGCAAAGAATAAGAACAAGAGAGGAGAAGAACAAAGAACAGAGAACTGAGAGCAACCGTCAACTAACATGGCGGCAATCACGATGGCGGAGATGTGGACGACTGTGGGCTCTACGATGGCTAGTTTCATGTTCGTTTGGACGATCATCCGCCAGTACTGCCCCTACGAGGTTCGCCAACACTTAGAGAAGTCGATGCATAGACTCATGAGCTTTTTCAATCCATACATCCATGTTTCCATCGACGAGTTCATGGGGACACAGCTCAACCGTAGCGAAGCCTATGCTGCAGTCGAGGCATACCTAAGCACGAATTCAGAAAAAAATGCAAAAAGGCTCAAACTCGAGATGGAAAAAGATAGCAAGAAGATTGTACTCACCATGGATGAGTACCAAAAGTTGACGGATGAGTTTCAAGGTGCAGAAATATCGTGGGTTTTGCGCACCAAATCGCCCAAACCCATGCGAAATGGCAACAATTCGCAGCCAGAGACGAGATATTACAATCTTACATTCCATAAGCGTTATAGGGAGATGATAGCTGAATCTTACTTGGAGCATGTGATGAAGAAAGGTAAGGAGATTAGGGTAAAGAATAGGCAGATGAAGCTCTACACAAATGGTGCTAGGGATAAATATGCATGGCCCAGGCAACCTATGTGGAGCGATGTACCGTTTGAGCATCCAGCGAGATTTGAGTCGGTAGCAATGGAGGCAGAGAAGAAGCAGGAGATCATAGAAGATCTTCTGACTTTCAGCCAGAGCAAGGATTTTTACGCTCGGATTGGGAAAGCATGGAAAAGGGGATATTTACTATATGGTCCCCCTGGCACAGGGAAGTCTACGATGATTGCCGCAATGGCAAATTTGTTGAACTACGATGTTTATGATCTCGAGCTCACGGCGGTCGAGAACAATACAGAGCTAAAGAAGCTATTGATAGAGATTACGGGTAAATCCATTATCGTAATTGAGGATATTGACTGCTCACTTGATCTTACAGGTCACAGGAAGAAGAAGAAGAAGAAGAAGACAGAGAAAGAAACAGAAGACAAGAACGAGGAGGAGGAGGAGAAAAAGCAAACCGACTTGAAGAACAGAGAAGGCGAGCGATTTAGCAAAGTTACGCTTTCTGGGCTTCTAAATTTCATCGACGGTCTCTGGTCTGCTTGCGGAGGAGAGAGAATAATTGTTTTCACGACTAATCATGTGGAGAAGCTGGACCCTGCACTCATAAGAAGGGGAAGAATGGACAAGCATATTGAGCTTTCGTACTGCAGTTTTGAAGGATTTAAGGTACTCGCGAAGAATTACCTGTTGGTAGAAGCACATCAACTGTTTGACACGATCCAACAGTTGATGGGCGAGACCGAGATTACGCCTGCTGACGTGGCAGAGGCCCTCATGCGCAAGTCCCATAGAGAAGATGTGGAGAAATCTCTTTCTAAACTTATACAAGCTCTTGAGGAAGCAAAGAAAGAAGCTGCAACAAAGAAAGCAGAGGAGGAATCAAGAGGGAAGGCACCGGCAAAGGATGATTCACTGTTGCAAGATAAGAAAGAAACTGAAGAAGCGCAATCACTTGATGATGGTGCAGTTCTGCTCTAGATGTTAATCTAATGCATATAGTAAGCAATTGGAATCAAGTATGCATTTTGCGTTGTGTTGAACGAATCTGACGAATCTATCTTAAACATCAGATTCATTCTGTTAAAGAGGCCACTACCGTCAAGGAATGTGTATATGCCCGTTATGCAATAAATGATGTTATCAGTACAACAACTGTTTGTCAAATAGGTCATGAAAAATGTGAACTTGACAAGGTAAGAAAATTAGTTACCTCTTGAGGAGCAAATCAGGTTGGAAATCAAGTTCCAAAATTTTATCACCAAGAGACCTGACCAATCCAAATGCTTTGAAGCATAGCGTTGACATGACCATGGATACGTAGAAGCATACTGGAGCTTAAACATCGAAAAGAAAAGCTTTTGGTTAAAAGTTCATTTTACAGGGTCTGGATAAAAAAAGACCAAACAACTCAGTAAAATTTTCCCATCAATTTGCCGGGGATTTCTTTGAATGTCAGCACAGAAACACTTCTAATCATTAATCAACTCTGCATAGTATTCTAAGCATTACGTTTCCCCACTGTATACATCGAGGAAATCAGTGTTCTAAATGGCGGCATGGGTGATACGTGCGTAAATATGCCTATTTACGCCCCTAACTTACGCTTGTTATGTCCATTTAGTGCACTACATGGGGTTTGATTCTTATTAATTATGTTTTAGGACTCTCAGAGTTGTTGGATAACAATCGAAGCTAAATCGAGGAAATTATGATAAATATGCCAGCCCGTGGCAATTGATGGGCTTTCCTAATATTATCCTGGTCCAAATTCATTGTGGCCCAATCTTTAATTGGCTGGAAATTGGAGTTTGACTTTGCATCAAGAAGAAAGATTACGTGGAGGCCTTGGTAATATTATTGGATGGAAATTATTAGTGGGCCAGACAAGAGCTACACATAACAAAGGTTCACACGACTGAAAATCGGGTATAAAAAGGCAGCAAGGGTTTCGTTTTCGGGGGATCTTTTACTTTTCATATCTTATTCCCACGAGAGGAGAACGGGGCTGCCATTAAGATATCTGATTCCCACGAGAGGAGAACGGGGCTGCCATTAAGATATCTGATTCCCACGAGAGTAGGAGGGTGGCTGCCATCATCTTATTCCCACGGCAGAAACGAGAAAACTAAAAACGGTGGCTGCCATCATCATCTTCTTTTCTCCCACGACAGAAACAGAACGGGGCTGCCGTCAAGCAAAGAACGAAAGGCTCACGGCGCCACGGCTGAAACAGTAAAGGACCAAAGGCTTTGGGGTTAATCTTTTACTGTTATTTCAATGGAGTCTTATATTTGCATGATTATTTGTTCTAACTCTATGAGCGGCTAAATCCCTTGGCTAGGGTGATGAGGAGGTCTCTCCAAGTAGCGTAATTATTTGATTTCTAGGTTTTATATTCGACTTGATTGTATGACTTGGTCGATTCATAACTTTTTATGAGAGTTTATATTTTTCCTGATATTCGAATGTGTTTGTATCCATGGTTT
Source organism: Rhododendron mucronatum var. ripense (assembly GCA_019656295.1). Lineage (NCBI taxonomy): Eukaryota > Viridiplantae > Streptophyta > Magnoliopsida > Ericales > Ericaceae > Rhododendron > Rhododendron mucronatum. The sequence continues at coordinate 367,974 of BPLT01000019.1, forward strand.
CAAGCACTGTCATGCAATGATTTTGAATGTTTCGAGATAGGCTTTGAGATAGATTATACGACGTGAGACGGATCGTGCCGTGGTTAAATTCAATGAGATGATCCGTGCCGTGTTGAGATAACCGATACGGAGTACGAATCTTGATTATATTTTTGGGGATTATCGATAGGAATTGCTACCCTACGGTGATCTGGTAGAATGTTGAATGTGAACCCTAGGTTTCGAAACAATTGCGTTACAAGGGGAGACTGAATCGGAAACCCTAGTCCTTTCTCTCATCAGTTTACAACTCATTTAATTTGCTTTCTAGTTTAATTTTAGTTTAATCAAATCCAAATTCAAATCCAACTTTCTTTTAGTTTCAGAATTAAATTAGAAATTAATTGAAAGTATCGTAACTCAGCTTTTTACTCCCTGCGGACGATCCTGGACTTAACCACTATTCTTTGGAATACTAGTTAATTCCTTGGTTTTATAAATTATATTTTTGGTGCGAAAACGACAAACCAATGGGCGACTGCCTAGGCGCTTGGAGGTACCCCGCCGCCACGACTATACCCCTAGGCGTTTTATTTGGTGCTCTGGGAGGTTTGGCGGCATTTGGCGGGCACCTAGGTGGCCTTGGTGGTCCTTGGCTGGACTAAAATATGGTTTTTTAAATAAGATGGCTTAATATGTAATTTTACAAAATGATATATATATATATATATAGGGCGCGGCTATTCGCAGCCACGTATTTTCTCCCACAGTCCGTTAAAAATTTTCAATTAGACTCGACAGTTAGTTACCGAAATTGAGATACATTTTCAGCATCCAATTACCGAAATATGATATTTTTTTAACAACTATTTACCGAAAATGTATGTTTGACAGTTGTCTACCTAAAATTGAATATATTTTCGACATGTAGTTACCGAAATATAATCTTATTTTCAACAGCTATTTACCGAAATGTTATTTATGATTTTCAACAACCACTTACCGAAATATAATGGGCTATGGGAGAAAATAGGTGGCTGCGAATAGCCGGCCCCTATATACACACACACACACACACTACAATAATTGCACATTAGTCCACATCAGTTCCAATCAGCCTCCACGATCGAAGCCCAAACTCCAACTCAAGGCCTAACTTCGCCGGACTCCTCTCTCTGTCATGTCGTCTGACTTCGCCGGTATGTCTCTCTCTCTCTCTCTCTCCCTCCCTCCCTCTCGTCTCTCTTCTTTCGTCTCTCTCTCGAACGCCTCTCTTCTCTCTCTCTCTCTCTCTTTGTTATGGTGTCTCTCTAGTCTCTGCTCTATTCTCTCATCTGCCTCTGCTCTCTCTTACTTGGAAGTTGAAAGTTGGAACACTAATAATGGTTTGTAAAAAAAAAATTGCCAAATTGCTTGGCGCCCGCCTAGGCAGCTTGGCGCTTGGAGGTGGGTCTCCGCCCGACTACCACAAAGCACCATTTAGAACACCGGAGGAAATGGTATCAAATGCCTAAATTACACCGTGGAAGTAACTCTCTAACAATTACTTACTCGCATTGTAGCGAAATTTACAAACTATAATCTTCCACAAGAGAGGGAAGCTTTAATACTTAAAACTCACTTGTATCTTCGTCCTTTGTTGTGCTGGGATCATCTTCAAAACCGGACCCTGGGGCAAACTCATTTACGTCAAGAAATCATGTTTTTGTCACACCTCCAATTTCATTATCGCTTGCGCTACTTGATTTCTCGGGTGGTTGTTTGGTTTTGCAATTTTTCTACTGTCCCTGGTTGATCAACTTCTCTTATTTCTTGATTATCTTCACTATTCCCCTCGAAGTCTGACTTCCTGTTGAAAATTCTTCATTCTCAAAATCTGTATGTTCAACTGACACATTTGACTTCTCAGTTTTAATTGACCCCGCTACGGACTCCGAAAGTTATACGAATAATTTGATACGGGTTTTGGTGGCCATTTAACTACGTCTTAAACCAGGTTGGATGTCATCAACCGACTCAATTTAGTTTCCCTCCTAGTGCGGACAGCTAGCAATTTCTTAAATCTTTTGGGCCCATCACTGTCCTCACGAACCACGAAAATAAACATAAAAAGTATACCAAAATATGAGAAGAAAATCTACTAAAGACGAAAAAATTAACAGAAAACAAGCATATAAGCAAGTTGAACCTGAATTGATTGTGACATTAACAATGTTGACTAGGAAAAAGTTCAAAGATTACCCACGATCTAGTGGTTCAGGTTTATGGTCCACATCATAATCACCATAATCAGATGACTTAGGAGATGGAGCATCGAAAGGGTCTTGCAGAGGAATTTGTGAAGGACCAATCCACCCACCGTTTATAGAAAAAACAGGTTTTGCAGCAATCTCTCTTCTGTCACTAGGCTCTGGGATGTAGGGATGGCAATTAATCCCGGCCGCCCCGCCCAACCCCATTTCCCGCCCTAAATGGGTTGGGAATTCGGGGAGTTTTTGGGATTGGGATAATTTTTTAAAAAATATGGGGAACGGACAGGGGATGGGTATGAGTCTATCCTCGCCCCATTCCCACGCCACCTCGCCCCATATATATATATATATATATATATATATATAAAATAAGTTATATACATAAATGAAAGTTATATAGGAGTACTATATATACATAAGTGAGGAAGAAAGAAAGAAACTAAATCTCACTGTCAATTAACATAGAAGTAATTGAATTCACTTACCATGGATAAAAGATTAGTAGAAAGACGAGCTCAAATCGATAGTTCTAGTCAAATAAATATTGTTCATGTCGGAGACTCATGAAATAGCGTCGTGTTGAGAGACTGAAAAATTGAAGCTTTAAAGAGCTCTGTGTGTGTTGTTTTTTCTTGGCGTCTTGCTGGAGAAATACCGGATTAAGAACACCGATTTTGCCTGTGGTTCCAGTTGGATCCCCGATTCTCCCTTGGGGTTGGGGATGGAGGGTAAAAATAATTCCCCGGTGTTAATCGGGGAGGGGATGGGGATGAATTTGAGTTCGAGAATCAAGGACGGGGATAATAGTATCCACCCCCTACCCGCTCCATTGCCAACCCTACTGGGATGTCTGTTTCTGCCAGATCAGACATAAAATAAGCCAAGTCAGACAGTATAATGTTAAATGGTGTTGCCTCGATGACAAAATCTTTACTTTGCTACCTTGATAGTCTCATTAATCAATCAGTCATAATCTCATCTGCAAATTGATTCAGCCTAGAGATAAGATACACAACAATTCAAATCGTATATATACTGTAATTCGCATAAGGCAGTATTTGCAACCAAATAGGGGAAAAAGGACAATTACGGTATTATCATTGTTCTACATTCCGCACTTCGGCCAACGCTGTATTACCCTATATATTTTCCATGCCATTAACTACAGAAGAATGTCCACAATGGACACAATAGCACACTTCGATCTCGTTTGGAGATCAGTGTACTGTACACTACTAAATGTGCAACGAGAATGCTCTTTTTATGAGTAAACTGTAACCCGCAGCCAAAATATATCTCACAATAGAATTCTAATATGCAATACACAACAGTCTACAAACTATTCACAGCGTGCACAGAATGTCCAACTTTTTTTGTTATGTGTGTTATCTAACAAAAAATACATATTTTAATCAAGAATTCTCCTAAATCGTTGATAGGAAAGTTGGAGCTCTAATCCAATATCTACTTTTGCTTTCTTTTCCTCCAGGGAAAATATCTACTGCTATTTTATCTGGAATATGATGTCAATGTTTACATGCCTCTATGTTCTACATAAAAGGGAGCCAAGAATTGAAGTTTTTTACTTGAAAATATTCCACAGGAAGCTGAAAATATTGACAAAACTTAAAAGCTACAAGCTTCAAAGACAAATGAACACCGTGGTAAGAACTCCCAAGCTAAGAAGCAAGTGTACGGGTACTGGTGGCGATACGGGTAAGGCAATACGGTGAAACCCAAAAAATGTAGGGAGCAGGTACAAGTATGGTCTAACAAAAATAATAACATAGAGTAGTGTACTATACGTAATAATTATAAATGAAATCAAGGAAATAGCTATATGACTTGGGCGATTACAAATCCTAACAACAAATAACTAGTTAATGTCAATCTTAAGGTTTAAGGTGCAAATCAAAGATTTTATGCAATTATACTAGAGAAACCTATGGACAGAAATCTTCATTCTAAAATCATGCTAAGCATAGAAATATGAGGTCTTATCAACTTCACTTCATCTCTTTATTGGGTACCGCTTGATATATATTGGGGTACTCCTGGGGTACGGAAAAAATCTCGGTAAGAAACCGGCCGGTACGACCGGTTGGACCGTCAACCGGACCGCAATTTGGTTCGGACGATCAATACTCTCCCCGTCGGTACCTCTAGCATTTTGTCACACTCTTCGCCATTTATGCCTAGCAAAATATTATTTTAAAATGGTTCGGTTTATTCGTGTGGGACCTAAAAGTGGACCCCACACGCCATTGATACATTGGTACCTTTAGCATTGTGGGGTTGTTATATCATGTTGCCCCTCTTCCTGCCCTTTTATGCCTAGCAAGTATTATTTTACTCAGTGATTTCAATTATCTTGTGATGATTGAAGAGTGCTCTTAGTCAGTCCAAATGATCATGAGTCACGATATCATAAAATAATTTGGGGAAAAGCCTATCTTTTGTCTTTCTATGATACATAGTACACTATTATATTCATCATTAGTCAATTAACTTGTCATTGTTTAATTACCTTTTATTTTGCTTCTTTTTTTTTTGGGTAAGTCTTTTTTTTTTTTTGGCTTTGCTTTCACTGTTCTTGTTGCTCTCACTTTGGTGGAATTTCCAGACGGTGGATCTTAAGCTTTCTCAAAAATTGAGTTGGTAGCACAAACAGCAGAAATACTGCATTTTTGTCAAATTGCGAAACTACCACGATGGGTGTATCGTAAATAGATTTTGGTGAGGGACTATATAAAGGCCATTTGTAGGTCTTTTTAGGATTACTTTCACGATGATGGAAACTGTACGTTCACTTTTAGAGCTCATCGAAAATATTATTCACTTCAAATATCAGGGGCAGCTCGATCCCCACTTAAACCACGCGCCATGTTATCTCAATAACTTTATATAATTGGCTTTGGTTTGTGAAATGCCGAGACCCAAGTATGCAGAAGATATGGTGACGGAGCCAGGAAGACTATGACTCCAGGAGCAAGAAGATAGGCGGAGGACGAGGTGGCAACAATGTGGGCAGTAGAGAAGGCCAGGGTGAAACAGTCGTGAGGATTGAGAGAAGGGAACGAATTTGGGTTTTGTGTGTATACTACTAAACCGACGTAGAATTAGAGCAGGCGTAAAAATTCTCTAAGGAAAAGGAAATTTTTCTAAGGAAAAGCTATCAGTACACCATTTAGTGTATACCAAATATTCACCATATTTTGTTGATACCATAGTTTTATTGCTCACTATGAGGCCTCCAGATACACACACAGTGAACCTTGTGAGACACCAATTATTCATAGGTTTCTAAATCAATATTGGTTTCTGTCAATTAGATACGTCCAGTAGAAACCAGTGCACTCTTCTAAATTTTTATTTATTTATTTTTGATCTTCTACACTCTTCTAATTATCCTATATTTTTTATTAAGCAATAATTTGAGGGTCATTATTAAATTTTAACCACTTGATAGTCTTTATCAATTTTAAGTGATTCGTGACTCATAAGCCCCTTTTTAATTTTTTTTAATGTAAGTCCCTATGAAATGCTAACCCCAAGTGCACTCTTCTAATTATCCTATAGTAGTATTTTTTACTAAGCAATAATTTGAGAGCCATTATTAGATTTTACAACGTGACTAATTTCTTTATCTATTTTACATGATTCTTGACTCATAAGCCCCTTTTTAATTTTATTTTTTAATTAATTCCCTAAGAAATGGTAACCCCATGCCAAGCGTTGGTCTAGTGGTTAACGCCTGAGATGATTAAAGGTTTGCTCCTTCCTAAGGTCTCAGGTTTCAAAACCTCTCAGTGCTATCAAATACTTTGGGGCCTTTACGTATAGAGCATTTGGTCCGGCTTCGAATGGCGCCCCTGCTGGTGGACGGTAAAGTTTATAATCCAAGAATTAGTCGAGGTGTGTGTAAGTTGGTCCAGACACCCGATTATAGAGAAAAAAGTTCCTATCAAATGCTGAATCATTCACTGTACGGATACGGCAATGTCTTAAGGCTTCACATGGCTTTGTGTGGAGTAGCTGCACTCTGTGCTTAATGGTATAACTATAAAGTGAGATGTTTTGGAGAGATAACAACACACTCTTCAAAGTAGAAACCTCATTGTTAAAGAAATTAAGAAGCTATGTTTTCATTGCCTCTCTTATCGTTCTACTCCCTCCCCTTCTTCTTCTTCTTCTTCTTCTTCTTCTTCTTCTACCTTTTGAGGTTCTTCTCCAATACCAGTCAGAAAAACTTTCCACCTTCTCCACCAAAGCTCCCAATCTTGGGGAACCTCCACCAGCTTGGCCCGTATCCCCACCGCTCCCTCTGTTCACTCGCTCAAAAATACGGACCACTTATGTTGCTTCACTTTGGCAATACACCGGTTCTTGTTGTCTCCTCTTCTTTATCAGCTCGCGAGATCATGAAAACCCATGATCAGGCCTTTTCGAGCAGACCTAAACTGAGCATTGCTAGAAGACTTCTATATGACTCAAAAGACGTGGCGTTCAGTCCCTATGGTGATTACTGGAGGCAGCTAAGAAGCATCTGTGTCCTCCATCTTCTCAGTAACAAGCGGGTCCAATCCTTTCGGGATGTGAGGGAAGAGGAAACAGCTCTTATGGTCGAAAAGATCAGATCTCGTTCTCGTTCCTCTTTATCGTCATTGGTGAACATGAATGACATGTTGGTGACGCTCACAAATAATATCGTGTGTAGAGTGGCGATGGGGAGGAAGTATGATGGTGGGGGAGAAGGGAAGAAGTTTACGGAGCTTTTGGGGGGAGCTGTGGAGCTATTGGGTGTTTCCAACGTGGGAGACTACATCCCGTGGCTTGCTTGGATTAACAGTATCACTGGATTGGATGCTAAAGTGGACAAAGTTGCCAAGGGAATGGACGAGTTTCTAGAGGGAGTAGTGGAAGAACGAAGGAATCTCTATAAACGAGAGAACGGTGACAGTGGAAGAGGAAGCCGTGACATGAGTGAGGAAACACAGGACTTTGTGGATATTCTGCTTGAAATTGAAAGAGAGAACGCAGCTGGATGCTCTCCTGTTCACAGAGATACTGTCAAAGCGCTTATAATGGTAAAAATGACTTCTGGTTTTTCATTTGAAGTTGATTATTGGATAAATTATTTTGTGGCCTTATTTAGCATTTATAGGTCACAAACGTACACTTGTTGGACACGAACAAAAATAAACTAGCGCAATTCTAAACGAAAAATAGCTAGTGATCAAACAACAGTATTATCTTTTGTGACCACACGTAATTAAACAATCCTGAAAAGAGCAAACAGAAACACAAGGAAATGGTGGACACACTTCATATGACCTAAAGTGTTCTGCAAAATTTCCATACGAAAAATTACTGCACCTTCATGGACATCATAGTCTTGATCGTCTCTTTCGACTCTTTATCCTGGTATAAATCTTAAATCAGGTTTAAACATCCAAACCAAAAGGGGTCGAAGAAAGGCAAGCTTTAGTATATGTTACTCGAACCCACATCAAAGCACCTCTGATGTATATATGTATTTCATTTCATGTAGGACATGCTTGGTGCTGGAACTGACACTACAGTCACAACTCTAGTGTGGACGATGACTGAGCTCTTAAGACACCCGAAGGTCATGAAGAAGCTGCAGAATGAAGTGAGGGAAATAGCCAGAGGTAAACCAAACGTAACCGAGGATGACTTGGAAAAAATGAACTACTTGAAAGCAGTGGTCAAAGAAGCACTCAGGATACGTGCTCCCGTTCCATTACTCGTCCCGCGTGAATCAATCCAAGATGTCAGGGTAATGGGCTATGACATTGCGGCTGGGACACAAGTGCTAATCAACGCTTGGGCGATCGCGAGAGACCCCTTGACGTGGGAAGATCCCGAGGAGTTTAGGCCAGAGAGGTTCTTGAACAACTCAATAGACTTAAAAGGGCAGGATTTCGAGTTTATTCCCTTTGGTGCTGGCCGGAGGGGGTGCCCCGGTACCCTTTTCGCCATCAATGTGAATGAGCTTGCGTTGGCAAATATTGTGCACAGCTTTGATTTGTCGTTGCCCAGTGGCGAGGATTTGGACATGACTGAAGTCGCAGGTTTAGCTATCCACAGGAAAACACCTCTAATCGTTGTTGTCAGTCCTTCCTCCTTCTAGTGTCAGAAACTTTGCTATGCTGCTATAGCTCTATATGGAAAATATGTTTTGGTCACCAGCAAAGGCTAGATCATTATGGCTAGAGATCTCTGAATAACCAGAGCTCCTATATGTATGTTAGTGCGTTTTTATGAACAACTAGTGCGATGCCAACGCGCTCATTATCGATCAATGTATTGATTGATAAATAATATTCATATTAGATAGCCAAATTGACCAGAGCTCCTATATGTATGTTAGTGCCTGTTTATGAACAATATTTCTACCCTAATCGAGGCCTGTATTTTTTCATTGATTACTCTGTTTATTTGGACAAGCTTACACACAAATCCACTAACATCCTAAATTAATTGCCGATCAAAAAAAAAAAACATTCTAAATTAATCAAGGCAAGTATGATGACTTTTTTTTTCATAATAGAATATGACGCATTTCTTGCAAAGCAAATGAGCTATGCTAATTCATCCAGAAAACTAAACTTGGAGATAGAACAATTAATGGACAAAGATTCAGAGTGCGAGCGAAGGGACCTATTGAAGGATTATGTGACTAAGGTTCATCTGACGATGATCCAGAAAATTAATTAAGGCAAAAATTCTACTTTGATATGGTTTTCGAAAGTTTTTATCTTGATCAAAAAAGAAGGTATTGAGTTGGAACCTATGTATCTGAAACACAAATATAAGCGAGAAGTTTCGATCATGTGTGGTGTAGAAAGAGTTTGGGGTAGAGGCAATGAATAATTTTTTCTAAAAAGACCTTCAAATGGCCTTGATACAGTCCCTCATCCAAATCCATTTACTATACACCCGTCAACGTAGTTTTGCAATTTGATTAGAAAAGAGAAGAAGAGAGGAGTCTGTCTGCTGTTTGTGCTTACCAAATCAAATGCTGAGAAAGCTAAGATCCTCTCTCTCTCTCTCTCTCTCTCTCTCTCTCTCTTGTCAAGGAGAGAGCAATAAGAGCAGTGAAAGCAAAGCAAATCAAATAGCATTAAGTGTTTGACAAGTTAAAATTTTCCAACAAATTAAGTGTTTGACAAGTTCAAATTTTCCTTTTGATCATATTGACAAGTTAATTGACTAGCTAGCGATGAATTTAGTGTCCAATGCATGTAAGAAAGTCAAAAGACGGGCTTTTCCTCAAATTGTTTTATGTTATCACCCCTGCTCTACAGAGCTATAGGGTAGCATTCTAGCTGTCCAAAAGTGTTTTTAATTGTTTGTACTTTAAAAAAAAAAAACTTGCATTGAAGAGTCTACTCTTTTCTGAAAGAGTCTCTTTTAAATATGGACCATTGATTATTGAGATGGACTGTCGGATACTCCACTGTAGCCCTATAGTGCAGAGGTGCACTACAGGTCCACGGATCTGGCTACGGGATATAGCAACCTCTCTTATTTCTACTGTGTCTGCCCCACTAAGGGTGAGTGGCTCACAAGTCACAACTGGGCTTGAAGGAGGGCAAGACACGAAGGGCATGAACCATTACTGCATTCGACACTCCATTACAACCGAACATAATTAGATAAGTCAGGTAGAAAAGTAGAACACTCTTTAATCCTAAGGGGCTGGCCAAGTCGACTTGGCCCGGGACTTTTAAGTTTGCTCCCTAGCTTCTAAGGTTTCAAGTTTGAAACCTTCCTATCCATTCCATTAGGATCAATCCATACAAAGCTTAATTGGGACCCTCACAAGTGGATGACGGATTTGTCTCTCAGGGTTAGTCGAGGTACGTAAATTGGTCCGCACGCCTAAGTTATAGGAAAAAAAAAAGAGAAACCCCTGGCACACACTTGTAATTATGCTACAATTTTTTACCAAGCAATAGTTTGAGGGCCCATTATTAAATTTTACCACTTGATTAACTCCTTCACCAATATGAAGTGATTCTTGACTCATATGTCCTTCTTTTCCTTTTTTAATGTATGTGACTATCAAAGTTGAATCACTCTCTGTCCGGATATGGCCATGATCTTATGTCAAAATTATCTCCCTACGACAAGTTCAAAAACGGTACAAAGACTTAATTGAAGAAGTCGGGCACACGCAATGTTCATTTGTTTTTAGTATCTGGACTTCTATTTCTTCCACGCTCACTAATGGTATACAATGAGATGTTATGGGAAAGATAACAACACACTCTTCAAGTAGAAACACCATTGTTAAAGCAATTAAGAAGCTATGTTTTCATTACCTCTCATACCCTTCTACTCTCTCCCCTTATTCTTCTTCTTCTTCTATCTTTTCAGGTTCTTCTCCAATACCAGTACAAAAACCTTTCCTCCTTCTCCACCAAAGCTCCCAATCCTGGGGAACCTCCATCAAATCGGCTTGTATCCCCACCGCTCCCTCGGAACGCTAGCTCAAAAACACGGACCGCTTATGTTGCTTCACTATGGCAGCACACCTGTCCTCGTTGTCTCCTCTGCTCTCTCAGCTCGCGAGATCATGAAAACCCATGATCTGGCCTTTTCGAGCAGGCCTAAGCCAAGCATTGCCACAAGACTTCTCTATGACTCAAAAGACGTGGCGTTCAGCCCCTACGGTGACTATTGGAGGCAGGTGAGAAGCATTTGTGTCCTCCATCTTCTCAGTAACAAGAGGGTCCAATCCTTCCGGGAAGTGAGGGAGAAAGAAACAGCTCTTATGGTCGATAAGATCAGATCACGTTCTCGTTCATTGGTAAACATGACAGACATATTCGCGACCCTGACAAATAATGTCGTGTGTAGGGTGGCCTTGGGGAAGAAGTATGATGGAGCGGGAGAAGGGAAGAGGGTTGCGGAGCTTTTGGGGGAGCTTTTGGAGCTATTGGGTATCGACAATTTGAGAGACTACATCCCGTGGCTTGCTTGGATTAACATAATCACTGGATTGGATGCTAAAGTGGACAGAGTTGCTAAAGGGATGGATGAGATTCTTGAGGGACTAGTTGAAGAACGAATGAATCGCTATAAACGAGAGAACGGTGGCAATGGAAGCGGCCATGACAGTGAAGAAACGCAGGACTTTGTGGATATTCTGCTTGAAATTCAAAGAGAGAACGCAGCTGGCTCCTCTCCGGTTCACAGAGATACCATCAAAGCGGTTTTAATGGTAAAAATGACTTCTGGTTTTTCATTTGAAGTTGATTCTTGGATTAATTATTTTCTGGCCTGATTAGCGTTTGACAACATATTAAGAGTCTCTTATACTCTTGTTTTGTGTCAATAACTTAAAAGAAGTAATAACTAGTGCTTGGCACAAGATTGGTTTTGTCACTTGGCTACTTATCATTCATGTTTTTCATGTTTTTTTTTTTACAATCTTTTCTATGTACCTCTGAATCATTTTGTTCTTCATCCATTCATTTTCACTTTTTGCCCTTTCTTTCCACCCGTTATCCATTTCAACTATTTGAATCCAATTGGTGCTACTGGTACATATATAAAATCTTTATCAGTGTGTAGAAACCATTTTTTTGTTCCGTTTTGAATCTCAAAAAATGATTTGAACCGCTCATTTTGTTTATAATACTTTGTTTACAAGTCCTACAAAAAATAAGCTCAATCCGATATCGGTTAAGCCACCTACAAAACGTTCAACTTTGTCCCTGAATTCAAGCCTAAATTCTAGAGCAAAGTTTGGATGTTTCGTAAATGCTTTTACCGATGGCGATACCGGATTGAGCTTATTTTTTGCAAGGATCATAAGAAAAGCATGTTAAACAAAATGAGCGACTCCGATCATTTTTTAAAACCCAAAATGGGCTCAAAAATGAATTTGTACCCACTGGTACAGATTTTATGTCTGTACCATTAGACTTTCTGTTTTAATCCTGTCATTTTTTATAGGACATGCTTGGTGGTGGAACTGACACTACAGCCACATCTCTAGTCTGGACGATGACTGAGCTCTTAAGACACCCGAAAGTCATGAAGAAGCTGCAGAATGAGGTGAGGGAAATAGCCAGAGGTAAACCGAACGTGTCCGAAGAAGACTTGGGAAGAATGCACTACTTGAAAGCAGTGGTCAAAGAAGCACTCAGGATACGTGCTCCCGTTCCGTTACTCATTGCACGAGAATCAATCCAAGATGTCAGGGTAATGGGCTATGACATCGCGGCTGGCACACAGGTGCTGGTCAACGCTTGGGCAATTGCAAGAGACCCGTTGACGTGGGAAGATCCCGAGGAGTTCAGGCCAGAGAGGTTCTTGAACAATTTGATGGACGTAAAAGGGCAGGATTTCGAGTTTGTTCCCTTCGGTGCTGGCCGGAGGGGGTGCCCCGGTACCCTTTTCGCCATGAATGTGTATGAGCTTGCATTGGCAAATGTCGTGTACAGCTTCGATTTGTCATTGCCCAGTGGAGAGGACTTAGACATGACTGAAAACCCCGGTTTAGTTATCCACAAGAAAACGCCTCTAATGGTTGTTGCCAGTCCTTTCTCTTTCTAGTGTCGGAAACTCTACTGCAACTGTAGCTCTACATGGAAAATTGGGTTTTGGTTCAACAGCAAAGGCTAAAACTCTGTATGAGCAGAGCTCCTATATGATGTTAGTGCGTGTATACGAAAATCATTTTTAGCCTAATGCCGGTCAAAGTCCTCGAAGTCATTGAGTCAATCGAAGGGTTTATTTAAGTTCCTAGGTGAATTTTAAGTTCTTAAGAAGTCTTTCTAGTTTTTTGTAGTCAACTATCTTTATTTTTTTTTTAAGTTCCAGTCTAGAAAATCCAAATTTATTTTTCCTATATTGGAGGGATATTCCAACAAGTCCTATGTATATCCTCTGCTATGAATGAAATGAGTAGTTTTGAGTGTTGAGTTTAATGGCCTTTGTCCTTTGGTGGATTCCGATAGGTGGCGAGTTTCTTGAAGACCCGTGTTCCTTGTAGGACACCTCACGTGGTGATTATCTGTATCTCCGCATTGGAGTGTTGAGTTCTAACTTAATGACAAATGATTCTTGATCATTTGAATTTGTTAAGGAATATTTTTTTAATTAACAGATATGTAGGGCCTCATTCTTCAAGTTCGCCTATGGCTCTCAAAATCTTAGGGCCGTAAAAAATTTCGATGTGGCTATAGAGTACTCTTCAACACAAAACAAGAAGCCAAATTCATATGAGACGACAAAAAAGACCTAAATAGTCAATAATTCACAAAAAGTTGGATTTTTTTTTTAAAATCTTTTTTGTCGTCTTACATTATCTCTTTTTTCAATTTTGATTTTTATATTTTTATACTTTTTAAATTCCTCTCATCAAGCCGAATGACGTGACCTAAATCTAATAAGAATTATGAGAAAACAACAAAAAAAGGTCCGTGATGAAGCGGTTTTTGGTCACCTCTGGAGGAGGGGTTCCTCAACCGTCCATCTGATCCTCCAATTGATGAAGTGGCTTCCGGGGAGCTCGATGTACGACCTGCAATAATACAGAACAGAAAAGCTATGGGCACCGGTGTGGCTTTTGCTTATATGGGCTTTTTGGGAGGAATCCTTTAGGACTGGGACTCTTAAGTCTCATCCGTTCGTGGCGGGTATAGATAGGTGTTGGAGTGTCCTCCTCACCTTAGGACTCCCCTAACCCTTATCAGGCTTGAGGAGTCCCTTCATCTTTGAACTCTGCGATTGTTATCAAGGTTAAGAGTCCTTATGGTGCTGGGACCTCTTGGGCTTTATCTGTACTTGACGGAAATAGGATGGAGTGTCGTCCTTACCTAGAACTTCTTTGGTCCTTATCAGTTTTAGGAGTTCTCCATGGTGGATGAATCTTTGTGGTTGTCCTCTAAGACTCGCGGCCTAATCTCTTCTGATGAGATAAGGTCCTGGTTGTTCTATGAGTCCCATAGACTGTATGAACTTCTGTTGTGGAGGTTGTAGGTTTGTCATATTTGCCGAGCTCACCTAGTGAGCTGAGCTCGGTATCTTTCTATGAGCTATGCTCGTGAGCCGGCCTCCATCCTTGGACTGGTTTAATAGAGGCTAGCTATTATAGGCTAGATTCCATGTTCTTGGGACTCTAGCTCGAGCCATGCTCGTGAGCTCTTTGGTTTGGGCTGACCTTTGCCCTTGGGCTGGTCCACTGAGCTCAGTTCTTCAAGCTAAGCTCCATGTTGCTAGGGCCCCTACATGACCCTTCGTGTTGAGCTAGGCATCCTGGTCTGGGCTGACCTTGGGAGGTTGTTTTATACTTGTCAGTCCGTGTTAAAAAAATCACAAAAAAGTTTGGCCAAAGGATCCCTAATTGTTCTCTTTGTGCTAGGCAAAAAAAAAAAGGAAGAGGGGATGACACTATAGTAACTTTTCCTGGACGCGACTATGAGAACTCCAAAGCCTTGGTGAACCTTGTAAGGAGCCAGTTTTGAATAATTCCAATTTCATACTAGGTTTCTACTGTCCACCCAGGAGTAGTGAATCACAACTAATTAAATCAAGACATCCTGAGTTCGAAACTTGGCAACCTGTTTGTTCCCACCCATCGCGTGGGCATGAGCGGGAAATCAATGGCATGTACAGTATAAGCGTGGGTGTGCCAGGAGTTGTCGACGTCCAACAATTGTAGGCGTGAGTCAGTGAGCCTCGATCTGACTCTGTATGTAATGCGATTGCGTGTGACCCAAAGGGTGAGGCCACAATGCGGTTCGTGGTTTGTCACTACGAAGTCGACTTAGAATTTCTCAACCCTGTGAAAACAAGTAGAGAACAAAAATAAAGAAGAAGAACTTTATTTTATATTGAAATAATAAAGTTTGCAGCCCACTTCCTTCTTCTATGGAAGGGGTTAAGATCATGGAAATCCCACTACTTGATTTTCCTCCATTGCATAATGGGGCCATTTTGACTAAGTCAAATACCCTTCCATTTTGATTCTGGAAGATTTCCTGTAACTGCTCCAATTACGATTTCCTCCGATAATTGAAAAAATAAAACATGGGTCAAGTTTTAAGACTAAAATTTATTGGGTTTTGCTCCAAATTACAAAATTAATGTGGACCATTAATTTTTTGCCTGAGACTCTCATAAACATCATCCAAATTTTAATATCAAGGATTAGATGGCCCTCAGTGCTGGCCCAATGTTTAGTGTCAAAAATAGTCGAGATGGAAACACAATCTTTTGGGGTCAGGTCACAAGAGAAAATCCTCTTGTGAATCTACTAATTTGGCGTGGATGGCTTGCTTTTGACTTGATCAGTATGGAAAATAGTCTAGATGCGGGCACTCCTGACCGTGGAAAAGAAAGAAAAAAACAAACTCGCTGGAGGGCAAGGCCCACAAGAGACGTGAACCACTACTCGATTAGACACTTGTCTATTCATAGACGTCTTGCTTCTATGAGATCACTCCTAGTCCTACTAGTAGAAACTTGTCCACTCTTCTAATTTTCACCTATAGTTTATGTACTAATATGAGGGCCATCCAGAGG
Organism: Rhododendron mucronatum var. ripense; assembly: GCA_019656295.1. Taxonomy (NCBI): domain Eukaryota; kingdom Viridiplantae; phylum Streptophyta; class Magnoliopsida; order Ericales; family Ericaceae; genus Rhododendron; species Rhododendron mucronatum. The sequence goes on from BPLT01000019.1 coordinate 383,771, forward strand.
CGGCTGCACACGGCAGAGCTGAACACCTTCAAATTCCCCCTTCCTATCCCCTTGTTTGATTTAGCTCATAGAATTATGATGATCTTAAAAAGAAATTTAAATACGCTGAAAAATCCAGGTTGAGTTGAACAATACTCCGTATATCTTTCTCTGGATCCAAAACTATGATAGAAAATCTCTTCATATCATGCTAATGGTAGGGAAAAACTAAGAAGAGTCTGTTCTAACCTAATTCGCCACAATTTCTCTCAAAAGGCGATTATAGAATGTCTTTGGTTAATAGGAAGGTAACTTCTTTCCTGGAGCTGCCACTGGTGCCGTCGTTTTACCACTTGATTAATGATAAATGCCGAAATATCCATATTTTGGCCCTTCAAACTACACTTGTTAGTTATTTATATTTGTTACTTGATATTTATTTGCTTTTATTTTGTTTATAGGTTGCTTGAGCTCGTTGTTCATGATTTGGGATAAAAACAAAAGCTAAAGGACGCTTGGGGTTACAGTGCTTAATGTTCTAAAGTTGAATTGTTAGTCTACAATCCCACAAAGTCCAAAGGGCTTTTTATGTAATTAAAGCATCAAACCCTATCTATTTAAGCAAATTTGCCTACTGTCTTCGGCAGAGAGTAGTGCGGAGAACGGGGTTTCGGACTTTTTGACGCACGACGGAGAAAAAGAGAGGAAGGCTGCCGCTTCGAGCCAAAAGCCGAGAATCCTTGCTACGTGAAAACCATCTCACAGTTTCACGCCTACTGTCAGCCGAGCTTCAATGAGTACCACTCCGATGTCTGGCTAAACTCGTTTATAGGGTATAGATGAAGCTCGAACTCTGAGTAACGATTTTTATGTTCTGATTTAGTGTTTTTATTATTCGAATCGTGGTTGTATGATTGGAGGATTTATTTGCGGTATTTATTTGCGGTATTAATTTTCTCTATCAAAACTTGTGTATGATTTTCTAGATTTTTATGAACGTTTATACAACGGTTCTTAATTGTTTGTGATAACTGAGTACGATGAGTTATGCTCCGTAAGATGCACCGTGCCAGAGACGGAACTGTATATGGGCATATGGGGGCCGGGGGTTTTTTTTTTTTTTTTCAAATTTCAAGATTAATAGTAGTTTTTTTTTTTTGGGTTAAGAACACCTAAATATTGTATTTTGTGTTGAATGTTATTTAGACATTTAAATGCTTTAAAAATGTGTTCGTTTTGGATCCCGAAACTCAATTTCTCTCTTTGCACATGGTCTGCCATATGTTTTCTTTCAATTATTAATCTCATTTCTCTTTTTATCGCTCTCCACTCATTACTCAAAAAACCTCATTCAAAACCTAAGCCAAATAGACTATTAGATTTTTAAACCTTAAAATTTTAAAATTTTCTTATTCATAGTTCGGCCCCCGCGTTTATAAAATTCTGGTTCCGTCCCTGCACCGTGCCATAGAGACGGGTCGTACTAGTAAGACGTTCGTGCTAGGCGGCGATACCCCTTGCTGTTATGTGATTCATAGAAATCTTTTGGCGATACCGTGAGGGCCCGCGAATCCTAACGATATCTGGATTGATTCGAATAATATACCTTTATCATTGTATCATTGTTACAACAGGTCGAGCGGATTCGAAACCCTAGATCTTTTCCCTCATAAACTTTTGTTATTTCTTAATTGCTTTAATTTAGTTTAGCTTTTAATATTTTCGAAATCCAACAATCAAATCCTTTTCCGAATTAATTTAGAAATCGATTGAAATAACTATAACTCAGCCTTCGTAATCTCTGAGAACGATACTTAGAGTACTTACCGCTATCTTTTACGTAGTAGTAATTATTTTGTTTTATTAATTATTTTTGATATGGAAACGAGACGATCAATTAACTTCTTTTTCAGAAGTCTCCTTCCTTTTTCAATGTAATTGCTCTCAAATGCTCAATCATATCGTTCCTCAAGAATTACTTAAGATGCTTGTAAACTGGCCCAAACGGCTCGGTTACCATCAAAACAAAAATGCTCAATCGTTCTCTGTCCGAATACGCCCATGTCTTACGTCTCAAATTACGACCCCTACCATACCATGAGAATGTTACAGAGACCTGAATGTGCCTTTCTATACTGCTTATGGTATAAAAGGAGATGTTTTGGGAAGATAAAACAACACACTCTTCACCCAGCTTGTTAAAGCAATCAAGAACTAAGAAGCTATGTTCTCACTACCTCTCTTGTCCTTCTACTTTCTACCCTTCTTCTTCTACTTCATATTCTACCTTTTCAAGTTCTCCAGCAACACTAGTCGGAAAAACCTTCCCCCTTCCCCACCAAAGCTCCCAATCTTGGGGAACCTCCACCAAATTGGCCCGTTTCCTTACCGCTCCCTCCATACGCTAGCTCAAAAATACGGACCACTTATGTTGCTTCACTTTGGCAGTGCACCGGTGTTTGTCTATTTTTGTGGATAGTCGATGATCGACTAAGGAATTGTAGTGTGTGCTGGAAATGTGGTGTTTGTGGTGGTGGAGTTTGGTTCCTTGCCGTGTTTCAGGACTTCTCTGGAAGCAAACTTAATGAAGTGAATGGAAATGAAAGAAGAATAACAAAACGGACTTTATTATTCCTCAAAGTAGAAGTCAGTCGACTGTGAGAACACAATCGAATGGACGGTTAAGTTACAAGCTACTCCTAGAGCGGGAAAAGTAAAGTACAGATAAAAAGTAGAAGCCTTTGGGCGATTGAGTGGGGGCCTTCAAATTGTCTTCAACTTTAGTATTTATAGGCTGCCACTTCGACTTGAATTTCAAACTGAGCAGAGTTCCCTCTCAGAATTTGAATCAAGCGGTTACTGCATTTCCCTCTTCTCCTCCATGTTCTCTGAGTAGTGGGTTACTCCACACGATCCCATGTTGTATTAGGAACTGATCTAAACACACGTCCTCTGGATCTCAACTTCCTTCATCAACCGCTACACGTGTTGTTCATTTGTAACTTGCTTGTGGACACATGTCCTGTATTTAAAACTCTAACCGTCGACTAGTCCATTTGATTCTATAATATTTAATTAGGTGTGACCAACGCGTATCCAACTTTAGTCTAGTCGATTCACGTTGACAAATTTATGGTGTAAACATTGCCCCCCTATTTACTTGAGTTAAGAATTTAACTTAAGTAAATATTCTCTGAAGAACCAACGCCTATATAAAGCAAGGTACTTTGAATTTCTAGGGCACAGAACTTTTCACATTGAGCTTTTGTACTACACTTCCATGGCTTCGAAGACGAAATCGAAAGCACTTGTTGTTTCCAACGAAGACTTAGTTATGGAATCGGGACTAGAAACTGTTCCTCGATTCCCAGCTTCGTTTCGTGATGAATCAAGTCGGAACGTACAAGCTCTGATTCCTGATGAGAACTCTAGCTCCCTATGCATGTTGGGTCCAGTGTTCCCGTCAACTATATCAGACGATATCTCGTCGGTTTATCCTGTGGTAGAGCGAGATCCGCTTTTACTCCAACACTCATCGCTCGAATGGTCCGGTTGGGGTAAGAATTCTTACCTTCGCTCTTGGCCCTGTAATATTGAAATAGAATGGGCCGATTGGGTAAAGCGTATGACAAAGTTTCTCCATGGTGATTGGGAAAAAATGGGAATTCGTGAAACTATTGAGCTTTCTCAGTTTCCTTTAGAAATGAATTCTGAACTTATAGCCGCTGCGGCCTGTTTCTGGTCTAAATCGTCCAACGCCTTGATTTTACATTGTGGGTTATTGTCCCCAACTGTTTTGGATATTTCTCATTTAACTGGCCTTTCTTCATTAGGCCGTGAAGTGAATGCTCTTCTTTCCCCTGAACCATATGACCCAGTATTTACCATACCTTCATCTGGGGTGAGCTATTCAAAGTGGTTGAAAACCTATTTCACTGCTAAATCTTCTGCACCTAGTTTTCATGAGAAAATTGCATTCTACCTTTTCTGGATCTGTAAATTCCTCATGGCAGTTCCTGGTCTAAGGGTTACCAAAGAATACCTTAATTTGGCCGTCTGTCTGGCTCAGGTGAAAAAATTAGCTTTAGCTCCCTTTGTTCTTGGATCTTTGTACAAAGGGATATTTACTTTTGTGGATAAAAAGATAGCGGACTCTTGTGGTGGTCCCTTTTGGATTTTCCAGGCTTGGTTATATGCATATTTTCCTCAATTGAAACCCAAGTCAAATTATCCTCTCAGGATTGATGAGACTTATAAGGCCTGTCGTAGTTATGCTGAGTATTTTCTGGGTTTTCAAACTGATATGGAAGAAACCTCCTTTCAAAGGTATTTCACTTTTTTCTATGAAGACAAAAAGGACAATTGGCCTGTCTTCAATCCATTTGACAAGTTTGAGTATGCCTCCAAGCGATTGAAGCCATGTTTTGAGGATATTCCTACAGCTTCACCTCAACTTATGATAAAGATGATAGAATCTAAACGGTTGTTTTGGGCTAGTATTCTCCTCCCTAGGCTAATTCCAGTTGGCTTTGCCCTGAACAACACTCCTTTTGGGAACTGTAGTTATGAGAACTACTCCCCTTGTCAGTTTGCCCGACAGTTTGGTTTAATGCAAGGCATTCCAATGCCTTTTGTTCATCCAGTGATTGTTGAAATGGCCTCTGGCAGGCCTTCGATTAAGCTGAAAGACTCTGAAATGATTTCTCTGATGATCAGTAACTTCCACCAACGTGTGAGAGCTTTTCAGCTTCTTGATTTTAAGGCCTGTTATGAGACCTCTGCTGCCTTTCAAGAATGGTGGTCCGTTGTGAAAGTGCTTTACTTCAATTCACCCATCTCTGATTGTCTTTATAGACTTGATCGTGAATACAAGGATCTTCAAGATAAAGCTGGTAATGCTCTTAACTTTTAGTAGTCAATTTTGGTTATTATATTTTGTTATTAACATCAATTTTATTCAACAGACAAACTGGCCCAACTTTCTGATGAAACATCCAAAGCAATTGTTCCTCAAACAGAGACAATTATTCCTTCATCTTCTACTCCAAGTAAGAATACTAGGAAAAGAAAGGAACAAGCTATCAAGGATATAGAGTCAGAACCCAGGAAGAAAACTTCTCGGACCAAGAGTGATTCAACTCCCAGGACTGCGAAGAATCTTTCTACTTCGACCAGTCACAAGAAGATCAACGAGAATGATACTACCCTTACCTCACCAAGACAGTCGAAGAGGACTCAGACTCAAAAGTCTGTTAGTTCTAGCGGAGTCAAGGTTGCTTTAAGGGTATAATTATGTGCACTTGTTGATTCATAATGAATTCTTTGTATCTAATCATTTACCTTTTCTTTTTTATCTGTAGAAATATAAAGGTACCAAGATTGTGGATGCTTTTGAAGAAACAGAAGAGGCTTCCTCAAAGTCTTCACAACTTCAAAAGTCTATCCTTTCAACAGGAAAGACTGTCAATACTGAACCAGTAGTCGATCAAACAGAGTTTGGTGATACGGCTATTTCTGATCCACTGTACCAAGAAGACGAGTTGCTTCAAGAGGTTCCTCTGAATCCTTTACTTCAAGAAGATAGTCTCTTCTTACTAATGGACGGGAGTACTACTTGTGCACCAATTCAAACTGGCATTGAAAAGGAAAGCCTCTGTCAATCATTGGTCGTGGCTAATCTTGAGCCAAATCCAACAACTACGGGAGCAATTCAAAACCCGTTGGCAACTGTGGAGATGAGTACATTTCAAACTGAGTCAGAAGTGTCCCTTCCTCTCGAAGTTGCTACCCTGAATCAACAGGAGAAAAACGAGGAACCAATTGATACTGTTCCATCAACAGATGTGCCTCTTCTAACAGATCGTTCTATCGTTCCTCAACTCACTCTGGGTGAGCATAATTTGGAGAAAGGACTCACAAAAAGTCCTGCAAAGGAATTGTTCCCAATTTCTTTACCTCAAAATGATCATCACGCCTCAGAAGGTGTGGCCTCCAGTCCTACTAGTCATCATGTGACTCCTGAACCAAATGTGGACACTCAACCTTTGATCATTCCCCCAAATATTATCACTGAAGCATCTCCACGTTCAGTGAACAAAATTGGGACTAATCCTTCTGGAGCTGGCTGTTCGACCCCAATCGAATCTTCTAGCAACTCATTAGATCATTTGATGGAGGAGATAAGGTCGACTTCTCAAACTCTTCGATCTTTGACTGAGGAATCGGAGTCTAGTGAATCTTTCTTTTTCTTACAGCATAATGATGCCACTCAGAAAGAAATTCAAGACTTCCTTGACTTCCTAAAGCTTCCTTTTGAGGAATTAGCAATGGTCAGATCCGTTGAGTTTATTGCTTGCATAGAATCAATAGTTCAAAGACATGTGTTTCCTCTTAGGGCACAAATTGCTCTTGAGAACTTTGCATCTTCTTTGAATGAAACTGTCAACCTTTTCCGATATCATCAAGGAGAAATTAGCCAGAAGCAGAAGCTAATTGATGATTTATCGAACATGACAGTAGTGTTATCGACTATGCATGATACTGCTTCAACTTTAAAGTTGAGGCTCGTGTCTATTGATGAAGAAGAGCAAAAATTACTGCATCGGTTAGGTCAACTACAGACTGAGAAAGAGAGTCTTCTGAAGACAGCAAGTCAGCTTGATAAGGATTTCAAGCATTTGGCAGAAGAGGGTAAAGGTGCTTCTATTCATGTTTCTGCTGCAAGAGCAGATTTGCAGAGGAACAGCTTTAAACGTGATGAGCTGTTGGCCAAGTGGGAGACTTTTAAGTCCTTCTTTCCTTGATTTTGTATTTCTTTTGCAACAATCGATCACGTTTTGTGAAAAACTTTTGAGTCATGTCTTGTCGTTTGCCTCTGTCATTAGGCGGTCGATGTATACCTCATGGTTTGCCTTTATTAATAGGCAAGTTTTATATGAACTTTCAAGTTCTGCTTTTGTTAGGAAATACTAAATGGAAAATCAAAACGTGATTCCCTAGTTTTCCATGAATCAATGTATTATCATAATATCACCTTTGTGTTAGGTGTTTAAATTCTGAATGACCCGTCATTATGACTTTGCCATGTAATTAATAGAGGTGGTGATATCTATCCGTATTTGGGGAACATGAACAGTCCCACATGGCGGTTAAGTACCATTTCAAATGATACCTTTAAGTTAATTACCCAGCTGGCACATCTTTTCAACTTACAATGGCCATTTAACCCACGTTTTTCATCCAACTGCCACGTTTTGTCATTCACCTCGGGATAACCTCCATGAAGCACGTCTATAGACCATCTCGGTCTATAAATACATGGACCCAAGTATAAACATTGTACTCATATATATTTCTTTTACCATGGCCGGCAACAGTTCCTCTTCCCCCCTCATTCCTCAAATCACCCCTGCTCACATCAAGCAACTTGCCAACGAGCTTCAGTGGGTCCTCATCGAGGATCATAACGAGTGTAAGAGGAGGATCACCGCTATCAGCGACCGGGTGGAAGGGATGGCCCTTCGTCTTGAGAAGATGGAGGCTGCTATCAAGCTTGTGGTGGCCAACTGGGACACCATTGACTCCACTCCTCCAATCAATCCTGCGAGCATCAGAACCTCCATGGCTGGCACTTCTGGTCAGTGGAAGGAATGGCCTAAAGAATAGGCTTTTCTTTCTATGGGGTTACTCTGATGTAGGTTTTTTTTATTTTTCTTTCAGATCTCATTTGGGATCTTTTATTTTAGTGTTAGATCCTTATAGGGATCTTTTATTTTGTTGTTAGATCCTTATATGGATCTTTTATTTTGTTGTTTTGTTTTGTTATGTTCAAGTATGAACATAACTTTTTGTATGGCTGCCCTACACATGGGTTTTATATAATCGACTAGTAGCTTTTTAACTCATATTCTCCCACATAGAAGGAAAATAATGTTTAAGGTACTTGCCATTGATAGTTCTCTCATGAGCAACACCTTCAATTGATTCTAAATGGTACGCTCCACCTCTTAAGATTTGCAAAACACGGAAAGGTCCTTCCCAATTTGGGGACCATTTTCCAAATCTACCCTTTTTCTTTTTCTTGTCAAGTGGAAGAATTGTTTTCCAAACTAAATCTCCAATAGCAAAAGACTTTTCTTTGACCCTTTTATTGTAAGATCTTTCTAATCTCTTTTTCTGGGCTCTAATTTGGTTCAAAGCATTTAATCTAATTTCTTCCAATCCATCAATATCTAAATACATGGCCTCTTCGTACTGCAGGCCTGGATCATAATGACGTGCTATTCTTAACGATTGAACATTAACCTCGACTGGCAAGATTGCTGCATGTCCGTAGACTAATTCATAAGGTGTTACCTTAGTACTGGTTCTTTGTGACGTTCTATATGCCCATAAGACTCGGGGCAAAAGATCGTGCCATTCTCTTGGATTATCATCGATTGTTTTGGATAACGTATTCTTTATAATTTTATTGGTCGATTCGACTTGCCCGTTAGCCTGGGCATAATATGGAGTAGAATTTAAAATTCGTATTCCATATTTTTGTGCATACTGAACAATTTCTCGACCATTAAATACAGAAGCTTGATCAACTGTAATTGTTTCAGGAATTCCAAATCTGCACAAGATATATTCCTCCATGAAGTCAATTATTTGTTTTTGTGAAACACCTTTTAAAGGTATTGCTTCTGTCCATTTTGTGAAATAATCAGTTGCTACAACCACAAATTGATGTTGTAAGGAAGATGCTGGATGAATTTCTCCTATCATATCGATTGCCCAACCTCTAAATGGCCAAGGTTTTACAATCGATTGTAATTGATGAGCAGGGATCCTCTGAATAGGCCCATGTTTTTGACACTGTTGACAACCTTTAGCATATCTAATGCAATCAGCCCTAATAGTTGGCCAATAATACCCATGTCTTTTTATTAACCATCTCATTTTATCTCCAGCTTGATGAGCACCGCAGGTCCCTTCATGGATTTCTCCCATGATTTTCATCGATTGGGTCTTATCAACACAAAGTAATAACAGACCATCAGATGTCCTTCTGTACAAATCATTTCCTAACAGAACGTAATTGACTGATCTGCATCTCACTGTCCTTTCTGCTTTTTCATTAGGATTTGATAAATAATTTTTAATTGGATTCATCCACTCCTCGGAAAGGTCGATGACTAATATATCTATTTGTTTTTCTTCCTCTCTTTCCATTGAGAAAGGTAAAAATCTCTTTTGAATCCTAATTGTTCTTTCATTTTCCCCTTCAGGAATATTAACTCCTGAGGCCATTTGAGCCATTTGGTTGGCTTCTCCATTCTGGAGTCTCATTATATGGTGGAAACAAATTTCATCAAAGTCTTGAGTAAGATGTCTCACTCTGTTTAATTGCAATTTTAACAAGGGATGGTAACACTTGTACTGCTCCAGAATTTGTCGGATAATCAACTGTGAGTCTCCAGAGACTTTTAGATGACGTATGTTTAGGTCTTTTGCAATTTCTAAGCCTATGATCAAGGCTTCGTATTCTGCTTGATTATTTGTTAAAATTTTATTATCATCTAATTGGAAACAGAATTGGAACATTTCTCCTTTGGGCGAGGTAAGCACTATGCCTGCACCAACTCCATTGTCTGTTTTTGAACCATCAAAAGACAAATTCCAATGCTTAATCTCAACCAGATGAATTTCGAAAGTATCTTCTTCCAATGGAGAATTTGGATGGTCGGCTAAGAAATTGGCCAAAGCTTGTCCTTTAACTGCCTTTTGAGGCACGTATTCGAAATCATATTCGACTAGGGCCAATATCCACTTTCCTTGTCTTCCTCTTAGGACAGGTCTTGTTAAGATATATTTTATTATATCTGTTTGGGATATAATCTTTACCTTTGCGGGCAGCAGATAATGTCTCAACTTTACAGCTGAAAAATACAATGTCAAACAAATTTTTTCAATGTACGAGTATCTAGCTTCACACTCATTTAACCTTCTACTTAGGTAATAAATCGATCGTTCTCGACCTTGCTCATCATCTTGAGCTAGAAAACTTGCAATCGATTGGTCTGCTGCTGAAATATATAACTTTAATGGCTTTCCATTCACTGGGGGAGCCAGAACAAGAGGCGTCACCAGTGATTGTTTTAATATATTAAAAGCCTTTTGATGTTCTTGTTCCCACTTAAAATCTTTTTCAGATTTTAGCTTTAACAGTGGGGAAAAAGCCATTGTTTTCCCAGATAAATTGGCAATAAATCTTCGAAGGAAATTAATTTTCCCCAAGAACTGCTGAAGTTCTTCCTTATTAGTTGGTGGCTGTGCTTTTAAAATGGCATCAGTCTTATTTTTATCAACTTCGATCCCTTTTTGATGTACTAGGAATCCTAGAAAATTTCCAGCCGTAACACCAAACGCACACTTTAGAGGATTCATTTTCAGATTATAACGTCTCATTCTTTCTAAAGTTTGTTCTAAGTGATACAAATGTTCATCAACCGAAGTTGATTTTACCACCACATCATCGATGTATACTTCTAAGAATTTATGGAGAAAATCATGAAAAATTAAATTCATGACCCTTTGATAAGTAGCTCCTGCATTCTTTAATCCAAAAGCCATAACTACCCATTCGAATGTTCCTATATATCCAGGACACCTGAATGCCGTCTTATGGGTGTCTTCCTCTGCTATATAAACTTGATTATAGCCAGCATTACCATCCATAAAGGACAGCATTTGATAGCCTACAGTTGCATCGACTAATAAATCAGCAACAGGCATTGGGTATTCATCTTTAGGTGACGCTGTATTGAGGTCTCTGAAATCGACACACACTCTCACTTTTCCATTCTTTTTCATAACTGGAACCACATTTGAAACCCATTCTGCATATTTAACTGGTCGAATGAATTTTGCTTCGAATAGTCGTTCCATCTCTTTTTTAACTTGGGGAAGAACATCGTCTTTCATTCTTCTAGGTGCCTGTTTGAAAGGTACGTAATTTTCTTTTATGGGAATTCTGTGTTCAACTAATGACCTATCCAAACCTGGCATTTCATCATAACTCCAAGCAAAACAGTCTTTAAACTTGCGCAATAAATACTTAAACTTTTCCTTTATTTCATCAGGCAAAGTAGCATTCACATATGTAATTTTAGGATCTTCTTGAGTCCCTAAATTTACTTCCTCTGTAGGATCCTTAACCTGGGCCCTATCATCGTCTAATTTAGCTGGTGCGGGTTTCAAATCCGCTAATCCTAAATCCTTCATCGTTAACGGGCTATCATCAAAAACACATTCAGCCCAATTACAAGAAATAGGCTCACATGCCTGCAACTTCTTATCGACTAAAAAGGAAAATAACCTCTTGAAAGTGGCTTTAACAGTAGCCAACTCTTCACTTCCTGTATCCAAAAGGTTTCTAAACATTAAAAACTTGATATTCACTACCAGCAGGCCTTGCAATAACATTAGGCCTGACAAAATCTTTGCTCAACTCCCGAAAACCTTCCTTTATATAAGTAAGGAATTGACTTTCAGTTACACCAATCCCATTGGACTTCACTTCTGCATCTTCTATCTTCATTGGCCAGAGGTGTTCTTTGTAGAGATCTGCCTCAACGTTGTTAGTTTCTGCTTGGAAAGGATGCTGGTCTGCCCAAAAGACCTCCATTCCTCCTGTCTCTTCCTGCTTCAAGAAGATCAAGGCCTGGTGCAGAGAAGATGGCACACATCCATTTATATGAATCCAATCTCTACCTAACAGGGCATTATAATTGGATGATGAATCGACTACGAAAAATGTAGCATTCATTTTTCTCTTCCCAATTTGCAATTGCAAGGATATGACTCCTTTAGCAGGGGAACATCCTCCAGCAAAATTACCAACAGTGACCTCTGTTGGAATTAGGTCATCATTGGTTTTGTTTAACACCTTCATCATTCTTGAGGGTAGAATATTGACCACTGCACCATTATCGACCAACACTTTTGAGATAGGCTGGCCATTCATATGGATTTTAACATACAAGGGTTTCAAATGCCTGATTGAAGCATCATCAGGGGGTCTAAGAACTACCACTTCTGTTCCCTTTTCATCTGTTTCGACATTAATTAACTGTGATTGAGGTTTTTCTTCTTTTTCAACTATTTTAACAGTCGATTGCGTTTTATCTTCTACGTCACCTGCCAATTCCATAGGCTGGTCTGGTTTTGCCTTAAAATGTTTTGGCAAAACTAAAATCATATGACACTGATAATTGATAGGTACTGACCCGAATTGGATTGCGGCCAAACTTTCTCCAAATGTTGCTGACTTCTGTGGAGATGGAGTGGTATCTTTGATTAGATCTTCTTGCTCTGATTCTTCATCGAGGAGATCATCATCATCTGCTTCCATGAGCTTCTGAAATTCCTCCATCTTTTTCTTCAAACTTTGCTTTAGTTCCTTTCTCCCTTTGGGTAGGACAATCGATTTCGAAGAGGCTGCAGTAGTGGCTTGTACTTCATGTTCGGAGACATTCTGCTTTTGACCGCTAGTCCCCTCTTGACCTCGAGTCCATACCATGTTTGGAACCTTATGTGGTTCCACTTTTTCCTTATGCTCAAAGACGTGATCCCATGGATCATTATACATTCTGGCTGCAAACTTCCTCTGCAGCCTTCTCTTCTGTGAAGTAGACACCTTCGTATACCACCCTTCTGCTGGGAATTTTGGGTGACTAAGCGTACTCCAATCCTCATGATCATTATTTGGAGGCATTACCATTCTAGGCTGGTGCCCCCCATATCCATAAAGACCTCTGCCTCGTGGTCCCATGCCTCTCCTGGAACCAGCACCTCTGTAATTTGAGTATCTCCCTCGACTAGGAAATTGATATCCCACTGCTTCCAAATCCTGACTGGAAGGTACTCCGGGCCTTGCAGGCACCACTGGATGTCCTCGGAATAGAAATGGTCCATCATCTGGTCCATAACAATGTTCTGACTCTATCCTGTTAAAGAGTCCAGGATCAATTCCCTCATAGATCAGCTTTGCTCCAACATAAATCTGGAGATCGTTTCCACCCATAGTATTGAATCGAAGTCCAGATTTAGAGAATGCACATCTCTGCTCCTTTTCAGCTATGATTGCTTCCCCATACTTAACCTCTCGTCCGCATCGAATACAAAGATAATCATTGGGGAATCTTAATGGTTGAGACTTTCCTGATTCTTCATCAGTCTCCATTCGGTCACCTTCTCCCTGCTTTTGTCTTTCAACAGTCGACCCCAACCTTTTAGCTAGGTTAGCATTTACCATGTTGATTTCCACTTTTGGAAAAGGGTCGGACTCAATGCTCATTGGATCTTTTTCTCCTTTAGCATACTGCAGCAACCCCTTTTGAATCAAATCCTGCACGCAATTACGAAATGTAACACAATTGTTAGTATTATGCCTAAACGAATTATGCCATTTACAATATTCTTTTCCTTTCTTTTCTTTGTCAGAAGGAAGAATATGTCCAGGACTTAAAACGATAAACTTTTGTTTAAGTAGTTCATCAAATATTTGGTCTGTTTGTGTTAAATCGAATGAATATTGCCTATAATTAGCTTGCCCCCCACGTCGATTGGGTTGGGATGAAGGCATATTCATTGGTTTCTCTGTCTTCACGAGAGTGTCACAAATAATAGGAGTTTTGCCAATAACTTGTGCGACATCAACTTCCATATCACCTTCTACCTCTTGGTAATATGTACCTAGAGATGAATTTTTTAACTGTTCTTCTTCCTGAAGAATTGCTTCGAATTGTGAGGCTCTTTTTGAGAGTTCAAATAAGTCTTTAAAATTAGACCCATTAAACTGTTTCTTAAAGTTGAACTCAAGGCCATCTTGTGCTATTCGTACAATCTCAGTTTCGGGGACATTACAGTGGCATTGATTTCTCAACCTTTTAAATCTGGTCAAGAATTGCTCTGCTGTTTCAGTCGACTTCTGTTTCAATTTAGCTAAGTCAGCAATTGAAACTTCTGGTTCATGTCTAAAATATTGAGCATGAAATTGCTCTTCCATGTCTTGCCAAGTGTGAATAGAATTAGCAGGCAAACTTATGAACCACGTAAATGCTGTTTTTGTCAATGAATGAGGAAATAATTTCAACTTAAGAACGTCATCCATTCCTAGTTCACCTAACTGAAGGCAGAATCTACCCACGTGTTCTATGGTTGATTGATTCTCAATACCACTGAAGAGTGACAATTCAGGGAGTTTGTAACCCCTTGGCAATGGAACATTGTCTACCCATTGTGGGTAGGGTTTCCTAAACATGGGTTTTTCTAACCGACGTAACCCTGGACCGTACATATCTTGAATGATTTCTGTAATCTGTGCTCTATTAATACCCATAGGGTCCTGCACTCTATTATCATTCAACGGTTCCATGGCTCTATAAACATTTGGAGCATTTCGTGTGACACATGGTTGCGTGAAAGGAGAATTCTGATTATTACCAACACTTGTTTGTATATATGAGCTATTACCATTGCCATTGCTTGGCAAGGCTTGTGTGACATAGTGTGCGTATGGACCATTATTTGAGACATTCTGTGTGGTATGCTGATCATTATTTACAACATGGGTTCTTGTGAACCCGTGTTGGATAGTCTGACCACTATTCAAATAACCATTTTGTCCATAACCACTACTATTCCCAACTTCGTAAGCAGACGGGATATTCTGATAAAAGCTAGTTGGCCTGACCGTAGGTCTAAATGTATTTGATTCCATGACTGGCCGACCATGTACATATACACTTGATTCAAAAGCAGGATTAGAATATACCTGTGGAGGAGCCTGTTTAGGCATATCACTATAACGCACTTGCTCATGAACTACTCCATTTGCATCAACATCGATGGTAGATGGAGGGATAACCACTCTTCTCATTAGAGTGATTAACTCTTGTGCTGCTTCGTCTTCTGGATTAGACAAAACTTGTGCTAACTGTCTAGATAGACTTTGCACACCGACTAATGGTCCTGAGCCATTTCCTTGGCCATTTTCTGACATCCTTGGGACAGGATGTTCTTCGGTTTGAAATTCCAAGCCTTCGTTCTGAGGCTCTGTAGGACGGTCGCTTTGCTTCCTTGTGGTTGGGGCCATCACTTCCAAATTAGTAAGATGCCCTCCTTCTAGCGCCAATTCTTGTTTGTCTATTTTTGTGGATAGTCGATGATCGACTAAGGAATTGTAGTGTGTGCTGGAAATGTGGTGTTTGTGGTGGTGGAGTTTGGTTCCTTGCCGTGTTTCAGGACTTCTCTGGAAGCAAACTTAATGAAGTGAATGGAAATGAAAGAAGAATAACAAAACGGACTTTATTATTCCTCAAAGTAGAAGTCAGTCGACTGTGAGAACACAATCGAATGGACGGTTAAGTTACAAGCTACTCCTAGAGCGGGAAAAGTAAAGTACAGATAAAAAGTAGAAGCCTTTGGGCGATTGAGTGGGGGCCTTCAAATTGTCTTCAACTTTAGTATTTATAGGCTGCCACTTCGACTTGAATTTCAAACTGAGCAGAGTTCCCTCTCAGAATTTGAATCAAGCGGTTACTGCATTTCCCTCTTCTCCTCCATGTTCTCTGAGTAGTGGGTTACTCCACACGATCCCATGTTGTATTAGGAACTGATCTAAACACACGTCCTCTGGATCTCAACTTCCTTCATCAACCGCTACACGTGTTGTTCATTTGTAACTTGCTTGTGGACACATGTCCTGTATTTAAAACTCTAACCGTCGACTAGTCCATTTGATTCTATAATATTTAATTAGGTGTGACCAACGCGTATCCAACTTTAGTCTAGTCGATTCACGTTGACAAATTTATGGTGTAAACAACCGGTCCTCCTTGTCTCCTCTCCTTTTGCAGCTCGCGAGATCATGAAAACCCATGATCTGATTTTCTCGAGCAGGCCTAAACTGAGCATTCCTAGACGACTTCTTTACGACTCAAAAGACGTGTTATTCAGCCCCTACGGTGAGTACTGGAGGCAGCTAAGAAGCATTTGTGTCATCCATCTTCTCAGTAACAAGAGGGTCCAATCCTTTCGCGACGTGAGGAAAGAAGAAACAGCTCTTATGATCGATGAGATAAGAACACGATCTCAGTCCTCTTCCTCTTCACTGGTAAATATGACTGACGTGTTGATGTCGCTCACAAGCAACATCGTGTGCAGGGTGTCCTTGGGGAGAAAGTTTGATGGAGGGGGAGAAGGGAAGAAGTTTACGGAGCTTTTGAGGGGCCTTGGGAAGCTATTGGGTGTTTCCAATGTGGGAGACTACATCCCGTGGCTTGCTTGGATTAACGGTATCACTGGACTCGATGCCAAAGTGGACAAAGCTGCTAAGGGGATGGATGAGTTTCTGGAGGGAGTAGTGGAAGAACGAATGAATCACTGTCGACAAGAGAACGGTGGCAGTGGAAGCTGTGGAAGTGAGGAAACGCAGGACTTCGTCGATATTCTGCTTGAGATTCAAAGAGAGAACGCAACTGGCTGCTCTCCTGTTCATAGGGATACTGTCAAAGCCCTCATATTGGTAAAAATAAAGTTGATTCTTCCGTTTTTTTATTTAAAGTTGATTCTTATGCGTTGTTTTGTCTCCTGATTTTGGGTTTCTAATTTTCAATGACGATAAGCAGTTGTTTGATATGAACAAAGGGCTCTGACCTATCGCGAGGCCTGTAAATGAAAGAATGAACAGATACTTCTCAAATGCTTGAAAGAGTGAAGAGAGGAACTAGTTCCTTTCCTTGCATTCTGTTGCTGATGATGATCAGAGTCTTTTTGTTAGTAACCCATCATAAACTATGGCTATCATCATATAAATCTTAAATTGGGCTTACATGCCAGCCAGAAAAGGTTTCAACCTAAGAGTTTTGGCCAAGTGGGCATGAGAAAAGTGCTTGTCCTCCATGGGATTGCATGTTCCAAACCTTGGGGCAATGAAGGATTTGCCTAGTCGTTAACTTCATAGACCCGAAATTAAGAATCTTTTATTTCTTGTTTAGCCGATCCAAAAGTCTCTCTTTTTTTTTTTTTATATTTAATGTTTGGCTGCTTTGGTTTACTTGTCGTACATATTTGATTTTTCCAGTCTTCTCTTTCTACCTCTACACAATTTTGGTCTTTTCTTGGTGGCTGTTCGCCATTCCTCCACCCCCCACCACCCCCATCCCCCCCCCCCACCCCCCCCCCCCCCCCCCCCCCCCCCCCCCCCACACACACACACACACATCCCTGTCTTTCTACAAATTATCCATTTCATCCCTTTCGACCATCTCTTTCTCTTTTGGTCCTTTTTTATAGGACATGCTTGGTGCTGGAACTGACACTACGTCATCAACACTTGTGTGGATAATGACTGAGCTCTTAAGACATCCGCAAGTCATGAAGAAGTTGCAGCATGAGGTGAGGGAAATAGCCAGAGGCAAACCGAACGTAACCGATGATGAC
The DNA here is from genome assembly GCA_019656295.1 of Rhododendron mucronatum var. ripense. Classification (NCBI taxonomy): domain Eukaryota; kingdom Viridiplantae; phylum Streptophyta; class Magnoliopsida; order Ericales; family Ericaceae; genus Rhododendron; species Rhododendron mucronatum. The sequence goes on from BPLT01000019.1 coordinate 401,240, forward strand.
TTGGATAAAATGCACTACTTGAAAGCAGTGATGAAAGAAGGACTCCGGTTACGTACTCCCTTGCCATTACTCGCTCCACGAGAATCAATCCAAGATGCCAGGGTAATGGGCTATGACATCGCGGCTGGCACACAAGTGCTAATCAACGTTTGGGCAATCTCAAGAGATCCCTTGACGTGGGAAGATCCCGAGGAGTTTAGGCCAGAGAGGTTCTTGAACAGTTCAGTAGACTTTAAGGGACATGATTTCGAGTTTGTTCCCTTCGGTGCTGGCCGGAGGGGGTGCCCCGGTATCCTTTTCGCCATGAATGTGATTGAGCTTACATTGGCAAATGTTGTGCACAGCTTTGATTTGTCATTGCCTAGTGGAGAGGATTTGGACACGAGTGAGGTCATTAGTTTAACTGTCTACAAGAAAACACCTCTAATTGTCGTTGCCACTCCTTGCTCTCGCTAGTGTCAGGAACTCTGCTATGCTATTGTAGCTCTACATGGAAAATGTTGGTTTTGCTATGCTATGCTACTGTACTGCTGAAATCTGAATGACCAGAGCTCCCATATGTGTGTCAGCGTGTGTGTATGAACTACATTTCGAGACTAACCGAGGCAAGTAATTTTTTCTTTGGTAGCTCTGGGCGTGGTCTAGCATACGCGCACATCGATTTACTTCTGGACTAATCGAGGCAAGCATGTTGACTTTTATTTTTTCGCAATAGAATTGGACGTATGGATTGCTAAGCAAAAGAACTTATGCTAATTACTTATTGAGCAAATTAATTAAACTTGTAGATAAAACAATTAATGGACAAACAACTTTCTTTGTTATTGGGGATCAGGGCCCACTCACACGCACAACACTGACACCAAGATATATGTGGTTTGGTCGGAATGTGCCGATCAGTTGCGAAGTTAGGAATCCCGTTTACAGGGGCACCTTTTCACGACAAACTAAAATAAAATCATAGTTAAATTTAAATTTAATGAAGAAATTCTGAGCACAAAAATTTGAATATTCTCTATTAAGCGCCATAGCTTGTAGCATAATGTTATTCAAAAGCTTCAAAATATAAGGGCAAAAGTCTAAATATCCGTTGCTAATTTATTTTACAATTAACTCCGACGAGATTTTAATCATAAGAAATTACCAATAAATAGTAGATTGTATGTCAAAAATAAATGTATCGAGTTGATCAGAGAGTACCATGAGCTCTACCAAAGAAACTCTATCTTTTGGATAAAAGTCAACAAGGCAAACCAAAATTTTCTTCGGAAAGCTAGAAAATGAGCTGGATGGATTCAAACATGCTACAAAAAGTAGCAATTCAATATTTGCCTCGTTGAAATAAGCATTTAATTCTTGAAGGGATCCATTGATTTAATTGGAAACCCACGACAACACAACAAACAATAAATCTAGTACCCAAAATTTTCAATTTTTCCAAAATCTTTTGAATATTTGTAAAAATGAAGGAAAAAAAAGTGATAAAATTCAGGTGACCCCCCTAGGCGATCGCTTCGTCCCTGGTGCCGACAATATGAAAAAGTATGAAAGAAAAATCAAATTGTATATAAAAAAAATTACGAAATTTTAGTGCATTTTTCGAGTCCGTGCAGCTGCCCCTGGCCTGCCTACTCAACTCAGTCTCTCGCCCTCTGGTTTTCTTTCCGTGATTACAGTTGCTTCAAGAGTCTGGCATGTAAATGTCCAAAAACGACTGTTTGAAAGCGGTCCCCGCATCATCAGACTTTTCAAAAGAAAATGATGAAAGCACCCTTTGATTTGATCCCTGATCTATGTAAAATTTGGACTTTGGTTCAGTGGAGCTGAGCCGCCACTGGTTCTATGTGAGATCAGCATGGCACCTTATTCCACATTTGTCCCATTCAATGTCATCCTCCTATGATAAGCATTATTCTAAGGCTGCATTCTAAAGAACTTCACTTAAATCTGAAAATTTTGTCTTTATTTAAATTTTTTTTTTGCATTTGTTAGGTTTGCATCAAATTTTTTTAGGTTATTTTTTATTTGTCAAAACGAGAGGAATCAGAAAAGTAAATTTTTTACTTTTACCATAGTATTTTGAGAAATAACCACTTTTTAGCCGAAAAGGTCATTTTTTTTTTTTGCTTAAAAGTGGTTATTTCTCAAAATACTTGAGTAAAAATAGAAAAAAAATTACTTTTCCGAATCTTCTTGTTGAGACGAATCAATAACATACAAAAGTTTAGCGCAAAACTAACAAATGCCAAAAAAAAAATCAAATAAAGACAATTTTCATATTTAAATTAAGTTCATGAAAACGCAACCTTAGACACTCCTAGTAGCAATGGAAGTCCACTCTTTGGATAATATCTAAGAAATTTTGCTCACCAATGATTTGATGGCCTTCTTAATCATTCACTTGCTACTCCATGCGGAGATTTGTTCTGGCTTTAATTGAGGCCCTGCAAATGGGCGGTGGGATTGGTCCTTGTTGTCTAAATTTTCTGTTTTCTTTCCAATTGACGGGGAATCGACGGAAAAATGCATCGTAGCTTGCTGGAATGTGGAGTGTGAAAAGTGGAGTTTGGTTCCTTGCCGTATTTCATGACTTCTTTAGAAACAAACAATGAAGTGGATGAAGTATGGAAGAAGATTAACAAAATGAACTTTATTAACCCTCGCAGAACAATCAATCAAGATGATTGAGTGGACAATTACAAGTTAAATCTACTCCTAGGAAAGAAAGAGATAAAGGCCTGATTGGCGTTGTTTGTGTGTCTTACAATGAGGCCTAAAAAGGCTATTTATAGGAAAACGAAGATGTGCAGGAAATAACTTCCTAACTTCTTCAATAGTCTTCATTCTCTTTTGCTTCCACTTGTCCAAATAACTTCCCACTAACATCAAAGTGTGTAGGAGCATACCAAGTGTTCTTTTCAACCTCCAAGTGTGTAGGATAATGCCATGTGTCCTTTCAACTTCCAAGTAAATAGAGATACGCCAAGTGTCCTGCACATGTTATTAAAATACAAATATCAAAAATAATAATAAAATAGGTTGCATTCCCATAATCGCCACTTATCGGCCGATCATCGACGGGCGGTGAATATATGGTCCAAACAATGCCCCCCTTATTCATTTGGGTGAAGTGCTAACGTAACTCAAGTGAATAATGAAACTAGTTTTAAATCACCCCTCTGTCGATATCGACGGGTGATAACTTTTACGGTGTAAACATTTATGCCCCAACTCTCGAAAAGCTTTAGATAAATTTTACACCAATCCTGTTATTTTTTCGACAAGCCTTCAAGACTTAATTCCGCTATCCAGAACCAAGTGTAGCTTCTAAGCTGCAAAATTCCCTCCGTCGATAATTCCCTTCAACTAATTCCTACTGAAAGGAAACGAGGAAATGTGATCTATTGGAGTATTATGACCCTTTGCACAATAGGCCTGTATAAACCATTAATCAACAGAGATTGGTTTATATCTAGCCAAGTATCTTGTTGGATTGTCAATCGACGGAGCCAAGTATCAATCGACAGAGCCAAATATCCATCGACAGAGCCAAGTATCCTGATGGATTGTCAATCGACAGAGACTGGTTTTGTGTGCTTGGAATTCATGTCAACCTATGAACAGGTTAATCTAGTACAAATGGCCTATGCAAAAAAGTTGTCGATTAAAAATAGCCTATTCCAGGACACATAAAAATTGCGGCCAACGTGCTTTGAGTTTCGAACTTTCGAACCAAAATTGACTCTTCTAAAGATGAGTTTGCCCCCATGCAAACTCCATATAAAAAAGAGGGCAATTTCCTAGTTCATAATTCGGCCACAGCCTTAGTGGAAGGCTAAAGATGGTATCGACGGGCCTTGAATACAGTTGACAGGCCCTGATTATAATCGACGGCAGTGGCCTTACTTTTTCTGTCGAATTATTTTCATGATTCAACTCGCTTTGAGTTTCACACTTTTGAGCCACTTAAATTTTCTAATTGGCTCTCCCAAAGATGAATTTTTTTGCCTCCCTAGTTCATTTGGCAAAACCAAATAAAACCGGGCAACCATCAATATTCACATATTTTTCAAAGGGTTCTTTTGGCCCATAAACATGATTAAAGTTTTTAATCAATGGTCAATAATATAAGAACCATGCTTCAAAAGTATTGGTTGTATGCCTTGCGACTTAACGACAGAGGACTGTTAAAATCAACAAGAGCATAACCTGTGAATCCATTTTGTTAATGTAATTGGCAATTTCCAGATGCGACAAACCGTTGGAGTCTGTATTTATTCTTTTTCCATTTTGGGTTTGGGAGGTGATTTTATTTGGTCTAAATTAGATACTCCGCCCGTTGGTTCAAGAGTTGATCTCAAAGGCCATGCCGTGCATTTTGCTTGGAAAGGTATATGCATCTCATGTGCATTTAGCTTAATATTTTTCCATGCATCATTAAAGCTTTTAAAAGTCTTAATCTTTTATGAAATATCTTTTATGCACTAACCTTATATTCTTGGCCTTGTTTTATTTGAAGGAAATTTCTGTCTAAGGCTTTTTATGTGCTTGCGCCTTAGTAGCGCCTTAGCAGCGCCTTACCAGACTAAGGCCCTTGCACGCGTGTTAAGAGAGCCTTAGCAGTGCCTTAGCCGAGTAAGGCCCTTGTGCGCGTGCTAAGAGCGCCTTTGTAGGGCTCTCCCGGAATTCTCTTGCTTGGTCATATATAAACTTTGTCTTCATTTTTCTAGGGCACACAGGAGACACCACAGCCCACTTTAGAGAGAGAAAGTTCTATCTCCTTTGTTCATGTGCCTTCATTTGCATTTTGGATGAGTTGAATCTAGCATTCAATCATCTTTGTTCAATCTAGAGAAATGCTTTGATGATCCATGTATTCTCTCTAGATTGATTCTTTTTCATAAAAACCTTCACTTCACAAAATCCATACTTTCATGCCTACGAATCTACATGGCCGGATGATACCAGAGCCGTTCTAGAGCGGAGATCGAGATGTTGTTGCTCGAGGAGTCCATGGAATCAAGAAGGGGCACGGGGTGCTAGGCAAGAAGCGGAGTTAGGTGTAACTTGGGGTAAAAGTTGGTAATTCCTAACTTGTTGTATTTTGCCTAATCTTTTGATTTATGGAAATTTGAGTAGAATAGGCCGTGAATAATCTTCGCTCTCATAGTTAAACACTTGAAGACCGTGAATAATCTTCAACACCCATGAAAAATGGCATGAAGGATTGGTCTTCTATGTAAATTGATGCCAAAGCAAAAACCCACAGATTGTTCCACTAAATAATGGTTAATCTTCCTATTGGATGGCATTAATTCTTTGAACACAGGCTATAATTCTTCCATTTCTTATGAACCCTCTGATTTTGGTCGGTTAGCCATTATTCAATTGGCCGTTTCACTTTTGTCGAATGAATCTAAAGTTGGCCAACAAATGGCCGATATTCCATTTCCACAAAATGTTCAAACCTTACACTCAAGGCTTTTGTTTTCACATCGATCTTTACCATTACTTCCGATTTAGTAATGATGCCCTCCTTCTAGCGCTAAAATTGTTTACCAATTTTTCCCTCGATCGAAATCGACGGAGATTTCAGGAAACAAAGCCAACAACAAAAATAAAGGCGAATGCGGCTTGTCTCCACAAACGGATTTGAGGTTCCTTACCGTATTTCAGGACTTCACCGGAAAAGAAATGGCGAATAATTCAAATGCAATTTTTTAGTGGTGATGAATTGACTCGTAAAAAAAGACCGTCACCCACCAATCTTCAAGAATGGAATCGACCCATCGTTTGGGCAGAGTGGATTGATGGTTTAGTGAAGTGGGGTGGAGCGGAAGAAAAATAACAAATGGACTTTGTTATTTTTCCAAGGTAGATTTACAATCAAGAAGAATGGATTCCCATCGAAAGTAAGAAAGTTAAGTTAATCCTACTCCTAGGAAGACAAAAATTTAAGAACAAAGTGAAAACTTTGATTTGTTGAAGAAGTTTACAATGAAGCCAAAAGAGGCTATTTATAGGAAACAACAAATATGTAGAAAATAACTTTCTAACTTCCCACTACTCTTCTTTCTTCTAATTTGCTTCTAAGTGTCTAAATAACTTCCCACTAACATCAAAGTGTATAGGAGCTGTAGACACCCCATTCTGGACTGTCCAGATTAGTCCTTTTTACTTTCTTTGTTGACCCGATGATGATAAACGGTCGAGAACAGTCCAGAGTCGATGGATGGATTTGAGCTTTGGGCGTTGAGCTCTCTCCCTTCAAAGCCCACTTCAAACCCTTCAAAGCTCGAGCCCAATGAACCTCAGCAAAGCCATACCTTGCTTACGCCACCTTCTCGTTGGCGTGCGCCAGGTACTTGCCACGTGTCGATCATCGACCGTTGACTGAGTTTGACCTGGCGCACGGTAGGTCACAGGTGGCGTACGCATGGTCAAGACCGGTCAAATCACTGCTTTTCTGTCACGTGCTCGAAACTTTGCAACCGTCTCAGTACGGCGCAGAGTCCCCTGATCATTGCATTCTGCAGGGGACGTCCCCCTCTCTCTCCTACACAACCCATCACCTAGTCCCATGCATTTAATGCATGGGAGCTCCCTTCTTAACCTAACCAAACCCCTAACCCCAGCTGATCACCCCTGGACTCAGCCTTTCTCCTCTATAAATGCAAGCCCTTGCATTCATTTGCAAGGGTTAACCTCATTTAAGAAACCAAGCCCATCCCTCTCTTCTCTCTTGTTCTTTATTCTCCCATTGAAGGAAAGAGAGAAAGAGAAGCTCAGTACACACTCCTCTCCACTGTCCAGTCACTTCACACCCTCCATCTTCAACATCCAAAGCTCAATCTATTCTTCTATCTCTTGCAACCAAAGGTATACCACCTTTGTGTTGCTTTCTGTTTTCAGTTCCTGAGGGGAACCAGAAGGGTTCTGGCTAGTAACTGATACTAGTACAGACCCCTCTCTGGTAAAATAAATCAGTCGTAGAGGACACACCATGGCGCACGCCGGCTTCATCAAGCCGTACGCCACCTTTGGTAGTATGTGCACTGCTGGCGTGGGGATCATGAAGTGTCCATTTATTGCTTACTTCCTTTCTGTCATCACCTTGAGCATGCTAATAACCAGTTTACTGCTTTCTGTACATTAGAACGGTTTAACTGTAATTTTCAATACCTGCACTTATCTTGCTTTTTAAGGCCTCTGGGGTGCCTCTGGTCATGTTCCAGAACCCAGATCATGTAAAGCCAAGCACTGGATAGGAGGGCGAGCATGGCGTACGGCCCCATAGTGGTGGCGTACGGCATGTAGGCCATGGTTCAGTGCCTGGCCCTTACATCCCAGCTCAGTCCTGGCCTTTTCATATTTCCCCACTCTGTTTTTGGGGATTTTTGTTCCTTTTCATGGCTTACAGCCATTTTATCTGCCTGTAATCTGTACATAGTACTTTATAAACTGCGTGGTTTGCCCTGGGTGTGCACTGGTCCCTTCCAGAGCCCAGAGGATTGAGAGTAGGAGCTGTAAGAAATTGAGGTGGTAGTGTACGCCAGCCTGAAGGTGGCGTGCGCAGGGTGTGATGGCGTGCAGTGGCTTTGCCATGGCGTGCCAGCATGTCGCCTGCTCACGCACCCGACGGGCAGCGTACATTATCCTGTTGAGCTTCTGGCAGCGCTTGTTCTCAATCTATATTCTTACATTTAATTCAATTCAAGCAAGCAAATCATCATCCATAAACATTTTGTCATATAAACTGCAACATTTTTGTCATACAAACTGCAACGTGTTACAGTTTTAATCCCTATTAACTGTTCCCCCGCCCTAACTGGCCAAAAATGATCAAATGAGAGAAAAATGCAAAAGTTTTAATAAAATGCCCGAGTAGAGACCGATCTCCGGATTGGGCGAGAGGGGTGCCATAAAACCCTTCCCCTCTCGTAACCTGGCTCCCGAACCTCAGATATCGAAGGTGACGACGGACCAGTCTACGCCTTTCCAAATCAAATCAAACATTTTTCAAATCAAAAACAAAACGTAGCAAACGTTCTCGAGTTCGGTTCCTTGGGTGTTCTTCCGCTAAAACCCGAGTGGCGACTCTGAATCGAAGCGTTTCGCCGCGCTATTTTCCAAAAGGGCCGCCCCCCAAACAATATCCGTTCCAAACCAAAATCGGGCGATTTTCGGGGCGCGTGCCCACAGTGGCGACTCTGCTGGGGATCATTGCATTGATTAATATTAGGGCATTAATACATAAATGAACAATTTTCAAAAGTCTGGCAAAACAGTACGCTCCGCGCTGCTGAAGAACGGAATGGTAACGTAACAGGATCTCAGCATCCGACCAATCCGAACTGGGGCTTTGTTATTGTTCACTTATGTAGTTTTGTCCAAGTATTGATTAATAAAAGTGAGCCAAGCTTCAAAAGGCATTTCCAAACTTTTGCATTTCTCTCTCACTCAATCAAACTTTGGCATTCTCCATTTGCATCGATGTTGGATAAGCCCCGTTGAGGTGTTTTGGGTAACCGGCACAGTTTACTGGAGCCCGGGGTCCTCGAACGCCCAACAACCTTGGACGATGATGAGTCGTAATACCGTTCGACCATTGCTTTGCTGCACGCATTGCAGTGGGAGGTATACCGCGGCTCTAGTCAGAGGAACCCCTTTCAGCCAAAACCGGCCTCGTCATGCGTATAAAGCACTAGAACCTTTCAACCTAAGACAGGAACCTACAGGGTAGGATTACTTGCATCCAACCCCCATAAACTGCCTATGTGTTACTGCTTTCCTTATCGCATGCCTGTACATACATACATCCCGCTTTGCGTAGGAGCATGCTAGGGCGGCTTTTAGGTCTGTCTCGAGTTCGTCTCTTGACTGTTAGGACCCTGCCATGGCCCGATGAAGAGTCGCGCATCTCGATGTTGCGCGTTATCAATTTCCAAAATCCTTGAGTCAAGCGAGACTTTGGGAAATCAAGACCGTTTAAGCCTATTGTCCAAACCTAATCGAAGTTTCAAACAGAAAATCAGGAACAACGGAAAGCATGTCGTGATACCCACACCACCCCGGTTAAAGTGCTAATCACTTACACCATCAAGGCTCCGGCACAGTGCTGCTTACGCCACCTCGGTTATGGTATCACGCCATCTGCATCGAGTTGTTCCAACCTCCAAAGTTGAAACTGCGATAAAGGAGTGGTCAAAAGACTTAGGTTATCTTGACATCCCTTAGTGTCCATCGACTCAAACAAGGATACGCCATCGAAAAGAAATCTGAGGATTCTGGCAGCGTCCGAACGTCATGAGACAAACTCGTTTCTAGAGTCTAGGAGGACACTGACGACGATGACATGCGCATTGCATTCTTTCAAATTCTTTCAAAAGCTTGCTGCAGGAACGCCACTGAGTTCTCATTTACTTTCCTGTCCAAAGCTCTAGGCCATCACCTTCATCGATCATCAATCCAAAATGGCAGCACAAGCAGAACTGGCTGAGCTGACAAGGGCTATATAGGAACTGAACCAGAAAATGGACAAGCAAATGGATATGGTCCAGGGGCTGGTTGACCTTTTTACTTCCGTCGTGTCAAAGCTGGATCAGGGGCTAATCAAGGAATCCTCTCAAGCCTGCCACGCTCCCGCCATCGGAAAGTGCTCGAAGGACATGTTCAAAGACCTGGCTGAGTTTCATGAAGGCAGGACTTACCCGAAGGAGAATGTTGGATCCTTTTTCAAAGCCCATGCTGAAAGGGAGGATATGTGCAATAAAGAAATCAATCCCAAAGGCAAAAGGGTGCATCATGTTCCTCAATCCGATCGTCGGAACCCATCAAGGACCTTCTCTCGCTTCTCCACACCGTTGTCCTCAGTTTATGAGAAGCTCCTCGAAGCTGGCTTCCTCAAACCACTTCTTCCAGCTCCTTCGCCTCGAACATTCCCGGCATCCTACAATTCAAATGCCTATTGTGCCTTCCATCAAATGCCTGGCCATCTCACTGATGCCTGCTTCCGCCTTCGACATGCCATTCAAGATCTCATCGACAATGGCATCATCCCAGCTCCGCTCCCATCAAGGCCCAGTGTCATCTCTGAGCCACTGCCTCAACATGTTTCTAACCCACATGTTAGCCAGATATCCATCAGCTCCACTCAAATCAACCCTACCTCCACCATATTCAATCAATCCAAACCAGTCGTGTCTCCCCCATCCGAGCCCGAGGTTAACCTGACGGTCATAGGTGCAGTCAAGGTCCACACTGCCAACACCTGGGTTGACAGTGATGAGGAGCCTGCAAAGGAGGAATTCAAGAGGAAGCTTGATCAATCAAAGGAGAAGACGGACATGCTGTGGTCCTGTAGTCATGAGGACTTTGGGGCTGTTGTTCAAGAAGTTCCTTCAAGTGGGTCGGATTGAAGGAGCTGAAGAATCTGAAGCGCTGTTGCTTGGGCCTGTCATCCTCTAACTCCCACCTCTCTGTAAGGAAGTCAAGGGTAACTATAAAAGTTGCATTTTCAAATCGCGTCTATTTTGCATTGACACTTTCGAGTCTGAGTCTGACACAGTGTCTGTCAAGTCGACTAAGTCTAGCTCTGAGTTGGAGTTTGTGTCTCTTGGCCCTCCATGTCGTAGCTTCTATCCTCAACTCGAGTCTTTTTTGTACTTGGCAACCCCGAGGGTTTTATGATATGCATTATCCTGCTTCTAAGTACTTTGCTGACTTTTGAATAAACTGTGTCGACCCTGACGACGAAGGGATAGATTTCGATGGGAACCTCCCCAAGGAAATGTGTTCCCTCGCCGAAAGGGAAGACGAAAGGCATGCTCAGCCTCTAAAAGAAGAAGTAATTTCTAATAAATTTGAAAGATGAGGTAGACCCCCTGAAGCTTCAAACTAGTTCAATGTTGTCCCCAGAAAGGCATTGCTCCCGTTCAGACTTGTTCAAAGAATTCAACAACATCTTGGCATGGTTTCACAAAGACACACTTGGCCTCGATCATGAGATAAAGAAGCATTGAATTCCCTACTACCGGATGCCCAAATCAGAAAGCGAAAGCTCAGCAGCCTCTAGGCCTTGTACCATGTTCAAAATAGTAACGACAACATTCTACCAAATGCACATTAAAAAGGTGCAAAGGTGGCCTAGAGCAAGGCATTTCAAACCGAAGCAGTCAGGACCTTTTCACTATCAAAGTCATTTCATCTGGGGCTCCAATCAAAGCTCATCAATCTCAACGGCAACGGATTCAATACCGTGGTCTACATGGATCAATTCAAGTACTACTTTTCCTTGAGAGATGCTCGTTGGATCGAAAACCACAAGGGTGGGCGATTCCAAGCAAAAGTTAGAGCAGCCTGTTAGACTGAAAACCTAAGGAGGCGGTCTAAGCAGAAATAAATAGGCAAAGTCAAAAGCTCGCTAGACCGGAGACCCAAGTGGGCGGTACTAGGCAAAAGTTAGAGCGTAAAAGGAGAGGTAAAATACACGAGTGAACCTTGGCCTGAACTACGTTTTGACCTGATTCCCCAGAAGGGGATACGTAGGCAGTCTCTCTCTTCGAGACTCGGTCATAATCTATCAACTGGATCTCAAGTTTTGGCTTTGGTGCACCGCGTTGGCCGCCTGAACTATGTTTTGGCAAATCCTTCCCTGAGGTTTGGTCGCAATCTATCAATTGGATCCAAGGCTTTGGTACATTGCCGTAGTCAAGAAGAAAACAAGTTTCATTTGTGCAGAAGGGGGAAAACCTTTCATCTTTCAATTTTATTTCAAACTACTTCTTCAATTTCAAAGCTGAGCAAAAGCCTTCAAAAAAAAAAAAATCTGAAGCATGAAAAACAGAACGAAATGCTCGTGAGGCCCAATGGGCTCACAGTTTATTCTAAGTCAGCAGAGTCTAGTGTAAGCGATCGCAGCGGGCTTGTAGTCATGCACGCTAGTTTGAGGTTCATGCGCTCACTTGTTCAAAGTGATGCACGTTGGTTTCAAACCCGCTTGCGCTTATTCGATTCCTGGAGCAAGCAACAGTAGGCGGCCATCGTGCCTACCAAATATTTTGGACTCTTGCGTGGGTACCTCAAGTTCAAATCAAGGTCTCGGTGCCTCGAAAGTTGTTCTATCATTCAAAGCACCTCGAATACCATTCAATGGGCTTTTGCCAAGTTTTGTCATGCCGTGCAAGTCATGCGGACCTAATGTAACTACACGGGGGTGTCGGTTTCAGTCCGGGCCTATACGAGTCATCCCTTTGCGTCTTTTGTCCATCTTTGCCATATTTTTCGAGTGTTTTAATCTGTTTCCCATTTTGGGGCTTTCTTCTCAATTTTGTTTGTTCGTACAGGTCATTGTACATCTATTTGACCTTACGTAAGCGTCAGTTTCACCTGTCTGCGGAATATTTGAATTTTGGCTCATTAATGCCTAAAATTTCATTTTTCCGCAAATCTAAGAGTTTGCATCGCATCCTGGGGCTCTTTATCCTTTTTTTCAGTCGAGCTAGGCAAGTCTGCACATATATGTGTGTCTATATGTTAACTTAGCTCACTTGTCAATGCAAATTAGATATTAGTGATGCGTTTATGCGCTCTTTCTCAAAGGAGAGTCAAGAAACTGAAAAATGCAATTTTTTACATTGCTACCCTAGCTTCTATCCCCTATCCAAGCAATGGAATCGTGTGAACAGCAAGAATATGTCAGCCCATGGCAAAGCAAAACATATCTATGGGGCACATCTGCCTAAGCATCAAGGAAGGGGCACACTGGCCCAATACCGTTACTATGTCAACTAAGGCACACCAGCCCACCAGCCCGCTCAATGCCCCTCTATTTTGGCACGCAAACCCGAAACTCAAAAGTAGCTGGCAGTGAAGTAAGGAGACTCAGTGGTAGTCCTCAGGCGTCATCGTCCTCTTAGGAGCCGCCGTTAGCTTGCATCTGCATTTTCAATTTGTGCATACAATTGAATACATATCATTGCATATTGTATATCAACTGTTGAAAACAGGAAAAGTCTATCAAGTGCTAAAGCATGCCTGTCCAGTATCGAAAGCAGCAAGTAATCAGGATTTTGGGGGTTCACACCTGGGATCTAGTCACTATTGGAACTAAAACCGGAGCTGCTGCTTTGGGATAGTGCAATTGCAAAGGGTGATGCCACATGTCGTTCTCCCTATCCATTTCTCCATGACAAATATCAAGCACACAACATCAACGACGGTCAGCCATATCGTCCTTCTAATCAATTCAAATCAACGACGGTCAGCCATATCGTCCTTCAAATCAAATCAATCAACGACGGTCAGCCATATCGTCCTTCAAATAAATTCAAATCAACGACGGTCAGCCATATCGTCCTTCTCAAATCAACGACGGTCAGACATATCGTCTCTTCAAATCAATTCAATCAACGACGGTCAGCCATATCGTCCTTCAAATCAAATCAATCAACGACGGTCAGCCATATCGTCCTTCAAATCAATCCAATCAACGACGGTCAGCCATATCGTCCTTCAAATCAATCCAATCAACGACGGTCAGCCATATCGTCATTCAAATCAATTCAATCAACGACGGTCAGCCATATCGTCCTTCTCAAATCAACGACGGTCAGTCATATCGTCCTTCTCAATTCAACGACGGCCAGCCATGTCGTCCTCAAAGTCAATTCAATGCAACGACGATCAGAATGTCGTCCACTTCAATCCATCAACGGCAATCAGCCATATCGCCCGCTTCCAACCTTTCACGGCATTCAGAATATCGCCCGCCATTCAACTCAGCGGCCGCCCATCCAATCAATCACCATAAACGGCGGTCTGCCCGTCTAATCAATCTATAACAACCGTCCGCCTATCCTGATCCATATTTATGTATAGCAAGTGCAACTTCCAACAGTCTTATTGCTCTGTCTCGGATGGTCTTTGATAAGGAGATTGGCTCTGGTTCCCAACAGATGGAATTTAACCTACCTGACACGACCTACCCGTGGCTGTTGAAGTTTCTGTAGGCCGAAAAAGGTTCGATCCCCCAGGGTAATGATTTGTCCGCAACTGATTAATCCCCAGGAGAGTCCGCCTCGGCATTCAATGATGGTCTGCCCATCCCCGTTTCCCAACAAAGTTCAAACCCTCTTTTAATCAAATCAACGATGGTTCAACGAGTCGTCCTCAGCGATGACCCACCGTCCCAAGTCAACGATGGTTTAACGAGTCGTCCTCAGCGATGACCCACCGTCACAAGTCAACGATGGTTTAACGAGTCATCCCTTAAAAATGACCCACCGTCACAAGTCAACGATGGTTTAACGAGTCGTCCTCAGCGATGACCCACCGTCCCAAGTCAACGATGGTTTAACGAGTCGTCCTCAGCGATGACCCACCGTCACAAGTCAACGATGGTTTAACGAGTCATCCCTTAAAAATGACCCACCGTCACAAGTCAACGATGGTTTAACGAGTCATCCCTTAAAAATGACCCACCGTCACAAGTCAACGATGGTTTAACGAGTCGTCCTCAGCGATGACCCACCGTCCCAAGTCAACGATGGTTTAACGAGTCGTCCTCAGCGATGACCCACCGTCACAAGTCAACGATGGTTTAACGAGTCATCCCTTAAAAATGACCCACCGTCACAAGTCAACGATGGTTTAACGAGTCATCCCTTAAAAATGACCCACCGTCACAAGTCAACGATGGTTTAACGAGTCGTCCTCAGCGATGACCCACCGTCCCAAGTCAACGATGGTTTAACGAGTCATCCCTTAAAAATGACCCACCGTCACAAGTCAACGATGGTTTAACGAGTCATCCCTTAAAAATGACCCACCGTCACAAGTCAACGATGGTTTAACGAGTCATCCCTTAAAAATGACCCACCGTCACAAGTCAACGATGGTTTAACGAGTCATCCCTTAAAAATGACCCACCGTCACAAGTCAACGATGGTTTAACGAGTCATCCCTTAAAAATGACCCACCGTCACAAGTCAACGATGGTTTAACGAGTCATCCTTCAAAAATGACCCACCGTCACAAGTCAACGATGGTTTAACGAGTCATCCCTTAAAAATGACCCACCGTCTCAAATCAACGATGGTTTAACGAGTCGTCCCTCAACGATGACCCACCGTCTCAAATCAACGATGGTTCAACGAGTCGTCCCTCAACGATGACCCACCGTCTCAAATCAACGATGATTTAACGATCAGAATATCATTCGATAGGTCCGTCCGTCTGCAACAAACTGTTCCCCAGGAGACTCTGCCTCGGCCTGACCCGAACAAATACCTTCCCTTCAGTCTTGCTTCAAATGCATCTTCCAGCAGCCTTATTGCACTGTCTCGGATGGTCTTTGATAAGGAGATTGGCTCTGATTCCCAACAGATGGAATTTAACCTACCTGACACGACTTACCCGTGGATGTTGGAGTTCTTTGTATCAAGGACGGTTTGGTCCCCAGCCACGACGGTCCACCCGTCCAATTTCAATTCAACGACGGTCCACCCGTCCAATTTCAATTCAACGACGGTCCACCCGTCCAATTTCAAATCAACGACGGTCCACCCGTCCAATTTCAATTCAACGACGGTCCACCCGTCCAATTTCAATTCAACGACGGTCCACCCGTCCGATTTCAAATCAACGACGGTCCACCCGTCCCATTTCAAATTCAACGACGGTCCACCCGTCCAATTTCAATTCAACGACGGTCCACCCGTCCAATTTCAAATCAACGACGGTCCACCCGTCCCATTTCAAATTCAACGACGGTCCACCCGTCCAATTTCAATTCAACGACGGTCCACCCGTCCGATTTCAAATTCAACGACGGTCCACCCGTCCGATTTCAAATCAACGACGGTCCACCCGTCCCATTTCAAATTCAACGACGGTCCACCCGTCCAATTTCAATTCAACGACGGTCCACCCGTCCAATTTCAAATTCAACGACGGTCCACTCGTCCAATTTCTGCCCTCCGCGAGCAGCAGTCTTTCTCAAAATAATATGTCGGGCTGAACTCATCGATCAGGTTCTTTAAAGTTCATGCCTTCTTTGTCTTGCTCAGGATAGTCCGGAGTAGGGTGTCTAGACAACCTTTGACGTTACTTGTCTCCACTTCAACCAAATGGTGCTCCAAGTGCCGTCAAAGGGGGGCTTCTGTAGACACCCCATTCTGGACTGTCCAGATTAGTCCTTTTTACTTTCTTTGTTGACCCGATGATGATAAACGGTCGAGAACAGTCCAGAGTCGATGGATGGATTTGAGCTTTGGGCGTTGAGCTCTCTCCCTTCAAAGCCCACTTCAAACCCTTCAAAGCTCGAGCCCAATGAACCTCAGCAAAGCCATACCTTGCTTACGCCACCTTCTCGTTGGCGTGCGCCAGGTACTTGCCACGTGTCGATCATCGACCGTTGACTGAGTTTGACCTGGCGCACGGTAGGTCACAGGTGGCGTACGCATGGTCAAGACCGGTCAAATCACTGCTTTTCTGTCACGTGCTCGAAACTTTGCAACCGTCTCAGTACGGCGCAGAGTCCCCTGATCATTGCATTCTGCAGGGGACGTCCCCCTCTCTCTCCTACACAACCCATCACCTAGTCCCATGCATTTAATGCATGGGAGCTCCCTTCTTAACCTAACCAAACCCCTAACCCCAGCTGATCACCCCTGGACTCAGCCTTTCTCCTCTATAAATGCAAGCCCTTGCATTCATTTGCAAGGGTTAACCTCATTTAAGAAACCAAGCCCATCCCTCTCTTCTCTCTTGTTCTTTATTCTCCCATTGAAGGAAAGAGAGAAAGAGAAGCTCAGTACACACTCCTCTCCACTGTCCAGTCACTTCACACCCTCCATCTTCAACATCCAAAGCTCAATCTATTCTTCTATCTCTTGCAACCAAAGGTATACCACCTTTGTGTTGCTTTCTGTTTTCAGTTCCTGAGGGGAACCAGAAGGGTTCTGGCTAGTAACTGATACTAGTACAGACCCCTCTCTGGTAAAATAAATCAGTCGTAGAGGACACACCATGGCGCACGCCGGCTTCATCAAGCCGTACGCCACCTTTGGTAGTATGTGCACTGCTGGCGTGGGGATCATGAAGTGTCCATTTATTGCTTACTTCCTTTCTGTCATCACCTTGAGCATGCTAATAACCAGTTTACTGCTTTCTGTACATTAGAACGGTTTAACTGTAATTTTCAATACCTGCACTTATCTTGCTTTTTAAGGCCTCTGGGGTGCCTCTGGTCATGTTCCAGAACCCAGATCATGTAAAGCCAAGCACTGGATAGGAGGGCGAGCATGGCGTACGGCCCCATAGTGGTGGCGTACGGCATGTAGGCCATGGTTCAGTGCCTGGCCCTTACATCCCAGCTCAGTCCTGGCCTTTTCATATTTCCCCACTCTGTTTTTGGGGATTTTTGTTCCTTTTCATGGCTTACAGCCATTTTATCTGCCTGTAATCTGTACATAGTACTTTATAAACTGCGTGGTTTGCCCTGGGTGTGCACTGGTCCCTTCCAGAGCCCAGAGGATTGAGAGTAGGAGCTGTAAGAAATTGAGGTGGTAGTGTACGCCAGCCTGAAGGTGGCGTGCGCAGGGTGTGATGGCGTGCAGTGGCTTTGCCATGGCGTGCCAGCATGTCGCCTGCTCACGCACCCGACGGGCAGCGTACATTATCCTGTTGAGCTTCTGGCAGCGCTTGTTCTCAATCTATATTCTTACATTTAATTCAATTCAAGCAAGCAAATCATCATCCATAAACATTTTGTCATATAAACTGCAACATTTTTGTCATACAAACTGCAACGTGTTACAGTTTTAATCCCTATTAACTGTTCCCCCCGCCCTAACTGGCCAAAAATGATCAAATGAGAGAAAAATGCAAAAGTTTTAATAAAATGCCCGAGTAGAGACCGATCTCCGGATTGGGCGAGAGGGGTGCCATAAAACCCTTCCCCTCTCGTAACCTGGCTCCCGAACCTCAGATATCGAAGGTGACGACGGACCAGTCTACGCCTTTCCAAATCAAATCAAACATTTTTCAAATCAAAAACAAAACGTAGCAAACGTTCTCGAGTTCGGTTCCTTGGGTGTTCTTCCGCTAAAACCCGAGTGGCGACTCTGAATCGAAGCGTTTCGCCGCGCTATTTTCCAAAAGGGCCGCCCCCCAAACAATATCCGTTCCAAACCAAAATCGGGCGATTTTCGGGGCGCGTGCCCACAGGAGCATACCAAGTGTTCTTTTCAACCTCCAAGTGTCTAGCGCCAAAATTGTTATCTAAATTTTCTGTTTTCTTTCCAATCGACGGAAAATATGTATCGTAGCTTGCTGGAATGTGGAGTGTGGAAAGTGGAGTTTGGTTCCTTACCGTTTTTAGAACTTCTTTGGAAACAAACAATGAAGTGGATGAAGTATGGAAGAAGATTAACAAAATGGACTTTATTAACCCTCAAAGTAGATCGAAGAACAAACGATCAAGATGATCGAGTGGACAATTACAATTTAAAACTACTCCTAGAAAAGAAAAAGATAAATGCCTGATTGGCATTGTTTGTGTGTCCTTGAAACTGCTACTAACTTGTACTTAAATAGGCATCCTTCAATTTGAATTTGAATCCTCCCTCCAATATGGCAGTTATTCCTTCATGTTATGCTTTGAACCATTCCCACGAGCAGTGAAGCAAATAACTTCCACATTGTGGAACTGCTCCATGACTAAGCAAAACTGCTCCCTTAATCGTGGGGGTAACTGTATGCATCTTCTTTTAACACTTGTAAGTGAATTCATCAGAAGAAACAAGTCCAATAATGCTTAGTTGCATGTTAATGGAAATACACCACATATTGGCCAATAAACGGGCCAATCGGCGGAAGGGTAACTGTGACATCCCAGTTTTTCAGTTTAAAAAAATATAGTATTTTGACGCGAATAATTAAATCTTTCATTTTTCTTTTTCAAACTTCTTTCTAATAAAAAAAAAAGGACGTCAACTGTTATTTACTTTATGTATTTTGAAAATTTATCTAAACTCAAATAGCTTATATTGAAATTCTAAGTTGGGTTATAATTAGGTATTTTTCCCCAACGAGTGATTATTGAATGCGGAAAAGAAATTTCGGGCTGAATGTGTAATTAAACTAGAAAGGTTAGGTTTGTACGTGGTCAGTTATATAAGGAAGGCATGTGGTAGGGTTTGTTTTAAATACATCACATTTGAGAGAGTTTGTGCGGCAGAGAGAGAGAGAGTTCAGCGGTGGATCTCGGAGCAGTGGGCTATCGAGAAGTCCCTCGGTAATAATCTTCTCCTTGTCTTTTTCTCTTCTCTGTGCGGGATATGGATTTCATAGCTATAATATATATGTAGTTTGGGTTTTGATTTGTTATCATTGAGGTACCAAAGTTTGGCATGTGGCAAGACGTTTTGGTATGTGCGTGTGTCGAGATAAGAGAATTGTGAAATTAATCCATCGGCCCGTTCCTGGAGTTTAGTTATGGAGAGTCAATATTAGTAGTAATTAACTAATTATATCGTTATTAGTTACAGCGGTAACTAGAGTTGTTGTCATTAGATTGACTGTCGTACATACATTCTCCATGTTCAGCCTAGTAGAGCACTCGGGCATTGCATTTTGGCGATCTTCCGTTCGATCGAAGTGAGTGGTTAAGCATGTGATCCCTTTTTTGGAATCCTTTTGAGCCAATCTATTCTTGACAGTTCGTTTGTTCATTGTTGATTCGATAAGTGATACTCTTATTCGTTGCTCTCATATTTATAAACGATTGACGTACCCTTTGGCATACAAGGTTCACTGATAATAATTCTGATTGATTGATTCCCTTATCTTGTTGTTGTCTATTTCGTTGACTCCATATTATTATTGTGACCATGCAACGACACGGGGAATAATCCTGGCCGGTCAGGTGACTCCGGTTCGCCGTTGTTCTATTTGTGTTTGAGACCATGGACTATGTTTATATTTATTAAAGTCCAAGGAAAAGACCCGTGAGATATCGTGGTGACTTTGGCCACTAGGGAAAAGAAAAGACTTGTGAAATACCCTGTGATTCTAGTGCTCAACGGATAGGGAAAAGACTTGTGGAATACCCTGTGACCCTATTCCGGATCGGCTTAGGGAAAAGGTCTCAGGCGCCATCCTGTGGTGACTCTAAGTACGGTGTTGGATCCAACGGGCTAAGCCCTGAGAAAATATTTGGCATTTGGTACTTGGTAATTGGAAGATATGGTTCCCACTTTGGTTTAGACTCCTGTTTATTGTTGTTCATCTTTTGGATATTATTGGACTCGTTGTTTGG
This sequence comes from Rhododendron mucronatum var. ripense, assembly GCA_019656295.1. Taxonomy (NCBI): domain Eukaryota; kingdom Viridiplantae; phylum Streptophyta; class Magnoliopsida; order Ericales; family Ericaceae; genus Rhododendron; species Rhododendron mucronatum. The sequence continues at coordinate 421,560 of BPLT01000019.1, forward strand.
TATAATTATTTTGGTGATTCGATGATTGTTCATATTATTCATTAATTTGTTATTCAACTGGTGGATACTCTTTGTTGAGCTGTTGATCATTTTGTTCAGTATTTGGTTTGTTGTTAGTATTCATTGAACCATCTATCTGCCTTATTAATCTGAAACCACTTCTTGGAACTCTCGTTATCGTTCGTTCAAAAGTATGCCATTTTGTATTATTACCCTTAGCATGCTTAACTACTCACTGAGCTCGCCAGCTGACGGATTTATTCCACATTATTTTTCAGGTTAGTTCATGGAGCATTATAGTAGACTCTGTGGCATTGTCGGGACCTTTCGTTTGGACCTCTAGGACGTCTGCATTTTTATTTCTTTTCTATTGTCAAAAAGCTTCCGCAATTTTATTTATTGGCAGTTCATTGTGGAATTTGGAGATTGGAATATTGGATATCGTGTCATTTGCTTAATAAAAATATTGGTTTCGTGTCGCATTTTTATTGTAATAAAGTATCCAGTTTTTCATTATTTGTTTAAGCTAAAAATATTTTTAATTAGGCTCCGTGTCCCATGATTGCTTCATGGTACATGGCCGGTCATGCTCCCGGATTTGGGGCGTGACAGTAACGCTTAAAACTTTGTCATCGTTTTATTTTACTTAATCGAGTTTCCGTAACCTAAACCCATAATATTAAGGTAAACCGGAGTCACCTTTCGATTTCCAATAATATCATTCTTTTTCATGCCACGTGTCACTCAATCAACGAGGATAAGAAAAATCACAGATATGGAGCAAACAGTCCTTCAAGATTAATGAGGTGCGCCCAAGTTGACCCGGACACCAGAGTTATGAAAAAACAATCTTTTCTTTCTTTTTCTTTTGTGGTGATGGGATAATGTCCGTCACAAATCACCTCTCTATCAAATGGATATATAAATCCTGTGTGCTCTTGCCTGTGGAGTAGCATGACTTCTATGCTTAAGGGTCCGGTAAAAGAGATCTTTTAGGGAGATAGGAACACACTATTCAAGTAGAAACTGCATATTATCACACAGATATAGCTGTTAAAGAAATCAAGAAACAATTTTATTATTGAATAGCTTGTCCTTGTACTTTCTCCCCTTGCTCTTCTTCATTTTGTTCCTTCACAAGTTCTTCTCCAAAACTACTCACAAAAACCTTCCACCTTCGCCACTGAAGCTCCCTCTTCTCGGGAACCTCCATCAACTTGGCCGGTTTCCCCACCGCTCCCTCCGCTCGCTAGCTCAAAAATACGGACCACTTATGTTGCTTCACTTTGGCAAAGTGCCGGTCCTTGCTGTCTCCTCTGCTGTTGCAGCCCGCGAGATCCTGAAAACCCATGATCTGGCCTTTTCGAGCTGACCTAAACTGAGCATTGCTAGAAGATTTCTATATGAATAAAAAGACGCGGCAGTTCTGCCCCTACGGTGAGCACTGGAGGCAGGTGAGAAGCATATGTGTCCTTCATCTTCTAAGTAACAAGAGGGTCCAATCTTATCGCAACGTGAGGGAAGAAGAAACAACCTTTATGATTGATAAGATCAGATCACACTCTCGTTCTTCTTCCTCCTTGGTAAATTTGACTGACGTGTTTGTGTCACTCACATACGATATAGTGTGTCGAGTGGCCTTGGGGAGGAAGTGCGACGGAACGGGAGGAGGGACGAGGTGTAAGGAGCTTTTGGGGAGAGTTGTGGGGCTTATTGGTGTTTCCAATGTGGGAGACTATATCCCATTGCTTGCTTGGATTAATGGTGTCAGTGGATTGGATGCTAAAGTGGACAAAGTTGCTAAAGAGATGGATGAGTTTCTCGAGGGAGTCGTGGAGGAACGTTTCAATCGAAGTAAAGGAGACGACGACGGTGGGAGTAGTAGGAGTTTTCTGGACGTTCTGCTGGAAATTCAGAGAGACGACGTAGGTGGCTGCTCTGCTGTTTATAAAGATACTGTCAAAGCCCTCACAGTGGTAAACATATGTTGTCTCTTTTCATTTGATTTCAGTTCTTGTTATTACTGGGTCAACAGTTAAGCAGCCTGCTTAGGGTTTTAAAGATCACAAGGAAGAGGTTGGATATGGAGAAAGCCTATATTTGTTGCAAGCTTATGTGATATACAGTTCATGTATTTTGGCTGAAATCTCAAAAACCACTAATCATCATCAAACATACTATTTTGCTATTTTGAATGATTATCAATCTTTCAAATCGGGTCATTGCGAACTAACTCCTTGTGTACTCTTTCTAATGAGAATGCATTAGAACTCAGAGCCCATTTTCAGACAGCCAACGAAGCTGGAATCATAGCAGTCTAAATCTATTTTTTCCCTGAGAACAATGACTATTGCTCCTCACATATTTTGGAACTGCCTTAACTTAGCAATTCTGAACAGACACGTAATCGAACCTCTGACACCCATCGCAGTTCATTAACAGGAATATATTAGTGCTATGACTGGAATCACATAATGTTGGAATGATTATAAGCCGCTTTAGTGTTAGCGACCTCAAATATAAGGCTCTTATTTTGTGTGATGGTTTTTCTTTTCTGCTAGAACATGTTTGTTGCTGTAACTGATACAACGTTAACAGCTCTAGAGTGGACGATGACGGAGCTCTTAAGAGACCCACAAATCATGAGGAAACTTCAGAATGAGGTGAGGGATATAGCCAGAGGAAAACTGAATGTAACCGAGGATGACTTAGACAAAATGCATTACTTGAAAGCAGAAGTGAAAGAATCTTTCAGGCTCCACACCCCCGCTCCATTACTGATTCCGCAGGAATCAATCCAAGATGTCCACATAATGGGATATGACATCGCGGCTGGCACACAAGTGCTTATCAACGCTTGGGCGATTAGAAGAGACCCGTTGTCATGGGAAGATCCCGAGGAGATGAGGCCAGAAAGAATCTTGAATTCTTCAACAGATTTCAAAGGGCAGGACGTTAATCCCCTTTGGTGGTGGCTGGAGGGGTTGCCCAGGTACCCTTTTTGCCGCGAATGTGAATGAGCTAGCGCTAGCAAATGTTTTGCACAGGTTTGATTTTTCATTACCTGAAGGTGAATGTTCGGAGGATATGGACGTGAGCGAAATCAGTAGTATAACTATTCGGAAGAAAACCCCTCTTATTGTTGTTGCAACTTCTTACTCTTTCTAGTTTCCTAAAGGGACTGGATGCTCTTTACTAACTGTCCCCAACAGTCCAATAATTTTCTCACAATGCAAGAGATTATATATATATACACACACAGACAAGCTAGTGAAAAATCTTGGACAGTGATAAGTGCCAAAACTCTAAACTACATTGTTGTACAAGTTTTTCCCCATAGTGCAGTAGAGGTGCAAAACCCACGTAATGGTAAAGTTTTTAAGTTAACGGCCAACGTTTGAAGCCATATGTGGATGGTATTTTGGATGGGGAGGTGGTTGAGTCTATTGATTTGTTTGACCCTAAATATTTAGACTTTTGAGCTTTCATGACGTCTGGCTGAAAACGTTCAACTTAGCTCTTCTTGAGAGGAAACCAAATACTACTGTATTCATGAGTTTTCTTTGTTTTCGTTAGAGTTTTCCTACGGTACCATCGGTACCAATATCATTTTCGTTAATTTTTTGCTTCAGGGCTCTCATTAATTAGCCCTAAGATATTTGGTTGTATGAGAGCCCTAAAGCCAAAAATTAACGAAAATGATATTAGTACCGGTAGTACCGTAGGGGAAAACGCACCGACGGCCACCAGACGGCAGATCCGAGCAGTCCAAAAATTTTATAAAAAAAAAAAACTGAATGGGCCAACGCAGGAATCAACGGCGGAATCAACGGCATCCGACGTGTGTAGGTGCTCGATCCAAACACCCCATTTAAGCTGACTGCTTTTTTCCGTTTGCCATATGGACGGAGACCTAATAGAAGGGTGTTAAGTGTCAACTTTGGATAGTTAGAGGGTGCACGATGTCGAGTTTTGAAGTCTGAGGGGGTTAAGTAAAAACGTGGGTTAGCTGAGGGCGGTTTAGTGTAATTTACTCTTTTAGTTATTGATTCATTCTTTTGTTTTTGCCGTGTAGAGACCCGTATTAAATTTTAATAATCTTGATGTTTGATAAGTGTTTGAATTGCAAATTATGTGAATAATAATGTGGTTATGTGATTTGGGGTTATTGTGATAAGATTGTTAGTGGAGGGGTGCAAATGTAAATTATAAGTGTGTGTGTATATATATATATATACAGAGAGAGAGAGAGAGAGAGAGAGAGAGAGAGAGAGAGAGAGAGAGAGAGAGATGTGTGTGTGGTGTGGTGTAGAAAATCACTTTCTCTCATCCTCTCAACTCACGCCTCTCCCTTCTCTCCACCGGCTCTCTCTCTCACTCTCACACTCCCACAAAATCTCACCCAAGAACTCATAACCCATGAAACCTAACCTCTATTTCACCTTCTACACGTGATTTTGAGCTTGTAGTCTATTGGGTTAAATTCGGAGAGGAGTATTCGGTTGATTCAAGATTTTCGGAGCTAGGACTTGCTTGATTGAGCTTGGGTTTCGTTCTTCGACTTCGAGGTAAGGATTTCTCACTTTTATTATGTGTTTATGTGTTGATTTGATGCTTGAATCCATGTTCAATCGCCCCGTTCGGGCCTTAGTGAGCTCTGTTAAAAAATCTGGAAATCGCTACTCGAAACCATCTGGTATCGATATCATTTTGGCATGGTATCGATACCTTTGCGTCTGTATTCAAGTTAGTCAATTGGTGTCGATACCATTTGGAATGGTATTGATACCCAGGGCCTTAAGGCAGATTCCTCTTGTAACTTCGGATGAGTATAACTTTATTGTTCGGAACCCGTTTGGGGTATATTATATATCGAAATTAATGTACGGAAAGTCTAGTTTCTAACGGTGGTAGTCTCGTAGTCCCGTTCTAAACCAATAAGACGTTAAACCACTGTTCTATTTGAGTTGAGATTTTCGCTCAGCTTTAATAAATTGTTTTTGGTGTGAAAAACAACCTACCAGACTGCCAATGATCACAAAAGAACCTTGGACTTCCATGATCACAAACGGCTGTAATCATAATTCTACATTTTAGAGTGTTTTCTTTTCGAGTTTCATCAAATCAACAAGAGTTACATAACATTTCTTTGGCTTTTTCGCGTATCTTCTATTCTTTGAAGCATATATTTGCTGCTGGAACACAAACTACCTCCGCAGTCCTATAGTGGGCAATGACACAACTGTTAACACACCTCCAAATTATGAAGAAGCTGCAAGACGAGGTTCGAGGCATGGCCAGAGGCAACCCGATCATAAACGAGGATGAATGTTCTTATGTTGCATGTAGGTGGGTTTTCTACCTAAAATCAAGCCTTCTATTTACTACCAGGTAATACCGAGCTTTCAATAGAGAATATATATGTGTAGGTACGATCTCTTTATCTCTTAAGTTATCTCTGATTCTTCTTCTTTTTTTAAGAGTTTTTGGTAAATTTTGTTGCTTCTTATTTTGTTTTTTTCTGCAATTTATTGAATGTTAGCTTGTGTAAATGCATTGGTTTTATTTCTACTATTTTGTTTTCTCCCCTAAAAACTTGAAATCTTATACCTTGGGTGGTGTTTTTTTTTTTTTTGGGTAAAATTAAACCACTTTATAAAGCAAACAACCTCAATCCAATCAGAGAGCACAAAATAGACTCTGAAAAGGTGTTCGAATAGTGAACACCATAAAAGAGAAAACCTCAAAACCACCCAGTCCCACTTACAACTAGGAACTGAAAATCCTAGAACTTAAGCCCCAAACATCAGACATTAATCTGGCTTCATCAATACGCCGAAGGCCTCTCCAAGAGCAAAGGCAAGCTCTTGGGTGGTGTTTTTGTTACTAAACTAATGGTAAGATCAAAGCTCTGTATAAACTGGAGCCCCTTTCTCAGCTATTTCATGCAAGGCACTTACACCTTTACCACTTGAGCTAACTCTTTTGCACTTACTTCTGCAAAAAGATGTAGAATTACTCTCCTTTAATTTTTGGGTCGCTCACTGCCCTATTTCATGTTTGGCCCATTTGCAAGATGGGCATGCATGGACAAGGATAAATTTGATCAGAAAAATCAGCTTTGAGATCAAAGATTGGAATCAATATGGAAATTGGCCAAAGGCGCTGTTTATGAAATTTGCCCATTTCCGATTTACGCTATAGTTTTCGTAAAGAAATTAAGTGTTTTCAAATTTTGAGTGCATTGCTTCCTGAATAAGTTCAAAGAAAGAATGAAAGTGAGACGGTTTCTAATGGGAATTGTTTTTATGTTCTTCAGCAAAGTTGGTTATCATTGCCAACAACTGCCCTCCTCTTTGGAAGTCTGAGATAATGTACTATGCCATGTTGGCGAACGTCGGAGTTCACCACTACAATGGGAGTAAGTTTAGTGCCATACAGATTTATTTACCAGCTTTGTTATTTCTTTCCTTTATTTTTTGTTTTGTTTCTTTCCTTTATGCATTTAATTTTTTTTGTCACATTGAACTTCTTATTGATGTCTATTTTGTTTTTGAAGCAAGCATCAAATTATGGATGCATGGAATTTGACAAAATAGGAACCATCCACTTTTCTGAAAAAATGTGGGAAAAGAGGGATCATCCACTTTTCGGAGAATCCAAAAGGGGTTGCAGTGACACATATGGTAAGCTTTATGACTTTATATTCAGCTTCCTCGCTTCAAGTCTTAATGGTGGTGAAACAAATAGGATTTTTTTGTGATATTGGCGGTTTTTACGTACTCAAAATCACTTATATTGTCATAAGTTTTATTCTAGGAATTGGAGAAGCGTTGACTTGCTGAGTGTGGTTTCTAATTTCTGATTTCAATGGTTATAATTTGCTGGAAACTTCGGACCATTGGGATCGAGAATGTGTATGGGATGGCAGGAATGTGTAGATATTTTTTAATGTAATTTTTCTTTTATTGTGATAAATCGACTCTGATGATGAGGGCCAATTTTTGCTTCTCTGCTACTTGTTTTTTAAGTTAGAAAGAGAGCTTTTTATAGTTTATTCAGTTCATATGAACATGGAAGTTTAATGATGTTTTCCGTGTGAATGGAATTCGATTGATCACATGTTAAGCTATAATTAGTTACATTTATGGAGTAGAGTTTATGATGGCGTGTTTGGTTAGTAAAAAAATACATGAATTTTTGTTGGTTGGTTACACATGTCCATTAACTTTGTAATGAATGTGTCTGGAAGAACGACACTCTGGTTGGGTAACGTGGAATTGGGTTTCTTTGGTTTTAAGAGTGAGAATCTGTAATAGCAGCAGGAATATAACAGTTCTTAAGAGAGAGAAAATTAATCTGCAACTCATGAGCTTCCTTGGGATCTCTGGAGAAAATAAGAGTAAACATATTTAGGAAAAAGTAAGAGTAAACATATCAGCTGGTGGTAGCAGCAGAGGACGAAGGCAGAGGAGGGGAGAAGATATAGTTCGCCCCTTGGTCTATCTCGAGAACTTGTACATTGGGACATTTAAGAAGAACCCTAAACTTGAAATATCATTCACTCAAAGTGCAATGAGTAATTTCTTTGATAGTATGTGTTCAATGTTGATACTAACTTTGTAATTCTAGATATAAATTATGCTCATGTAGTCTTATGCTATGTAATGACAGGAAATGTTCAAAATATAGAGCTTCAACAAAATGTGCTAGCTGCCAAGGGAACGAGGAATGGTCACAATTAGGACCCTTTATGATCCTGCAGATGCAACACATTTGCTACAAATGCAATGGTACTAGCGAGAGCATTAACAAGAAAGACCAATGCCCTCAATGCAAGAGAAGAAGCTGCTGGAAATTATCGTGGAGAAGAACATGTAGAATGGACGGAAAATCACATTTGCTAGAGAAGCTGATGAGACGGTATGCTATTACTCTTTCACTGTCCCACAAGCCTATAAGTGGAGATGACATGTTTATGTTCCTTTGTTTATGTTCGATGGTTCTCTTGATAGACTTTTGGTTAGGAAGAGTTTCCTTTTGTTTTTGGTTAGTGAGATTGTCAGTTCTATTTCCTCGGCCCCAGCTGAAGTTTTGAAGTTCTTTAGTGCTTTACACCCTTTCATTAAGGATTTTTTTCCCCATCAAGGTCTCAGTGTATTATTACAACTTCAAGTCTAAATACTTTTGCTTTGTCTAAGTCCCACGAACTCTACTTTAATGCTAGGCATTTTGCAATCATATATAAGCCTATAAGCAAAATCGTGCAGTTGATGTAGATGACGTACTTATGCATATCAAACCCTTGATAAAACTTACGCATACAACTTTTGCTATGCTCATCTACATTTTTAATTACAGAAACATTCAAAATCGTTGTTCATAACGGACATGACAGACGTGCTTTGCACGTCGGGATTGTTGGAAAAATTGGCCGCTGCAATTTCTGAATTGTTGACGAAATCTCCACCAAACCTGTAATACACTTCGAGTCACGACGATATCGCTTTCCTAAAGACAGTATTTGCCCCCACCAGTTGGTATGCAAAGGGTTACAGCAAATCTGCCTTCAAGATAAATCGAAGCCCGAACTCGAAGTTCTTTCCGTTTTCGTTTGCACTAACGAAACGGACAGAATACCTGCTAGAACGAATATAAGAACCGAGAACCACTGTGTTCTATTTTCTGCAGCAAAACAGAACGCAGAACGAATGCTAGAAAATATAGAGAGAGATGTGGGAGAAATTCGGATTTCATGTGTGTGTGGATTCTGACAAGTAGTGGTCTATTTATAGGCCACTACGCACCCATTGAGAATAGGTACGCACCCGATCCAATCTGACCGTTGGATCAGATCCTATGGTCTAGATCGACCAGTCACACCCAGTCACACCGAACAGGTGTACTGTTTCGCTCACACCCAATCGGATTTGATCCAATCCGTTGGATCGTGCCCGTTCGCGATCGACGGCTGAGATCGCAACTCTACGAACCAACGCACCCGTAGGCTCGAGTTGCACCCGAACCGCTCCGTGTGACTCACCTGCCACGTGTGCGACATGCGGCATGCCACGTCAGCGCCACCTTACCGCCAACTCGCAATAAGAAATGGCGCCTACAAGGCGCCTAGCGCTAAGTGCAAAGTGCGCCGCTAAAGTGCCACAATGCACCACAGCCCACGCCACATCGCACACGCGCTGCCCAAGCCGCGCGCCGCGCGTGTGCGTGTGCGTACCGGCTTAGCCGGTATGCGAAGCACCGTAGGGCTGCACCACACTTGATCATTGTTTATTCATATTAGGAATGTTTCCTAATATATACCACTCTCACTTCTCTCAACTATCCAATGTGGGACAAAGCACACAAAGAGGAAAACAAAGCATTCTAAGGAAACAAGGAAATTTTCCAAAACCAAAAACGACGACACTTTATTTTGAAAATCTCTAACAATCCCCCACCATTTTCGAAATACAGATGAAATATTCTCGGTTCTTACTACAAGGTTTATGCATACATAAATAGTGTCTCGCGACTTCAACTACTCACTTAGTGAAAACATATCAAAGCTAGTCAGGGCAGCATAGTAGACGTGTCTTTGAACTAGTTGTCCTCTGTTGACCAACCGGACATGTCTCACACATAATCCTCCAAATAACGCAGATATCCTAATCGGTTGACCCGTGAACTGGCCTTGGGTCTTTTATCTTGAATTCATGAACGCTCTAAGGTCTAGCCCCAGTGACCTATAGGAAGCGGCACCACCTCCACATTCACATAGGTAGATCGCTATCCGTGCTCCTATAACACAGCACAAACAATCTATTAAGAACTAAGTAGTTCAACCTTCTTTGTATTTACATTATAGGTACAAAACACTTTACCTTGGAATGTGCAAAATAACTTTAAAGTGTTTCCAATCACGACATGTGGTGTAGTTTCTCATTGAACTCAAGAGATTGAGAGTATCAACCGGTTGAGTTGAGTTTCCACCAGGAGTGATTAAACTAATTGGGCAAAAGTCCCATTCCCCTTGATGTTTTCAACACCAAATCCCTTGCAAGGCCTTTCGTAAAAGGATCCGCCAAGTTTTGACTTGACTTAACAAAATCAATGGTTATCACCCCATCAACAATCAATTGTCTCACATAGATATGCCTTAGTCCTATATGCCTGGACTTTCCATTATACACTTGGTTATACGCTCGTGACAACGTAGCTTGACTATCACAATGCAGCGATACAGGTGGCATAGGCTTAGGCCACACTGGAATTTCCAGCAATAGATTTCTTAGCCATTCTGCCTCTTTATTACCAGAAGCTAATGCTACAAACTCGACTGCCATGGTCGAGTCTGTTATTAACGTTTGCTTCTTAGAACCCCAGGAGATTGACCCTCCTCCAAGTGTAAAAACCCAACCACTCGTTGAAGAGTGATCATTCCGCTCAGTAATCCAACTAGCGTCAGTGTATCCTTCTAGAACCGAAGGATACCCACTATAGACTATTCCATAATCTATAGTACCTTTGAGGTATCGTAGTACTCTATGTACTGCGTGCCAATGTACATGCCCAGGATTATTAGTATACCTACTAAGCCTCCCCACCGCATATGCAATATCCGGTCTCGTGCTTGTCATGGCGTACATTAAACTGCCAATCACTCTAGAATACTCTAGTTGTGACACCGCTCTCCCCTCATTATGATCCAATGGCGATTGAGAGTCATACGGAGTGGACACAGGTTTGCTTTCAAAGTGATTAAACTTCTTTAAAATTTTCTCAATGTAATGATCCTGGGATAGAATTAAATTACCACCATTCCTTTTAATTCTTATTCCCAATATTACATCAGCAACACCCATATCTTTCATACTAAAGTTAGCAGAAAGAAAATCTTTTGTACTCTGAACGCTTTCTTGGTCTGTACCAAAAATGAGCATATCGTCTACGTACAAACAGATAACAACTCCTCGTTTGCCATTAAACTTACTATACACGCATTTATCAGCTTGGTGTATTGTAAAACCATTTGACACAATCACTTTGTCAAACTTCTCGTGCCATTGCTTAGGCGCTTGCTTAAGTCCGTAAAGAGACTTTATAAGCTTGCAAACTTTGTGCTCATAACCTTGCACAACGAACCCCTCTGGTTGCTGCATATAGATTTCCTCATCTAACTCACCATTAAGGAATGCAGTCTTGACATCCATTTGGTGTATCTCAAACTTGTATATAGAAGCAAGAGCAATTAAAACTCTAATTGTTGAGATTCTAGCAACCGGGGCATAGGTATCAAAGTAATCAATACCCTCTTTCTGGGTAAAACCTTTGGCTACAAGTCTGGCCTTGAACTTATCAATAGTTCCATCAATTTTCATTTTCTTTTTGAAAATCCATTTACAAGCAATTGGTTTAGAACCAGGCGGTAAATCTGCCAAAACCCATGTATTATTACCCATAATAGAGTCCATCTCATCTTGGATAGCCTCTTTCCAGAAAGCCACGTCTTGCGATTTCATTGCTTCCTCAAATGTCAAAGGATCATTTTCCACGTGAAGTGAAAATACATTGTGAACACATGAAGTCTCTCTAGTTCCTTCAACTAGAAAAACTATGAAATCAGGACCGAACATTTTCTCTGTCCGAACTCGTTTGCTCCTTCTCAACTCAACTTGTTCCTCAGGTTCATTTCCTTCAACTGGAACCTCGAAAGGCTCATTGTCCTCTTCGGACACCAAAGGAAACTCTTCCGAATCTTTATTAGATTCCAACTCCTTACTGGATTTTAACCTTGGAATTCTGTCAAATCTGTTTTCATAAAACACTGCATCTCGAGATTCAATGATGGTGTTGATAGACACAACATCATTATGCTCAGCCACTAGAAACCTATATGCTTTACTATGCAAAGCATATCCAAGGAATACACACTCGATTCCTTTTGGACCTAGTTTCTTCCTTTTAGGTCCAGGCAATCTCACAATCGCCCTACACCCCCAAGTCTTAAAATAACTTAGGTTCGGTTTCCTTTTTGACCAGAGCTCATATGGAGTAATGTTAGACTTTTTGAGAGGTACTCGATTCAAGATATAAGCAGCGGTAAGTATGGCTTCGCCCCACAAACCTTTACTTAATCCTGCATTGCTTAGCATAGCAACCACCATCTCACACAAAGTTCTATTCTTCCTTTCGGCCACTCCATTTTGTTGTGGTGTATAAGGTGCAGTTACTTCATGAATTATCCCTACTGATTCACAATAATCAGGGAAGTGGTATTCACCACCCCTGTCAGACCTAAGACGTTTTATTTTCAAACCACATTGATTTTCAACTTCAGTCTTATATGCAACAAACTTATCAAGCACTACATCCTTGGAATGAAGCAAATAGACATAGCAAAACTTCGAATAATCATCTATGAATGTTGCCATATAAAGTTTTCCACCTCTAGTTGGAGTGCTATGAAAATCACATACATCACTATGAATCAATTCAAGTAATGAAGAAGTCCGCTCGATTTTAGGAAAAGGCAATCTGGTTATCTTAGATTCCATACAAATCTTGCATTTATCAACCATATCATTATCAGATTTAGGAATTAATCCAGATTTAACCATGCAATCCATTTTCCTTGTACTCATATGCCCTAAACGAGTATGCCATAAAGAAAAAGAATCAAGCATATAAGCAGAAATAACTGTGTTATTGATATTAAGCTTAAACATCCCCTCGGTTACATAGCCTTTGTCAACAAACACACCACCCTTGGATACAACAATTTTGCCAGACTCAAATACAACTTTAAAGCCATACTTATTAAGTAGACTTGCAGACACGAGATTCTTCCTAACTTCCGGAACATGATACACATCAGTAAGAGTCAGCGTCTTGCCAGAAGTGAACTCCAGATCCACTTTGCCCTTACCCTTAACGGGTGCAGTTGATGCATTTCCCATGAACAGAACGGTACCATCTGCAACTGGTTTATACTCAGTAAAAAACCTTTTGTCATTGCAGACATGCTTTGTCGCACCAGAATCAAACCACCAATCTCCAGCATCTTCGAGGATATTTACCTCGGAAACAACAGCAATGAATTTGGAATTCTTTGCCCCAGATGCCCCTGGATTTCCACCAGATTTCTTCCTTTTCAGGATTTTGCAATCTTTCTTAAGATGCCCAGGTTTGCCACAATGCCAGCAACCAGTATCGGTAGGATCCAATTTTTGCTTCTTCCATTTACCGGAAGACTTATCACCGCCCTTGTTCTTGCGTTTGTTGTTGGAACTTTCTTCCACCACATGAACCTTAGAAGTAGAATTATCCTTACCCTCCTTACCCTCCTGACGCCTTGTCTCTTCCTCCACCCGAAGGTGTTGGGCCAACTGATCAAGGGTATATTCCTCGGTCTTGTGTTTGAGTTCCTTTTTGTAGTCTTTCCAAGATGCAGGCAGTTTGTCAATAACAGAGGAGACAATTATAGATTCATCCATATGCATATTCTTAACCTTAAACTGACTGAGGATATACTGAATCTCATGCAACTGATCAATGACAGGCTTTGTATCAACCATGCGATAATTCATAAACTGACTAACAAGAAATTTCTTACTTGTAGCGTCATCAGAAAGATACTTATCGTTGAGCGCATCCCAAAGTTCCTTTGCCGTCATTGAATTCTGATAGACATCGAATAATGCATCCGACAGTGCATTGAGAATGTGTCCTCTACAGATATAGTCATCATTCTCCCATTTGCCCCTTTCACGAGCCTGTTCCATAGTTTCATCATCCGGATTCTCCGGTATCTCCAGACTCGGAGTAGTCAGAACATAAACCACCTTTAAGGTAGTCAACAAGAAGTGCATCTTCTTCTGCCAACGCCTGAAATTCCCGCCTTCAAACCGCTCCAATTTCAGAAAGTCCTGCGTCATCTTTTGTAGAGACATCGCCATTGCAAAATACTGTCTTTAGATTGTTGGAAAAATTGGCCGCTGCAATTTCTGAATTGTTGACGAAATCTCCACCAAACCTGTAATACACTTCGAGTCACGACGATGTCGCTTTCCTAAAGACAGTATTTGCCCCCACCAGTTGGTATGCAAAGGGTTACAGCAAATCTGCCTTCAAGATAAATCGAAGCCCGAACTCGAAGTTCTTTCCGTTTTCGTTTGCACTAACGAAACGGACAGAATACCTGCTAGAACGAATATAAGAACCGAGAACCACTGTGTTCTATTTTCTGCAGCAAAACAGAACGCAGAACGAATGCTAGAAAATATAGAGAGAGATGTGGGAGAAATTCGGATTTCATGTGTGTGTGGATTCTGACAAGTAGTGGTCTATTTATAGGCCACTACGCACCCATTGAGAATAGGTACGCACCCGATCCAATCTGACCGTTGGATCAGATCCTATGGTCTAGATCGACCAGTCACACCCAGTCACACCGAACAGGTGTACTGTTTCGCTCACACCCAATCGGAACCGCTCCGTGTGACTCACCTGCCACGTGTGCGACACGCGGCATGCCACGTCAGCGCCACCTTACCGCCAACTCGCAATAAGAAATGGCGCCTACAAGGCGCCTAGCGCTAAGTGCGCCGCTAAAGCGCCACTGCCCACGCCACACTGCCTACGCCGCGCGCGCGCGTGTGCGTACCGGCTTAGCCGGTATGCGAAGCACCGTAGGGCTGCACCACACTTGATCATTGTTTATTCATATTAGAAATGTTTCCTAATATATACCACTCTTACTTCTCTCAACTATCCAATGTGGGACAAAGCACACAAAGAGGAAAACAAAGCATTCTAAGGAAACAAGGAAATTTTCCAAAACCAAAAACGACGACACTTTATTTTGAAAATCTCTAACAGGGATGCACCTAGTTATAAGATCATATACTCCTTCGCTGTGAGTCCAACCAAAGAAACGGGCCGAAAGTAAAATGCAAATGGTATGTAATATAAATTTTGTCATTAAAGCGAGATGTAGAGTGGGATTGCAACTGGGAAATTTTGTTCTGCCTCAATAAAATGTACCAAACGAAAGGAACACACGTTCACTCGAGTGCCATGTTGTGCTCGTATCTGGCGACAATCAAAGATGACTTTTGATAATTGTGCATATGGTGGCACACATCCAAAAGATGATAGTAGCAAGACATCTATCTAATAAAATATAAGGGTGTTTAGGAATATTCTTTAGGATTATTCTCTCTCAACGGTTCAGATTTCTCCCTGGCACAAATTTTATCTACCCATACAAGCAAATTCAACGGTTCAGATTTCTCCACATTTTACATACAAACCAATGGTATTTTTGTAAATAACTTACATTGTTTGAAAAAAAATAGATACTGTAATCTTCTTCGTTCAAACCTTAAATCACAGAGTAATTAGATAGGAGAAAAAAATGAGGATATGGACATCTATAATTAGATATGTAAATCGCGTACGGAGTAATCAATCTGGAAGTTCTTTTTCTTTTTTATTTCCTTTTCTGAGATCACACTACGAAGTTTTGATTTAAAATTCTTAGTTCAAATCATATTTAAACTTATTAGGTCAAATCATGGAAGGATAGTGTATACATGTAGGATGTACGTATGCCCAATTATAGGTCCCGATTTCGTCATCGTCACCACTTCCGTTGCATGCTCTCAGACGAAATCGGGAGGCTTCATGGTTGAGGCTTGATTTCTTGGACTCCATTGAGCCCATCGATTTTGTGTCGGGTTCTCAGGTAAGAAATCGGTTTCTCTCTCCTCTTCATTAAATGAGTTCACTTGAGGTTGTTCTCGAGTTTTCAATCGATTGGAGATTTTTTTTTTCTTTCTTAATGTTTGCCTGGAATTTGAAGAAAATACAGATAAATGAGTACTCACCACCTATTTGTAAAATGACCACTTTTACAATTGAACATACGTACGTGACTTTGATTGGTTTGAAGATCCATAGTTAGTTGTTCACGAATTGTTTAATGTATTGTTTGGAGACGAACCATAGTTAGTATTTGGCATATTTGTTCCCATGTATTATGCCCTCTTTGGACATTTTGTTGTCACTTTTAGGTATTGACGTGCTGATGAACGTAATGTATACATTGGTTGGAATGGTAATGAAAAATACTTCTCAATGGGATAGATTTTGGTCGGTACTTAGCAATCTCCAGTTTAAAATTCCTTTAAGCACGGGGATTTTCTTGCCTAAATCCCATCACAATATAGTGCAACTAAAATGTTTACTTGAACTCAACTCAACTTTATAAACTGGTCATTGCTCCATATCATTGTTGCAACTTGCAATTCCTTTCGTTTACTTGAACTAGGTACCGATGAAACTGATCTTTTGATGCTGTAATAATATATAATGGCTTATTCCTATTTAATGCTCCGATTAACGAAAACCAATATATCTGGGCCTTTTTCCTTTGCTTCTATCTGAGACTTCGTAGCTCTTATCGAATCATCAGGGTATCATACAATCTTCTCCACCATAGTTTCCTCTCTTACAACAGAGCTAACCACGACCCTCTCCTCTTCCTTCACAGCCGCTGCTTTGAGATCGAGCAACAAATGTCACGTCAACCGATTTTATTAACAACCATGTTAAGTAGTAATTGTGTTTAGATGCCTTATGAGTTTCCTGACTTTAAATGGATAAGTTAATGTGTTGTATATATATATGCATTGAGGAATGTTATTGTTATAAGAGTTTAAGCTTGCTATTTTGAAAAAGTCAAGTTCGTTATCGGGTTAGTTAGAAGCAAAGAAAGGTAATTCAATCTAGTTGTGGTTAGAACAAGTTGCGTTGTGCCTTCGGGTACAGGCATGCACTAGATAGTTCTTTGTAGCTAGCTTAAATGTATAATCGGGGGAGTGCCATAAGCACGAGTAATTCTCTTTCGTGTTACTAAGAAGAGGATCACATACTATGCTATACACTAATGAATCGATTTAGTGTTTGGGCCACTAGCTAGCAAGTGCCATAATCACTAGCAATTCCAACCGGGGTCCATAGTGCCGTAGGCGCGGGCAAACACTAGTTATACAATAACACACCACGTGCAAAGCATGTGCACCTTACTAGGAATAACAAAAATGTACAACAATAGGCTATTAAAAATGTACAACAATAGCCCAATAGCCTTTATTTGCAGCTCCATACATTGTTAACCACAAAGCCAACATCTATTGATGTAGAGAAGCTATAGGTCACTTCAGCAATGCAGGAGAGTGCGTAACTGGAACAAGTTGAAGACGAATTTTCATGTGCATGATGACTAATCCATAAGCCACACTCATATCTAGGTCGTTCCCACCAGCGCCACCCACAAGCTTCCAGTCAAACCAGTACAAGAGGTTGGCAAGTGCATATTCAACTTCAATGACACCAAATAACATGCCAGGGCAGCTCCTTCGCCCGGCACCAAACGGAATGAATTGGAAGTCATTCCCTTTAAAATCGAACGGACTGTCAATGAATCTCTCTGGAAGTAATTCTTCTGGCCTGTCCCATAATTTAGGATCCCTTTGAATTGCCCATGCATTGATGAACACTCTTGTTTTGGGAGGAATATCATAACTTCCCAACCTAGAGCTCTTATTCAATTCTCTAGGGACCAAAAATGGAACTGGGGATGTAATCTAAGAGTCTCTTTGACAACACATTTTAAGTAGTCCATTTGATCAATATCTTCTTGATCTATCCCATATTTATTCCCGACCACTCATCTTTCCTCTTCTTGAGCTTTCTTATCTTAGTTGGATTTTTCATCAGCTCGGTGATTGCCCACTACATGGTTGCTGAACCAGTATCTGTTCCACCTACAAACATGTCCTGTAATATGAAAGGACAAAATAATCAAAGAGTAAGTAAAGCTAGATAGGGGAGAGGAAAGAAGTTGAGGGTGAAAAACCAGTAAAATTGCTTTAAAACTCTGTTGAGTGTCCATCCCCATCATGCCTTCTTTCTGAAGTTGGAGCAGAATTTCAATAAGACATGTCTTGTCAGGTCGATCATCATCTCCTTTGGAACTCCTATGTCCTTCAATGACCTCATCAAGGAAGGCATCTAATCCCTCTGAAATGTTTTTCAGTCTCTTCTCAAAACCAGTTAAAACATCCATCCATTCGAGAAAGGGGAAAAAATCCCGAAAGCAGAACTCTCCCATATGCTCATATGCAGACCTTGATAACTCTCTGAATCTTTTCTTATTATCTCCTCTTTCGTACATGCTACCTAGGATACATATGGATATTATGCTGCTGGATAATTGGACCAACAACTCACCAAGGTTTATCTGGGCTCCATCAAGACTTGCACCACATATCTTCACCATCAACCCTGCAACTTCTTCTTCTCTAAGTGAATGAAATGATTGCACCATATTGAGGCTCAGAAGTTGCGAGACACAGATCTTTCTCATTCGCCTCCAATACTCTCCATGGGGAGCAAATACTAGATCATGGCTCCATACACTATCCTCTTAGCAGCCCTGGTTTGGACTCTATTGGAGAAAGTAACGTCTTGAGTTTTCATGATTTCTTCGGCTATCTATGCTGATGTAACAACTAGAGTAGGAGCACGACCCAGGTATAGCAACATTAGAGGGCCATAGGTTTGAGAAAGGTTGTGGAGAGATTTGTGAGGGAGTGTGCCCAGCAGGGGTAGGTGCCAAATCATAGGAAGCCTTGGTGGGGACGGAGGAAAGTTGAGCTTTCTAGCACCTTTGAAGATCTTGACACCAAATAATAAGAGCAAGAAGAGGAGGGATGGAACGAGAAAGGGTTGCAGCGTGAGATCCATTCTTACACCTATTCTGTAAGAACGAATCATCTCCATCCATTCAATTTATAAATGAGTTTCTGTGTGCCTTCGTCTTCTTAAAAATACAAATGACAAGTTGGCTTGAACAGAAGTTAAAAAATCGCACCATTAGCATCAACGTCACCTTGGGGTATTTAGTCTTATCTAGCTAAGAACCTCGGACACTTCACTAAAAAGAAGGTACGTATATAGAGTACCCATATATATCCAATACGAGTCGAACGCCAACGCTCACTAGCACCAGCAAAAACGCAAATGATCTATTCACTTAGTTGGCATAAGTTGGTTAAAGAGAAAGACTTGATCATTCAATTCATCGAACGTGACGAAGAAAACGTGCACAGGCGGTTGATAGAAGATGAAATATAAGGACTATTAATTGGTAACCCTGCTGAAAGAAGTTGTAGACACTCTCGGCCGTGGGTCCGATACTCTTTTTTCCGTGTCCATTGTATTGAGGATAAAAATCTTAATTCGGACACGTGTGCGACAATCTTTTAATTATAACGTGTTGGACATCTCTTTGAATATGAGCAGGGGCGCCCCTATGTAACGTCTAAAATATGAAACGAAATCCACTAATAAGAAGTTTGATAATTATCGCACGCATCCCTAAGTAATAACTGATTAACTAAGAACATAGTCCCACCTTCCCCTAATAAAAATTCATTCTTTTTCAGGGAAAAAACAATTCATTTGAGTGAAGAGTAGGTAATACGTAACAATCGCCCGATCCTCTTTTTTTTTTTTTTTAATTTATTCCAATTCACATTTGTGTTACGCCTGCCACGTGGTACCCGATCCTCTTTTTCACCGTACATTAGTGTGAGACCCAAACCAAAGTGTATATGCGCATCCTAATGTGTGGTGGGTGGAAAAGGGTCTAGCGTTGCCCAGGGGGCTGAATAATCTTTCCTCAAGGAGATAGTATTTCATTTGAGTGAAGAGTAGGTAATACTGTTATTGGAGTTTTGAGTGTTCTACACAGAGTGTGTGTGCAGTCATAATATATCTTTCTAGCTCAAAGTTCACACGGAAGAAAGGGAATGTCGAGCTTTCTGCGATCGATGATGGAAAACTTAGCACCGCCATTGAATTCAACTGCAGCATTTCCCCTTCTGCTCTCCTTTCTTATGTTATTTTCAGTTATCTGCCTCGTCAAGAAATGGGTCTTGATCAATAACCCACGTAGCACCACGAAAAACTTACCACCATCGCCACCAAAGCTCCCACTCATAGGCAACCTCCACCAACTGGGCTTGTTGGCACACCGCTCGCTCCAATCCTTATCTCAAAAACACGGCCCCCTCATGCTTATTCAATTCGGCAGCGTCCCAGTGCTGGTAGTTTCATCCGCAGATGCAGCCAAAGAGATCTTCAAAGTCCATGATCTCGCCGTATCAAACAGGCCAAAACTTCGTACAATCAAACGCCTTCTCTACAATTACAAGGACGTGTCCATGGCGCCTTACGGTGAACTATGGAGACAGATGAAGAGCATTTACGTAGTCCAGCTTCTCAGTAACAAAAGGGTTCAGTCCTTCCGCAACTTGAGAGAAGAAGAAACTGCTTTAATGGTGCAGAAGATAAGGGAGTTGAGTTCTGCGTTGCGGCCTGTGAATTTAACCGGCATGTTTATGGACCTTACGAATTGTGTCATATGCAGAGTGGTTCTTGGGAAGAAGTATGGAGAAGGAGAGAGTGGCAATGAGTTCAAGACGCTGTTGAGGGATTTTAATACTTTAACAGGTAGTGTGGATGTCGGGAATTTCGTTCCATGTCTTGGTTGGGTGAATTGGGTAACCGGAGTTGATGCCAAAATTGATAGAGTTGCTAAAGGGTTTGATGAGTTCCTGGAAGAGCTTATCGAAGAGCGTTTGAAATTGGATACCGATGATGGTGATGACGGCGAAGAGAACAATAACTTTTTGGATATGTTGCTCCAAATTTACAAGGATAATTCCGCTGGCATTTCTTTTGACAGAGATTGCCTCAAAGCACAAATAGTGGTCAGTCTCTATAATCTAATTTACCATGGACCGACAATTGAAATCCTCCTATGTATTCCCATCTGTTTCTACCGAACAAATTAACTAAAGTTCTCCTTCTTGCAGACAGCTTTTGCAGGCGGAACGGATACCACCTACACATTTCTGGAGTGGGAAATGTCAGAGCTATTAAGAAATCCTCGAGTCATGAGAAAAGTGCAAGATGAGGTAAGAGAGATTCTTTCATTTACGGGTAAACCTGAGATTGTTGAAGAGGATTTGGAAAAAATGCAATACTTGAAAGCAGTGATCAAAGAAGCTTTCCGTCTTCATCCTCCGATACCATTACTAATTCCCCACGAAGCGAGGGAAGATATCAGAGCAATGGGTTATGATAATATTGATGCTGGAACAATGGTGATCATCAATGCTTGGGCAATCGGAAGAGACCCTAGCACTTGGGATGAACCGAACGAATTTAGGCCTGAGAGGTTTCTGAATTCTCCTATAGATTTTAAAGGCCATGACTTCCAATTGATTCCATTTGGTGCTGGAAGGAGAGGTTGCCCAGGAATTTCTTTCGCGACAGTTATTGGTGAGCTTGTTTTGGCAAATCTGTTGCAAAAGTTTAATTGGTCATTGCCTGGTGGAGCCAAGGGAGAGGATTTGGACATGACTGAATGCCGAAGTGGTATTGTCCACAGAAAATTTCCTCTTATTGCTGTCGCAACTCCTCGTTGATGGCTAGTGTAATTTCTGTCTCTAGTCGTGATTGTTGTTTATGTATCAGTAGTTGCCATCAAATTCGTTTGTATTCTGTTGTAAGCAATGAAACGTTGAAGGATATATGTAGAAGCTTTTATGTGCTGCAAGAAGTGATTTACAACATGTTTGTGTTCTGTTGTAAGCAATGGCAATTGCTAAATCTGAGAAAAGTTTGGCATTGTGGGTATGGAACCCAATCTGCTATTTTTTTGTGCCATTTTATGGAAATGGAAACAAATTCCGCAAAAAATGACATGCGGTGTGGATGCTCTTAGTGGTTAGTACTTTTACATATTAGCCAATTACTAATCAATGTCAACTACATATTTGCAAATTTGCTAATGGCGTCATCTTGATTGATTCAATCGGTTAAATAATTGAACGAATTAGCCGGTCCAACCATTCTACAACCACACACAAACACTTACACATACACTCACAAAGATGGTGGGCCCCACACACACTTGATGTGTGCAGTGTGTAGAGCCCACCACCTTTGTGAGTGTGTCATAGTTAACTACCACATCTGCTAATTATGTCATAAACATATACTATTCATGCAAATGGATTGACCAGTTTGTTAAACTCTTAATCAAATCAATCACTTTATTTAAGCCAATTGTATCGATACTCAATGATTACTGTAATCACCAATACTTTTTTTTTTCTGATAGGCCAAAAACTTTATTCAGAAATCCTGACAAATGGTATATCAAGATGGGGATAGAAGGAGGGAAATTCAACCAAGATTTAGATGAAAAGACAAACTGTTTGGACCAATCACTCCCAAATGGGTTAGACCCCAAAGAATACAACACTAGGCTGACCCAAAAAGACCCAGCCCAAAAGATGAGCTGAGCCAGCCACAAAACCCGCTCAGCCGCCATCATCAGAAACCCACCGCCACCACCTGACCCGCCACACACCCCACCTCCACCACTCAAATATTAGTTACTAATGGTAATCACCAATACTATTAGTTATTACATTTTCAAATTCTATCTATTACATTTGCAAATCAATTCTTTTGAAATGGGTTCGTACATGAAATCGCTAGGTCTTCTTTTTTTTTTTCCAAAATAATAAGACAAGATATTATAAATTCAAGAAACAGTACATCAAGAGGAAACTTCATCTATAAACAAGGGATCAAGAAACCAACCACGAGGAGACTCCGTCCAAATATTACACCCAACTCCAACTAAACCCACTGCTCCCCACTGCTCCAAACAGATAAAGCACTATAGAAAACAACTAAAAATACCCACACAGGGGTGATAGAAGCCCCACAAATGGAGGGAAATTTCACACATGAGACACCACAAAAGAGAACCAGAAAAAAAAAAAAAACCGGTAATAGAACCGGCCGGACCAAACTTCATTCACCAACTTAAATCTCCCACTCCAGCGTGCAAGGGGAGGACGCCTTCAGTGACCACGATGTGCAAGACACTACCTCCAAGGAACCTCCGAGATCTAAAGATCGGAAGATGGAAAAGTTCCACGAGAGGGAGAAATCCCTCCCCTCCAGTCACCTATTGGGGTGTAAAACCCTGGGGAGGGGAAGGGAGATCACCACTAATAATAATCATTATTTAGTCACTATATATCGTGTCAATCAAATTAACTGATTCAATTACTTGTTAAGTATTTTAATCAAATTTAATAGTTTAATTTCATTAAATACAACCTTAATAAAATCGAAGGTCCTACTAAATCATTTGATTTTTATTAATCATTGATCATTTAGCTTTTTTATTCTATAACAATTTAACTTGTAGTTCACTTTTATTATAAGTAGTGCTAAGTAAATTTGTAAGTTGTCAAAACAGTAAATGATCGAATACCTTCTTTTCACAAGAATATATTTATAACTCGATCGTTATTTAAAATTTGGGAGTGATTTTTACACTCCCTTTTTTGATATCCATGCACACTTTTTTTTGGTTTTTTTTTACAAAATATAGTGTGGATATAAAAAAAAAAAGGAGTGTGAAAATCAATTTTCTTAAAATTTTATTACTTAAATATGTTTTAAATATTATATGGAAATTAAGACAAATTTTGGGTATAAATTTCTAGTTACCTGATAAAGCAACCCAGAGGCCGGGGGTGAATAGATTTGAATCCTGTAATATATAATTTTCCTTTTGAGTGTGTAAGATATATTTTCAAGGAATGCAAATGATCCGGGTACAAGAAATTAATTACCTTCTGAGCAAGTCTACCTAACGAAGCGGTGCTGCATTGAAATTATGGCAGCTTGCTAGTTTGCTAGATGTCTAGCTTTGAAGTAGGGATCACGGCAAGCCAAATTTAACGAGTGGTGGATCTAGATCACCTAGTTATTGTCTCTGTTTTGGGATTGATAATCCTATTTGATTGTATGCTTATTCATTTTTCATGTAAAATATTTTTTCAGAAAATAAACTTTAAATTTTTATTTTTCGGTGTTTAGTTAGCACTTGAAAATATTTTCAGAAATCAACAAAATAGTATAGAGAGAGAGAGTTTAAACGGTGAAGAGATCTGAGATTATTGAAATTGAACATGGGTCAGGACTAACGATCGAAGAAACTAAATAGTGAGAATTGCAGTAAAAGACAACGGATTCATTTCGGAAAATAACTTACGGAAGATTTAAGGATAAGTCATTTTCATCCAATTGATGGAAAATGTTTTACACGTAAAATGTTTTTCTCATTCTTTACACAATCAAACACCGGAAAATAGGTAAAACATTTGACTGGAAAATATTTTACGTCCAAACAAACAGAGCCGAAATCTCTTATCATTTTGGGAAAAGAAAAAAAAAAAAGTGAATTCTCGTGGGTAGGGTGTGGAATCTCTCCAAATCATACACAGACATTTGTGTTTTGATCTTCTTTTTCAAGGCAATTTTGGTGAGTAGGTAAGAGAAGTAGGTAGAACGTATCACTGGAGCTTTGAGTCTTTTTCATAGAATTTGTGCAGTTACATTATCTCCTTCCAGCTCAAACTTCACAGGGGAGAAGGGAAATGTCGAGCTTTCTGCAATTGGCATCGAATTCGATTATTTCATACCCTTTTTTGCTCTCCTTTCTCATCTTATTTTCAGTTATCCTCCTCCTCAAAAAATGGGTCTTGATCTGTAATCCAAGCAGCACCACAAAAAACTTTCCACCATCCCCTCCAAAGCTCCCCTTCATTGGCAACCTTCACCAACTAGGCTTGACGGCGCACCGTTCCCTCCAATCCTTATCTCGAAAACACGGGCCCCTCATGCTTCTTCAACTAGGCAGTGTTCCGGCGCTGGTAGTTTCGTCCGCAGATGCAGCCAAAGAGATAATCAAAGTCCATGATCTCGCCCTGTCAAACAGGCCTAAACTGCGTGCAGCAAAGCGCCTACTCTATGATTACAAGGACGTGTCTATGGCTCCTTACGGGGAGCTATGGAGACAGTTGAAAAGTATTTATGTGCTGCAGCTTCTCAGTAACAAGAGGGTTCAGTCTTTTCGCAGAGTGAGAGAAGAAGAAACTGCTTTAATGATGGAAAAGATCAGGGAGTTGGGTTCTGAGTCGATGCCCATGAATCTAAGCGAGATGTTTATGGACCTTACGAATGATGTGATATGCAGAGTGGTTCTTGGGAAGAAGTATGGAGAAGGAAAGAGCGGCGATGAGTTCAAGATGATGTTGAGGGATTTTGTTACGTTAATGGGTAGCTTGGATATCGGGGATTTTGTTCCGTGGCTTCGTTGGGTGAATTGGGTAACCGGAGTTGATGCCAAAATTGATAGAGTTGCTAAATGGTTTGATGAGTTCCTGGAAGGGCTTGTCGAAGAGCGTTCAAAATTGAGTAATGATGGTGGTGATGACGGTGAAGGAAACAAGAACTTTTTCGATATTTTGCTCCAAATTTACAGGGATAATTCTGCTGGCATTTCTATAGACAGAGATTGCATCAAAGCTCAAATATTGGTCAGCCTCTGTATCACTTTTATTCAAGCTCAAATTGTTGGCACTAGTACTCAGTTGATTTTGACCGTTCGCATAGAAATTCTAAAATGATTTTAGAGCATTCCGTGTTGTTGATTGCATCCAAATCAGTGGAAAACGTTCCAATCATGGGACTCTCCATCACCATTTCCCTTGCCTGCTAATGTTAGACAGAGGGCTTCACAGAATAAGTTCTATTTTTGATCGACTTGATTGATAGAATCCAATAATAGGAGACTATTGTAATGAAAAACAAGCATTCAGAATTATGTTAATTGGCATTTGAATTGGGTACGAAATTCTCTTCGAATTCATGTGTTGATGTGCCATTGCTATTCTGTAGTGAACAACAGGTTCTCTTTCCCTGTTATTTGATTTCTTCGGTGTCTAGTTACTTCACTGATTTACCGAAAGAACTCGTTTACTAGGTATTTCAGAATATCTTTCTTTGTATGCTTTTTCAACACTTATAGGCACTCCAGAAAATGGGGAAATCATAGAACCTCATCGTGTTGGTTTACTGGAATAACATTTCCTGTGAAAATAAACCTGAGTCGCGGCACAAAATGCTGAATCCCACTTTCTGACAATGTACATGGATCAGCTTCCATCTATTAAGACTCATGCTAGGGGATCAGACCACTACGAAAGCCATCGAATGTAGCCAGTGTGTCCGTTGTTCTCTAATAGCTAAAAGAACAGATTTACCGAGATCAACAGCTGAAAATCATCCTGGTCTCTTTGAACAAATAAATGAACACTCCTTTCTACAAAATAGATAAACTAAAGCTCTACTTCTTGCAGATTGCGTTTGCAGCTGGAACGGAAACCACATCCACATTTCTGGAGTGGGCAATGTCAGAGCTATTAAAGAATCCTCGAGTCATGATAAAAGTGCAAGATGAGGTGAGGGAGATTCTTTCATTAACTGGCAAGGCTGAGATCGCTGAAGACGATTTGGAACATATGCAATACTTGAAAGCAGTGATCAAAGAAGCTCTCCGTCTTCATCCCTCAGTACCATTACTTGTCCCGCACGAGGCAAGGGAAGATATCAGAGTGATGGGTTATGATATTACAGCTGGAACAATGGTAATCACCAATGCTTGGGCGATTGGAAGAGACCCTAGCACTTGGGATGAACCGGACGAGTTTAGGCCTGAGAGGTTTCTGAATTGTCCTATAGACTTTAGAGGCCACGACTTCCAATTGATTCCATTTGGTGCTGGAAGGAGAGGTTGCCCAGGAATCTCTTTCGCGACAGTTATTGGTGAGCTTGTTTTTGCGAATCTGTTGCACAAGTTCAATTGGTCATTGCCCAGTGGAGCCAAGGCAGAGGATTTGGACATGACTGAAAGCACTGGCGCTACTGCCCACAGAGAATTTCCTCTTCTTGCGATTGCAACTCCATGTTGACGCGCGGTTTGTGTAATTCCCCTCTGTAATTATACATGTTGGTGGAGCCAAGGCGGAGGGGGTGCCCCGTTACCCTTTTCGCCATGAATGTGAATGAGCTTGCATTGGCAAATGTTGTGCACATCTAGGATTTGTCATTGCCTAGTGGAGAGGATTTGGGCATGAGTGAGGTCAGTGGTTTAACTATTTACAAGAAAACATCTCTAATTGTTGTTTCCCCTCCTTATATTTTCTAGTGTCCGGAACTCTGCTATGCTATTGAAGCTCTACATGAAAAATGTTGGTTTTGCTATGCTATTGTAGCTCTGAAATCTGAATGATCAGAGCTCCTACATATGAACAACATTTCGAGACTAACAGAGGCAAGTATTTGTTTTCTCTGGTAGTTCTAGCCTTCTAGGTGCAATCTAGCTTACGCGCACATCAACTAATGTTTTGGCCTTCGACTAATATTTTGGCCTAATGAAGGCAAGCATGATGACTTTTCTTTTTTCATAATAGAATTGGACGTATGGATTGCTATACAAAAGAGCTATGTTAACTTATCTAGGAAATTAAACTTGTAGATAAAACAACTAGTGGACAAACAATATACTTTCTTTGTTATCGAGGATCGGGGCCCACTCACACGCACAACACTGACACCAAGCCAAGATATACGTGGTTCGGCCGGAATGTCTGATCTGTAGAAACATAATAATAATATTGACTATCGATTGAAATATTGGAGAAATACAAATTCTATACTCAAGTTAAGTTTTGACCAATTTGGATTTTGATACCGAAGTAGTGTTTAACGCACTCGCAAACTGAACGATACAAATTATGACGACAAGATCCTTGTTCGTCCGTATTAAAAGCTCAAAATCTGTAAAATCCTGGGGACCTTGTTGATGTTATGAGAAGAGTTATCAGGTGGCAAAAATGGAAGCGCCGCCGATACAGTTCCTGTTCATAAGCTTGCTAAGGACAAGGACAACCAATAGAACAGAAAACCTATCGCCGAGGGCCCCGAGTAATCCGATGGCCATTAGCAGGCCATCAAAGCCATCGGAATGCATAAAAGTGGGAGGAAATGAGCCATGGTTCTTCTTTTCAGTACCCACGCTTTTCTCTCTCATTTTCCTCTGAGATGCTCTTTCGGGGACATTTTTGGAAAAACTTTCGGAGACTAGCATTGCTGTTATCTCTCTCTCTCTCCCCCCAATATTCCTACACCATAGGGTCCCGAAAAGTTTTCCCAAAAATCTCCCTAAAGAGAATCGCAAGGAAATGAGAGAGAATCACTCGGTTGTTTGGATCATACACATCAACGTTAATCTCAATCAATTTTATTTTCAGAAATATTTTTGGAGAAAATTTCTAGGACTATGGAATTACTGATATTCCTAGGATTCGGAAAGGACGGGAGTGTTGCTTCCAAGAGTTGGAGTACTGCTATATATGTGTACATATGCAGTGTACGTACTATGTACATATGGGTTTTGTGAGGCCCATCTTGGGTCCTACAAAGATAATTTGAACTGCCCATTATTTTTAAAACATTTTTTATATAGCCCTGTAAACAATTAGCTCAACCCGATATTGGTAAGGATTTTTTCTAAATTTGTAGGGGCGAAATTGAGCAATTAAGTAGTTTCGCCCCCACAAATTCAGAAAAAATTCTTACCAATATCGGGTTAAGCTTATTTTTTACAAAGCTCCATAAAAAAATGTTTTACTTCCTTCATCCCAATTCTTTAGTCTTTTTTGAGAGTCCATGCTACTTTTCAATTGATTAAATATTGCAATCCACTATAATCTTTTAGGTGATTTTGAAAACATCATTTAAAAGTACTCAGGCTCCGTTCCGGAACTCAAAAAAAGCTCTTATTTTTTAAGAAGGCAATTTCAAGCTTAAAAATTATGGGTTTATTGAAATCTAAAAATATGCAATATGGATCTTGTTTTGAAGATCTCATCGAGATCTTTTATACAATGCAAAAAAAATTAAAAAATTATTTTTCATTTACTTTATTTTTGAGTTTGAAAATGTGAAATAAGCTGCTTATTTTTTAAGAAGATTTCTGGAACGGAGCCTCATTGAGATTTATCAAACAAAATTCATATTACATATAAACAGTATTACAAATTAAAAGTTATAATTAATTTTTTATCCAGTTAGAATAGAATGAGGGACAAAAGAATGGAGATGAAGGGAGTAAAAATAATGAGCGATTCAAATCATCTTTGTGAAACCCGAGATGGACCCACAAAACTTATATGCACATACCCATATGTACCCATACCTTACAAACCCATATGTACCCATACCTTTTCAGCAAGAGTTGCTGTCATTTAAGTTTAAAAAATCAATGAAGTCCAAACGTGATAAACGAGGTTTGACTTCACTATTTTTGTAGGCCATGCCTCAACGATCATCTCCAATTACCAAATAATAATGAAAAATGAAACGTCGTGTGTACTTCTTTTATGGACCAAAAAAATTAACAATTCATCACCAAATAATTTGTCAGCCGATTCGCTAATTGTTTAAAATTTGTTCGCATGATCTTCCAGTCGAAATTCAAAATTCATTGCAATATTTAGCCCAGTCAATGATATTGTTAGATCTTCATCCCCATCGATTTTTTGAACTCTCAAAGTTGAGCATATGTATTCTTAAGGTTACTTCATTCACCGTCAAGTTATCTTTGTTTACGTGACATCCGAACTAAATATTAAAGTACCTCACGGTTAATCATGTAGAGAGTTTCCGTTCCGTTAAAGGAAATATCAAATAAGTATTTATTTTTTAAATGAAATGTGATATATTTTGAGAGAATGATCTATCTCATAAAGTAAAAAATAAGTACTTACAAAATAAAAACTTTAACGGAACGGGGTTAGAATCTTAATTGGTTAGGTGCACAAGTGTCATGAGTGTGTATACATGCTTGCTTGCCCAAAGGAGTATCGACCAGGTTTTGGCATGTAAGCGACCATGGCACTTTTTTGGTTGGTTATCCCAAAATGCCCCCTTAACTTCTCTTTAGTGATTGGTCGTGGGGGAAGATTGAAGAGGCATTTTGGTCATTTTGCATCTCTTGGCTGGTGGCCCACAAGCACTATTTAAGTATTGTAGCAAATTTTAAATTTTTATTTAGTAGGTTTTCTGACTTTTTAAGATTTCTTTCTGTATCCTTTTTTCCTTCTTAGTTGTTTTTTATCATTTGCGTGGGATTAATTTGGTATAATCAGTTGGCCCAAATTCTATGTTTATTGTGTTGCACATGGCTCGAATCCTCCCATGATCTCTAATAGTAAACCACTCTGACAATCCTTGTACATTCTCCCGTCCTGCATGTGATATCTTGCAAGAATAAGAAAGATTTGATTCTCCATCCCAAATGCGTAATTCAAACCAATTGTGAGAGAAAGAGAAACAGAGGCACAAAGAGAATAGTAAGTATTAAAGAGAGACCTTACCCAAAAAAAAAAAGTATTAAAGAGAGAGACAGAGAGACAAAGTGAATCAACTAAAGATTTGATTCTAATTCTTATTCTGAATCCAATGATGGAGAAAGAATGTGAGAGCTTGGCCAGTTGAAACCAAGTTAAAAGGTGAATTGCGAGGGATCCAATGAGCAATACAAAGTGCAATGAGTACGACGTGCCAGCACGTCTTGCATGTCGCGCTCTTCGCTAGTAAATCTATAAATGTATCAGTGATCAATCTCTACTCGTAATCAAGAAATCTAATAACAGAATAACCATTCCTCTCTCTAGATCTTTAAGATGGAGCTGAAGCCCTCTTTGGTGGGGCTGTTGCCATTCGCAGCCATGATAATGGCAGAGTTCTTCGATGTGGGCCTAATAACTCTGAGCAAAGCAGCTCTGTCCAAAGGAATGAGCAACTTTGTCTTTGTTGTTTACGCAAACGCCCTTGCCACTCTCATCCTCCTCCCTTCTTCTTTCCTCTTACAAAGGTCCACCCTCTTCCTCCTGATTGCTTCATTTCAAATTTCGATTGTCACTCCCGATATCTCATTTGATTTTTCTTCTAATTCAGTTCCTTGTTGCTCGCAGAACAACAAGACCTCCCCTGACTTTTTCTCTCCTCTGCAAATTCTTCCTGCTAAGCTTTTTTGTGTACGTAACTTCACTGTAACAATTGATCGAATCAAAGAAAGTGGATTTTTTTTAGGACATTAACGAGTCTATGTTTTTGTGTGTGTGTGTGTGGGTATTTTTGGTTTTTCTACAGGGTTACTGTCACGCAAAACTGCATAGTCACTGGGATAAGCTATAGCTCACCTACCCTTGTAACTACCTTGAGCAACTTGGTCCCAGCTTTCACTTTCTTGCTTGCTGTTGTCTTCAGGTTTTACCATCTTTTCTTTCATTTCTTACATTGGCAGACAGTTAAGTTTCTCCACTTCTTACCGATCGAGGACTAATGGAGGTCTTCCGTTTATAAAGAAAATCTTGAAAACAAATGAAGGTCTTCCTTTTCTACCCACAAAATCTTGAAGTGTTGATAACAAAGAAGTGGAGAAAACTTAACTCGCACGAAGAATTCATTTTTGTTTTCTCATTACTTGTTCCTCTCTCAGGATGGAAAAGATGGATCTGAGAAGCTCAACGAGTCGGGTGAAAATCATGGGGACCTTGGTTTCATTATCAGGAGTATTGCTAGTAACCCTCTATAAGGGTCCTGCAATCGGCTCCTTGCTAGTTCAATCCCCATCAAGTTCCTCGGAAGACTTATTTACATCGCAACCATCTCTCAACAATGTGTTTGCAACTGAAAGTGACTGGATTCTCGGAGGCCTTTTCCTTGCGATTGCTTTTTTATCTACCTCAATAGGGTACACTTTTCAGGTAAGATTCAAACAATAACGCCACGTACCCAGAAAAGTACCTGATTTCAAAATAAGTGGACCGGATAAATTTTGGTTGTGAGCCACAATACACAAAAGATGAATCTGTATCGTACACACTTGCCGACCAGATTCATTCTAGGTGTGACTAATGACGAACCTATAGATTCTGCACAACACTTGGAATCCGGTTAACTTTTGAGGCAGAATCTCGTACACGTTCTTTCAAACACACGTACAGACATTCGATCATAAGCATTATTATTCTTATTCTTAATTGGGAGACTCAACAGTAACTTTACAGGCAGCAATCCTAAAAGGATACCCATCAGAATTGGCAGTAGTTGCATTCTGTTGCTTGTTTGGGACAATTCAATGCACTGCGCTTTCGCTATTTGCAGAAAGAAACAACCCGAGTGCTTGGAAATTCAGCCTTGATATCGAGCTCCTCTCGGTTATCTACACAGTAAGTAAATTTTCTACTGTCAGTTCTCATCTCCCAAGCATTTAGACACCTAATTAATCTGTAACAATTTCGTGGGGTTTTTTTTTTGTCCCACTGTTTTAGGCTGTGTTTGGAAGTGTCATAAATTATTCCATCCGCGCGTGGTGCATACATAAGAAAGGCCCCGTGTTTGTGGCCATGTTCACGCCAATCAGCATTGCTATTGCTGCATTATTCAGTATCATTTTCCTTGGGGACACACTTTGTGTTGGAAGGTAAGAAATTCCTCTCTCTCAACTCCGTACTAGTGAACCAAATGGCTTGTAGCATGACCGTTATCTCGTGGTCCTACCACAAGGGAGGTTAGGGTTCGACCCTTGTCTAAGGAGTTTGGGATTCAGGTTTGTTTGAGTACAGCAACGACGGAACCGGGATTTTAGCCTAGCTATGGCAAAATATACACTTAAAAAATAAAAAGATGCATTACAATATTAATAGTCATCGGCTCCAAAAAAAATTAAAATAACATAACAAAAACTATAATAAATGATGTTTTTGCACATGGAATACGAAAAAATACTAATTTTAATTTTGGATATCGATAATGCCGCTCTCCAAATTTATAATGTCACTCTCTAGATCCCTATATGGATTTTCCAAATTGAAAACTACACTCTCTTTTTTGGAGTGACATTATAAATTTGGAGAGTAGTATTATAATTAAATTCCCTTAATTTTTTAGGTTAAGTTGTTTTAGGGTTAGAGTGTGGAGTTTTTCTTCTTAATTACACATCATCCTTTATATTATTTCACTTTGACCTATTGAATTTAGTTTTGAAATAGGTTTTTGGGTCTCCTTTCTTGAAAAAAAAAAATAGAAGATTTATGTTTAGTATATAATAAAAAATAAGGAAAAAAACCCAACAGTGGTGAGACTATATAAGTTGGGAAAATTTTTTTTTTTTTCACATATAATAATTGCATTTTCTAAAATTCTTGTCGTGGTGACCGCCGCCACTAGACCGGACTTGGGGGGGGGGGGGGGGGGGGGGGGGGGGCCGGCTACTGTCCCGGCTGAGGGGGCTCCGCTCCGGTCTTGGTCCGACGATCGGAACCATTCACTTCGTAAAGCTCGTCGAGTTAAACAAGTATGCAAAAAATCAGTTTGATCGGAAATCTTTACGTATTTGATCGGAACACATATAACTTGCCAATAATGGGTTCTAGTAGATTTGATCCAGTGTTTTGGATCCATTCTTTTCAAGACAAAAAGGTATCGATTAGGCACTTAATGATATCCGATCGAGTTGATTTTTTTACGTATTTGTTCAACTCGACGAGCTCTACGAAGTGAACATTTTCGATTATCGGAGTGAGACCGGAGCGGGGCCCCCTCGGCCGAGACAGCACGTTGTTGTCCCTTAAGGGACAGCAACCCCCCCAACTCCCACTAGACCCCCTGGTTCCATCCTTGTGTTCAGGTCTAAAGACAGCTTCTGGACTCCACGTGGACTAACTAATTTCTCTTGTAATTCCCCACTGATGTATACAATATTGGCCAAAAAAAAATGCATACTAGTGTACTGCCTCCGTTCCAAATTAAGAGTCTATTATTTCATTTTGGGTTGTTCAAAAATAATGGCTCTTTTTCAAAAATGGAAGAAAAAATTTGGTGATTTTCCAAAAATGTCCCTAAAAAGTAAATATAAGTGTTGTAAAATAGGTAGAATATAGGGAGAACGGTAGAAATAATAAGTATTGTAGGTATAATTATTACATGTTACTTCAAATAGTTGAAATCCCCTAAAGGAATTCTCAATTTGAAACGAATGGAGTACTTTTCTGAGGGGGAAAAATTGATCAAGTAAACTGATCCTTCCAAAACTCTAAACAAACTGAACCAGCAAGCCCAATAATTGAACGAAGGGAGTACTTTTTTGAGCCCTTTTGGTCCCTTTCCTGGGCCCACGTGAATGATTCAATCCCTTTACATTTTAGAACTTGTTGAGAACTTCGACCATCCCAAAAATCACATTACTGGGATACTATTTGATATGAATTCGAAATATAAATCTTGAGGTAAATGGGTTTAACGGGTTGCGATTCAGTGTTTCACCCTCTTTTTTCTTAAGATAAATGCATTTCGAAATCATATCAAGCGGTATCCGATGGTAAATGGGTTTAACGGGTTGCGATTCAGTGTTTCACCCTCTTTTTTCTTAAGATAAATGCATTTCGAAATCATATCAAGCGGTATCCGATAAACTAAATTTTTAGCGTGGTGAAAGTTGTTGACGAGCTCAAAAATGTGAACGATTTAGATTATCTACATGAGCCCGGGAAGAGGCTCAAAAATGTGAAACGGCACCGCCCGGTCCGACTAATTAAAGAGGATCTTGATCCGGTCGATTTGCTGTCGAGAAGCGGGTCAACGAAGGGGATTAGTTGCAGTTAAAAAAAAATTGAACGGGATTAGTTAGGTGGATTGTTTTTTTTTTTTTTTTTTTTTTCCGATTTACATTGTCTCCATGGTGGACCAGTCAGTTTGAGCATTTTATTTTATAGGCCTTTTAGGGGTCTATTTTGATGATCGAAGCCATTCGCTTTTTACAGCTCATGAAAAATATCAGTCGTGCCAAAATCCAAATCGATAGAATATTTTGAAGCACATTTATCTTAGAAATAAAGTAGGTAATCCCACTCGATCGGAACCTTTATATTTTTTGGAAAGACAATATATGTCGGGGCCATTTAACTAAACATAAATGAGTTATGATATTCCAATCGATGATCGGTTCATTGATATTCGATCACCTTAATTTTCGATGTGGTTGATGTTCTTTACGAGCTCTACAAAATAATAGAAGATTGGGCTAAAGTCCAATTTTAGTGGTCTAATGGGCCAGTTTTTTTCTTTTCATAAGTCAAAATCCAGATCTGGTTTCTTCTTAAAGTTCTTATGTATTAAAGAAAGAGAATGATCATTAAAATGATTTCACGTAGCTATATTAAAGATTATTCTATGATTGTAAAAATTATATGAACCTACAACCACTTAACTGATATTTTTGCTAACGAAAACTAAACGGCATGGAAAACAATAGCACATGGGCATGGTTCAATTCCCGTAAGCACCCATCCATTCCCTTCCTCAAATCCCCTAGGATAGAATATATTAGAATTAACAATAGTAAAAAAAAAAAAAAAGCCTAAGTGTGAGGCCTTGACACGTAAAATTGAATGTGTATGGGGCGAAGTGACACATGGGTGCAAAGTGTACGTTACCCAATTTCAATGCAAACCATAAGGCCCATTCAATTGTATGGAAAGCAAAGCACAAAAAAGTAAGAGGAAATCAACTTTCATGCAAGAAAGTTATTCTATTTTTTTTATTGAGAAATACTTTCCTATAAGTGAAATTTTTTATTGGAAAACACTTTCCTATAAAATAGATCTTGCGAAAAGGAAAGAACCTTAATTTTCATGCCAAATTCTTCATCAAAAGAAAGTACACAGGAAATAATTTTCCCCCTTTTTTATCAACAAAAGTCATCACTGTTCGAATAATTAGATTAGGACCTTAGAAAATGAGATTAACTCCCGACTTCTGTATGTACCCTCATGTCATTGGTCAAAGGCCTCTTGGCATAAATCTTTTTTCTTTACTTCACTTTTTTTTCCTTCTAAAAATACATTTCTCACGCAACATTATCAACAACTAAACAAAACCGAGCCGATAAATTTATGTTTTCCGGTTTTTTTTAAATTTTTTTTTGCAGTGTGATTGGAGCGACAGTAATCGTGGTGGGTTTTTACGGAGTGATATCGGCACAATCAAGAGAAGAGGAAGAGGAAAGTCATGGAGTTGATCACCTGCCTCCATCCTCGGAGACGACCCCTCTATTGCAGACTCACATGGTTGTATAACATAGATCTTAGTCGCATACTGTATAATTCTTGAGTAAGGTCCCTTGCTCCTGCTTCTAATTATTGCTTTGGGCTCACACTATTAATATTCGCTTTCACGTATTTTAGTACTGTTTTTATATTTTTAAAAGACGTTTTTTCATGCTCTCACTCACACGCAGGGGTAGACTGAGGTAGGGGCACGGGCCCCACTCAATTTTGTAAATTACATTGATATTCTTACATATTTCAACTATATATACCCAATAAATATGTGAGAGAGCTCCACTACAAGAAAACGTGATTTTACCGGCATTTCTATTACCGACAGTCAGAGAAATGCTGTTAAAAGGTACTATAACCGGCATTTAACAAGGTTTATCCTAAGCAGGGTCTATTGGGTAAACAGGTTTGGGAAAGCAGGGTCCATTGATGTTCTAATTCAACATTCTAAATTTTTTGTATACTTAACGTGTTTGAATTAGTTTTATTTTAAAAATAAATAAACAAATTGTTTGAGGTTCCTATCTTAGAAATTTTCTTTGGAGCTCGAAAATCCTGTCTAGACGATCACGTTCTGCATGTATATTTATGTGTGCGTCTATGCATATATCATACATCTACATCATCTCTTCTTCGTTACAATAAATGCTTTTGAAAAATGAACCAAAAATTGACAAGGTTTTGTGTCGGTAACATGGGTCACGGGGCCATTCGACTCATTCAAATGGGCCATTGGATATTTTTTTCCCAGAACTCCCACATCATTTGGGCCAGCAAATCATCAGCAACCAATTACCAAAATATAAAGATCTAACGGTCCATCCTCCACGGACTACCTAACCCAAAATGATTGGTGTTTCAACTTAGGCCCGTTCCGCCGAGAAAAATAAATACTTATTTTTTGAATTAAAATATATTGTGAGAAAATGATCGTAAACCATTTCTTAGCCCATTTGACTTTAAAATAAAAGGGCCCACCAATAGCAGAAATTATTCGGCGCACCCCACTGGACTTCGCCCATCATTTGGTGCCAAATTTGAAAATAAACACAAGTACTCCGGTATAACTTAGGGGCCGTAAATGGGCACATTTTATGCACCTATCATGTAAGTAACTAAACTTTATATATTCACGTAGGCCCCTAATGTTTATCACCATCTAATCATTGATATTCCATGGTAAAGTTGCCCACCAAATGGCCCACTCAAACTTCTTTAAGCGATTAGACTGGGCTTTTTATATGGATTATTTGTTGTGCATAAGATTTGTTTTGTATTTTTTATTTACAGGAGTAACTTAGGACTTAATTGTACCATTTCGTGTAGTCCAAGATTCTAAACAATTGTTAATTAACACTCCATGAAAGCTAATTGAAAAGGAATGGGGATTATTTATGTTGCTTTTTGTAGAAAATTAGATGAGACACTAAAAAGTCTAGATCACGTGATCATGGAATCAAATTCAGAGCCAGATATGAGTTAAAGCCCGTGGTGCAGTTGTAGATTTACAAATTTTAGGGGCTTCTCTTATTTTGGTACCCCTTATGATAGTCCAACAAAAAGAGCCCCACCTTTAATCTTCGCTTTAGGCTCCGAAATGTCAGAGCCGTTGATCAAAATCTCCCAAACAGGGAAGAAGAAGAAGAAGAAATGGCCATGATCAGATTATGCGATGGGTCTATCACAAACTGATGTTAGGATCTGATAACATAAGTAATTGCATCCGTTTCAAAAAAAAAAAAAACCGATCCAAACCTCTATAAGTATCGGATTGAGCTGATTT
This sequence comes from Rhododendron mucronatum var. ripense, assembly GCA_019656295.1. Taxonomy (NCBI): domain Eukaryota; kingdom Viridiplantae; phylum Streptophyta; class Magnoliopsida; order Ericales; family Ericaceae; genus Rhododendron; species Rhododendron mucronatum. The sequence goes on from BPLT01000019.1 coordinate 459,537, forward strand.
TTCAGTTGGAGCCTCAAAAAAATATTTTATATTTAATGAACGGCTCAAATTATTTGTTTGGGATCCTTAGTAGGCCCCACATTAAAATCTGTGCACGATCTATGCATGATCTGTGCATAGAAATCTGTGTGGATAGCACAGCTGGGATATAATTACCAAAATGCTAGGGGTGCCGATTTGGGTAGTACCGATACTATACAAATGCCATGCAAGACCCACTTTTAGGTCTCACACGAATAATCCAAGTTGTTAATTAATTTTGAACTAAATTTTTGAGTGGCTTTACAAAAAAATAAGTTCAATTGGGACATGTGTACGTAAGCAATTGATTCAATTTCTAATTTTTCATTCGTTCAAGCGTTCTCTCCCCTATATATATGAACTGCTCTCAACAGTGAATGAGAATGAAAACTTGAAACATTGAATCAACTAATGGGGTTTAAGATGGATCGGTTCAAGGTTTTATGCTTGCACTTGTGGTTCGAAATTGGTTGGAACCATTTGTATAAAATTGATAGTAGATTAATCGGAATATCCGCTAGAGAAAATAGATACAAATGTCACAAATAAGTAGTTAATTAACTATCGAGGTAATTGGTAGAGTATTATTTGTTAGTAATTAGAAACTTATCATAAAATCGTAACTTAGATGGATTATGATAAATAGTGACTTTTGGTGATTTCATGATTGTCAATATACTTAGTGAATTGATTAAAATATAAAAAAAAATTATAATTAACAAAAACGGAGTGTAGTTGCATGGTTTAGATTGTTTCGATTCCTTAAATTTCTTGAGTCGGTTAGATTCTCAAAATTATTGGAACCATGAACATTGATTTGGTTCTAGATTTTCTATGGAGCTGGACCCCAATCGGATTCATAACCCCCTCACACACAAGTTGATCTCGACAACTGAGTAATAAAAAAAAATCCTATATGTGGCCTATTGCCAAAAATAACACACATTAGTGAACTGTAAGATTTGTCGATGAATTAGTCAACAAATAAATAAATCTGTTAATCCCAATGGATTCGCTTGGTGGTTTTTCTCTTAGCTTTGAAATCTCTCAAGTGCTATCAATTTTTTTGGGTCAGTCTGGTACGAAACTTTGCCCTGATTCTAATGGAGCTCCCACCGGTGGACCATAGCATTGTTCCTATTGGATTAGCCGAGGTGGGATCAAAAAAAAAAAAAAAGCAAATGAAATTATGTTATCCAAATTTCAATACAAGGCTGATAGTAACCTTCACCATTGGCTAAAAGGATTTTGAATATTTATTGGTCGGTGGATAGATATATATTATATAGATAGATAGATGGATATAGATCGACAATATCTTGGTTAAAGCAGCTTAATCCTAGACAGAGTTTCTAATGGGTTCAAACTCTCTACGAGCAGCTAAATATTTTGATGCGACTTAATTAATTTGATCACTCTAATTAATCTTGCCTCAAAGTTAAGAGTGTTATAATCTAATCTTGGCTCAAGAAGGAGATCGAGCAGTCGGTAATCCAACTTTAAAAGTGTACAACTCCGTATGCGATCACATTGGATCGAGGTGCCCTCTCAGATTATCTCAAAGGAGTCCAAAAGGTCTACATTAACCATAGGTAAAAAAATTTACTTCCTGCACCTGCGTGCAATAATTTGAGTAACCATCTGTGTTTGATTGCAATTTCGTGCTAAATGAGCGAATTTGTGAAGCTATACACTCAGATGTAGGCCCGATCTTGAGGGAAAGCCAAGAAACCGGCCGCCTTTGAGCCCCCCAAAAATTTGCCAAAACCTAGGGCGGCCCTTGTAATTTTAGTATTTTTGCAAATAGATTGATACGGTTTCGTGTTTGTACTTAATCAAGCTTGCAGTGTTGTCTTTCATGAGACATACTTATTTTCATCATACTGATAGCAATGAGATTAATTACTACTATATCCCAGCAGCTAATGATATTATATCTCACAATTTCTGCACGTCTATATCCGATCACGTCTATATCCGATCACCCGATACAGATATGTGATCTCCTATAATATAAAAGTCTTGTACCCTGCACGTATTACAAGTTTTATACTGATCGAGTAAAAGTTTTAGCAATAATACTTGATATACTCATATCCTGGCAAACAAACAACCCAAGGTACGTTTCACCGACTAACTTGACTCTTCACATATTGTTTGGCTGGCCCTACCCTTTTTGGTCTTCGGTAGTCTTTTTCTTTTTTCCTTTTTTTTGCCAAGTTGGTCTTTGGTAGAGTTGGCTTGCTCTTAGACCTTAGTGCATTTTTTTTTTTATTTATAGTAATTTATAGTCCCTGTCTTTTTCTTCACTTTTCCATAAAGTGAAACTTTTTCGATAACATTCACTACCAGATTACAAAATTTTATCCCAACCAGGGCCTTATTATTAAATAGGTTATTCCAAAGTTTTTGTAATTTGACTCGTTTGAATTAGTTTTTATCTTGTGAAATTCTCTTTTAGCTAGTATTTGTTGAGGGGCCCACGTTGCAAATTTGTTTGGAGCCCTATAAAATCCTCTGGCTGATGATCATGTTGTGGGTATATATGTGTTTACGTGTGCGCCTACGCCTATAATCGTACATCTACATCACCTCTTCATGGTAAGAAAATGCTTTCGAAAGAGGAACCAAAAAATTGACCGGGTTTTGATGTTTACCCACTACTATCCACAAAGGTCACATACATGAAAATGACATAGGCTGTTTCCTTGGTTGACGCTCAAAGTCGTCTCCTCTCGCGGACAACCCTAATTTGTCTCTGAAATTCTTCGAGTCTTTTTCTCAATTAAGGTAGGATATGTATAAGTCGTTACTGTTGTATACATTCTTCGTAATTTTTCTAGGCTAGATTATGAGTATCTTGACTAATTTTGAGGGACCATTCTTACCGCCCACTCTCAGTCGTCCTAGTTAAAATTAAAGCAAAATTATGTATGAATTAACCTAAGAAAAATTTGACAACACATTGGTCGAGACCTTAGGACACAGGCCTTTACCACTATGTCTAACGTTATTGCTGTTACTATGTTACCATTGGTCACTTCTTGAAGGTCTAACTATATACGTTCTTTTGATTCGTAGATTTTAGTGACGGAACTGAATTGTTTGGCAACAAGTATCAATCTAATTAACGAGTTTGTAAAAAAGTTGCAAGGTAGGCTAGCCTCACTACTTGTTCTCTTAATTCAGGATTTAAATTGCGATAGCGAGATACGTATCAATATAGATGGGACAACTAAATCTCATAGTATAATGAGGAAAAAAAAATGATACGTTGAAAATATCCCATTACATTGCGATTAACATGATACGTCACAGTAGATTTTTATTTTTATTTTGGTAATGGAAGCAACAACCCTACAACCGGGCCACTAAATGGATCCGACTGTGCAATTAACCCAATTCTCCGGAAGAGCTAGCGCGACCACACCTGCCACAGCCCCTCCACTTACTGGAAGGTACTCACCCTCTGAAGAATCAAACCACAAACCCTGAAGATTACTCTCATAACTTAGACATCCGCCTGAACCAGCAAACCATAGGTGTGTAAAGTAGATATTTACTTTGTTTAAACCTAACCTAAACCCATAGCCCAACTTTACAACTGAATTACTGTACTTTTTATTACTCGGGAAATGAAATTTGATTTTCCCTTCTCATGTTTACGTGCATCAAACCCTTCGTGTGAATTTGATCTCCATAAGAGTAAACAAAACATATATAAAAAATAAAAAATAAACAAAACAGGAGGAACACAGTGTGAATACATGCCTCGTTTCCAGAGAAACATGTAATGTTGCTTACATGAGACTCCACCCCTCCCGGTTTAAGTGGCCAATACGATTCTACGTGTCATTTTGAATAACTTATATTTTTTAACACATATTATATTTTATATTTTTAAAATCATTATCTTATAAAAATAATTTAAATTTATCAAACAAGATTCATATTGCATATTTTTAGCAATACACATTAAGAGATGTAAATAATTGAAAATGACACGCAGAACCGTAGTGAACACTTAAATTGGGATAGAGTAAGTGTTACCAATCATTTACGTAACGAAAAATTATGTGGTAGAGACATTATCTATAGAATATTTTTGTTGAGAAATTAGGATACAAAAAGTAACGAACTTGTATAATGACATCTTTTATTTGCAAAAAATACCACATAACAAGAGTAACACATAATACTACCACATGATACTTCACGAGTAGTCAATAACTGCCCACTTTATATTCTCATCAATCATCATAATATACAAAGACTGCGGGGGTCAATAGTCTGGCAAAGGACGTTAACATTAGTTTAGAATTTATCGATAGAAACTTCGTAGGAAGCAGCCTTCACCGGACCACACCAGAGCGGCAAATCTACTTTTAACAGCAGCACCCTGTTTAATGCCCAATATCAACGTTACCCTCAGGACCTCCCTCGCCCCCACTTGTTCACCGCAAACAAGAAGAAAATTTAGGTGTAGATTTGTCTCTCCAGTCTCCACCTAACTTTACTCTCTCTCTCTCTCTCTCTCTCTCTCTCTCTCTCTCCCGAATTCTGCAGAGACTGACTCGTACTTCACGAGGTAAGAACAAGTCTTCATGTTTAATGCAACTGTTTTTCTTTTTGCCAAGTTTAATTGAGTAGACATTTTCTGGTAAATTTTGCTGGGTTTTTTTTGGTATTTTCTTTTGGGTGCCTGTTGGTAAATATATCTGGGTAGCATGATTGGATTATTGTGGTTCTCCCAGTTTTTGAAGTCATTTTCGTATTGCGCTTTCTGGATTGAATAGGGGGAAGCAGTGGCGTGCATTGAATGATTTGTTTTGTGGAATTAGGTTTCTGATCCTGAGGGGGAAAAAAATTCCATGATTTCTGATTCCAAAGGCAAGTTAGTGCTTCAGTTGCTGACCGGACAGTACCCGCATTTTTTCTGTTTTTTTATTTTCTGGGTTACCGACAATTGCATTGAAACATTAAACAAAACAAAGTTAAAGGAAGGCATATTTTCCAAGTAGGCAAATGTACCGTTGACAACTAATAAGAATTTGTTAAGGTAGCCATGACACAACGGTAAGGTTGCCTCGGTGTGACCTGGTGGTCACAGTACGAATCAAGGAAACCACCTCTCTATTTCCAATTTCCAACCCTTCTCCTGACCTGCAGCAGTGGGAACCTCTTGCACTTGTAGCCCTTTCTTTTGGGGTAAAGATTGACAAAGAGCCTTTCATCCTACCACCACTGCTATAAAAAATACGATATCTATCCTGATTTTCTTGTTAAAGCAACCGGAGCCCAATGTTCAGTGTCTTTAATGAATTCTATAAAGTTCTTTACTTTACAATCTATTTCTGCAATTCATGAATAATTCCACAATTCTACAATGATAGCAGTTCCTCTGTCTGTCATCATGACTGCCAAAATTCATACGTGAAATTTGTACAATAGTTTTGATATTAGAACTATCTAGCTTCTGGAAACCATTTTGATACTAGGTACTTCTTATTAGTCCCCAAGTTGGATTATATTTTGCAGGTATCAAAGTAGTAACTTTTGTTGAACTTGCTCTCTTGTACAAGCAATGTTTTTTATGATGTTGCTAGGCTTAAATTCTTGGGTAGGTACAGAGTTTACCTTTTTTTCCATCTATGACTTCTGCAATTATGGGATTCCCAATTAAAGAGCAGTTGCAGGGTTTTATTTTTTCGTTTCTTGCTCTAAGCATGGCAAGACTTTGCTGAATTAAGTTGATACCATCTGGTTGCGAGTCTTGTGACTATTGTCAAAACTGAGCTCATCTGCTCTGTTAGGAATGTTATAATTGCTGATCTTTCTTTTAAGTTGTGTTATTATCTTACCTTATAGACAGAAGAAGTCACAGTTGTTAGATGTTGCAGAGTCTCTGTGAGTTGTAAACGGCATGGGAGGCAAAATATCTAAACGGGCAACTACAGGACGGTATTCTTCATATGGATCAAGCTCAAATACATGGAGTAACCAGGAGTATTCATCATATACTCAACCAAGCCAACCCTATCCAGGATATACTCAACCAAGCCAACCCTATGTGCCACCAACTCCACCTCAAAGCTATGGTTCAAAAAGGAAGCTTGAGAGGAAATACTCAAAAATAGATGACAACTACAGCAGCCTAGAACAGGTAACATTAAAAGTTTTTGTTGTGATGTAACGGCAATATGGCATATGTGTGCATCTGAACCATACCAATGGAAAAATATCACTTACGTATAAAATTTACCGTAAAATTTGAAATGCTTCTGCCTCACCCTATGTGTGGCTAAACCTTAGTAGCATGAAGCGGAAACGGGAGCGGGAGCGCGGGAGTGGGGGCACCTAGAAGCTCCTAAGGTTGGGAGCGCCTAAGAAGCGTATATTGATTTCATATAAATACGTTTATAAAGTATCTTTAAATACTTAACCATTGAAGGAAAAGTGATTACTTATGAGAATTTTCATGATCTTAAAGGGTACTTATAGGAAGTTAGATATTTTCAATTTGCCAAACTTCTTGAGTGATAAGATTTTCATATTTTTATTTCCACAATGGCATACCTCCCTTAAGAATAAGAGAATAGTTGCCTTAACCACCCAATAAGCTCCCATGTTAGTTGGGAGCGAGCTCCCGTCTCAAGGGGAGCGAGCACCCGTCAAGCTCCCATCTTGGGATCGCCAATTCGCGCTCCCGTCTTGGGAGCGCACCCATTTTAGAAGAATCCTGCTACTAAGGGCTAAACGCCTCGCAATTTGAATAAACTTTTATTGACTTTTGATTGTCCTTGTGTGAGGTGGCTATTATAAACTAGATGTGGTCCTCACTTGCTAGGAATTATCCCCGTACATAGGTGATTCCTTATGAAAACCTCTTTTGAAAATTACAACCTAGCCATGTTACTTCTTGTACAGGTTACTGATGCTTTAGCACGTGCTGGCCTGGAGTCTTCAAATCTTATTGTCGGCATTGATTTCACCAAGAGTAATGAGTGGACAGGTCTGGTATCATCTGAGTTAGTAGTTATTTTGGTTTGCTGCACTGATATGTACTCAACTTGTGTCGATACTGTTAATAGGTGCCAGGTCATTTCACCGGAAAAGCCTGCATCACATTGGGGATGAACATGAAACTAATCCTTATGAACAAGCAATATCAATTATTGGAAGGACATTGTCTTCATTTGATGAGGATAACTTAATTCCTTGCTTCGGATTTGGAGATGGTATCTTTCTAGCGAAAAACATCAAACATCCCATTTTGAGTATTATTCTCTAGATAATTGAGACCATATGTGATAAAATCATTGCAGCATCAACGCATGACCAGGAAGTCTTCAGTTTCTATCCAGATGAGAGGTTTTGCAACGGATTTGAAGAAGTTTTAGAAAGATATAGAGAATTGGTCCCTCAGCTGCGACTTGCAGGTTTCATATAATTCATTTGTTTTTGTTGTTGTTCTTATACTAGTTGTATTCAGCAGCTTATGGTATTTTGGTGCGTGTCTGTGACAGGGCCAACATCATTTGCTCCTGTTATTGAAATGGCTATCACCATTGTTGAGCAAAGTCGTGGTCAGTATCATGTTTTAGTCATAATAGCTGATGGACAGGTATCCCTCTTACGGACTTTGAAGTTAAAGACAATATTTTATCGAGTGTAGTTTTGAGTGAAATGCCTAATGCCCCAGAAAATTTTGCAAACTGCACACATTCATGCTTTGGCCTGATGTGCCTGAAGGTGTTCTATGGTGGAAGTAGAAAGTAGTACTTGATTTATCTGTGGAAAATGTTGAAAGAAGCCTACATGACTTCGCTGCTTATTAAAACATTAAACTTACAACTTTAGTGACTTGGTTTTGATTCTCAAGTTTTGCTATGTTGATCATATTTCAGACTCTCGAGATCTTACTAATTAGTGGGTGTTGTCATAGGTCACAAGAAGTGTTGATACTGGAAATGGCCAGTTAAGCCCGCAGGAAAAGAAAACCGTTGAGGCAATTGTGAAAGCAAGGTAACTCAATCAATAACCCTTTTGTGGTGGTAATTCCTTCGGAAACACTTCCAAATGCGTTTTCTGTCATTTGCAGTGAATACCCGTTGTCAATAATTTTAGTTGGGGTTGGAGATGGACCATGGGACATGATGAGGGAATTTGATGACAATATTCCTGCCCGAGCATTCGATAATTTCCAGGCAAGTATACGTAGGAGAAAAATTCACCTGTATTGTATTATTTTGAAGTTTGTCTTGTTCTTGTCATTCTGGTCTTATTATCCCAAACTGTTGTTTTTTCCGTTTCAGTTTGTAAATTTTACAGAACTTATGTCGAAGAATCTGGATAGATCAAGGAAAGAAGCGGCATTTGCTCTTGCAGCCTTAATGGAAATACCTTCTCAGTATAAAGCAACATTAGAGCTTAATATATTGGGGTAGGTAACATTTTGTATATTCTCTTTGTTTGGGTGTACGGTTTGGTCCGTGGACAAATTATTTATTCTGTCTTACATTGTTCAATCAGTGCAACTAGAGGGAAGGCTATAGACAGGGTTCCTCTTCCTCCTCCTCGCTATGGTCCGGCTTCTTTTGCAAGACCAAAATCTTCACAGTCTAGCAGTTCCCACCCAAGTGCACCTATTTCTGACAGGCGCGATGCGTTTGTTGGGACAACACGACCTACAAGTTCTTCTTCTGACAGCCATGTAAGTTTATTCTCTCCTAAATGTCTCGTCGGTAGTACAATAGGATCAAGACCTTTACTTTTGCGTGATTCCCTCATTCTTTTCCCCTGTTTGTGCATATGTACTCATAGGTTTGCCCGATATGCCTCACTGACCCAAAGAATATGGCTTTTGGCTGTGGACATCAGGTAGAGCAGTTTTTTACGCTCCATTTGTGTAGGCACATTTTCTGAAGTATTTTTTGTGGATAATATTTTCATAAAAAACAGTTTCCTGTGTTTGGTTGACATCAGGTAGAGCAGTTTTTTACGCTCCATTTGTGTAGGCGCATTTTCTGAGAGTAGTTTTTGTGGATAATATTTTCATAAAAAACAGTTTCTTGTGTTTGGTTGACGTCAGGTAGAGCAGTTTTTTACGCTCCATTTGTGTAGGCACATTTTCTGAGGGTATTTTTTGTGGATAATATTTTCATAAAAAACAGTTTCTTGTGTTTGGTTGCAACCCGGAAAATGCTGGTGTAGTGATGGTGGTGGTTAGGTTGTGGGGGTTGTGGTTGAGTGGTAGTGGTGGTAGTGGTGCTGATCCAAGGAATTGTTTTCCACCATAAAAAAACTAGAAATGCATTCTTGCCGAATCAACCCATTTTCTGTTGCGCCAAACACTAGGAAATATAGAAAACATTTCTCCAAAGAGATCATCTGCCAGGAAAAAAAAAAGTGAATGTTATTGCCAGATTCCTTCTTACCAAAGAAAGGTTGAATCCGCACATGAGTTGCTTATTGTCTATTTTCCAGACTTGCTGTGACTGTGGGCAAGACCTTCAACTATGCCCCATTTGTCGATGCACCATTGAATATCGGATAAAGCTCTATTAGATGGCATATGATGTTGCCAAAAAAATTCGTTGCTACTGACAACAGCCCTCAGACGCAGGTTCTTTGCACGTTGTCTTCTTAATGTCGTTGCCAGTGGGTATAACGGAATGCTGCACAATTTTTTTGGCAGAACTTGTTCTTGCTAGTGGTTTTTTGCACGTTGTCTTTGTATTCTTAATGTCTTCTTGTGCTGTGTACATATGTCACTTTTCATTGATCCGTATGGAAGATTCGCTTATGCTCATTATAACCTCCTGTTGGTGAGTTGTACAGAGTGTTTGCATTGGCCTTTTTTCTCTCCATAACATGGAGTGCAATATCTGTAGCATCACAAGCTGTTTGCTGGCTTTAATTGATTCATCGACTCTTTTTGTCATTTGAGTATATGTAATTGACAAGTAGTCGTAAATGCTATTTACTTTGGCTTCTGATTTTGATAGCGCGGGCCCTATAGTATTTCCTCACGTCATGGATGATATTGTGTCTGGATTTGGTTTTTTTCCAGAAAAGAATGGGCAAAAACTAAATGCAGGACACATATCACTTTTCGTCGAAAACATCGTTGGACTAAGCAACATTGTTCTGCATGGGTGATGAAACCATCTACATCTTTTAGCTGCTAGTTTGTATCTTCGATTTGATGAAAGAATGTTATAGTAGTAAATTGACATGAAAGAAGATAATTGTCTTTTTGTTGGGATTTCTGTCCCTTTTTATTTGTTGGGTTAGGAAAATGCAAAGACAATGAAAGGTAATGCCAAAAAAAGTTCCCATTTTGTTTGGTTGTCTAGATACAATAAATATGTGGAAAAGCTAGGCTGACTAATTAATCCTAAAGAGTAAAGAATCTAAATTTAGGCCATTATGTACGTACATAACGGGGTTGAATTTAAAAACTACGTCACCGTTATATGTGTATATATTGTCCGATACCGCATGATAAAGGCTGTATCATTGATATCGTTATGAGTCCGGATACATTGATTCGAAACCCTGCTTCGGATTCATTTTTTTTTTTACTCTATTGTTGATAATGAAAATTGCATGTACACCCATGTGTCCTAGTTGTTCTTATGTATCTGCAAAGAAATGGTATACCCTAACATTGTTGACAATTAACCGGACAGCAGAGATTGTAGTTGCTATAGCAAGGAGAGAAAATAAGACAATGTTGGTCCAATGCCACACCTTCTTCTCTATTCTGGCTGTCTTTCCCTTCACCTGTTCACAGAAAATGAAAAGACAAGGAAATCACTCTTTGAGGGTGGGTTTGGATTAAATTGATCATGCTCAAACGTGTTTAGTGGTATTACTAGTGTTTACTGTTTAGTGAACTTTCCTTTACCTTTTCGTCGAAATTTTGAATTAAGTCATTGGTCTCAACCAAAGGAAGCCGGAAAGTACTAAAATATTGTCTAGAGTTGACAAAAGTTCAGATAAAACAAAACAAAAATACAGTGACATTGTTAGTTAGTTTTTTTTTTTACATTTTTTGCGTCCGGTAATTTTATTTTTGCCTTTCCTAGTCATTCTGTACTTGTTGCTTTTCTCTTGTCAAGGCAAGCGGTTTTATTGAAAAAATTTGACGTGAATCTAGCAAAAATCCACAAGGGAAAATCAAAAGGACAACGATTTGAGTAAAAGTGTTGGAACTAATCGTTGTGTAATTACTCCCTCCCTTCTATAATTCAAGTACATTGCGAAAAGTTATGTCATTTTTCAAAATAAAACAATTTATAAATTTTTTTCGTACCAATTTAAATACCTTAATTAGTCTCTGAAGTGGTGCGAGAGAATTCAAAAAATTCCGCAACTGCATTGTTCTTTTATTCAAAAAATGATACGATTTTTCATAACGATAGACGAATCATGGATAGATGAAGTTTGTTAGCCCTAGAGTTATTGAATAGTAAATACTTGGAGGTTTTTAATTTTACCTTAATAAAGATCATGCTTGGGAAGACAAAGGTAAGGGGGATGAGAGTGAAAGAGCCAAACAAATTCACGAAGTCGCCCATGAAAGGGAAAGCTGCTGTCACCAACGTGTTTCCTGTGAATAGAGAGGCTCGAACGCACAAGAGGCGTTTGATGTTTTCCCTTGAATGCAGGCTCTCGTCTAGCTTTAGGAACTTTGTGTCAAGGGCTTCATGAACTGGTGCTATAAACATCTGCATCATATATATAAAATTGCTAAATTAAAACTTTCTCAAAGTTAAATAACTTAAAAAAGACCGGGTTTATTTTTCAATAGAAAATGCAAATTTTTTATTTTTTTTTAAAAAAAGGATATAGCTGGAGATAGAAGGGATAGAAGGTGCATGTATCAACCATTCAACAACTACGAATACAATTTACACAAACAAATACACAACACACTCACATGGATGTGTTGTGTAAATATTTGTGGTTTCAGAATTTTTTTTTTTTTTTTTAGTGCACACAATACATCTCCTTGCTCGATTGCCCTTACAAAGGGCTTCAGGTGCAATGTCGAACATCAGAAACAATGCTAGTCATGTGGCACTTCCCTTAAAGGTCAATTAATTTTAGGATTATGATATATGGTTGAAAGGGAAGTATTAATTCTTTCAAATAATTCATTAGACACTTAAAAGCACTTATTTTTATCTATTATTATAGACTTCGACAGGAAAGAGGATTTGTCCATTCGTCAATTTCAGGGTTCCAAAATTAGTCAAAATGCGTGTCCGAACATCCCGATTATAAAAAGTAAACAGAGTGAGAGCTTACTATTATCGCAAGAAATGATGAAATGTACCAAATGAAAGCCAAGAGCAGTAGATAGCTTACGTGTTGGGAGACAATAGATTGTACGAAAACTGCTGCATTAATCAGGATTTTGACCCACTTGGGTCCACTAAGCTCTTTGGGGAGATACTCGGATACTGTCGAACCATAAGCCCAGTAGCCCACAATGCTCACCCCGTAGTACACCATCAGCCCCACAGAGTACTGTATATACAAGGCTTTTCTCATGTTTTCAACTGCCGGCCTGCGCAGAGTCGACTGCATATATATATATATATATATACACGTAAACAAACAAACAAACAAACAAACCGTAATGTTTCACCTGAGGAGGAGTAACTTTCACTAAAGAACGGTATAACGTTTCCTGAAAGTTAGGAGTGTGTGCTGAAGCATTTCCCGCAGAATTTACATGGGCAACATTTACATAAAAACAATGACTTATTTGGTTGTGAACATTTAATAATTTTTTATGGTTATATATTTTGACTTTTTGAATTCATCTGAACGAGTGAAATTAAGGAAGTAAAATAAGTTGGACTGAACTTGAAAAAAAATTCCAGAAGCACAAGAAAATATGCTTGTGAACTATTTGTGTCTAGTAAATTGCTTTTTAATCCTTTAATTGGTCGTGGGACTTTACTTTTTAAATTTTCTCTCGTCAAGACGAATCAAAAAAACAAAACAAAAGCAAGCCAAGTACAGATCGATCGATCCACCCTTTCTCGAGTTGGAGCGTTCCGAATCAGTACACAGACCCGATTGTGGTTAATTTCTGATGATCAAGAAAGCTTATAACCTGAATCTCCAATAGCAAGCCCGAGGTGTTGCAAACAATAATGGCTGAAATTGCACCAAAGGCATTCAACACCTTGTCCACTTTGCTTCCAATAATCTTGTATTCTCTGTTTTCGTTGGTTTTCCCTGGAAGATATATTGGTTTTACTACAATTACAATTCATGTATATATGAATATCCCAAAGCAATATATAGCTCATCTATGTATCAAGATCAGTATAATATTCTGTCTTTTTGGCTTATGTTCGTCTTTTTTAGTGTATGTTAGACCGACTTTCATGCACCCTCAACTAATTTTTTGGGCAACTAATCAAGTTGCTCACTGGCAGGTGGACCAACTAAAACAAAGCTGCGTATTTGGCTTATTTTGGTCTTTATTTAAAAAAATTGGGTTCGATCTTAATCTTTTACTTTTTAGATTTCTTTAGTCATAACGAAGCAATAATTCACAAAAAAATAATGACAAATTAACAAAAGCGAAAAAATTTGAATAAGAACAAAAAAAAAAAAAAAGCCCATTTGGCTTATTAGGCCAAAATAGGCTTTACTACATATCGTCAAAGTTACGTTACTGTTTGGAAATAGAAAAAAAAAAGTAAAAACCTGATTTTTCAAAAAAAATTTAGCCTCTAATTGCTTCATTTTTATTCAAAAAAAAGTTGAGTTTTAATCATAAAATTTTACTTTTCTAAATTCCCTTATTGAGACAAATTAGAGAAGGGGGAGAAGAGAGGAGAAGGGAAACAAGCAAGCAAACAAAACCCCCCCCCCACACACACACACACACACACAAATACGGGTCGGGTCGGGCGGGTTTGGGTTTGGCTTAACCCATATTCGACCCGACCCATTTCAACCCGTTTACTTTTTGACCCACATTCGACCCACCCATATTTGACCCATGACCCGTTTCAACCCGCCCAGACCCGCCCAAACCCGCCCGTTTGCCACCTCTAATAATTAAGCACGGGGGGCCATTAATTAATTTCAATGAGGCTACACACATCTCATGTATTGTAAAATAAGATTCTCCAAATCTAAGCTGCTCTTTTTGCAAGTCGATCTTGTTATGAAGTATATATCATGGGTGAATTTTGCATAAGTCCACTATAGCAATTTTGAAATCCACTAAGTCCACTTTTAAATTCTAAAACCTCCTAAGTCCACTAATGTATTAGTAAAAATATAATAATCATGTTAGGTCTAATATACCCCTGTTTTTTAAAAATTGTTGCCCTTTTTTTCAACCATTTAAAAAACAACCTTTTGAAATTCCCTGAAATTTCTCCCCGATTCCTGAAATTTCTCCCCCTTCAATATAAATCCCATTCCCACTCCCCCCCCCCCCCCCCCCCCCCCCCCCCCCCCCCTTCCCCCCTTCCCCCCCTCCCCCCATTTTCAGACTGAATGATACTGTACGTGAAAAACCCACAAGATTGCCCACCAACAGTCTCGCCTTCTCCTCTTGTCATTCTGCGACATAGTTTCGTCGGCATTCATCGGCCTTCTCCTTTCGTCGCTGTCCTTCACCGTTCGTCGCCCGTTCATCGCCCATTCTAGTCGGTCGCCGTCGGTCGCCCGTTCGTCACCGGTCTTCGCGTTCTAGTCGTCTTCGTTTACCAGGTACATTTGTCTTGGTATATATGGTTATATGAATGGGTTGCCAAAGTTAGAGTTAAGATTATTTAGGGTTCTGATCGGTTAATTATTGGTTAAGTTAGGATTTTGATTGATATATGGTTATATCAATTGTTGATCTGTTAAGGTATGGTTGAATGGAGTTTTGTATTTCATTGATGGTATATATGGTTATATATTTATTTGCTAGGTTGGTGTTTGTTAAAGAGATTGGTAAAGTTAGGGTTTTATACACGAATATTGGGTTATATGTTGCAAATGTGAACTGTATGCGAATATATGGTTATATATTTGATCTGGCTAGGTTAATTTAGTGTTTTAATTGCGAGTATATAAGGTTATATCAATCTCTGAACAGTCCAGTTATGTTAATGGTTACATGTTTAAGTTTTCCTCTTCGTATATATGGTTATATATCTAGTCTGGCTATGTTAATTTAGTGTTTTAAGATGGAACCTAAACAAAGCCAATGGAATCCAAAGATATGCACCAGATAGCAACTTCAGACCTCAAACCAAACAACAGATTCAAAGCCTGATAAGATATGCACTTTGGTTTTGATTGCGAATATATATGGTTATATCAAACTCTGATTATTATATGTTATACTTTATTGAATTGGTCCGCGCAGCGGCCTTACTGATTTATTATTTGTGCAGTTGTTCAAAGGGTGAAGAGTATTAAGTTACCTATGAAGTCGATTGTGAAAAAGGCGACGGCGACAAAGGGAAAGAAGTTACAAGATCTCCTTTTATTTTTTTTCCCATTTTTTTTAGAGTTAGAAAGGACGGAATCTCATGTATAACGTTATAAGGTTATATGTTTATTTTTTGTCACACTTATTACGTTTTTGTGTGTGTATTTATTTACGTGGCAAAATAATACATATAAGGTTGTTTGTTTGTTTTTGCATTGTAAACATATATAAGATTATTTATATACGGTTATCAGAAGCAAGTCAATGAAGCCGTTGCGCGGACTAATTCAAGAAAGTAGAACATATAATGTTATATGTCAGTTTCTGTGCTGTGAAACTCCAAAAAAATAGAACATATAACATTATATGAAAGCTGCTGACTTGTGTACCTATTGTTACTCAAAGCAAGTCATTGAGGCCGCTGCGCGAACCAATTCAATAAAGTAAAAATTAATATAATGTTATATGGGAGTTTATGTTCAGCGAAACTCCAAAAAAAATATAGAACATATACCATTTTATGTTAATATATGTACGTTCAGATGTAAACGTGTTATATAACGTTAAATGCTAGCTGATGAATGAGTATATAACGTAAAATATAAGTATCTCACGTTAAATGTGAACTGATGAACGAGTATATAACGTTATATATTTACAATAACTTTATATCTTTATATACAGTGTATTAGAAAAGGAAAATTTTCTGCCGCTCTATTCCAACTTCAACGTAACTGCCGGGATCGGAGAACAGATAATGAGAGATAATGAGAGATAATGGGCTAAAAGTATGGGATTTGAATGGAAAGGATAATTTTGTCAGGCACTATTTCCCTTTTTAAATGTAGTGGACTTTATACCTTATTAAATACATATTAGTGGACCTAGTGGGTTAGAAACTTGATCAGTGGACTTAGTGGGTTAGAAACATGCTATAGTGGACCTTAGGCCAATTTTTTAATATATCATTCAGGCAGGTGTTTTTATTTTATTTTATCAGCTATCATTCAGGCAAGTTTGACCAATCATTTATTTTCTAGGAGTATGAAACGACGAAGCAAGTAGTTAAATCGTTATTTAATCAATATGATTTGTTTACATGCATGACACACACTTTGAGGCTTACAAAATGTCACCGTTGAAATCGTCAAATGGGAGCATGATATGATGAATTCATTTATCACCGGTCATGCTACAATCACACACAATCACACAAACTACTCACATCAAATATGAGGCCCATACACGCTACACAAATTCACTCACATATTTAATGTGAACAGTTTGTACGATTGTGTGTTGTTATATATTAGTAATAATTGTTTACGTCACGTGAGTTCGCACGAAACACTCCATCATCAATCAAATACCTAACAAAAGCTCGGAAGTGGACGACCACCTCCCGAGAACAGAGCAGGTCCTGATTTTTCGGGGGCTTAAAATAAAAATTAAAAATAGGACCTCTTTTATTGGATATAATAAAGGATAAAAAAGTAGGATGGCCCTTTCAATTCAGAATTTTTTGGAGGCCTAAACCTAAAGCGATCGCAACATTTGTTTTAGCTCACGGCCGGCTCTGCCCGGGAAGAGTAGAAGAACGAAAATGCAAGACACCTGTCCACAAACAGGTATACATCAACTACAACATGACGACACGTGTGTGTCTATGTTGAGTGTACTAATTTTTTTGACTTTATTGCCACTGCCTTTGCTTTTTGTTTTGTTTTTTTTTTTTTTTTTCAGAGATGACATTTTTTTTTATAACCGAATGTTCGAGCAGCTTGCGCTTATCTCATTTAATTTCAGAGCTCTAAAATTAACGATCGAATAAATTCTCTAGTGGTCCCAAAAGTTGTAATATTGGATGCCGTGTGATTCAAACATGCAACTCTATAGAAAACATTTATTAGGTTTGTCATGCATGCGTGCTTAGGATTATGCATGCCACTTTCTTTCTTAGTATTTTTTTATTCGATCCATGTTAGTATATGACAATATGGTCAAAACACTTAAAAATTTAAAATCATAATTAAAACAAAAAGTCCAAAGAAAAAAAAAAGAAGGAATCCCTTGGAAAGGAAAAGGACCTACCATCTTTGACAAGCACTACCAGAAGGATGAGAATGTAAGTGAAGGTAAGGATGGTAGAGATTCCTAACCACCTTCTCATCGCTGACATTGTTGGAACCAAAAATGCAAACATGAAATAAGTTGCTCCGGTGATCATGATAAAATATTGCAGCCTTAGTGGTGAGTTACTCAACTCTGAATTGATTTCCTGATTAATTGCAAAAATAATCCAAAAAAAAAAATATTAGTATAAGTACGCATTACTGCAGTCTCGCATATATGTCCACCGAATGCATGATATATGTACTTTACAAAGTAGTGAAGCAGTTAAACTGTTCATGTATTTTTATTTTGATAGGCGTACTTCAATAATTCTTGCTATGTCAACTAGAACATAGAAAGAAGTTATTTATGAAATTTCTCTCCAAATATACTACAAGTGAGGTTCCAACTATATATACCTTGAGTGCTCTTCCTCCAAGAAGTATGAATCCCATATTCCCAAGAAGAAGGGTCAAAAACTGGAAAACCCATGTAAGATAAAACATTTGTCTTCCTTCAAAAGAAAGAAGCATAGGGTTATCTCCTCCATAGAAAAAGAAAGAAGAATATGAAGAGTCTTGATTTTTTCAGTTTAAAGCAAACAAAAGTTCAATATTGCTTTAAAATATTCGCCAGCTCTACGGTGCTAGGCTAGGGTCCAACACCTAGGCGTCCGACTAGTCGGCCCATAGGCACCTCTCCTCCACCTGACTAACACCTAACGACTTTTAAAACACTGAATATTGACACATCGTTTTGGCAAACAGTTCCATAAGGCCAATTTATGTAAAGATTTTCACTGACTGTAGGAAACTCACCATACAGAAAGCCCATGAGATCTCTGTATCTAATGAACCTCTGGCCATCAATGAAGTGGAATCCGGCCAAGAGCCAATTAGCATAAGCAGTGTAGAGCCCAACAACACATAAGCAAATGATACCCCAAATCCAACCCAGAGGCACCAACATGAGATTTGAAAAGCTCAATATGTATCCACAGTTGAAGCCTGTAACTAGCATCAGCCCAACTTGTCCCCATGAATCTGCAAACATATTTTCTCGCATCAAAACCTCTACTATATATACATGTGTAAGCAAAGCAGTTAACGGATGCTTTGGTACTCTCTCATAATTAGTCAAGGGGCGGGGTAAACTGGCCCGAACACCTAGTTATCAAAAGAAAAAGGGCAGTTAACGGACATGAAAATGATCAAGCTGACCATGGTCAATGGTGTGAGCTGAAGTTGGGCCATATTCATGAGTTGAACCACGCTTTAGTACTGCTTCTGGACCTTCTTCAACACTGAGAGCTTCTATGTTGTTGTTGTTGTCGTTCTTGTTTTCTGTACCCATTTTTTCTATGGAGGTATTTTCAAAGCACAAAACTATAGGCTTTCTTTGTGATCACTAACCAAGAAATTTGTGGTGATAAATAATCACGGTGGTTGAAATCTTGTCTTCTTTTGAAAAGTGAGATCAATAAGATGGTAGGAGATAGATATAGATAACATATTCAATTTAGTGTTTGAAATTGGAACGTCAATCATTGATCACCACATTATTTTAGCGAAAAGTCTAAGCACACATATAAATAAGGTACATATTCTATACAAATTTTTTTGTGGGGCCCACCTCTGGTCTCACACAAACGATTCGAGTCATTCATTAAACGTAGAACATTTTTTCAAGGGATCACGCAAAAAATTAGCTCAATCCGATATCTATAGATGCTCGATCCAATCATTTAACTGTTCATTATCCAAAAATCAAAATGAAAAGAAAGATGATTGGATGGAGTATCTATAAGTATCGAATTGAGTTGATTTTATTGGGGACCCTTGAAAAAATGTTTTACATTTAATTAACGGCTCGGATCGCTTGTGTAGGACCTTAGGTGATCCCCACAAATAATCTGTGCAGAATATTTACCTATTTATATGTGTGGGTGGCAGTGTTGTTATTTTAGACTACCATTGGTGCCAACGCTCCATTGGAGAACTGAAAATGGGAAGTCAACAACGGCGGACGGGATGGAGTACTGTCGGCCGGGGCTCTGACCAACTCTAAACATTGTCTTTGAGGCCCCGTTCAGTTGCCAGGGAAGTACAGGAAAGGATGGAAAAATCAAATCAATTTTCCCATAACTTTCCTAGTGTTCAGTTGACAGGAAAATTCTAAAACTTACCAATTTAAGTTTTCCTGAAGGAATTACTTTCCTGCAAAAGTGATCTTGCAAAAAACAAAGGATTTTGCGTCGCGGAAAAAGGAAAATGAGTGAACACTCACAAAATTTTCCCGAAAGTTTCTTTTTCCTGACAAATGAACAACTAAATCTTAATTTTTCTTGCAAAATTCTTTTACCAAATGAACACTCACAGGAAAATAATTTTCTTTTTCTTTTATTTCATCTCACTTCATTTTTTATGGGAACCAATTTCCCACACAACTTTCTCGACAACTGAACGAAGCCTAAGTGTACTAGTGTTTTAGGTTAAATATGTGTGTGTGTGGAGTACTAGTTAACAAACTCCCTATATTTCTAAGTTACCAACAAATTTTTGGTCACACGTGTAAAATAAAATGATGTTTATGTATGTGTACACAAGTTTAGACCTATATATCAAGTAGATGTATAAAATCAATTTTCATTACGAGTGTAGAAATTAATACACTTGTTCGGATTATAACTATGTACAAATTTGTGTCTACCAGTAATGCCGCCAACCCGAATACTATTTTCCACCACATATTCTGAATTATGGGGTGGTTGATCCGTAGTTGGGTTCGCCTTTTACCAACATTGCATATCTCTGAACTAATGATGCTCCAATTGCGGATCCCTTAAAAGAGAAAAAGATTAGTAGGAATAAAAGGAAAGAGTACTGAGATAAATTCAAAGGGAGAAATCAAACGGCCGAGTTAAAAGATTTAGATAGTTTAATGTCAAGTGCCGGGTCTTACAATTCAGGAGGTAATTTGAAACATTATGATAGTTTAGGGGGCATGATGTAATTAAGCCTACTTTGGACTAGGGCCGTAAACGAGCCGAATCGAGCCGAATATTAGAATATTCCGATTCATTCATTAAGTGTTTTAGTGAACTCGAGCTCGAGCTGAATCAATGAAAATTATGTCGAGCCAAACTCGAACCGAGCTTGCCCAGGTTTGGATCAAACTCGAGCTTGTTCATAATGAACCTTAACATCCAATAATATCATATTTTTATGATCTCATACAGGTCTAAAACTGCAAATAAAATTTTCATTATGTACATAAATATGTTCATATTCATATAAAATGATAAAAGCATATACATAAGTAAATTTTTAGTAATTGTAAATGTTTAGACTTGTACAAGTTTTAAAATTTTCACTATATAACTATATAAAATCCCCATGATACACATATACTCCATGTTCGAGAGCCTAATTGAGCCGAATACTGCTGCATTCATGTTCGGCTCATTTATAAAACGAGCCTAAAATTGAGGTTCAAGTTCGGTTCATTTAGTAGACGAATAGAACTCGAACGAGCCTTTACCGAGTCGAGTCTCAAACAGTTTACAAACAATTCAATTCATTTACAGCCCTACTTTAGACTGTCCGCCAAAGTAGCTTCTTCCTCCTTCTATAGCTACTTCCTTTTCTTCTTCATCTTCTTCTATAGAAACTAGTAGTAGATATAGCAATGTATTGTTCAGTTAAACCAACAAAAGGTATTTTACCTATCCAATAATCTATTTTCTTTTTATTTTACGTACTCAAATTTCTCTTAACCTCACACTAATTCGCTCTATTATACTTCTTTATCCTTACAAAATATACTACTACTAGAGTGAGACAGAGAGAAGGGTAGAGAGATAATGAGAGAGTGGTAGGGCGGAGAGAGAGAAAGAATAAATTGGTGATGAATAATTTCTCGCTATCTTTACCGATCCATGGGAGCCAAATGTATTTTACCTATGCAGTAGCTACTCTACTACAGCCTCACTTAGATCCTCTCCGAATGTCTCTCTCTCAATATCTTCCGAATGTTTTCACCACAGGTTGACAGTGCATTAATGAAGGAAATGGAGGGCTCAGATTAGACCCAACTTGAAGACTCTTATTTTTTACGAAGCACGACGGCGTTTCGAAAAAAGCCACTAACGGCTCCTATGAAAACGCCGTCTCCCTCAGTTTCCACTCATCTTCTCTAATTCTGCCTTCCATACAATCTCTCTCTCTCTCTCTCTCTCTCTCTCTCTCTCCATACCTTATCTATTTCTAGGGTTAATTGATGGCGATTAATGGTTCTGCAGTCGAAGGAGGGTTTCAAAACTGAAATGTTCGTGATGGAGATTAATGGTTCTGCAGTCGAAGGAGGGTTTCAAAACTGAAATGTTCGTTGATGAACTACGATTGGGGTCAAATAGGGAGTGAATCACTGAATCGAGAGTTGCGAGGGTTTTTCTTGCTAATTTCAGTGGGTCCACGTAGAGGAAGGAAAGCCTTCTGTCGAGTTTTAGACGAGAATTCACGAGTCTGGGTCATTGTTTTTGGTTGAGAACAGTGAGAATGGAGTATTGATTGGTTTCGAGGAGATTATTATTGGGTCTGGGGTTCGAGTTTGGAGAATTTTTTCAAAACACACGAAGATATATTCTTGAGTTTTATTCATTTTTTGAATTAGCCCTAAGTTTTGACCTTTTCATTCCATCTGTAAAAAAAGAAAAATAAAAAGGAAGTTAAGTTGTTGTATTTTTGGTATTTGCTGTGTATTTTTGGTGCATTTCGGGCTTCACGATGGAAATTACTTTCTTCTTCCTGTTTTGGTATTTCAGAAGAAACTTTCTTCTTCCTGTTTTATTGAATCAATTATGTTATTCCTTTTGCCATGGGAATGAAATCTAATGTAAGTCGTACACATTAATTCTTACTTTCCTGCATTTTCTCGTGTAATCTTAGCAACGATTTAGTTGGGTGGAGTTGTGGGTTTGTCTTAAGTTGACCAAGAGATGTTGAGAGAGAGAGATGAGTGGAAGTGAGAGAGACGGAGCTGTTAATAGATTTTTGTGAAACGTCGTAGTTTTTCCTAAAGAATAGGAGCCTTCAAGTTGGGGCTAATCTAAGCCCTCCATTTCCCTCGTTAATACGCTGTCAACTTGTGGTGAAAACATTTAGAAGATGTTTGAGAGAGAGACATTCGGAGAGGCTAGCCCTTAGCTCTCTATTTTACCTCAGAGCAGCCCAATACAGATAGTGGTGTACATGCCCTTAGCTCTCTATTATCATCTGCTCCAAATGGTTGCCTATTTTCCCTTCCAGCAATCTTTAGCACCATCAAAACCTCTTCCTACCAAGATATTTCCAAACCCATCAAAATCCTCCTCTCTTTATCTCACTCTAAGCCCAATTTCCGTTCTTTTCCACAAATTCTACACGTACCCATTCTTCTACCACAGTCTCCGCCTCAGAAGATGAAGACTTGGGAGTGAGGCTTTTTGTGGGGAACTTGGAGGATGGTATTGATGGTGATAAATTAGGTCAGCTGTTTCAGCAGGTGGGTGTTGTTGAGATTGCTGAGGTAATAATCTTACTTACGTTTTGGTAGATTAAAGTGGGTCCTTCTGTTGATGTATGAATGATTTATGGACAAGGGCGGAACCAGAATTTCGATTCAGGGACGAAATTACAAAGGAGTCAATCCCTAATAATTGAGTTATTATATTTAATGCTCGAAAAAGGTTTAACTATGTATCCATTATACTCATTAGAAATTCATATGTTTCAAGGTTAATTACTTAATTGTCCATTAACCTAGAACGAAAATGGTATAAAAGAATCTACTAAAATGGATGGGTCAGTTTGATTCTGGTTAAGATCAATGCTATGGCTGTGGACAGATGTCCGGACACAGATGTAGACACATTGTGTTCGGAGCCATTCGATGCACGTTGGATTAGACAATGGACATAGAAACCACACGCACGGGAGGAGAGTGGACACATTTTTGTTCGGGCATGTGTCCAGTGCAATTTCCTTTAGGTTAAATATAGATGATTTATGGGGACTGAGGAGGGTTTAATGATGTGGGTCATTTTGATTATGGTTAATTTGGATGATTTGTGGGGATTAGGGGAGGATTTAAGGTGGATCACTTTGATTGGGTTAGTATTTGGATGATTTATGGGGACGAAGGAGGGTTTTTGGTGTGGGTCATTTTGATTTGATCAAAATTTCTATGATATGTGGAGACTGCTTTTCTTTTCCTTTTTTTATCCGAGGATATATGGAGAGTAAGGGAGGGTTTTCGATTTGGATCTGTTCGATTTAGATGAACTTGGAATGTGGCTCAGTTTGAGGTCTGTTTTTGGCAGGTTATGTGCTACAGGGAGACTGGTGAGAGTCGCGGGTTTGGATTTATCAACATGAGCACTGTTGAAGAAGCTGATAAGGCTGTCGAAATGTTCCATCACTTTGTAAGTTGTTTATGCATTTTCTCTGGATTGGCAACAGGGTTCCCGCAAAGCATTGTTCTCCCTTTTAAGTTCTGCCTTTTCAGCATGCGGGACAGTGTAGATGTATCAGATAAATGGTCATTAATTACCATTATTTTTGGCGACGGATTGGGCTATAAGGAACCTATGCCACCTTACATATCGACATGCTTGCTGTTAAGGCTAAAAGTATTGAGTAACATTTTATTGATCATGGATCTGCTTGCTTGGTTGATATTAGTTTGTTGAGTACCAAAAATGTAAAATGCAATTAGAGATTTATGTTAATGTGTTGACCCTCGTTGATATTTCTCACTGCATTATTATGCTAGTCTATTTAGTGGCTAAGAAAAACCGTAATTTGGAGAAGAATATCTAGGCATTTCATTATTTGTATTAATATCATTGGAGAAAGCAATATCTAGGTGCTCAAATAGGAAATGATGATTGCACCTCTAAACCAGGGGTGCTCTAATGAGCATCTGCTAGAGTACTTTGTGGTTTCTGAAGGGAGAAAGAGCATTAAAATGAAAGTATCAATGGTTTTTAGGTTGTTGAACAAAGGTTGGAATATCTAACATCCTAAGAAGGGACATGAGTTGCGCTATGGTCTATGCATCCTACAAGTGTTATTTAAGTTTCATAACTAGGAAACATATTGCTAGTTTATTGGTTATCCCAAAAAGCATCAGTATCCAACACAGCCGCGTCTTATTTGTAGAAGATGCGCAAAAACAGTTGTGTCTCTTTTCTGACTTGTTTTTGCCTTTCAATTCACTCGTGCTGTTGGAACAGAAAACTAATGGTTCCAATGCCAGTATTGATTTTATTTTCAACTGGAAAAGAAAAATTAAAGGAATAAGATATAAGGTCAGAAGAATGGTCGTGAGCTATATAGCAAGCAGGCAGTGGTGTACGTGGACTGTGGACCTTTCATTACATCCTTGTATCAATGGGAAGAAGACTCTCAT
Source organism: Rhododendron mucronatum var. ripense (assembly GCA_019656295.1). NCBI lineage: Eukaryota > Viridiplantae > Streptophyta > Magnoliopsida > Ericales > Ericaceae > Rhododendron > Rhododendron mucronatum. Next base: position 484,588 of record BPLT01000019.1, read on the forward strand.
GTACAAGTAATGAATCCAAGTTAATCACAGTATGTGGCAACCTTATGGAATTTATTATTCTTTGAGTTTTCTTCAAAGTTTAGGAAATCGCAGTATATGGCAACCTTATGGAATTTTGCAGGGGAGATTTTACACTTGCGTCGTGATCTTTCCCACATTCATGGTTGTCTGCGATAATTGTGGCCTCTGTAATTGTCCAAGGTTGACTTATGAACGACAAGCAAATGAAAACAACTGTATAACGCTTGAACCCCCCGAATTTGCCTTCTGATTAGCTTTTCAACGCATCTTGGAATTCTCTGCATGGACAAAGTAAGATAAGTATGAGATTACTCAGATGAAGAATAGCACAAACAATGAATGGATTAATACCCCACCTAGTGCACCGTGACCTTAGAATCTACCTTGATCAGACAACGGTTAATTTGTTGAACGGTGAGTTCATTATATGAGTCATCTGTTTGAAAAAGGACTTATCCTGATGGTGTGAAATTGTGAATGTTGATTATGTGCCCCGTGTGGTGGGGAGAACCAAAGCATTGCCTAAGTTTGAGATGACCGCGCATGAGATTGTACTCTTGTATTTTCTCTAGATTCTTTCCCTTTGTACACTGTCAGATCACATGTATGCTCGAGCTCTAGAGCTTTTATTTGGTTTTCCTTCTTGTTGGAGACTTAATTATTCTGTGGAACATGATTAATATGATTTAAATGGAAGGCTCTTGATAGTGCACAAGGCTACTCCCAGAGGATCATCGCTGGGTCAATCTGGTCTTACTCACAAAGTTTTTGTTGCCAATTTGCCGTTTGATGTGGATGATGAACGCCTTGAACAGCTTTTCAGCGAACGTGGTAAGTTGGTGGATGCTCGGATAGTTAAAGATAGGAACACTCTCCATTGACGAGGGATCAGATTTGTAGCAATGTCAACAGAGGCTGAAATGAATGATGCAATTGCCAACCTTAATGGACAGGTACCCTAATTACACCGAGTATTTCTTTGTTAGAAGTGACTGCACGTATAGAGTTGTAGGGGCAAGAGCCAATACAACCAGTATCAAACTGCGAATCTTTTTCATTCAGTTATCATAACTAACGTAGAACCGTTATATAAACACAATTCCTTTACCTTTCCTCCTAAACTCCTGTTCATGATCACTTATAACTGCTTTAAATGATATGTTGCAGAGCTTTGGGGGGAGGGTGATCAAGGTGGATTTTGCGGACAGAGGGGGGCTGCTGTCCCCCAAGGGGACAGCAGCGTGCTGTTGTGCCCCGATTTTGGGGCCCACCCCAGTCTCGCTCCGATGATCGGAATCGTTCACTTTGTAGAGCTCGTCGAGTAGAACAACCATGAAAAAATCAGCTTAATTGGATATCATTAAATGCCTGATCGGAACCTTTTTCTCTTGAAAAGAATGGATCCAAAACACTGGATCAAATCCACTGTAGCCCATGGACTGAGAATTATATGGGCTCCGATCAGGCACTTGATTATATCCAATTAAGGTGATTTTTTGCATAGTTATTCTACTCGACGAGCTCTACAAAGTGAACGATTCCGATCATCGGAGTGAGACTGGGGTGGGCCCCAAAATCGGGGCAGCAGCACGCTGCTGTTCCCATGGGGACAGCAGCCCCCCTGAGTCCGGATTTTGCTAAGGAAAAATCACGTGGATCTTTTTGACTTGAAGCAAAGTTGAATTCAAGTATCGCGCAGTAGTTCATTTCGTTCATGTTGAATTTGTAGCGGCGATGTTTTTGTGGTAAGGAATCGCTAAAGATAAGAGGGTTTTTTTTGCTCTCGATTGGTGAGATACAGAGAGGTTGCAATTTTGATTCAGAAATTCTCGAGGGAATTACTCTTGTTCCTTGTTCGTTTTGCTTTTGATAACCAGGTGTCTCTGGGCTGTTTACACACACCTCAACCTAAACATGAAAACTTTCCATGGAGGTAAAATTTCTTACATATCCCTTCGACTTTAACTAAAAATTCAATTTGGTCCTTCATCTTTTAATTTGGACATAAAAATACTTCGCTTTCCAATTGGTTTCAATATCAACCTTTAGATGAATGGCATTATGTTTTTGGACCGAAAAGACCATGTGCCCAAACCAAAATCCAAAAAATCCCAGTTGGTTTTCAGGCTTTTTTGATCCACAATGGTACAGCAGCAAGCAGCTGCGCCTAATCCGGCACCGTTTCAAGCGCAGAAAGTCCTGACACCATCTCATGCCTTAATTCTTTGTTTGGCTGGCCAGCCATTCACACTTCACACCGCACCATTTTGATGCCTTTTCTCATTAAAAACAAAATTTGGATGAGGAAATTGGTTTTCACACTCCCCTTTTTTATATTCACATTCCATTTTTTGTCTTTTAACAAAAAAAAAAAAAAATACACACACTTTCAACACTTAAAAAGAAAAAAAGAAAAGGAGTGGAGATATTTAAAAAAAAAGGTGTGAAAATCAATTTCCTTTGGATAACTCTCTAGCTGTCTTCGTTACATGATTTACATCATGAATGCTACTGTAAACTTTGGCAAAATACTTTATTAAAAATATATAAAAAAGTAAGTAAAAATTGTCTTACTTTTGGAACTTCTTAAACCTTTTTCGGATCGAGATATTTTTTTTGTGATGCAGGGTGTTCTGAGTCAACTTGCTTGCACCTCGAACAAATCCCTAAAACCCCTGTCACTTCTGTTTCACATGCTTAATCCTTCCTTTTAGCAAAATGATTCCTGAAGAAAACTGAAAAAAAAAAATTAGTAAAGATAAAATAAATTATAAAAAATTAGTTCAACTTAAGAGGAAAAAAGCCTTGTTAAACTCTCTTTGTACTACGTCTTATCCGACCAAACTATAAACAAAAAAAATTTAAACAACAATTGTCACCATGGCACAAAAATGATAATTTGAACAGTATATCTCGTAAGTCTTGTAGAGAAAGATATCTATATAAAAATATTTACTCAACTGAATCTAGTGGATTTATTACATGATGCTCTTGCAATTTTTTGTTTAGCTTTTCGTAATAGTTTTGGGATTAATTATTAGTCTCAACGATACTAATAAGAGAAGTACTCCCTCCGTCCCTTTTTTGTAGTCCGGTATTTCATTTTGAGCTGTCCCTTTATAAGTGTCCATTTTGTAAAGTTAGTGGGTAAAAGTTGATACATTGTCTATTTTGTCCCTAAAAGTAGATTCTATTTTGAAAAGTTAGTGAGTACAAGTGTAATGATGATGTGTAAGTAGGGAAAGTGAATGAAAAAGTTGATGTGAAATGTATAATGATGATGTCTTTTTAATAAGTTGGAATTACGAAGCAGGACAGTTAAAAAGGGATGGAGGGAGTATTAAATATGGACCGAAGTTGAAAATAGTTAACATAAAAACGACACTATAGACCAAAATACCAGTTGTTTGGTGTTTCTTTCATCTTTAGTGAATTTTTTTATACGTTTTGTCACAATTTTTTACTTTTCAAACTCTTCTCGTCAAGGCGGATGATTTAAAAAAGGACCCTGCTACAGGTACAATAGTTTCTACACAAACAAACAGCGTGTACAGCGCGCGTTTGGGCCCGTCTCGGGTTCAACAAAGATAATTGGAACCGTTCATTTTGTTCAATATATTTTGCTTAAGGTCCCTGTAAAAAATCAGCTTCATCCGACATCGATAAGGGCATTTACGAAGTGTCCAAAATCGATGAGGGCATTTTCTTTAGCGATTTTGGACGCTTCATAAATGCCTTTATCGATGTCAGATGGAGCTGATTTTTTACAGGGATCTTAAGAAAAATATATTGAACAAAATGAGCGGCTCCGATTATCTTTGTTGAACCCGAGACAGGCACAAACGCTCGCTGTACACGCTATTTGTGCCGAAGATTTTGTACCAGCAGCATTTCTGTTTAAAAATATATAACGTGCGTCTCACAAAGATTTAGAAAATTAGACATGAAACATATCCCAGGTGAGATAAACTTATTTCCGTTAACAAGCGCTTTGCAGCACCCAAAATGACCACAGAAAACGCCGTCGGTTTTTAGCATGGAAAAGTGGAACGGCACTGTTCCCCGCTTCATATATTAAAAAATATTGTCAAAAAATTAATTATTCCAATTTTCATTCCATTTAAATCAGTGCGAATATATTATTTTATTGATTAATTTATTTTAAAGGGTTATAATAAACTTTTGACTCAAGAGTTCTGATATGAGATTTCTAGAGCCAAAAATTAATTATGACTCTTTAAGATAAAATAATAAAAAAATAAGATATTCGTACTGGATCAAATAGATTCAAAATTGGAGTACTTAATTTTTGGGAAAAGTATAGTTTGCCTCTTCTTAACTATTACCTGGACACACTTTGCCCCCTCCAACTACTCAATCCAACACTTAACCTATTATTTCGCTGCCATCCAAGCCCTTCTGTTAGCTGTCTGTTAGGGTTTAGGATGGAAAAAATTTCCAGGCCATTATTTATTAAACCCAAGGACCAAATTACCCTCTTCTTCCCTTTCAAGCATACACAACCATCTCAAATTGAAATTTCCAGACATTACACAAACCCATCTCTCTCTCTCTCTCTCTCTCTCGATCTCTCGATTGTCCAGGAATCCAATCAAAATAGCAAACCCACGTAATTCCCTATAGCAACTAACGAAAACTACAAAGAAAACGAAACCTGCGTAGAATTCAGTCTCACAATTCGTAAAATTTTGATTTTTAAAAAAAAAGCATAAACCAAAGATAATGTTTGGTTTGCAGTTTTGAGATTTATTTTTAAGATAAGAAAGTTCTATAGGTTTGGATATTTTTTCGTTTTTAATAAATTTTTTTAACATTTTGACGAACTCTTTTACTTTTTGAATAAAAGTACGTTATGTACATCCAAAAAGTAAAAAATTTGACAAAAAATCACTAAAGACGAAAAAACACGGATTACGAAAAAGTCAAAAATTTTGAAGAGATTATTTCCGAGAGGAGAACCAATCAAAGTACTGTTGGGATTTTTTTAAATCATTTAATCTCACCCGCAAACGGAAGCGTAATCGGAAAAATTAGACACGCAAGAAACAAGACATAAAGAAAACCAAGGAACATTCACAAGAGATCAAAATAGTCCCAAATGTTGTGAATAAACTGCTGCAAATTAGGACCAAAGACTGCACTTGGAGCTTCTCTTTTTCACCGAGAACACACTGCACACACGGTTTCCTCTTCTCCACTAAGAGCACCAACCCACAGTGCACCACCTCGTCTCTGTTTCTACCTTTGCAGCACTCACACACAAGCACTAGTCTTTTTGGGCCAAACAAAATTGGACCTATTTTCATGCACAAAAAACCAAACAAATACTCCTACAAAAACAGATACACAAAAGAAATACACATCCACAAAACGAAATGGAGAGTACCGAAATTCATCTGCCGAGATAGGGGCTGTATTCTGGGTCTACAACTAGCTAAAAAACCCTTTACTTGTGCATCATATGCGACAAACACCCTTTGAAAGACCGGGGCTGTATTCTGTAATGTCCTCTCCACCCTCAACAATGCTGTTGAGCTAGGGTTCTGCCTAAAAATCATTTCGCAATAGTCACGTAGCCTCCAATATTATCGCCTATGATTACCCTCTCAATAGTCTCTGATGCCCTGTTCTTTGCTCTGTATGTTTGAGTATCACTAACCTCCACCATGTGATCCCTCTTAGCAGCCCTTCTTAGTGCACTTACCTTTCAGTGAGGGTTATCTACCAACCTGTCCATGTATGTTCTTGCTAACCATGCACAATATTGTATACTCTCAGACACTGACATGGGTGATTGAGTAAAGCTTTTAATCTGAAATGCTTTGGTGTCTTGAAAAAAACTAGCATGCACTCTCCAACCACATTCATTTTTACATTTCACCATCACCCTATCACCCTCATTCTCCAAAAACACAAACTCTGTCCCATTTTGGAGGGCATGCTTTCTAAGAGCAGCCCTAAAAACAGTTGCATTGGCAAACATCATCCCCTTTTTTAGGTCTAGCCTTTCCATGTCCCTATCCTCTAAGAACTTAGAAAACTCCACTTTACCCTCCTCATCAGAATTCATTGGAGTATTTAGGTCATCATCCTCCATGTCTTGTATGTCAGGAGGTAATAGATTTGATGGACCCTCTCCACTCCCACTTCCAAGGTTGAAGGAAAAAGGTTCAGAACCACCTACAAAGGTCTCACGACCTGTTTAGTTCTAATATTGTCACCTAAATCATACAGCTAGCTCATCTCCATCTCCAAAAAACTCGAGGTCACTTCTACCAATACTCCCTCTAGGACTGTTTGGATCCGCCCCACTTTCACTCTCATTGCCATCACTTTTTTAAATGTCACTATCCAAATTTACCACATCATCGCCATTTAGCTTTGCATTCTCCACATAAATAGATATAGTTTCTCTGTCAATATGAATAGCAAACATGTCCCACACCTCAGCATCAGTCTTTAGCTCTCTCAACCCCGCATCCAAATCACAATTATAATCAAGGAGCTTATGATATATGTTGCAACTTTCTGTACACCCTAAGTCCTTAATCATGCTTATCATCTCAGAATATGACATTAGGTCTTTGTCAACATTTCTTATGAATTCAACCTTGCCCATTGAATACTTTTTTGCCGGCATATTCACAAAGTAACCCCCATGGTGAACCTCAAACACAAACAGTTCATCACTCATCCTAAGAATCAAGTAAACAAATCAAAAAATAAACAACTTTAGCATGCAATTTTTCATTATTTAAGTAGCAAGTGGTAAGTAAACAACTAATTAAAACTCACAAGTCAAGGGATATCCAGTATACAAATTAAAAAACAAAACTTTAGCATGCAAGTTTTCAATATACAGGTAGCAAGTGCCAAGTAAACAATTAATTAAAACATATAAGTCAAAGGATACAAAACAAAACACTATTTTACTATTCTCAACCACTTTTTTGGCCGACATATGTATAGTAGTGTGTATATATAAAGTAGGAGGTGTTAGGAGCACATTACCTCAATCACACATCTCTCACATACAGACGACGCCCGTTCCAGTAGAACCCACCTGTATGTGAGAGGAGTGCTATTGAGGTGATGTGTCTCTAGCATTTTTGATAAAGTAGAAATATAAAAGTATGCATTGGGACCACATTCACAGACATGAACAATGAAAAGTGTCAAAAACCCCACCTCACCCACAGACCATTGATTACTCCACCAATAAAGCATGAACCAGTCTACTGGCACAGCAAATCTGTGCACAAATTGTGTACAGATTTCTATGTGGGGCCCACTACGGGTCCCACACAAGTGATCCGAGCCTTTCATTATGTTTAAAACATTTTTTCAAAGGCCTTCGCGAAAAATTAGCTCAATCCGATACCTATAAGTGCTTGATTTAATCATCTAACTTTTCATTCAAGTTTTTAGAGAATGAAAGTTAGACGATTAGATCAAGTACTTATAGGTATCGGATTGAGTTGATTTTTCGCAAGATCTCTTGAAAAAATGTTTTAAACATAATAAACGGCTCGGATCACTTGTGTGGGACCCTTAGTGGGCCCCATATAAAATCTATGCACAGATTTGCTGTGCTAGTAGACTTTCTGTCTATAAAGCATTCAATAGTCAAACAATACGAATAACTCACTTTACAGCATTCAATAGTTCAAAGGAATTGCCAAGGAAAAAAAAATTAGTTCAAACGAATCTTACCTCCAAGATCAGATGCCCTTGACCACCATAAATGATGATCAACTTCTACTGTGGAAAAGGTATTGGACTTTTTTCCTTAATTAGGCAGTCGAAATTAGGGTTACAACTCAATGAATGGTGTATTGGGATATATATATATATATATATATATATATATATATATATATACATATATATATATTGTGTGTGTGTGTGTATGTGTGTGTGTGTGTGTACAAAAATGGAGGAAAAACCCGCCAATTTTAGGGGAAAGGTTTTAGAGCTGGGGAAAACGTATTGTGTTAGGGTTGGGGAAATCTTGTATAACCTACCTGTATTGTGTAAGGGTATTTAGTAACTTCACTGAAAACGTTAACAGAGTTGAAGGGGTGGCAAGCAAATAATAGTTAAAGGGGGTTAAGTGTTGGATTGAGTAGTTGAAGGGGGCGAAGTGTGGCCGGGTGATAGTTAAAGGGGCAAAACTATAATTTTCCCTTAATTTTTTAGCTGGTTTATATATTAAAAAATATACTCTCTCCGTTCCAAATTGTTTGTCCCTCATGGGGAATCCAACTTATTAAGTACAGTACGACAGTACAATTGATTTATACTTGACTTTTTTATGTTGCCCGTTCTTTATATATATAGTACAATTACAATACAATTGGTTTTAAGAAATAGTAAAGAAAGAGAAAAAGCAAAACATAAATTTCCTTAAAATCTATTGGTCATTGATAGAAAGTGGACATTTATTTTGGGACATCAAAAAATAGAAAGAGGGACCAGCAATATGGGACGGAGGGAGTACTTAAAAAATTAAGTGCTCCAATTTTCAATTAGTTTGAATTGGTGCAAAGATCTTATTTTTCTGGTCATTTTATCCTAAATGGTCATAATTATTTTTTGACTTTAGGGCTCTCATATGAAAACCCCAAGAGAGTTCAAGAACCTAATGATATAATAGCAGATATTTTAAGACTCTAGTATGCGAGTCCTTGAGTCAAAAATTGATTATGACCTTTTAAAATAAAATAATCAAAAAAATAAGATCTTCGCATCGGTTGAAATGAATTAAAACACTTAATTTTTTAATCATATGTTTTAATATATAAGTGTTGCAGGAACTGTGCCGTTCCACTTTTCCATGCTCAAAAACGACGGCGTTTCTAGGCTCATTTTGGATGCTGCAAAGTGTTTAAGCCAAACAAATCTGTCTCTGTCTGTGTCTCACTCTTTCTCTCCCCTTCTGCAGCAGAGACACGTGATTCACGACGAGGTAGAACAAAGCTAATTTGTTTGTCTTTTGTATCATCTTATCCCCCCTTTTTTCTAACCACATTTTTACCCAGAAAGGTTTAAGCACGTGTATCACTCCGCAACATATATATCAAAAGAAAAAAAAAGGGTACACCAATATTACACCAAATGTATACTGGATTGTGTGCAACCCACTTGAGAATTAAACACAAATGATTGAAGCCATTCAAATTTTTTGAAATATTTTGTAAGGGTGCACGCTTACAATATTCAGCTCAGTACCATTAAAGGCACGCTTAGTTTAAAATTGAAGGAATTAATTAAGTTCTTGTCTGACTGAGTTGATATTTTTATAATATTTTACACAGATTGAAAAGCTCCACTTATTTGTATGAGCTACCGAGGTGGGTTTCGCATGCATGCCAAAAGACAAACAAAAATTATTTTAGCCCGCCATGCATTTGTGTGATCTCGACGGTCGGTTTCCCACATGGTAATATCATGAGATCACGGAAATGAGAATGGAAGAAAAAGTTTTCAGCCGCAGCGAAACAACGACGTCCTCAATGGTGTTGAGGTGTGTTATCTTCTGAACATGACGTTTAGGGTTCATATTTCATGCCTTATCTTCTATGGGTCACCTTGAATTTTGATCATTCCTCTTTGATATGTTGAGAAGGAATGAATTCAAGCCAGAACAAGTTTGTTTGTCTCTTGTATGATTTTATTTCCTTTTTTTCTAACCACATTTTTTCCTCCAAAGGTTTAAACACGTGAATCATTAATTCCGCAACCTATTGGAGCCGTTTGTATTTGTTTCAAGTATTTTTTGAGGGTGCTTACAAAAATCAACTTTGCCAGGTTTATGTAAGTTCTTGATCAATCCATTTAATTTATAGTCTCAGAATTAGCAGGGAGGAAAAAATTGATTAAGCTCTTACTGATGGCTGGATGAGTTGATTTTTGCAATTAATAACTGAAAAATGATATTTTAACAAATTGATCGGTTACGAACATTTATATAAGATCTCAAGGCGGGTTTCATACGTATGGGCAATTATTACATACCTATGCCAATAGACAGAAAGTTGTTTTAATTAGCCGTCTTCGACAAGAAATTATTCGATGCCTATGGGTTATGTTGAACACGAATTTCAACCATATACATATTGATCTAGTCCAGATTCGTATTCTACCTTGCCGTAGGGGCATTGAATTGAATATCTTCTCCGGTTCTTAAATGACAAGTTAATGAATGTCATGTCATCTCATGGAGATGAGGAATGGATGACCTCATGACACAAGAGGAAGAAAAGTTTTCCAATTTCATGAATCCAGAAATAGATATGGCTATACTATGCATTTAGAAAAGGAAAAGCTATTATGGCAACGAGTGACGAGATGAAGATTGTAAGATATGTTTTTGAATAATAATTGGTCCTGAATACCAAAACTTAAATAAATGAATCCGGATAAATGTTGGTTTGTACATATATACTACCAAAAAAATGACATTTTGTGACAAAACGTAGTGACGGAATCTGAATTTCGTCACCGAAGTAACCTTTTTGGCAACGATCGAAAAAGAATTTTATTGCCGAAACATTCTATTTGGCAATGAAACTCATAATTTCGTCTCCCAAAAGTACCACTTCAATAACTATTTAATCTTCTTTCTTCACCAAAAGGTAACACTTGAAGACGAAACTTATATTTCGTCATAGATGGGTACCTTTTGGTGACAAAACAAAGTACATTTGGGTGACAAACTTGGTCTTTTGTCACCAAATCTAAGAGCATCTACACGAGAATAGGTAAATGGGCCTTTGTAGCCATTTTACCTAATTAACAACCCAAAAACAGGTTACAGCAGCTTAGGTAAAGGAGAAGCTATTTTACCTCAACTAAAAAACCTCTCCAGTTATATTGAACTACTATTCACCAGGTATCCAGTAAAGGGATGATGCTATGGTGTCCCCGGTCATTTTGGGGACACCGTAATTTTTGGTATAACAAAACCCTTACAAGCATAACAAAAATCATTAGAAGTATAATAGAACCATAACATGGCATAACCAAGGCATAACCAAAAACCAATCAAGGTATAACCAAAAATCAACCAAGGCATAACCAACCAAGTTATGCCTTGTTATGGTTTTGGTTATGCTTATAATGGTTTTGGTTATACTTGTAATGAATTTGGTTATGCTTATAATGGTTTTGTTATGCTAAAAGTTACGGTGTCCCCAAAATGACCGGGGACACCGAAGTCATTCCCTCTAGTAAAACATTATTTTTTCTCTCTCCTCCCTCTTCCGGTCTTCACTGTCCAAACCACCTTCTCTCTCACTAGGTGTATTTTATGGAACATGTGATGGATAGAGAGAGAGAGAGGAAGATAAAGAGTTTGGTGGAAGGTTGAAGAAAAAGAGAATAGGGAAAACATAAAAATAGCTTTCGGTAGGTAGTTTTGCCATGCTTGATGTACATCATGTACATGCTCTAAGACTAGCTATTTAACTTTTTTATTTTCCAAATATTTTTATTATTAAAATATAAATGACACGTTATGTATTTATTAATGTATCCATATGATGTGCAGATTATTATTATTTTTTTCATAAAATGGTCATACTATATAATAAATCTAGCAACAGTATCAATGAAATGCAACCCAGCGGAAAGAGTGGTAGTCATTGGACCCACATATAAAGTGTAAACCTCCCGACGATCGAAAGCAAACCACCGCTAGTTGTGTTGAAAGTTAAACTTAATTGGTTACTATGTGTGCATGTGTGTGGGCCTTATTGTACGTGTTTGGTTGAGGAGACAAAGAGAGAGTGGGATGACAGAGAAGAAGTTGAGAGTGAACTCGTCGAGGGGCTTCCTCATCCCATGAGATTCACAAGCCGGAGCCATTTGTATTACCAAATAAGGAACAGTCCCATGGCCGAATCAAGTTATTAAACGGGGCCAAATGGTCCCCTCGAAATTTGATGCCTGGCTACCCCTTCAGTGTGTTGGGGAGTGATTCACGTGCATGGGAAAAAAAGAAGACAAAGGCAATGAATGCAATGGCATGTACTATGCGAGGTTAGATGTCCTTTTAGAGAAAAAAAATGTGGTTGGAATTGTTGTTCAGGGTAGGGGTGTCAAATGGGCCGGGCCGGCACGGCACAACACGGCATGGTCTTAGTAAGCACGTGGACAGGCACGGCACAGTCTTGGCCGGGCACGGCACGACAGGGCATGGTTTTAGTGGGCACATGGACTGGCACGGGGCACAGAAGTGGGCGGGCACGGCACGGAAGTTGGCCTGGCACAGTATGACACGACACGGTTTAGCCGGGCACAACACGTTAGTTGAACGGGCACGGCATGACACGACACTGTTCTAGGCCTAGCCGGGCACGGCATGGTACGACACAGCTCTAGCCGGGCATGGCACGGGTTGATGGGCATGGCTCAAGGCGCGGGAAAAAATATTAAATAATTTGACTTGTGACTCATAAATATAATGTGATTAATTAATAATAATTTTAATTACAAAACAAGGCATTTTAGTTTCATAAGCTTTTCACCACAAAGTTTGACTGTGATAGCTGCAATTGGTGGTAGTTATAATGCTCTTTAAGAACCTCTTCACCACAATAAGGAATAACTTATGCTTTGCTATTTTGTGACAACGAAGTCGGGCAAATGATGAATCACCTTTGCTCCTATTTTGTTTCATCACGAGCTATGTATTGTTAGCTAAAAACTTCCTGTGTATCTCATTTATCTTTTCTTGTAATTATGCTGCCCAGAATTGGAAGAATTTGTAAAATTTAGTCGTGATAATGGTGCTCTTGGGGCGGATGGGGTGGTTGTGCAGTTGCCTTGGTTAAAGAGCCTTCAGTACTCGGTTCATCCTCTCCCAGGCATACCAGTAACAAACTCTACCTGCCCAAATTAAATTAGAAACTTCTTGATTCACTGCTACTCTAGAGCCAGTTTGGTGACATCTTGCTTGTGGTCCTTCAGATATAGACACTCTAATTAGTAGGACAAATATAACCAAGCATAAGTCATAAGTGGGTGCCAGTCCATTTGCAAGAGACTAGTAGACAAGTAGTACAAAGTCTTTATGCACAACAATAGTTGGCATTAAGCAATTAACAAAAATAGTTTTGAGTTACATTAGATGCCAATTGCTATAGCCTATAGGGGTCAAATGGCACGGCCCGTTTGACACCTCTAAACGGGCACGACATGATTGAAAATGGCACGACACAGCACGACCAAGTAAAACGGGCATGGCATGATTGAAAAATGACACAACATGACACGATCAAATAAATGGGCCGGCACGGCACGACACGATTAAAAAATGGGCTAGCATGACACCACACGATTTAAGTAAATGGGCCCGGCACGGCACGACACAATTGAAAATCGGCACAGCACGACACGACACGATCAAGTAAACAGGCCGGCACGACACAATTTAAATAAATGAGCCCGAAACGACACGACACGATTGAAAAACGGCACGGAACAACACGACATGATTTAAGTAAATGGGTATGGCACGGCACGACAAGATTTAAGTAAACAGGCCGGCACGACACGGCACAAAGCTAAACGGGCCAGGCTGACACGGCACGACCCGTTTGACACCCCTAGTTCTGGGTGGTTCCTACTATAAATGAAGGTAAAATGAATGCGATAGCATCACACAACTGTTTCGCTGAAATAAGCACCCTAAAAGGTCATGTTCAGAAGCTAAAAAGTCATATGCAACACCGATTGAGGTAGTTGTTTCGCTGCCCGAAAACTTTTCTTCCTCACCTCCTGGGGTGAGGTCATCCATTCCTTGTTTCTGTGATGTCATGACATTACCATGTGAGAAACCAACTTCGAGATCCCTCACAAATGGCAGGCCAAAACAATCACATCCATTTTGGATTTAGTTTTCGAGTAATTTCCATGGACAAGAGTGGCACTATTTGTCTATGACTATTATCTTCGTTTAATCGACGATGGTCTTGAAATATGTGCCATGAAGTTTTTTCCTAAAGACATTTAGCTAGCCAAATATTGGTCATTGGTAAATAATTATAATAGTGGCAAAACAACAGACATAAAATATAGTGCTTTTTTTAAGAATATTTAGGAAGGGATTGAGCTTAATGAACTACTTAAATTTTTAAAAAATATTTCTTATATATAATGTTTCTCTTCACTCCTTACAAATTACAATTGGAGCTGTAGCTCTTTTTTGTTGAATGAAATGAAATTAGAATTGAGGTCCTATTCATTTAAAGAGAAAGATTCAAGGACCAGTTCTATGATATCAAAACATGAGAGACATGATACGTAATAACGGAGGAGGTTGCCGTTGCTTTCACTTTTCACTGCTTGGAAACTTTAGCCGATTCACAGCTTCCAAGAGTCATCCATACCTCATTCTCATGAGTAATGACTTCACGCATGTGCCGTGTGATGTGATCACAATCTTTATTTCCCTATCATTCACTAGAAACTAGCTAGAACAACTTCATTTTTTTCAATGTTAAAAGCGCATACTGGTAGCTCGTCTCAGGTTCAACAAAAACAATCAGAATCGTTCATTTTTGGAGAATGACTTTTTTTAGTTATTCAATCTCGGTTTTATGTTGATTATCACGGTTAAAAATCGCAATAAAAAGTAGTGTAGATACAATCATGGCTCCATAGTCCACGGTTTTAAAACTGCCCTGTAATAAGTGTTCATTTTATAAAGTTAGTGGGTAAAAGTTAGTATATTTTTCATTTTGCCCCTAAAAGTAAATTTTATTTTGAAAAGTTAGTGAATAAAAGTGTAATGATGATATCTCCGTAGAGGTAAATCGGAAAAGTGGAAATAAAAGATGATGTGAATGGTATAATGATGATATTTTTTAATAAATTAGAGTTACGAAGCAAAACACTTAAAAAGAGATAACGGGATAGCGGGCACGTTGTTTGAAAGAAAGGGATTGACATCTTACAAAAGACAAAACGATGCTTTTCTACCTAGGTGATTCCTTGTGATTTTTTTTTTTTTTAAATGTCATAAGCCCATCGGGCAATACAGATTTCAGAAAAGATACAGAAAAGAACCAAAGCTACCTAAACTTCGATCTCAGGCACTTACTACCAAAGCAGGCCCGGCGAAATCGTCGGTACATAAAAACCAATCTAGATCTAGATAACAGAGGATCAAAAAGATCCACAGTTCAAATCCTAAAAACTAAGCACAGCTGAAATCTGAATGGCAAACAGCAACAATATCAACAACAAGCTAATTGCTCTCGTGGATAAATCTACAAGGGTCACCGGCCACGGCGACAGAAGACCAGATTCCTCGTGATAAGGCACTAACATTTTCCACATATTTCCACAACACCATTGATCAAACAAACATGGGCCCCCAGGGGGGAAATTCTGATCAGGTACGTAAAATTTTACACTAAGTAAACATAGGTATCTCCCATTCTTGTACGTGAAAAGTAATAAAAAGGAATATTCAATTTTATTAAAATCTAAAATCTGAAATGTGCAGGAGAACCTGAAATTAAATGATGTAGAACACATGGAGGCTCAATTCTATGATCAGTTGGACCGAGCCAAGCCCCAAAAGCCCAAACAGAGTTTAATTTGATTACTCTAGTTGATGATCGATGGTACTTTTCGGCCTAATTCCTTCGTTTAAACCTTCAATTGTGTTATTTTGCCATAGTAAAAAAGATTTGCTTCGTTAATAACTCTTACACCGTAATAACTCTTGGGGCGGTTGGGGTGGTTGTGCAGTTGCCTTGGTTAAAGAGCCTCCTTTAGTACTCGGTTCATCCTCTCCCAGGCATACCAGTAACAAACTCTACCTGCCCAAATTAAATTAGAAACTTCTTGATTCACTGCTACTCTAGAGCCAGTTTGGTGACATCTTGCATGTGGTCCTTCAGATATAGACACTCTAATTAGTAGGACAAATATAACCAAGCATAAGTCATAAGTGGGTGCCAGTCCATTTGCAAGAGACTAGTAGACAAGTAGTACAAAGTCTTTATGCACAACAATAGTTGGCATTAAGCAATTAACAAAAATAGTTTTGAGTTACATTAGATGCCAATTGCTATAGCCTATAGGGGTCAAATGGCACGGCCCGTTTGACACCTCTAAACGGGCACGACACAATTAAAAATGGCACGACACAGCACGACCAAGTAAAACGGGCATGGCACGATTAAAAAATGGCACAACATGACACGATCAAATAAATGGGCCGGCACGGCACGACACGATTAAAAAATGGGCTAGCATGACACCACACGATTTAAGTAAATGGGCCCGGCACGGCACGACACAATTGAAAATCGGCACGGCACTACACGACATGATCAAGTAAACGGGCTGGCACGACACAATTTAAATAAATGAGCCCGAAACAACATGACACGATTGAAAAACGGCACGGCACAACACGACATGATTTAAGTAAATGGGTATGGCACGGAACGACAGGATTTAAGTAAACAGGCCGGCACGACACGGCACGAAGCTAAACGGGCCAGGCTGACACGGCACGACCCGTTTGACACCCCTAGTTCTGGGTGGTTCCTACTATAAATGAAGGTAAAATGAATGCGATAGCATCACACAACTGTTTCGCTGAAATAAGCACCCTAAAAAGTCATGTTCAGAAGCTAAAAAGTCATATGCAACACCGATTGAGGTAGTTGTTTCGCTGCCCGAAAACTTTTCTTCCTCACCTCCTGGGGTGAGGTCATCCATTCCTTGTTTCTGTGATGTCATGACATTACCATGTGAGAAACCAACTTCGAGATCCCTCACAAATGGCGGGCCAAAACAATCACATCCATTTTGGATTTAGTTTTCGAGTAATTTCCATGGACAAGAGTGGCACTATTTGTTTCGCTGCCCGAAAACTTTAGTTTTCAGTTTTAGAAAAAGCCTCAAATTCTAAGACTTTTTATTTTCCAAGTTTATTTTTAGGGTTTCTAGGGTTTCGGCCTATATAAGGGTTTGCAATCTAAAGTTTATGAAGCTTTTAATCAATAATGTTGCAGAGATTTTCTCTTTTTTTCTTGTGCACAAGATTTGCTCATTATGATAGGTTGTTTATCTCGTTTGAACTAGTACGCTAATTAGTCTATCGTGAATTTCACTGCTTCACTAAAACCTAAAATAAGGACATGTTTTCTTTTTGGTAACTGAGGTATCTTTTTTTTTTTTTTTGAAAGGATCACAATTTTATAGAAACTTATGAACGATTTACATCTTTGGAAACCAAAACTTCCATAGCAGGTGGTAAACATCCTGCTTGAAATACAAAATTTCTATCAGCACAAAAATCTGCTAGACCGTGAGCAACTCTATTAATCTCCCTATTACACCAAATGAAAGACCATTTCCTAGTCTTGGACCAAGCTCTGATATCATCCACAAAAGCCTTGATTTCCCACAGACACGGAGAGTTTTCATCCTTAAAGCAGTTCATAAGTGCTAGACAATCTGATTCAAAGATAACTTCTTTGTAGTCCATCTCTACTGTTGTACTACAAGCTATGTGAAGGGCCCAAGCTTCAATAACAATTGCTGAGTGGATAGATTAAGCGCAGCTTCACTAATCTTGGAATTTTGGTCACTGTTTAATAACAGGGGACTCATTAAAGCCGGGAAAAATGTCCTGTAATTGACAACAAAGAAGTTGATGATAGTAAGTTACAAACGGTCACCTTCAATTTTGATGCCTGTGTTTGTCTTATTTTCTAACCATTTTCGATCCCTTCCCTGAATGGTACGGTCTAACCATCACATTAACTTCGTCTGTCTTCGTTTATCCACGTGAATCACTCCCCAGAACATACCGAAGGAGTAGGCATCAAAATTGAATTAAGGGGACCATTTGTAACTTGATTACCATGCTCAATTATTACCCATGGCCAAATACAAACAAATAAAGGTGATAACTATGAAAAAATCGTAGGTGCTGTAGATGCCTCCAGCTAGCACGACAAGGCCTAAAACAGATAGCAATAAAATGTTGGCCTCTAACAAAAACAGAAGAAAGATCACGGTTTCTATCCAAAATCTTTGACAATTCATGTGAATCACTCCAAATTCATGTGAACCACTCCACAACACACCAAAGGGATAGGCATCCAAATTGAAGGTGACCGATCATTGATACCTGACATGGTTAATACTCCCTCTATCCCATTTTGTGTCTATTGCTTATATTTTTCAATCGATAATGTTTTTCATGATTTTGACAACTTTGTATTGGGAATGACTTCGGTGTCCCCGGTCATTTTGGGGACACCGTAACTTTTGGCATAACAAAACCATTATAAGTATAACTAAACTCATTACAAGCATAACTAAAACTATTATAAGCATAACCAAAACCATAACAAGGCATAACTTGGTTGGTTATGCCTTGATTGATTTTTGGTTATGCCTTGATTGGTTTTTGGTTATGCCTTGGTTATGCCATGTTATGGTTCTATTATACTTCTAATGATTTTTGTTATGTTTGTAAGGGTTTTGTTATGCCAAAAATTACGGTGTCCCCAAAATGACCGGGGACACCATAGCATTATCCCTTTGTATTTTAGAACAAATTGAAATATATCAAATAAGCGATTAAAAATTGACACGAACATCAAAAAAGGACCATCAAAATGGGATGGAGGAAGTAAATGCCAATATGGCACTCAACTAAAAGTTCTTAGGCTTGAGCTTTTAACTGTTTGGTTGTCTGTCCATTGGTGAAATTTTCTCCAGTTTTAATGAGGCATTCATTAGTGAAGGGAATGACTTCGGTGTCCCCGGTCATTTTGGGGACACCGTAACTTTTGGCATAACAAAATCATTACAAGTATAACTAAATTCATTACAAATATAACTAAAACCATTATAAGCATAACCAAAACCATAACAAGGCATAACTTGGTTGATTATGCCTTGATTGGTTTTTGGTTATGCCTTGGTTATGCTATGTTATGGTTCTATTATACTTTTAATGATTTTTGTTATGCTTGTAAGGGTTTTGTTATGCCAAAAATTACGGTGTCCCCAAAATGACCGGGGACACCATAGCATCATTAGTGAAAGTATTGTTTTTGGCGAGATGTTATAGTGGGGAATGACTTCGGTGTCCCCGGTCATTTTGGGGACACCGTAACTTTTGGCATAACAAAACCATTATAAGTATAACTAAACTCATTACAAGCATAACTAAAACCATTATAAGCATAACCAAAACCATAACAAGGCATAACTTGGTTGGTTATGCCTTGATTGATTTTTGGTTATGCCTTGATTGGTTTTTGGTTATGCCTTGGTTATGCCATGTTATGGTTCTATTATACTTCTAATGATTTTTGTTATGCTTGTAATGGTTTTGTTATGCCAAAAATTACGGTGTCCCCAAAATGACCGGGGACACCATAGCATTATCCGTTATAGTGATTTCAACTTGTGTTAATGAGGCATTCATTAGTGAAAGTATTATTTTTGGCGAGATGTTATAGTGATTTCAACTTGTGTGGCATTATATAGATATTATTCATCACTTGGTGGGCAATTGTTGTCAACAAGACCCTTGTATGATTTTATCTAATTTTTTCTAACCACATCTTCTTCTTTTTTTGAAAGGCCTAACCACGTGAATCACTCCACAATATGTCAAAGGGTTAGGCATCAAAATTGAAAATGACCATTTGTACCGTACTACGGTCGATAATTACACTGGCAGTAAGATTAACTAAGTCCTTGAACTTTAACAATATCCCACTTTGTCACTTTTCTAACAAATTTTTGTTGCGCACCATTGGCCACGTTATGATCACAAAGCTAACAAACTAGCTTTGTTCACCACACAGGCACAGCAGTTACAAGAATTAATCCTTTTTGTAATAGAGTTAGTGCTGCTGCTCCCTAATCATTGTAGCTTTATATTTTGGGTTGTTTATCTTGTAAGCTATTATGTTTATATGAATTTTTTTTTTCTGTTTCTCAAAAAATATAAGCTAAATTTTTTATTTCATGTTTAGAAAAAAATTCTCTTCACAAATTTGAACCTTCTTGAGTTCAATGCTTGTCTCTATCCCAAAATTAGTGTGAAATCCGAACCTTGGGACCCTGCAGCGCGCTACAAGTTGCAGTGTTTGATCCTGTCCGTCTGTTTCAGCTATTAATGATCTAGATTTAAAAAAACTTTTCCCCAAAAAAGTTTTACTAAAATCTGGATTGTGCAGAACACTTTTGAATGGTGAAATGCAGCACTGTAAGGTGCAGCACTTTTGAGACATTGCACCAATCCACCTTCCGCGAAATCCTACGCAAATTTGCCTCTGTTGGGGACCAGACATTACTTCATTGATAGTGGCCTCAAAAAATGTGTGATTTGGATTTTTTTTTCCCGAAAACGAATGACAAAAAATTGTTCATTGCCTTACAGTATCTTTGAGGCCTTCTACTTTCGAAAGCATCTACAACAACTATGTTTTTATCATTTTTATCCTCTATTTTCAAACAAATTGAAGGTGACCCAGCCCATTATGACTTATTGGGCTCCAAAAAATAGTTTCACTTGTTTTTCACCGGTTCAAACAAATTGCTCTGCAACTGCTGATACTAAGCTTGAAATTTAACTCCATTGATTGTTCAACTCCATTGACATCGTATACCGATCATCACTAAAGATACTAAGTCTGAAATTCAAGAATAATATATATAGCTGGGTTTGGATTCAATTGAGATCTAAGAAAAAGTGTTGATCACAACATATATAGGATCATTTATTAATAAATATGCATACAATTTCGATCATCCCTGTTGATTTTAAAAATCAAAATGATTGCACAAATTAAAAGGTTGCTAAAAATAAAATTATTTTCCCAAAGAAATCTTTCTTGGGCTGGAGTTGAATTGTTAAACGGTATTGGATGGGCGGACTTACATAATTCTAATTTTTCAAACAAATATCTTTTAGTAACAAAATAACTTAGAAATTACAATGGGTAGAACTATCATCCGGGGACATCCGCTCCTCAGATCTGTCCTAGGACAATGGTCACGCTACAATTCTACGAAGAACAGGTGCAATTACAAATACAAGTATATACTGGTGAGATACGACTAAATTGGTATGAGAAAATTAAAAAAAAAAAAAAAAAACTAGAATATAGTTACGGCATGAGAACTTTTTGTACCCTTTTTTTTTTTAATAGTTAGCGATCGTCAGTAGGATGTTAGTCAACAGAAACTCAAAAACTATTCATAGCCCTAATATCCCAAGTTCAACCCCTTGTGCGGCTTGAACTTAAGCCACCACGGAGGGAACATGAACTCACCAACTCTGCCAGCTGGCTTGGAAGTTCAACCTGTTTTGGTACTTTGTCAAAGGTAAAATTATGGACCATGGTATAAGGTACAAATGGTCCCCTTGAAATTTGATGCCCTGGCTACAGAAAAGCTATCAGTAATAGCCCTCATACCGATCTTCATAGGGACAGATCAAAAAACTGGATGAACTTCAATAGATGAACATCAAATGCCGAGCAAAAAAAAAAACATCCATCAATATATAAATCGCGAAGTTACGAAAATGTAGTACTCGGACTGCTCCAAAATCAAACCTTTTTGTGTGATCCATATACTCAATCTTGTACCACATGAGGATATATCATTGTGGACATGGGCGTCTCCACTATTACTTAAGGGGTTCAAGCAAATTCCTTGCAGAGTTCGAAAAATGTGCTAATTATATACTCCCTCCGTCCCATAATATTTGTCCGGTCCGCAAAACGGAGACTACAAAATAATGCATTTTTTTCAAAAAAAATTCAAATTTTTTTCACAAGTTAAAAGAACTCGTCGAGATCTAGTAAGTTGTTGAATTTTTTCCCAACTTTTCTTACAAAAATAGTATTATTTTTACGTCTCCGTTTTGCGGACCGGACAAATATTATGGGACGGAGGGAGTATATATATATATATATATATATATATATATATATTGTTTAATATTGTCTACACTGGATGAATAACTCGAAGTCAAAATGAATGAAATCCACTAAAGGTTGTGAATAATTAGGTAGGATAACTCAAGAACATGTAATATCCAGGTCCAATAAAATTACTATCTTAGGTGATGTTCCAGTTTACCTCTTAAGAAATATTCCCTCCGTTCCAAAATGACAGTCCCACTGTCTCTCTCTTGCCTCTTTTCAAATCAAAAAATTATCTACTTCTGTGCATAATTTTTCAAATTTTTTCGCACCGTATTAAAGATCTCGATTAGTACTTTAATTTGGTGCGAAAAAATTCAAAAAATTATACACGGAAGTAGTCGATTTTTTGATTTGAAAAATGACACGACTTTTTATGGTGGACTATCAATATGGAACGGAGGGAGTAAATACTTATTTGCAATTTTTAAACTTAAAAATAATAGGCTTAATGAAAAATATGCATTATGATCTCGATGAGATCTATGAAAGATCTCATCGAGATCTATCAAACCCTGCAAAAAAATTCAAAAATTATTTTCTTAAACTCATTATTTTTAAGCTTGAAAATATGTCCTTATTTTTTAAGTACTTATTTTGAAATATGGAACGGGGCCTCAGTAATATTAGAAATTTCAGTTTATGCACAGTTTTGTATCACAAAAAATTTTCAATACGTTTTTGTAACACAAATCATGTAGCCGCCCCTAGTTTTGGAGTAGTCCAGATCGACCACCCCATATCTGTGCTCCCGGACTACTGAGTTTTGTCACGTTGCTGGCAAGAAAGGGACATTCGAATAGGCTTTATTCAGACTTCTCATCCTTATAAATAGCTCCCATTTGCATGAATGGAAACCCACACAATCATCGCATCGCATCCTCTCTCACCTTGCAAAAAGGATATCCTCCCCCTGCCTTTTCAACCTTTTCCAGCCCAAAAAAATGTTCGCCAAATTTGCACAAGCCACAAAAACGCAGCAACAGAATAATATCGACATCGTAAGATTCGGAACAGTATCACTAGCCACAAAAATGCAGCAACAAAGTAATATTGACATCGGAAGATTCGGAACAATATCGTCCTCAGCGTCTGATGACAGTGCTTTGATGAAGCAAATCCTATCGACCCATTCCCCCCATGGCCATGAGGTTGATGTCAAACCTATTCTCCCTGTCATCAAGGATGTCCTGCAGCAAGCAAATCTAAGCATGGACAGTATCATTACTAGCGTACGTATTTTCTTCTTAGAATATAAGCTGCAGTAGTGGTCCTAGTGGAGAACTAATTACTTTGACTTGATTTCCTGTAGGGTACACGCGACCGAGCCGATGCCTTAGTGGAGAAGACCGCTGTGGCCGGATTTGACGGCATGCTGAAAGAAGATGCCTCCATTATAAACAAAATTTCATGCGAGGTCCTAAGATAATTCCTATTTTGAACTGATCAATGTGGATATGAATAAAGACCTATTTTGAACTGATCTCTACATTATCATCATGTAACTCAACCATGGCCTATCAAAAACAAAAAACAAAAAACTCAACCATGCACTTGACGTAACTCTCATGAGTTATGACAAATGTGAACCTGCTCGGGGATGGACCCCGTAAGGGCTGGACCGATGTGCACGGCGAGTGCCGCCTATAAAACTACTCCAAAAGACAGTTTCATTTACTAGGACTGTAAATCTGTGTTTGGCAGTTAACGTGCAAGTGCTCTGGTGGAGATGATGCTCACTCAACCGCAATGACCATATTCAACAATCTCTCAATCTACTCCTGGGATGCAAAAGTGGTGATCTCCCTAGCAGCCTTTGCTGCTAACTATGGTGAATTCTGGCTCATGGCTCAGCTCAGCACCACCAATCCCCTCGCCAAGTCGGTCTCCATCCTCAAGCAATTGTCGAGCATCAGAGCGCATGCTAGCTCACTGAAATCGCGTGTCGACCCCATTAACAACCTTCTCCACAACGCCATCTTGAAAGTGATTGACTGTATTTTTCAGTTCAAGGAGCTTCCCCCTCAGTACATATCGCATGAGAGACCACCGGCGCCTTTGGCTACTGCCATGGCTCTTTTTCCAGCTGCTGCTTACTGGACCATCCGAAGCATAGTTGTTTGTTCCACTCAGACTACCAGCCTTTTAGGCATGAGTAACGAGTAAGCCACCGAATCTGTGCCTAAACAACTAACAAGAGCAGGAAACTATACCACGAATTAATAGCGGCTCTATTATGCTAATTGCAGGCAAATCAAACCTACTGAAGCATTGGAGTTATCGAGCTTGGCTGAAAAGCTCGCCAACATACAGCTTCACCTTAGTTCACTACTACAAGATTGCCAAGCGCACATAGGTGAGCAGTGGTGGCTTTAGGAATTTGTAGTAGGGTGTTCAGAAATTATTCTTAACTCTATTAGCTGATGTATTAACCAATAATGTATGTAGAAAACCTCATGTATTAGTAGAACTATGCGATAAAAAAATATAACCTAGCCTCTATTCTTAAAAAATTAACTACGAGAGCGAAATGAGAACTTAAACATATACACTATATTTTTTTTTACCAAATATTCAATTTTTTTGATGTCATATTGCATAGTAGATGGTGTTTCGAGAATTGAGGGAGTAAAATCTTACGGTTGTCCAAGCTAGATGAGTTCTCATATCCTGCACCAACTTTTAACCAGCATATTAATCAACTAAAACTATTTTGAAATAAATTGTAGCTAGCTTGTTGGGGCCAACCCTATTGCAAATATGTTGTTCTTTAGGATGACTACATTATGAGATTTTCTATCGTAATCTTGAATTCGAAGGACTGTTTTTCAAGTTAACGGGTGGTCACTGATATTAGAGCTGGTTGTTCAAAGAAAGGCTTATAACCCATAATTTTTACATGTATTCTAAGAAAAAAAATTGGGTGTTCATATGACCAACATTTAGAGCTGCCTCTGTAGGTGAGGCCTCATGACGCAGGAGCTTAGACTTAACAGTTATGCGAACGATGAAGGGTTATCTTAATTAGTTCAAAGTGTCTATCAAGTTTCTAGTTAAGGGTCATCATTTAGCCCGAAGTCCCGCGGCCTGCCCAAAGCCCTCCTGGCCCGAGCCCGTGAAACGGGCAGCCCGGTCTGGCCCGTAGTTTGTAATGGGCAGGCTTGGGCCTATGAATTTTTACTCGCCCGCCCGTAGGCCTGGCCCGTGAGCCCGCCTGTGGTATTCACCCAATAGCCCGCCCACGGGCCCACCTATTAGCCCAAAATCCCACAAAATCCTTTCTTTTTTTTTCCACCCAGCTTTTGGCCAGCTCGTTGGCCAGTTTTTGGCCCGCTAGCCCGTGGGCCATGCTTGGGCTTTAACTTATGGTAGGAAGCCAGGCCCGCAAAAAAGTAAAAGCCCGGTTGGCCCGGCCCATGGGCGGACTTGGGTAGTGACTTGGCGGGCCGACCCGATGATGACCCTTATTTCTAGTAATGTCTTTAATTTCTAGTCAAAGTTTTTTAGAATTTTAAATATTGCACACATATGCATGTACATGAAACACATCATTCTATGTTTATCATTACGCATGTAGATCAAGGGTCGTCTAGGTATTTGAAAGGTGGAAAATCTTCTAACCTTCATTGAGTCTTAAAGAGCCATCTTTCGTAATGCCTATTTATGGATGATCTAATGAAATGACAAGGAGAGTTTTGAGTTGATGAGTAAATTATTTTGCAAGTTTATCTTGCTTAGGGTGAGTGATTCCTCTTACAATCAAGTGTGTAATTTAGTCGTTGAGTGACATCCGCGATTTGTAGCATCGTGTGACATCCGTTACCCTAGGTCGAATGGCATTCCGGGACTATCCTAACCTCGCAGGTCTCAGCCAGTGTCACCTCACGATATCTGGAATCATTAAGGGACATAATTTTAATCAATCTAAACCCAAATGTTTGGGGTATTCAAGATTCTCTTTGTTATAAGAAACAGACTATTGAAGTGCCTTCTTTGTCTTTCTTGAAGCCCCCCCACCCCCTCTTCTCCGGAAGGGCTAAAAAACATTTAATCATGGAATTGCAGATGAGAATAAACGTTACAAGCGCTTTTGTCACCTGTTCGAGATGGTCCATATTGAGGACAACATGACGATTCTCAAGGAATTGATTTCCTTGAAGGATGATAAACAGCAAAAGCCACTACTGGGAGGCTCTACCAAAAAAAGGGTATTATTCATGATCTCCTCTTCTCTCCTCCTTCTCATTGTTTCATCATTAGTTCACCAAATTAGAGGACGATAATTAATGATTAACCCTTCTCAACATAAACTGCAGCTTGGCATGGAGGAAGTACTCAAGAAAAAGACTGTGGTATTGCTTATATCGGACCTTGATCATATTGCGGAAGAAGAGCTTTTTGCCCTTAAGAGAACCTACGATGAGGCAAAGACAAAGTCAGACCTTCAGTATGAGATCGTATGGATTCCGGTCGTCGACAGGTCAACTGATGAAGAAGCGAGTCGAAAGAAGTTTGAGCAGCTACAGGTAAAGATGTCGTGGTACACGGTGGCCGACCCTTGGTTGCTCGACCCAGCATTCATCAGGTACATGAAGGAGGAGTGGCATTTCTCGAAGAAGCTCATTCTAGTGGCGTTGGATCCACAGGGTAAGGTGGTCTGCAACAATGCCCTCCATATGTTTATGGTATGGGGAAATGTTGCATACCCTTTCACTGTTGCCAAGGAAGAATCACTCTGGAAGGAAGAGACCTGGAAACTTGAGCTACTGCTGGACGGCAACTACCCAGCCATATCGGATTGGGTAAGTATTAGTACAACTTTGCAGTTTTGTACATACTGAGGAATTATTTTTTTTGCTCGGCAAAACGAAGATTTTATTGCTGAGGAATTATTTAACGATGACTATTTTAAGTTCTTTGACATTTCCATCATCTTCAGGATATGTTTTCGAAATGCATGTCTCTGAAGTATCAATCTCCCGAAAACTTTCCAATTCATTTTCTTTTCCCAGCTTATCAAAACAACAGACCGAAACCAAGATTTAATCCATGCTAGAATCAAAGAGATCGACTGTGGGTACAGAAATAGATAAGGTCCTGAAAATGTATAGATGGCTTGTAAGACCCACTTTTTTAATGATCTAAACTGTTTTATTAATTTTAAAATAACTTTATGAGTGGTCCTTTAAATAATCAGCTTAATTCAGTATGTACAAATGGTTGATCCGTTTCATTCAGAGTTCGAATTATTCGTGTGGGATCCAAAAGAGAAGCCCCGCAAGCCTAGATTTTCCGTATCTCTCGTATTTTGGTACCACTAGTACTATTTTCGAGTATCAAATCTCCAAACCAATGTTTTTTATACCGTTCCGTACCGGATGGTACATATCGTTTTTGACAAAATCCGGTACCCTACACCTCTAATTCTGTTCCGGCTCAAATACCGGTCGGTACCGGCCGGTACCGGACAATACCGGTCAATACCGGACGGTACCGGACAAATACCGGATTTTTTTATTTATTTTTATTTTAAAAAAGTGTATATTATACTATAAATTCTTTTTAAGTAGGAATTGTATCACCCGTCTCGTTCCACTAGTTACACTAACACGTAAGCTTGTGGTGAATTGCCGGGCAGATATCACAAGGGAAACACATTTGCTTGTACGGAGGAGCAGACCTCGAATGGGTCCGGAATTTTACTGCCGCAGCAAAAGACTTTGCCAAGACAGCAGGCATTACCTTGGAAATGATTTACGTCGGAAAGAGCAAGGCGAACGAACGAGTGAAAAAGATCACCTCAACCATCACAGCAGAAAAGCTCAGTCACTGTTTGACATACCCGACATACATCTCGTACTTCTGGACCCGATTACAGAGCTTGTGGTACTCCAGGACTCAACACGGCAAGACTCCCGAAAACGACAGGATACTCCAGGAGGTGGTGGCGATGCTGAGCTTCGACGGAAGTGAACAAGGCTGGGCATTAATCAGCAATGGATCATCCGAGATGGCGAGGGCCAACGGCGACACAATTCTGAACGTCTTTAAAGAGTCTAAGCTTTCGGCGGAGGAAGCCAAGCAAAAGGGCTTTGTGCTGGTCCTCGGTGATCTCATTAAGAAGTCGCGCCCGCCGCACCACTGCAACAAAGTCCTCCTTCCGTGGACAAGTACTGGCACACCGGAGAAGTTGCCGTGTGCAGATTGTGCACGTCCCATGGAGAAGTACTTCTTGTATCGCTGCTGCACCGATTGATCGAGAGATGCATGCGAAGCCTTCTAGTACGTATTATATATATCATATGCTTCCTTGTACCTGTAAGGATCATTGGGAAGTTATGTTTGCTTTGTTCGTAAGCTTTAGTAATGTGTACTAGTCTAAATAACAATCAGAATGCTGCTGCTGCAGTAGTTCTGGTTAGGGTTGGCACTATATAGCGTCGACCTTATTAAAAAAGTTTGAAGTGTGTTGTAACTAGTAAGAATGTGATGCTAATGATATGTCAAGCCTGTTTAATACGGAGTATTAAAACCAGTTATATTTTCTCTCTTTCTTCTATGTCCTTTCTATTAAAAATTTTTTTTTTGAGTATTCAGGAGGTAATTTATTTTTAAAAAAAAAAATTGTTGGTTTAGTGGGCATGATGTAATTAAGCCTACTTTCGGCTGTCCGCCAAAATTCGTAGTCAGCCCTTCTCTCACACTCCTTGAAGAATTTAGGAATTCAGTAGAATAACTAGGCATTTCATTATTTTTATTAATATCATTTGAGAAAGCAATATTTATGCTGTACTTGGATGATTTTTTGAAAAAAAAATTGAGAGATTTTTTGAAAAAAAAATTGGGTTATGAGTGGAAAAAGAAATAGAGTAATAATTGAATGTATGAATAATGAGTGCAGAGAGATAAAGAGAGAAATTAAAATAATGATTGAAGATATGAGTAATGAGTGGAAAGTAATGATTAAAAGTATGGGTAATGAGTATTTTTTGAGTTGGAAAATTTTTTCCAAAAACAAACCGAACAAGGCATTAGGTGCTCAAATAGGAAATGATGAAATGATGATGAGGATAAAAAAAAAAAAAAGGAAATGATGATTGCACCTCTAAAGGACCGGGGAGGTGCTAGCTCTAATTAAGCAGCATCTGCATGTGCATCTGCTAGAGGACTCTTTGTGGTAGCTGAAGGGAGAAAGAGCATTAAAAAGAAAGTATCAATGGTATTTAGGTTGTTGAAAAAAAGGTTGGAATATCTAACATCCTAAGAAGGGGCATGACGCATGAGTTGCGCTATGCGTCCAACATGTGTTATTTAAGTGTCATAACTAATTAAGAAACATATTACTAATTTAGTGTTACAGAGTGAGCTTTTTGACATGGTTATTGGTGTGCCCAAAAAGCATAGTATCCAACTGATAAGTGTCAAAATATACATATTTTGACCCTCCAATCTACATTTATTAGTCTTTTATATTTGTTAATCGATATTTATTATGCGTTTTTGTGTTTATAGGTTGCTCGAGCCCATTGTCCGAGATTCTGGATAAAAACTGAGGTTAAAAGAAGTTCGGGGACAAAAGTGCGGAAAACTTAAGAATTGGATGGTTTTATCATTGCAGAAAAGTCCAAGGGGTCTTTGTGTGATTAATCAATTGAATTCCTATATAACCAAATGAAACCCTACTGACTTGGCAGCTTCTGGCCGGGGAAAAGAAAAAGAAAAAGAAAAAGAAAGCAGCGGCTTTGGTCGAAGGCAGTGGACGAACGAAAGATGCTGTTTAATATGGAGATTAACCCAGCGCCTTCCGATTCTCTTCTCCCCATGAGCAACTAATCCTTTTTCTTAGGGTGTAGATGAAACCCTAACCAAGTAACAGGTTGTGTTTGGTTGAGAGTTTAATTTAGTTTAGTTTTGGTGGTGGGTAGAGAGAGAAATAGAGTAATGATTGAAAATAGGGGTAATGATTGGAGAGAGATAGAGAGAGATGAGAAAGTAATAATTGAAAAAATAGGGTAATGATTGGTGAAAGAAGTAGGGTAATGATTAGTTTTCAAAACTAAAACTAAACAGAAAAGGCAACCGAACAAAGCAGTATACGTTTTTATGTTGATTTTGGATTCGATTATCGAAACGATGGTTGTATAACATTGAGACTTGTTTTATGATTCAAACTTATTTTTCCAATCTAGTAATATGTGTTTGTTTTCTGTGATTGCAAATACATAGTTATACAACGATATTCTTTGTGCTTGAAATTGAGAATTAGAATAATCTATGCCAAGGAAAGACGAATCGTGCCTAGATTAATTAGTTATAGAATCGAAGACGATTCGTGCCAACCGAAGATAGATTATGTCCGGTTTTCAATCACATGCAATTTTCTTGGCGATAACACTAGGGCTTGTAGCTTTTAGTGAATCAATGTCGTTTTGGTAGTCGGTTCTTAAATTAACATAATCGCGTGGTTACGAAGTTAGGGTGGATTCGAAACCCTAAGACCTTTTTCCATATTTGAATTCAACATCTCTTTTGCTTTAAATTACTTAGATAATTTTAGTTAATCAAAATCCAATCACTCTTTCTTGAATTGAATTAGGAATTAATTTTAGAAATACAATAACTTAGCCTCTTGATCTCCGTGGTACGATACCTGGACTTAAACCACTATTCTATTTGAATTGAGATTTTCGCTCAGTTTTAATTATTTATTTTTGGTGTGAAAAACGACTTACCAAATATTGGCGCCGTTGCCGGGGATCAAAAGCACGGTTGTTTGTTTTTAAGATTGGTTCTTATTTTAATTCCTAGCTTAGATTATTATTTTTTATTAGTATTTTTTTTTCTTTTTCCCGTTAATTGTTTCGTTTAAAGTTCTTCTAGTGCAGGTTACTTACTTTCACATTCAGGAATTTTGAACTCATTGCTGCAGAGGAGACTTAAAAGAAAAGAGCATGGCGTTGCTGCCTTAGCTTTAAAAAAAAAAAAGAAGACGACGACTCCAAAGAGCACTACTGTGAGTTTTAATTGCTGCATTAGCACTACCAAGTTTAATCCTAGACTATATTATTCTATTAGTTATTTGTTAGTTTAATCCTGTTATTGCATTGTTTCACCTTCTTTGCTAGTAATAACTTAGTATCACTATTAGTTTAATACAATTCGTGAGGTATTAGTTTACTACTAAGTCTTCATTGTGAGTTTTCTTGCGTTCACATGTTATCAGTTTTATTATTTTGAGTTTTCATTGACTAGTTTTCTAATAGCGATACTTGTTGCACATGGAGTGGGGTTAATTTCATATGCTTGGGCGTCGGTCTTGTCATCGAGACTTAATCCCTATTGACCCTGAGTTAGAGAGGACCCTTAAGGCTATTCGAGCAGTTAAACGTCCCAATAGACCTAGCAACTCACTTTCAATCATGACGTTACAAGCTAATCCAGAGAACCAGGATAGGCAATTGAGGGAGTACTTTGCTCCCCCTGCTTACACATCACCTTCTTGCATCTTGCTGCCCACTATCACAGCAGCTCAATATGAGATCAAGTCTCACACTCTTCAAATGCTCCCATCCTTTCATGGGCTTGACAATGAGGATCCTTTTAAGCATATTGATGAATTTGTAGAGAAAAGCTCCACAGTAAAAATTCAAAACTTTTCTGATGATGCCCTTAAGCTAAAACTTTTTCCCTTTTCCCTTAAGGATAGAGCCAAAGATTGGCTTAATTCCTTGGCAACTGGGTCTATCACTACTTGGGCCCAATTACAACAGGAATTCCTATATAAATACTTTCCCATAGGTAAGACAATCCTGTTTAGGCAAGCTATCACGAGTTTCTCTCAACTTGATGGAGAGCAATTTCATGAGACATGAGAAAGGCTTAGACAACTTACTCGAAAGTGTCCCCACCATGAAGTTCCTAAGTGGCAGTTAGTCCGTATTTTTTATGATGGTTTGTCTGAACGACACCGTCAAATGGTTGATGCCTCTTGTGGTGGGACTTTTATGCTTAAGACCCCGGACGAGGCATGGATGTTATTTGATAACCTGAGTAATAATTCCCAACAACATGCCTCGGCCGCTAGAAGAGTTAACATGGTGGCCTCAAATTCCCAACAGCAAAGA
Organism: Rhododendron mucronatum var. ripense; assembly: GCA_019656295.1. Taxonomy (NCBI): domain Eukaryota; kingdom Viridiplantae; phylum Streptophyta; class Magnoliopsida; order Ericales; family Ericaceae; genus Rhododendron; species Rhododendron mucronatum. The sequence continues at coordinate 516,743 of BPLT01000019.1, forward strand.
GGGATTTATGAGGTTGGGCACTCCAATGATCTTTTTAACCAAGTGGCAGCTTTGAATAAAAAATTTGACCAACTTCTATCCTTTGGTCAAGTTCCTTCTCCACCTTCTCAACCTTCATATTTTCAAGAGGTTTGTGCAATTTGTTCGAGTCCTACTCACTTCGTGAGTGAGTGCCATATGGCTTCCCAATACCCCGAGTTTGTTCAAGAGCAAGTTAGCGCTGCTCAAGGGTTTGCCAGACCCGATAATGATCCTTATTCTAATACATACAACCCGGGATGGAGAAATCACCCGAATTTCTCTTGGAAACAACAAGCTCCGAGCAATTCTTCAGCTCCACCGCAAAGGCCCATGTTTACCAACTCTGCCAATCTTTCAGTTTACCATCCAACTCCACCACAAGAACTATATCAGTGCCCTAATCCCCTTCCACCTCAAAGAACCTCTGATTTTGAGCATAGGGTGCTGCAAGCTCTCCAAGGGCTTGAGGCTACTTCGCGTAAACTTGAAGCGAACACACAAACCGTCAACTCTCATACACAATCCATTTCAAAGATAGAAGCCCAAATGGGGCAACTAGCTAATACACTTAGTCGACGAGAGGAAGGCAAGTTACCGAGTCAGCCTATTGTTAATCCAAGGGGTCAATATGGAGTTGAGACGTCGCGAGCAAATGATGTTTATCATGAGCAAGCCAATGTGTTAGTCACCCTTCGAAATGGAAGGGAAATAGAAACTAGACCGGAGGATGAAAGGCACAAGGATAAACATGCGATAATAAAGCGAGTTCCTAAAAGTACGGAGGACAACCCTCCTATCATTTCCACTTCCAACCCTCCAATAACACCTCCTTACATACCAAAAGCACCTTTCCCAACTTGTCTTGAAGCACCTTCACCCTTTGGTAAGAAGGGAACAAAACAAGAAGAAATGATGGAGGTGTTTAAGCAAGTCAAAGTCAACCTCCCTCTCCTGGAGGCAATCCAACAAGTTCCAGCTTATGCTAAATTTTTGAAAGACCTTTGCACTCAAAAGCGTAAGTCTAGGACACATGTGCCTAAAAAGGTGCAACTTAATGAGCAGGTGAGCTCCATTCTTACACACCACACACCTCTTAAGCGTAAAGACCCTGGTGCTCCTACCATTTCGTGTGTTATAGGTAATCATGTCATAGATAGAGCACTCCTAGATTTAGGGGCTAGTGTCAATTTGCTCCCTTATTGTGTGTATGAGCAACTTGGGTTAGGAGAGTTGAAACCTACGCCGGTTACCTTGCAGTTAGCTGATCGATCCACTAAGGTGCCACGTGGCATCATAGAGGATGTCCTTGTCAAGGTAGATAAATTTTACTTTCCTGTTGATTTTATAGTTCTTGACATGGAACCTGTGCATAGTCCTAACAAGCAGATTCCCCTTATTCTTGGTCGACCTTTCTTAGCCACGGCTAATGCCTCTATCCATTGTAGGACTGGGGTGATGGATTTATCTTTTGGGAACATGACGGTGCAATTAAATGTTTTTGATGCTAATCTGTATCCCTCTAAAGAGAGTGATCACTTTGTAGTTAATATGATTGATGATATGGCAAATAAAGCTCCTCCAAATCTGGACATTAGTGACCCTGTCGATTTAAGCGGGGATGATCCCTTAGAGACTTACTTAGCTCATTGTGGTTATGATTTTGAACTTGATGAGTTGACTCATGAGCAAGTGAGTTCATTGCTAGACTCTGCTCCTTGGTCAACTATTGATGAGTGGATATTTAATGGGGATCCCTGTCATCCTTCTGCATTATCTCCACTCCCTATTGCCATAGAATTACCTACTTATGAGTCGAAACCTTTGTCACCTAATCCTAGTGTGGAACTTTTGGGGCCAGTAGAAATTATGTCAGTGGTCAGTTCTACACATAGCGATCAATCTACAAAGGAAAGGATAATTGTTGACAATGGACCATTCTTCAAAGAATCGGTGTGTGATTTTATCATTGAGGTGGCGTCCTTCGGTTCAACTCGTAGAATTTTGTTAGGGGTAGTTCTTTTCAAGAAAGCATTCCCATGGTATGCGGACCATGTCCACATTCTGAGTATGAATAAAATATTGCCTCACTTGTTTGAACAACTCATTAAACAATTTTTATTTGAGTCAAATAATTTTTTCTGGCATGATCCCTATATTGTTAATTATAAAAATAGACTTAAATTGATTTGAGCTTCACGAACGCTTGGTTGAACACGCAAAACTTAGCACTTCTTGGGAGGTAACCCAAGTGTTATTGTTTAGTGTTTTTGTTGGTGCCTAACATTTTGCAGGTTGTCATACTTCAAGTCGGGGGGCTTATTTCTCTTTGCTCTCTTTTACCTGCTATGTTCATATGGTCATTGAGGTGATCTCTTTCCCTCTTTTATTTTGCGTGTCTAATCTTTTTGGTGAGTATGTATCAATGGGGACATTGAATAGTTTAAGTTGGGGGGAGGAATCACCTCACTGCAAAGTTAGAGTCATGAAAAATGATGCAAAGTTAGAGTCATGAAAAATGATTCAAAGTTAGAGTCATGAAAAATGAAAAAAAAAACAATTGAAAATTTTGAAAATTGAAAAAAAATTGTTGGATTATTTTTTGTATAAGACTTGTTGAGATTGGCTCTTGGTTGATTGAGTCTGAGATGTGATAATCATTGCTTAGAATTTGGATATCTCTGTGGCATTGTAGTTCTTTTTGCTAGCTTTTTGTGAGAAATTCGCCATGGCACTTATTCTTAGCATTTTTGCACTTCACGTTCATTTGGGCTTTGGTCGCTTTGTGAGTTGCATACTGATTATTCTTAATGGCTTGTTTAGTGGAGACTTATGCCCATGTGAGTTTAGAGCCTTATCTTTTCTTGGAGTGGTGTCACATAAACTCTTGTCAAAGAAGAACATATTCGTAGTTGATCTCATTATCTTTGTTGTCAAGCATTGGAAACTTAATGTGATGCTTATTTATCTCTTGGGTTGCAAATTTGCATGGTTGTGTTGCCCCTAGGACAGGATCATAGGACATTTTTGACACTTTTGGGCCAGTTCGTTTCTTTCTTTCATACACTTATCCCTTGTGAGCCTATTTGAGCCTCTTACATAATAATCTTTTCTTGTTGAGCTCTACCATCTATATTGTGTCTTGAGAAGGCTTAATTAATCATGTGGAGTTGATTTATTGACAGAAGATGGGGTAAGCGGAGTCGGTAATAGAGCTTTGTTTATGGTAGGCCTTCAAAAAAAAAGTATAAAAAGAAAAAAAAGAATTGAAATTGATTTGAAAAAAAAAGGGACACCAAGCTTAATGAAAGAAGGAGTAACTGATCTTATTTTGGGAGGGTGTTGAAGGATAGGAAAGAGAGATGTGGCGAAGGGAGCCTATTCTCAGACACTTGAATATTTTACCCTAACCTTGAAACATGCATTCTCCCTTACCTAACGCTACAACCAGAATTGAAAGTCCTATTTGATTCTAGGGGCAATGGGATGTGGATTGATGGAAAGAGAGAGTTTCCAATGCTTGCATTCCGTTCATGAGATCATGTGTCCACTTTATAGAGCGTTCTTTTCGTGTCTTTATGTGTGGAATACTTTGTTTTCATGTTGCATAACTTCTACCCGCACATGTTGAGAGTACAAAATATGCGCCTTGTTCGAGTGAATTCATTTGTTGAGTGCATGACACGGTGAGATTTGAAGTCAAGACTCGGTCCGGAAAGAATTTTTAGTTGTTACTCACCTTGTGACCGAGGCCCTTATTCAGACACGTTAAGTGTAGGTGCCATGGCTTATTTTTATGATTTGATAGCCTCTAGAACTACTCTTGCCTAGTATGTTTCTGCGATGGTTTCATTTTCTTTGCTTGAGATATCGATGAGTTGTCTTACAGGTTTTTGGGTCTCATGTGAAAAAGATTCACAATGTTTGTGGGAGTACATTGCTGTAAACCCTCACGAGACTACACTCGTCCTCTAGGGATTGCCTAGGGGTTTAAAGGCTTGTTGCACGGGCTAAGTGCAATCGTGAATCCTACGAAAGTGGCGTAGTTCGAATTTATTTTATTTGTTTTCTTTGCTCGAGGACTAGCAAAGTGTAAGTTGGGGGGTGTGATAAGTGTCAAAATATACATATTTTGACCCTCCAATCTACATTTATTAGTCTTTTATATTTGTTAATCGATATTTATTATGCGTTTTTGTGTTTATAGGTTGCTCGAGCCCATTGTCCGAGATTCTGGATAAAAACTGAGGTTAAAAGAAGTTCGGGGACAAAAGTGCGGAAAACTTAAGAATTGGATGGTTTTATCATTGCAGAAAAGTCCAAGGGGTCTTTGTGTGATTAATCAATTGAATTCCTATATAACCAAATGAAACCCTACTGACTTGGCAGCTTCTGGCCGGGGAAAAGAAAAAGAAAAAGAAAAAGAAAGCAGCGGCTTTGGTCGAAGGCAGTGGACGAACGAAAGATGCTGTTTAATATGGAGATTAACCCAGCGCCTTCCGATTCTCTTCTCCCCATGAGCAACTAATCCTTTTTCTTAGGGTGTAGATGAAACCCTAACCAAGTAACTATGTTTTTATGTTGATTTTGGATTCGATTATCGAAACGATGGTTGTATAACATTGAGACTTGTTTTATGATTCAAACTTATTTTTCCAATCTAGTAATATGTGTTTGTTTTCTGTGATTGCAAATACATAGTTATACAACGATATTCTTTGTGCTTGAAATTGAGAATTAGAATAATCTATGCCAAGGAAAGACGAATCGTGCCTAGATTAATTAGTTATAGAATCGAAGACGATTCGTGCCAACCGAAGATAGATTATGTCCGGTTTTCAATCACATGCAATTTTCTTGGCGATAACACTAGGGCTTGTAGCTTTTAGTGAATCAATGTCGTTTTGGTAGTCGGTTCTTAAATTAACATAATCGCGTGGTTACGAAGTTAGGGTGGATTCGAAACCCTAAGACCTTTTTCCATATTTGAATTCAACATCTCTTTTGCTTTAAATTACTTAGATAATTTTAGTTAATCAAAATCCAATCACTCTTTCTTGAATTGAATTAGGAATTAATTTTAGAAATACAATAACTTAGCCTCTTGATCTCCGTGGTACGATACCTGGACTTAAACCACTATTATATTTGAATTGAGATTTTCGCTCAGTTTTAATTATTTATTTTTGGTGTGAAAAACGACTTACCACCAACTCATATATTTGTAGAAGATGCTACAAATTACAGTCGTCGTCTCTTCTCTGACTTGTTTTGCCTTTCAATTCACTCGTGCTGTTGGAACAAAAAACTAATGGTTCAAATGCCAGTATCGATTTGATTTTCAACTGGACAAGAAAATTTTAAAGGAATAAGATGGAAGGGTCAGAAGAATCGATCGTCGTGAGCTTTATAGCAAGCAGGCAGTGGTGTGGACTGTGGACTGTGGACCTTTCATTACATCCTTGTATCAATGGAAATTAAGAAGACTCTCAATCTCATGTACAAGTAAATGAATCCAAGTTAATCACATCAACCCTTATGTGTTAATTTCTAGTGAAGACATTTATTTTTCTTTGAGTTTTCTTCAAGTTTACGAAATTGCAGTATCTGCAACCTTATGGAATTTTGAATGTAAGATCTTACACTTGCGTCGTGATCTTTGCCGCATTCATGGTTGTTTGTGATAGTTGTGGCCTTTGTAATTGTTCACGGTTGACTCATAAAAACACAGCTAGCAGAGCATTTTGGTCATAATATATTTCAAATAAATGTATAAAATACGAAGGCCATGCAAATTCAAAACAGAAAGGTACTAAATGGTATCATACCACCAAAAGCTAATCCTTAAGACCACCAAAACTTCATTTATATGCCAAGGGCGGAGTTAGGAATTTTAGTTAGTGGGTCAAAAATTAGATAAATTTGCAATATATTTTTCCTATGCACTAGTCCCAAAATAACTAAATTAAGAGTTTAATTATAAGATAGATATGCACTAGTAATCCAATTATGTCTCATAATTGATCCCAAAAGACTTATTATATTTGTACAACAAAGCATAATAGTCTCGTTTGTGACATTATCAACTCTCGAAAAGAAAACAATGCTTGTAATTTTTATGCATTTGAAGCAAGTTGAGACAATTTAGAGAGTTTTTATGGGGTTAAAATAGCAAAGTTGAGACAATTTAAAGAGTTTTTGTGGGGTCAAAATAGCAAATTTTGGTTGAAACTATCAAATGTTCATTGAACCCGCCCAAATCCGTTAAAATCGTCTACAATAAGAAAGTAAAGAATAAACCATACCCAATAAAACAAATTAAGCACGAAATCACACCTAATTTTTTTAGGGTAAATAAAACTAAACAAATTAAAGACTATTTAAAAAAATCACAAAACAAACGCAAAGACCTATTCTTTATTCAATCAAATTGTTATACATTCTCATGCTTCCAAATTCCCACCTTGTTCCCACTCTATGAGCATACGAGTCGTGCATACAACACAATGTGCTCATGGATTTGAGCTTACTCGAGTGAATTGGAGTCCTAGAGGCTAATGCCTTGTACTCTTTACTTCTCAAAAAGCAATTTCTAAAAAATTCTCCCTAGATTCCGCCTACTTTCAATATTTCTCTTTCTGTCTCTCTCCACTTATTATCCCTCCTATTTTTCAAAAAAAAATTCAAATTCAAATCCAAACACAAAATAAATCCTCTCTCTATGAGGGCTGGATGCAAGATTTTAACTCAGAAATGACAAAATTGTATACAACAAATTTTGCATACCAAAAAATGAGATAACAAATGGCCGAGTAAAAAGATTCAGATCGTTCAAGTGCAAGGTCTTACAATTCATGAGGTAATTTGAAACATTATGATAGTTTAGGGGGCATGATGTTATTAAACCTATGTTGGACTGTCCGCCAAAGTCGCTACTTCTTCCTTCAATGGCGGCTTCTTCTTCTTTTTCTATAGAAATTGATAGATACACATACGCAGATATATTCTATAACAATGTCTTGTTCAGTAAAACCTGTTTACAAGTCCTTATTATCATCTGCTCCAAATGGTTGCCTATTTTCCCTTCCAGCAATCTTTACCACCACCAAAACCTCTTCCTACCAAGATCTTTCCAAACCCATCAAAATCCACCTCTCTTTACCTCACTCTAAACCACCATTTCCGTTCTTTTCCACAAATTCTTCACGTACCCATTCTTCTACCACAGTCTCCGCCTCAGAAGATGAAGAATTGGGAGTGAAGCTTTTTGTGGGGAACTTGGAGTATGGTGTTGATAGCGCGAAATTAGCTCAGCTGTTTCAGCAGGCGGGTGTTGTTGAGGTTGCTGAGGTAACAATTTTACTTACGTTTGGTAGATTCAAGTTGGGTCTTTTCGTTGATGTATAAATGATTTATGGACAGCCAGGATTTCGATTCAGAGACGAAATTAGAAAGAAGTCAATCACGAGTAATTGAGTTATTATTTTTAATGCTCGAAAAAGCACCTAATACCAAAAAGAAAGTACTTTATCGAAGATTAAGTATCCATTATACTCATTAGAAATACATATGTTTCAAAGTTAGTTACTTAATTGTCTATTAACCTAGAACGGAAATGGTGTAAAAGAATCTACTAAAATGGAAGACATGTTTTTGATGTGGGTCAGTTTGATTCTGCTTACGATAATGCTACGGCCGTCGACAGATGTCCAGACACAGATGTAGATGCATTGTGTTTGGAGTCATTCAATGCACGTTGGTTTAGATGATGGACGTAGAAACCACACCCACCGGATGAGTGTGGATACATTTGTGTTTGGGCATGTGTCCAAACAAATTTCCTTCAGGTCAAATTTAGATGATATATGGCGACTAAGGAGGGTTTAATGATGTGGGTCATTTTGATTATGGTTAATTTGGATGATTTATGGGGACTAGGGGAGGCTTTGAGGTGGATCACTTTATTGGGTTAGCATTTGGATGATTTATGGGGGACGAAGGGAGGGTTTTTGATGTGGGTCATTTTGATTTGATCAAAAATTTCTATGATATATGGAGACTCTCTTTTTTGGTTCCGAGGATATATGGAGACTAAGGGAGGGTTTTCAATGTGGATATGTTCGATTTAGGTGAACTTGGAATGTGGGTCAGTTTGAGGGTCTGTTTTTTGCAGGTTAAGTACTATAGGGAGACTGGTGAGAGTCGTGGGTTTGGATTTATCACCATGAGCACTGCTGAAGAAGCTGATATGGCTATCGAAATGTTCCATCACTTTGTAAGTTGTTTATGCATTTTCTCTAGATTGGCAACAGGGTCCCCGCAAAGCATGATTCTCCCTTTTAAGTTCTGCCTTTTCAGCATGCGGGACAGTGTAGATGTATCAGATAAATGGTCATTAATTACCATTATTTTTTTGGGAGGGATTTGGGCTATAAGACCATCCGCAATGGTAATAATTCAAACCAATAACCAAAATGTGTCACATCAGCATTTAATTATCTATTTAGTCTATAATCAAACTTAACAACCTCTACCTCCACATTGATTACCTAACCAAAAAATTCCCACAATACACAATGCACATTTGTCCAATTGCAAACGAGTTCCAATCACATACTCGACCAAACCAAATTATTCGTCTCGATGAGATAATTCCAATGTGGGGTGTTTTTGAGCCATTGAGTTTTGAGTTTGGTTATTAGTAAAAGTTGTTAAGTTTGGTTATAAATGAGTGGAATTTGGTTATTTGCTAAAAGACTTGTAACTTTGCTTATTACAATGTGGGGTATTTTTTTAGTATTGTTGTTAAATTTACTTATCCATACCCATTTGCTTATTACAATGGGGATGCTCTAAGGAACCTATGCCACCTTACATATGGATATGCTTGCTTTTTAGGCTAAAAGTATTAACATTTTCTTGATCATGCTTGGTTGATATTAGTTCGTTGAGTTCCAAAAATATAGTTAATTGTAAACTTATGTAAGGCTAATAAAATTTTCTTAAAGGAAATGCAATTAGAGATTATGTTAATGTTTTGACCCTCATTGATATTTCTCACTGCATAATTATGCTAGTCTATTTAATGGCTAAGAAAAAACGTAATTTGGAGAAGAATAACTAGGCATTTCATTGTTTGTATTAATATCATTTGAGAAAGCAATATCTAGGTGCTCAAATAGGAAATGATGATTGCACCTCTAAACCGGGGGTGCTCTAAGCAGCATCTGCTAGAGTACTTTGTGGTTAAAATGAAAGTATCAATGGTATTTAGGTTGCTGAACAAAAGGTTGGAATATCTAACATCCTAAGAAGGGACATGAGTTGCACACTGTGTTCGACAAGTGTTATTTAAGTGTCATAACTAGGAAACATATTGATAAATTATTGTTACCGAGTAAGCTCTTTGACATGGTTATTGGTGTGCCCAAAAAGCACTAGTATCCAACACAGGCTCGTCTTATTTGTAGAAGATGCTGCAAATTACAGTCATCGTCTCTTTTCTGACTTGTTTTGCCTTGCAATTCACTCGTGCTGTTGGAACAAAAAACTAATGTTTATAATGCCAGTATTGATTTGATTTTCAACTGGAAAAGGAAAATTAAAGGAATAAGATGGAAGGTCAGAAGAATCATCGTGAGCTTTATAGCAAGCAGGCAGTGGTGTGGACTGTGGACCTTTCATTTCATCCTTGTATCAATGGAAAGAAGACTCTCATGTACAAGTTAATGAATCCAAGTTAATCACATCAACCCTTATGTGTTTCTAGTGAAGACATTTATTCTTCTTTCAGTTTACAAAATTGCAGTCTGTGCAACCTTATGGAATTTTGAATGTAAGATCTTACACTTGCATCGTGATCTTTCTCGCATTCATGGTTGTCTGCGATAGTTTTGGCCTCTGTAATTGTCCAAGGTTGACTTATGAACGACAAGCAAACACAGCCCCCCCCCCCCCCCCCCCCCCCCCCCCCCCCCGAATTTGCCTTCTGATTAGCTTTTCAAGGTATCTTAGAATTCTCTGATTGGACAAAGTGAGATAAGTATGAGATTACTCAGATGAAGAATAGTACAAACAATGAATGGATTACTACACCACCTAGTGCACCGTGACCTTAGAATTTACCTTGATCGGGCAACGGTTAATTTGTTGAACGGTGAGTTCATTCTATGAGTCATCTGTTTGAAAAAGGACTTATCCTGATGATGTGAATGTTGATTATGTGCCCCATGTGGTGGGGAGAACCTAAGCATTGCCTAAGTTAGAAATGACCGTGCATAGATTTTACTATTGTATAGATTCTTTACCTTTGTAGACTGTCATATCACATGTATGTGAGCTTTAGAGCTTTTATTTGGTTTTCCTTCTTGTTGGAGACTTAGATATGTTGTGGAACACGATTAATAGGATTTAAATGGAAGGCCCTTGGCAGTGCACAAGGCTATTCCAAGAGGATCATCGCTGGGTCAACTTGACCTTACTCACAGAGTTTTCGTCGCCAATTTGCCATTTGACGTGGATGATGAACACCTTAAACAGCTTTTCAGCAAACAAGGTAAGGTGGTGGATGCTCAGATAGTGTATGAAAGGAACACTCGCCGGTCACGAGGGATCGGATTTGTAGCAATGTCAACAGAGGCTGAAGTGAATGATGCAGTTGCCAACCTTAATGGAAAGGTACCCTAATTACACCGAGTGTTTCTTTGTTAGAAGTGACTTGACTGTAAGTGTAGAGTTGTAGGGGCAAGAGCCAATGAAACCAGCCAATAAAAAAAAAGAGCCAATAAAACCAGTATCAAACTGCGAATCTTTTTCATTCAGTTATCGGAATTGATGCAGAACCGTTCTATTAGAGAAAATCCTTTACCTTCCCCCTAACAATAGGTGAAAAATCTATAAGATTCATTGATTTTGTAGATGTTAGCATCAAACTTTGAGGATGAAAGAAGACTCTCTTAAGACAGTTACTCCTGTTCATGATTACTTATATAACTGCTTTAACTGATATGTTGCAGAGCTTTGGTGGGAGTTTAATCCATGTGAGTGCTGCAAAGAAAAAACCACGCTGATCTTTATGACTTGAAGCAAGTTGAATTCAAGTACGGCACAGTAGTTTATTTCGTCCATGCTGAGATTTGTAGTGGTGATGTTTTTGTGGTAAGGAATCGTTAAAGATAGCAGATTCAGAAGTCTTTGAGAATTTATTTTTTTTTTTTCAGCTTATTTGTTGCTCTCGATTGTTGAGATATAGAGGTCGGCAATTCAGAAATTCTTGAGGGAATTTCTCTTGTTCCTTGTTCGTTTTTCTTCTAATAACGAGGTGTCCGAGCCAGCTTACACGCACCTCAACATCCTTGTTCTGTTAAGGTTGTTTGATTTCTGATCTTGGGATGGGATTACACCTGCTTGCTGTTCGTTTAGATTGCTTATTGAGCAATGGTAATTTATACCACTTTCAAGTGTATTGCCCCACAACAATGTTCAATCAAACTTAGTAATGGTAATTTTCAGAAGGCACATAGCAACACCAGTGCAAAACCTTTTCAGGACAATATATGAGTCTCATAATGATCATAATATATATGACCAACTCAGCTTTCCATATCAAACAACTAGCACATGTCCGTGTCTAAAGGCACAGCTCAAAGAATGTGACATTCGAACTGGCTTTGAGCGTCCTTAGCAAGGTGTGACCAAACTGCCCGTGTCTAAAGACATACACCAACATAACTTAATCCCAACACAAACCGATTACTAATTTATGGGGACCACATAGATTATCTAGGATTCAACACTCACATAACTTGATCCAACACAAACCGATTACGAATTTATGGGGATCACATAGATTATCTGAGATTCAACAGCTCCATCGAGAGTCATTCACACTTGAAACAAAATAAACTAAAAACGATGCCATCTTGGTCCAAATGTAATGTGATTGCATGTCCAACAAATCACGTACAATAGCAATTACAAAACCAAACTCAGTACCAGCGAGCGATCCATCTCCATCCTCTAACCTATAAAAACATAGTCAACCCTAAACATTTCAAACCCTAATTTATCATCACACTTGCTCTGTGGAATCTATAAGTAAAATGGACGATTTCTTAGCTTAAATGGAGAGAGCGGTAGAGATTGCATGTAATTTGGGTGGGTGGTAGGTAAGAAGGTGGAACTTTTTTTCTTAAGAGAGGAAGGGGGTTGGAGGAGAGTTGAGTGGTGGCAATATGATGGGAGTAGTCATTATTTATTGGTATTTTGCAGCCAATCTTGAATACTTGTTGCTATGGATTGGTGGGGGAGAAAGTGGTGCATGCAGATGGAGGTGTAGACTAATTGAATTTGGTGTAGGTTAGTCTTTTAGGAATCAATTTGATTAGGGTTTAGTCTCGGTTGAAGTCCTTCTTTATAAACCATTGAGTTTGGGCTATGTTGGATCAAGCCATGGCTAATTGTCACGCTAAGAATTGTGAAGCCAAAATTGGAATGTGCCAGGACGTCGTCAAAGTTACATTATTACCTTGGCTAAGTTACATTATGATAATTCAACTAATTAAATAACAATAATAATAGAGTAAAATGTATTTGTTTCTATTTTATTTTATTATTTAAAAACAATCAGTATATTAATTACAACAGGAGTTTGATTTTGTCGGATAACAAATTTAAATTGTATTTATAATTCTTGGCATATTATTTATATATCCGGAGGAGAAAGATATCTGAGCACTATTCTGGGCTCTTTGACGGCAATTGTACGACCGAAGACTAACAAATGGCCAAGTTAATTATATGATTTAGATAGTTTAAGGAAGTTTAAGGTAGTTAAGTGCCAGGTCTTTCAATTTCAGGAGCTAATTTAGAAAAATTTGATAGTTTATGGGGAGTGCAATTTTGTTCATCATCATTAAAAAAAAGTGAACATTACCCTCGTTACTATTGATTGAAATGGTGTGGACCCTACCACAAAGTGATGTCATGCTTACCATGCAATATATTTTTTGGTAAGCTTGACATCACTTTATGATGAGGTCCACACTATTTCAACCAATAAAGAAGAGGGTTATGTTCACCCTCTTACAGCCCCTTTGGCTACACAGGAGAGAAAAGAGAAGAGAGGGGTTTGATCTCCTTTATTAGTGAGAAAAGAGAAGAAAAGAGTGTGGTTTCTCACCTTGTCAACCAAATAACGGTGAGAAATCAAATTCTCTCCCTCCCATTCCGGCAACCAAACATCTCCGGCGACTCTCCGGCGACAAAATCAAAGGTTCAAAACTCAGTTTTGATCACAGATTTAGCTTTGCCTTGACAAGACGAAGACAACGGTATAGGTACGACGACGATCCGACGAGGGGTGGACCGCACATGCTGCCGGAAGTTGACGAGATCAGGTTCGTTCTCCCTTTCTCACGGAATCGCACCACTTTTGGCGAGAAACAAAAGTCGGCCTGGAAGGGGTTCTGCTCTCCCACTGTTTCTCACCTCTCCCACCTCTTTGATCATCCAAACGTGGGTGAGAATTGATAATCCCTCCGTTTCTTTTCTTCTCCCCTGAAATCACGCCATCCAAACGACCTGTTAGGTGGAGGGTTAACAAAACAAAGTGGAGGGTTAACAAAACTCAACTTAGTTTATGGGACATGATGTAATTAAGGCTACTTAGGGCTCTCCGCCAATTTCCTCTGTCGACCCTCTTTTCCCATGCTCCTCTTCTTCGTCTTCCTTCTCTAGCTGCTGCTGCTGCTTCTTCTTCTTATTCTTCCACTCTACAACAATGTCTCGTTCAGTTCCTTATCATCTGCTCCGAATGGTTGCTTATTTTCCCTTCCAGCAATCTTTACCACCACCAAAACCTCTTCCTACCAGGATCTTTCAAAGCCCATCAAAATCCACCTCTCTTTATCTCACTCTAAACCACCAATTCCGTCCTTTTCCAAAAAATCTTCACGCATCCATTCTTCTACCACAGTCTCCGCCTCAGCAGAGACGAGGCTTTTTGTGGTGAACTTGGAGTATGGGGTTGATAGTGCGAAGTTAGCTCAGCTGTTTCAGCAGGCGGGTGACGTTGAGACTGCTGAAGTAATAATTTTGATCACTTTTGGTGGATTAAAGTTGGGTCGTTTTGTTGATGCACGAATGATTTATGGACAGAAGCGGAGCTAGGATTTTTTCTATTCAGACATGAAATTAGAAAGAAGTCAATCACTAATAATTGAATTATTATGTTTAATGCTCGGAAAAGTACCTAATACCAAAAGAAAGCACTTTTTTCTAATATTAACGATCCATTATACTCATTAGAAATCGCACATGTTTTAAAGTTAATTGCTTTATCGTCCATTAACCTAGAACACAAACAGATGATTTTGATGCGGGTCTGTTTGATTTTGGTTAAGGTTAGTGCTACAGCCGCACACAGATGCGGACACATTGTGTTCGGAGTCATTCAATGCACATTGGTTCAATGGGCATAGATACCACACACGCCAGACGAGCGTGGATACATTTGTGTTTGGGCATGTGTCCAAAGCAATTTCCTTTAGGCCAAATTTAGATGATTTATGGGAACTACGGAGGATTTAATGATGCCGTTCAAAAAAAAAAGGGGAGGGTTTAATGATGTGCATGGGTCATTTAGATTATGCTAAATTCGGATGATTTATGGGGACTAGGGGAGGTTTTAAGTTGGATCACTTGGATTGGGTTAGTATTCGGATGATTTATGGGGACGGAGGGAGGGTTTTTGATATGGGTCATTTTCATTTGGTCGAAATTTATATGACATATGGAGATTAAGTGAGGGTTTTCAATGTGGATCTGCTCGATTTAGGTGAACTTAGGAATATGAGTCAGTTTGAGGGTCCGTTTTTTTGCAGGTTATGTACTACAGGGAGACTGGTGAGCGTCGGGGGTTTGGATTCATCAAAATGAGCACTGTTGAAGAAGCTGATAAGGCTATGCATTTTCTCTGTATTGGCAACAGGGTTGCTGCAAAGCATTGTTCTCCCTTTCAAGTTCTGCCTTTTCAGCATGCGGGACAGTGTAGATGTATAAGATAAATGGTCATCAAGTACCGTTATTTTTGGGGATGGATTTGGGCTATAAGGAACCTATGCCACCTTACATATGGACATGCTTGCTTTTTAGGCTAAGAGTATTGAGTAACATTTTCTTGATCATGGATCTGCTTGGTTGATATTAGTTCATTGAGTACCAAAAATATAGTAAATTGTAAACTTGTGTAAGGCTTATAAAATTTTCCTAAAGGAAGTTCAGTTAGAGATTTATGTTAACGTGTTGACCCTCACTGATATTTCTCACTGCATAATTATGCTAGTCGATTTTGTGGCTAAGAAAAAACTTAATTTGGTGAAGAATAACTAGGCATTTCATTATTTGTATTAATATCACTGGGGACAGCATTATCTAGGTGCTCAAATAGGAAATGATGATTGCACCTCTAAACCGGGAGTGCTCTAAGCAGCGTCTGCTAGGGTACTTTGTGGTAGCTAAAGGGTGAAAGAGTATTGAAATGGAAGCATCAATGGTATTCAGGTTGTTGACCAAAAGGTTGGAATATCTAACATCCTAAGAAGGAATCTTTTGGAAAGGGAAAGGGACATGAGTTGCGCTATGCTTGCAACAAGTGTTATTTAAGTGTCATAACTAGGAAACATATTGCTGATTTATTGTTACAGAGTGAGCTCTTTGACATGGTTATTCGTGTGCCCAAAAAGCATCAGTATCCAACACAGGGGCGTCTTATTTGTTGAAGCTGCTGCAAATAACTGTCGTCAGTCTCTGGGGCCAATTTTCTGACTTGTTTTGCCTTTCAATTTGCTCGTGCTGTTGGAACAAAAAAGTAATGGTTTCAATGCCAGTAATGATTCGATTTTCAACTGGAAAAGAAAAAGTAAAGAAATAAGATAGAAGGTCAGAAGAAATCATCGTGAGCTTTATAGCAAGCAGGCAGAGGTGTGGACTGTGGACTTTTCATTACGTCCTTGTATCAATGGAAAGAAGACTCTCATGTGTCATCCAAGTTAATCACATCAACCCTTATGTGTTTCTAGTGAAGACATTTATTCTTCTTTCAGTTTTCTTCAAGTTTACAAAAGTGCAGTACGTGGCAACCTAGAGGAATTTTGCATGTAAGATCTTACCTTTGCATCGTGATCTTTCCTGTATGCATGGTTGTCTGCGATAGTTGTGGCCTCTATAATTGTCCAAGGTTTTTTTGCCTTCTGATTTGCTTTTCAAGGTATCTTAGAATTCTCTGCTTGGACAAAGTGAGATAAGTATGAGATTACTCAGATGAAGGATAGCACAAACAAAATGGATTACAACCCCACCTAGTGCATCGTGACCTTAGAATCTACCTTGATCAGACAATGGTTAATTTGTTGGACGGTTAGTCCATTCTATGAATCATCTGTTTGAAATAGGACTTATCCAGATGGTGGGAGTGTTGATTATGTGCCCCTTGTGGTGGGGAGAACCTAAGCACTGCCTAAGTTAGAAATGACCATGCATAGATTGTACTATTGTATTTTCTCTGGATTCTTTCTCTTTGTACATTGTCATATCAAATGTATGTTCGAGCTTTAGAGCTTTTATTTGGTTTTCCGTCTTGTTGGAGACTTAAATATGTTGTGGAACACGATTAACATGATTTAAATGGAAGGCCCTTGATAGTGCGCAAGGCTACTCCAAGAGGAACATCGCTGCGTCCACTGGGTCGCAAAAATTTTGTCGCCAATTTGCCGTTTTATGTGGATGATAAACGCCTTGAACAGCTTTTCAGCGAACATGGTATGGTGTTGAATGCTCGGATAGTTTATGATACGAACACTCAACGTTCACGAGGGATCGGTTTTGTAGCAATGTCAACAGAAGCTGAAATGAATGATGCAATTGCCTACCTTAATGGAAAGGTACCCTAATTACACCGATTATTTCTTTGTTATAAGTGACTGTAGAGAGTTGTAGGGGCAAGAGCCACCAGCACCAGTATCAAACTGCGCATCTTTTTCATCCAGTTATCATAATTAATGTGCAACCGTTCTTTAAATTAAAATTCATTTACCTTCCCCCTTAACAAGAAGTGAAACCGTGAAAAATCTATTCGGTTCATTGTTTTTGTACATGTTAGCATCAAACTTTAGGACAAAAGAAGACTCTCATAAGACAGTTACTCCTGCTCATGATCACTTCTAACTGCTTTAAATGATATGTAATGCAGACCATTGGTGGGAGGTTGATCCAGGTGAATTTTGCTCAAGAAAAACCACGCTGATTTTTCACTTGAAGCAAATTGAATTTAAGTATGGTGCCGTAGTTTATTTCGTTCATGCTAAAGATTTGTACTGATGATATCTTTGTGGTAAGTAATTGTTAAAGATAGCATATTCAGAAGTAATCGAGTAAAGTTTTTTTCGTTTTCCGGCTAATTTGTTGCTCTCGATTGGTGAGATATAGAGGTGTGAAATTTTAATCCAGAAATTCTTCGGGCAATTACTCCTGTTCTAGTTCTTTTGACTTTCTTTGATTTCTCATCTTGGGAAGGGATTAGACTTGCTTGCTGTGCTTATTTACTTATTGAGGTTACTCCTATGAGCAATGTTCAGTGCAAAAATTTATGCGCACCGATCATGACACACTAAACAGTTTGATGGTCATGGGCCTTGGAAAATAATTGAGGTCTCGTATGCATTGGACAGCTCGAATACATGCGCATCCGGGGATGTGAACACAGACTTCCCCAATTCCTATCGCTCCCAGTCGTGATACGGTTTAAGTAACATTGGTAGGACATAGTTTCCTATGATGAAAATCCTTCTTTCACCAGCGCCCGCCACAAAGAATGCACAGTAGACTAGTATATACATATTGCTCTTCATATTTACATCGTTTATGTGCTTTCTCCAGATCATTGAAAGAATGTTTCATGTTGTTTCTCTGCTCTTGCATTTGTCAGCTCTTCCTTTTTTTCACTGGAAAATGCTGTGTCCTTCAAGGACAAACTTGGAAATTGAGCTTATTGGATCTGATTTGTCTTATTTTTTGTCACAGGTAGCTACCCCAAGGAGGGAGAAAAGCAACCACGAAGGAGGCCTAAACTCAGGAACAAACGAACATTCAGGACCTCACACAAACAAACTCATCTTCAACCTCAAAAAGCCATCATGACGATGTAGAAAATCCACAACACCCACAAAGAGCAAGGGAAAGTCTCATGCAGGGGAAGAAAACCAACAAAAACTAAAACCAAATCTACAAGCAAACAATAGATTCACACCCCAAAGTCTAGCCGTTGATGCCATCACGCTGCCACAAGGGCGGCCGAGACACAGCAAAGACCATGGAACGGAACCTTGATCCCAACAACAGCCACACCCCCCACCCCACCGCACAGCACCACCAACTGCTAACGTCATCTCAAGAAACTACGCCCTTATCAGGGTGCAAACCTATGCAACACCCAGAACGACAACTCGACAAGAACGGGGCCTGCCTAATAACATCGATGGAACTGCAAGATGATTGGAAAAAAGAGCACACGGTGAGAAAGATCAAACAAAGGAGCACACTGGTGGATTGCTTTGGCGACGATTGGCTCCATCAACGTCGGAGCTCGCCGAAAATAGGGCGGATAGATTTGAGAGAGAGAGAAGGAGGGGGGGGGGGGGGGGGGGGGGGGGGGGGGGTGGGGTGTTGCGTGAGAGAAGTACTGAACCATGTCCAGTCAGCAGCAACCTCCCAATGCCACGTCAGGTCGGTATATAAGGTCGGTCTCTATAGCAAAAGGAAAATGATAGGATACATGAAAGGAAAACATGAAACTCTCCATGAAAGAATCCTAGTTTCATGGTTTTTTTTTTTTTTTTGATGTATTGTACCTGGCCCCGCTAAGGAGAAGGGCAGAGAAAAGAACTTAGGCATACATTGTATTTTGTAGCTTTGGTTTATGTTGCCATTTTGATGACAATGGCTTCGTCAATCGGCTTTGTTTCTGCTTTTTCAAAGACATCCATTGGGTTCTTCCTTTGTTGAACATGGTGAACCGGGCATACTATTTCCCAACCTTTGTAGATCTTACTTTTATTTCTACATTGGATCACCTTATCCCAACCTAGAGGCGACCTCTTGTAGATCTTACTTCTCTTTTATTTCTACATTGGATCACCTTATCCCAACCTAGAGGTGATGTAAGGTGCCGACAACACAAGTTGCTACCCGCTCATACAACCCCTCCAACAAATACTGCTACTATAACTCGCGGGAATGTTGTCCCTCTTAAAGTTATTGGGTGACAAACTCGAAAGCCCTAGACACAGCAAGGATGGACCTGTCCTCCAACGAGTACAGCTACTATCACTCGCGGGAATGTTGTCCCACTCACGGAAATGGTAATTAAAGTTGTTGGGTGATAAACTCGGGAGCCCTAGATGCAAGCTAGGGATTTTGCAACGGTGTGTCGGCCCTTATCATAGGTTGCACATTTGGTCATTTTCCATTTTGAAGACTATGCATCTACAATTTAGTTTCTCCATGGTTTCTTGAATGAAAATAAGTCCAAAGCGCTTAGTGGAAAACTTTGTTGCATTTTTTGAATAATTTTGGTTTTTAAAATATGGCTAAAACAATGAAAATGCTTTTGTTGTTACCACTTTTTCCCCTCTTGCTTATTGTTTAAAGCATAAAGCACAGCTCATGAGATTCAGCAAGTGCTTAATCTGTTTTCTCCTCAGGATTAGGTACATCAAACGGATAAGGATCATTATGTTTTTCCAACTTCCACAAACTTTGATTTAAATAGCTTTTTCTTTCCACTTCAAAAGCAAAAGAACCTCTCTCTCTCTCTCTCTCTCTCTCTCTCTCAAGGATCATTATGTTTTTCCAACTTCCACGAACTTTGATTTAAATAGCTTTTTCTTTCCGCTTCAAAAGCAAAAGAACCTCTCTCTCTCTCTCTCTTGAATGCATGAAAACCTGCCTCAAGTGAAATTTCTTGACACAATTCAGCATTCTCAAATTTAGCTGAGGTGAGATTGCTGAGGTAAGCATTTTCAGAAGTTCAAGGAACAATCGCTGTAAACAAAAATGCTTGTGCCACCGACACACGTACGCTTGGTTAACTAAAAAAGTAACCAATTATGCTTATTGATACCAAAGAACCAAAACATTAAAAAGTTGAATGCAGTTTAAGTGATAATTAAACACCCATCAAAACAATAACTGCTAAGGTATGTATACATGCAACTCCTTAGGTCATGCAGTACTGTGACAGTCTTCCTCTAGCTACCTTTTTCTCTTTCCATTTTCTTTCATTTCTCCTCTTATTACCACTGCTGATTCATCTAGTGGGACATATTGTCTGCACCAAAGTTGGTAAGAGCCATGCTTGCCTTCATTAGGATAACGATTCCAAAATTAATCACCTGTGATATTAGGAAAGCTTGTGCTCTTTATTCCAAAGTCTGTCATCACAAACATCTCAAGTGATTTTACTTTTCCTTTATTGGGATGTGATGGGTTGTTTACATGGAGAAAACCTCTGTTAAGTAGTTCTGAGTACTACACATTGAAAGTCCTAATCTTAATTCTCTCATAAAAAGTCCTGCAGAATGATGTGACAATGATATTTTGCGAAATTAAAAGCAAATTGTACAAGTCTAATTTCATTTTTTGTGTTAGTGAATTGAATGATTACTCGGCTGGATCATACGAAAATATTTCTATTTGTGCTATGGTTCGCCATATATTATTGTTCTTTTTTTTTTTTAACCAGTATATCTCCGGGGCAACTTACACGCACCTCGATATTCACCATGTATTACACTTAAACGTACACGGATGTTCAGTAACTGAATATCATAGTAATTGAACCAAATGCCCGAAACACTACTACTCCTGATGACTTCACCAATCAAGGAAGTGTTTAAGGCTAATCAATGAGACAAAAACCCTATAAAGGAACATATATTCCTTTTGGATAACCCCTCCTTGGATACTTCAAAGAAATGCCCAAGGGTCCCGCACCATGGTCAAGTTATTATCCAGACAAAAATGGCTTTAGCAAAATCTAAACCCCCCTTGGCAAGCAAGACACATTCAAATGGGCTTTATTTCCTTATAAATAGCTCACATTTGCATAAATGAAAACCACACAATTAAGTATTTGCATCCTCTTTCAACTTGCAAAAAAGAAATCCTCCCCCTGCCTTTTCAACCTTGTTTAGCCCCCCAGCCACCCCCCAGCCACCCCCCCCCCCCCCCCCCCCCCCCCCCCAAAAAAAAAAAAGAAAAATGGCAAGCAGCATTGTACAACAACCCCCAAAAATTCTGATTAAGGGCGACCGCCGAATGCCGTTCGCAGCAGCTGACGACAGTGCCATGATGAAGCAAATCCAATCAACCCATTCCCCCGATGGCCGTGCGGTTGATGTCAAACCTATTCTCCATGTCATCGAGGACATCCTGCGTCGTGCAAATCCAAGCATTGGAAGTGTCATTAACGTACGTATTTTTCTTTTAAGAATGAGCCACAGAATAAAGTGCGTATGAGTACTTTCATCTTAATTATTTGACATTGGCTACAAAAAAAATGTATTCATGCGACTTTTTTTGTGTGAAACAAAAGGCGCATCTTCTTTCATGATAGTTGCTGCAGTAGTGAACTTACTTTGCTGTGATATTCTGTAGGGCACACATGAACCTGCCGATGCCTTCGTGGAGAAGACCGCTGTGGCTGGACTTGAAGACATGCTGGAACCATTGGCCTACATTATAAACAAAATTTCATGCGAGGTTTTATTCTTGAGGTTTTTTGAACCTAAGTATAGGTGCTAGCAGCAATAATGCAGAAAAAAGGAGAATATGGAGATGAACAAAGCGAACACTAGAAACATTGTGAAATTAACCACGCCTGCACCAAATCTGGCGTAACATGATTAAAGAAGTCACCTCCTCTTCCCTATTCTTCGGTTAAGATACGAATCAATGTGGATGGATTACAACATAATGTGAACTGATCTCCACATTATCATGTAACTCACCCACATTGACATAACTCGCACGTGTTATCACCCAATCTGAACCTTTTAGCGATGGACCCCATAACGATGTGCATGGCGAGTACCTTTAAAACTCCAAAAGATAGTTTCATTTACTAGGACTGTAAATCTTTTTTTTGGCAGTTAGCATGCAAGTGCTCTGGTGGAGCAGATGCTCACTCAACCACAATGGTTATATTCAACAACCTATCAAACTACTCCTGGGATGCAAAAGTGGTGATCTCCCTAGCAGCCTTTGCTGTTTACTATGGTGATTTCTGGCTCATCGCTCAGCTCAGCACCACCAATCCCCTCGCCAAGTCTGTCTCCCTCCTCAAGCAATTGCCGGACATCATAGAGCATGCTGGCTCACTGAAATCGCACTTCAACACCATTAACAACCTTGTCAAGGCCATCTTGAATGTAACCAAGTGTATTGTCGAGTTCAAGGAGCTTCCTCCTCAGTACATATCACATGAGACACCGCCTATGACCACTGCCATAGCTCATATTCCAACTGCTGCTTACTGGACCATCCGAAGCATGGTTGCTTGTTCCTCTCAGATTACCAGCCTTTTAGGCATGAGTTACGAGTAAGCCATCTGAATCCCTGCCTAAACTACAAAAAGAGCTCGGTTACAGAACCTGAAAATTTTCCACATCTCTGTCTAACTATCTATATACATACAAACAAGAAACTATAGCAGGAACTAATAGCGGCTCTATTATGCCAATTGCAGGCACATCACATCTACTACTGAAGCATGGGAGTTATCAAGCTTGGCTCATAAGCTCGCCAACATACAGAATCACCTTAATTCACAACTAGAAATTTGCAATCAGTACATAGGTGAGGCCTCACAGTTTTTTGGCATGATTAAGGGACATAATTTTAATCAATCTAAGTCCGAATGTTGGGGCATTCAAGAATCTTTCCGTAATGAAAAACAGAATAGTGAAGTGCCTTCTTTGTCTTTCCCTAAAGTGCCCCTCCCTCCCTCTCTTTCTCTTCGGAAGGGCTAAGAAGCATTTAACCATGGAATGCAGATGAGAAGAGATATGCAGAAAATTACCTGGCCCTCGTTCGCCAGTTCGAGATGGCCCATGTGGACAACATGAGGATTCTCAAGGCATTGATTTGCCCAAGGGATGATATACTGCCGCTTCTGGAAGGCAGAACAAGGGTGCTATTCATGATCTCCTCTACTCTCGACCGTTTCATTGTTTCATCATTTCACCAAATCAGAGTATGATAATGATTGACTCTTCTTCCCACAAACAGGTTAGCATTGAAGTCCTCAAGAGAAAGACCGTGGTATTGCTCATATCGGACCTTGACATATTTGAGGAAGAGCGTCGTACCCTTGTTCAATTCCTCCACGAGCCAAAGACAGGGTCAGGCCATCATTATGAGATCGTCTGGATTCCGGTCGTCGACAGGTCAACAACATCTTGGAACGAAGAGAACCGACAAAGGTTTCAGCAGCTGCAGGCAAATATGCCATGGTACACGGTGGCCGACCCTTGGTCGCTCAACCCAGTAGTCATCAGATACATGAAGGAGGTGTGGAATTTCTCGAAGAAGCTCATTCTAGTGGTGTTGGATCCACAGGGTA
This sequence comes from Rhododendron mucronatum var. ripense, assembly GCA_019656295.1. Taxonomy (NCBI): domain Eukaryota; kingdom Viridiplantae; phylum Streptophyta; class Magnoliopsida; order Ericales; family Ericaceae; genus Rhododendron; species Rhododendron mucronatum. Next base: position 540,438 of record BPLT01000019.1, read on the forward strand.
AGGTGGTCTGCAACAATGCACTCCATATGGTTATGATATGGGGAAATGTTGCATACCCTTTCTCTACTGTCAAGGAAGAATCACTCTGGAAGGAAGCGACCTGGAAAATGGAGCTACTGGTGGACGATATCGACCGAGAAATATTGAAATGGGTAAGTATAACTTTTCAGTTCTGTAGATACTAAGGAAATAAACAAACATGAAAATTAAATAAAAACAATCTATTCTAATTCTAATATAAAAACGGACCCAAGTATGGGCTCACCCTAAAATTGAAGCTGTAATTTTTAGCATTCCTAAAGAACCGCTCAAGAAACAACTTGTTACGCTTGAAATGTCCCGCAGCCTATATCATGGGATGGGCAAAACAGTAAACAAACAAAAACAAAACCACCCATCTTAACTGCTCCCCACTATTTGGGGTTTGGTGTTCACACACACGTGTGTGTGCCATCCTTCTAGTTATATATGAAGGAATATATTTCATCTCGTTACCATCAAAAGGTCTAAACGATTGTCTCGAAGGAGACCGAAACGAAATATTCGTGGCATCCCGATTTCTATTGACAAAACATGTGTGAAATTACACATAGCCAATCCAAAAATCGAGTTGTTCAACACCTATTAGAAATTTTCATGTTCTTTGACATTTCAATTATCGTCCGGCAATGTTTCTGAAATATTTCCCAAAAGTTTCCGAAACGTTTTCTTTCCCCCGCTAAAAACAACAAACCAAAACGAAAATTTGATCCATGCTATATATCAAAACTCCAAACTGAAATAAATAAGTTAAATCACCCGACTGATTCCACTAGTCACACTAACACATAGTTCGCCTTGAATTTCCCAGATTTCGGAAGGGATATTCATTTGCTTGTATGGAGGAGAGGACATCGAATGGATTAAGAAATTTACTTTCGCAGCAAAAGAGGTTGCCAAGGCTGCAGGCATTACCATGGAAATGGTTTACGTTGGAAAGGGCAAGTCCACAGAACGAGTAAAAAGGATCACCTCAACCATCAAAGAAGAAAAGCTCAGTCGCTATTGGCCTGACCCGATATCCAACTGGTACTTCTGGACCCGATTGGAGAGCATGTGGTACTCCAAGACTCAACACGGCAAGAAACCCGAAAACGACAGTATACTTCAGGAGGTGTTGACGTTGCTGAGCTTTGATGGAAGTGATCAAGGGTGGGCCATAATCTGCAGAGGGTCAACCGAGATGGCAAGAGCCAATGGCGACACAATTCTGAAAAGCTTTGGAGACTTTGAGGATTGGAAGGAGGAAGCCGGGCAAAATGGCTTTGTGCCGGCCCTCAATAACAAGTTGCACAAACTCCATACCCCTCAGCACTGCAACCGCCTCATCCTTCCGGGCATAAGTGGTGGCATACCAGAGAAGGTGGTGTGTGCAGAGTGTGGACGTCCCATGGAGAAGTACTTCATGTATCGCTGCTGCACTGATTGAGAGATGCATGCAAGCCTGCTACTATATCATTTGCTTGCTGGTAGTTGTAAGGGAGAATGTGAAATTATGTTTGCTATCTTTGGAAGCTTTAGTAATCTATAGTCTATTAACTCTTAGAATGCTGTAGCAGTCTGATTATGGTTTGTAAGGATGTCTAAGGCTCTAGGGTCCCTATTTATAAGTTTGAAGTGTGCTGTAAGATTATATGTTTGAAGTGTGCTGTAAGATTATATGTTTGAAGTGTGCTGTATGATTGTGATGCTAATAATATGTGAATCCTGTTTTGGAGTATTACAACGAGTTATATTTTCTCGCTTTCTTCGCTTTCCTTTCTAAGATGATCTGAAGTTTACTAAATTCTGCAAATGTCTACAAGATATGTTTAAAGGATGAAAGAAAGCACAATATGCAGCTTTTTCTTAATGAAACTAAGAAACATATATTCAGCCTAGAAGATTTAACCAAAGAACTGAAGAAAACGCCATCTTCATTTGGTTCTTTTGTATTGCAGACAATTACATACTAAGGTCAACCATTTGTGTACCCTGCAAGTACCTAGAAAATCTCGAAACACTGTCGAAGGATGCTTTCCAGATGAGAAACTACTAACTTGTATTTTAATGACACCCTCCCTACGGCCATCGTAAGAGCACGTTGAACAGCCTCTACTTAAGGAAAAACTGATTTCTTAGATATGGAGGGATAATCATGCAAAGCAAAATGCCTAAGCACTAAAAAGAGGAAACAGCGAGTTGAACAGCCCAAGTAGATGGCTGTTTGTTCCGAGTTCATCTAGTCTTAGGTTCAACTCTCCTAAGCCTCGCTAACGTACTCATTAACAAATATTTGTTCTTCCCTTTCAAAAGGAAAACGAAAAAAAAAAAGGAACAGACATTTTGACGGACTCGAAGAAGTTCACAGCCCACCTTCAGGGCCTTTCCCTTAGCTGCAATAGAACAAAAATGAATAATTGTACATGAAATCTTTCTCTAGATCCTTGTCCTTATCGCTTATCCTACCAAAAAGAATAACAAAATGCAATACAAAGTGCAAAGTATAAAATTTTGGGAGTTAGAATAACGACTCAATGATATTTTAGCTAGCTAATTGATTTTATACTACGCATATCAAGGTACCATTTTTGTAAAGATGTTTCCAATATCTATGAATAAGCTAAGAAATCTGATATACTGTTAAACATATAATAGCAAGGGAAGCACCTAAAAACATTCCACTTCCTTTCAGTAGGTATATACATGCAGGACACATTGTAGCTATTGTAACTTCGAAATATACAGATCATGAACAAAATTTCACGTAAGCACTAGCAAAATTTCACTAAATCACATTGCTAACCATGGTTTGTATGCTGATAACCAGATCATGAACAAAAGACCGGCGAGAAAAAGAGTTAGACAAGAATCGTGATAACCATGGTTTGTATGTTGATAACAAGATCATGAACAAGAGACTGCCGAGAAAAAGAGTTATAGACAAGAACAGAATGTGGTCTCAAGCAAACGGGTGGACAATAACATTTGTGGTCTTATTTGGGAAAAGATGAGAGGATGAGTAATGCAATCAAAATATGAAAGGAATCCAATATTCAAAAAAAGGAGTAAAATCTCATTCAAGGAGTTAAACCCCAAAGGGTAGAGAGAGAAATTATGTCTCAATCAATATATTCAATATTCTTAATAATCAAAAAGTTACCTAATGAGCACTCTAAACTCCTATTTATAGACTCTTTACTACAAAAGACTTAAAATGACATACTTACCCTTAAACATATATACTGCATCAAGGAGGAGAAATCAAAATGGTTTGTCTTTTTCTGGCAGCAACTTTGGAACAGAAAAATTTTCAGTGCCAAGCGGGTACCACGTGGTGCTGGCTCGTGCATCCGAGCCGTCCATTGCGTGTTTGAACGGCTCAGATTTGGAGAAAGAAAGTGTTGGGTGAGAGGAGAGAGATGATTTCAATCTGAGCCGTCTAAAAATGTATTGGATGGCTCGAATGCGCCGAATAGGTACCACGTAGAATATACCCATTCGGCAGTGAAAAATCACTCCTTTGGAACATGTCCACCTATCTTTTTGAAAATAACTCTGGTTCCGCCAAATATGCCACAGCATCCAAGCAAATAGATATGCGTCAAAAAATAAAATGAGATTCACATAGTGATCTCTGACTTTGAGATTGTGTCAATTCAACGCCAAACGGCCCAAACCGCTGCAACAACATTGACAACTTCTTATTTTTTTGCCTTTTGACACACGAGCAAGCCATACAAAAGTAGCAACGAGTGTACTTGCTCTTACCTCATCAGAGGACATAAATTCTTGCCAAAGTTGGCTCACTGGTGGACACGCTCTAACTATCCTAGTATCAACCTTTTGCGTTACGCCTACACTACAGAAGTTCGGGAAATCTTGATAAATTGAACACTAACTAACGAAAGAAGCGAATATTCAATATTATGATAGTCACCCCTTTTTCGTTCCATTTTATTTGTTCACTTTTTGACTTTCTTATGTCTCAAAAAAGGATGATGCTATGGTGTCCCCGGTCATTTTGGGGACACAGTAATTTTTGGCATAACATAACCCTTACAAGCATAATAAAAATCATTACAAGTATAATAGAACCATAACATGGCATAACCAAAAACCAATCAAGGCATAACCAAAATCAACCAAGGCATAACCAACCAAGTTATGCCTTGTTATGGTTTTGGTTATGCTTATAATGGTTTTGGTTATACTTGTAATGAATTTGGTTATACTTCTAATGGTTTTGTTATACCAAAAGTTACGGTGTCCCCAAAATGACCGGGGACACCGAAATCATTCCCCTCAAAAAATATTTGTCCATTTGAACAGAACAAATCCTTTTGGAATTCTCTTTTTGCCCTTCTCTTTTGCATTGAAGTGACAACTCTAACTTAAATTGGAAGGCATTTTTGAAAAGTTCCAAGTTTGTAAAATCTAATAATTATGCTTCTTTAATAAATTGGATTCCCGAATAGACAAACAAATTGGGACACAACCTTTCTTTCTTTTTTCTTAATCAGTTAAAAAATTCCAGAGATTTTGGTAGATTGAGGAATTAAATGCCAGGGATCAAAGCAAGAGAAAAGATCTCAAATGGGTACTCAGAACATCTCTACTATTGGCTTCAAAAGTGGAGATGTCAATTTTTTTTTAGGCTTACGTGGCAATTTGGCATGTTAGAATTTGATATCTCTACAATGTCCACCCAACCAATAATGCCTAATTATTTATTTAAGGATAGTTATTAAGTTGGGAAGTTTTTGGTAGTAAAATAACCAAAAAAAAAAAAAAAAGGAGATGTCAAATGATACCTAAGCATTTGACACTTGGTTGGACTTACTTCACATGCCAATTCTTCCACTTGGCAAGCCATGTCATATTTGACATCTTGAATTGGAAATGCTCTTATCGAATTTGTCTTTCGATCAGCTCCATAGTTGCATAAAATCCGAATATTACCTCTGCTTCCAAAGTCTTCGGTGCCTTCATTTTTCTCTTGCTCTGTTGAAAAAACGCTAGAATTTGGATAGAGATCCGATTGAAAGGAAACATGGAAATGAGAACATTTTAGAGAGGCAAAAGGAAGATGAAAGTGGGCGAACATTTACTCCGGCTTTAAGTGAAGTGAACCCTAGTATGGAGAAAATTTTCCTTGCAACTCTCGCATTGAGGTGGGACCCGCACATATATGATAGTATGGGACCCACATGAGAAAAGGCGTTACAAATAACAGTTGTATTAAATACGAGGAAAAAAAAATTAATGAAAGCTAATCGGTTGCATGCGAGAAATTAAGGGGGGAGGGAAATTAGGTTTTGTAATTCAGGCTGTTTGGTTGGAGTGATTTTGGTGGGAAAAGGGAATTACTTTATTAATAATTAATTAATTTATTAATAAATAACATTTTTGCAAGTCACACAGCCGAGAAAGCCCCTATAGCTCAGTGGTAGAGCGCCAGTCTTGTAAACTGGAGGTCTGTAGTTCGATCCTGCATGGGGGCATTCTCTCGTAATTTTGGTTAATTTATAGTTTATCCATCCTTAGTTTTTATTTATTTAAACCCCAAGCCATTCTCTCGTAATTTTGGTTATTTTATAGTTTATCCATCCTTAGTTTTTATTTATTTAAACCCCAAGCATAAACCAACTTATAACTTAAGTAGCATATTTTTTGGCAAACAAAGGAACATATAACGAAAATTGTTGCCGTTTTATAGCTAGTTGCTTATCTAAAATCAGCAGTATTATGAATAGTGGAGTAGTTCTCACGGTCTTAGATTTTACTATTTTGATTGGTCAAACTATTAATGAAGAGGTACCATAATCTCATCACATAAGTGGGATTTCACACTCATAGTGAGACGTAACGGTACCGTTGAATTTCCTCCGACTTTATCTTAAAAGCCATTGGTGATAGTTTTTTTTTTTTTTGGCATAATGCATGGTGTGTCTCGGGTCAGCTTGCACATCTCGAGCTAATTCCTGCAGGCTGCAGCTTCTCCCATATTTGGCGTGGGAATGAGACGACTCCAAGAATTACTAATAAAAATAATTAAATTAAAAACCTCAAGAGGAAAGAAAGTACTCTGAAAAAATCCCAAACCAAAGCCACGAGACCAACTCCTCGTTGGTGATGAAAGAGTTATTAATCAAAATATCATCTCTCTTCATCAGTTATATAGTCCTACATTCTTGTGGGACAAACGAAAAATTCCAAAAAAAATTCCGGAAAAGAGAAGTCTATTAATGAACTCAATTTTGTTGTGGTGTGGATACTTTCTAGAACGAACTTATTAAACCAATGACATCAAATCATGGCAGCTTCTAAGGTATATGGAGTCATGGACCACTGTTAATTTGCTTGCGGAATATAAGTTGTAACCACTACACCAACAATCATGCAAGCATTTGCAATCATTATATTATACGCTCAAATTCAAAATAAGTCTCCATTTTATTTTTGCTTTGATCTGATGTCAATCTGATCATTTAAAGAAGCCCAAAAAAGCCTAAAAATCAGCAAATGCGTTCGTGCCTCCGATACTAGTCAATTCTCATTTAGTAGAAGATTTTATGTTTGCGTCATAAAACTGCACCATCACGACAAGCAACATATACGTATTTCGTAAATTACGCTTGCCGATTTTCACTCTGGGTTATTTGTTTGCAAACTTTTTCTTGGTGTGTGTTTTGGTAAATTTGTTGGTAAATGTTATGTTTCTTCTCCCTAGTAGTCAAGTCATGAGGGTCATTAAAATGTGGCTTTTCCTATGGTTTTACTCATTTTCCCATGTGAGGTTGAGTTGGTTTATTGATTCTAGGAATTCTATAATACTTCTTCCTACACAAAAAGAACATATGTTCTAACATGGCCCACGTGGGCCCACTTTTAGATGCAAATTTTACACTTTTCCCAAATCAACTTTTTCTCCCATCAGCTGGCAGCCAGCCAGCACATATCACTAGATTATGGCCAATTTATTTGGACCAATTTGGTCCAACAAGCTACGCCAAGTATTCCATTTTTTTGTGCTATGGTCAATCTATAAATTGTAGTCTCCAAAATCTCCATGTATCAAGGAAATAGTGACCTCAGGATCATAACTACTCCACTTTTGTTTTTTCCTCCACAAAAGTCAGCGTTGTTAATCGTATTGATTTAAAACCTCTTTCAAATGCATGAGAATACATAGTAGTTTGTCGTAGTGGGGTTAAAATCTCTGTTAAATGTATGAGAATACATGGTGTCTGTCACTCCACTTGCAATTCGCATTATTACTACTTTTTCTTCCCCTTGTTGATCGATCACCTGATTATTTTTATTTACGTCTTTTTTTATGTTCCAATAGCATGCAAAATTGCAAATAAAAATAAACCTTATTTCTTTGTTTTGGGAAGTTTTGCTTCACCCTTTAAGATGGGATCATCTCATGAAACAAGCCTGGCCTCGTGTAATTTAAATGTGTTGCAAATTAAAAACCCTCGCAACATGCATTCCTTAATTTTGTATATCTGAATGTATTACCATAAGTAACAATTGTTAATTTAAAAATGCTCTCATTGTCCCTTTTGAAGTGTCCATAAAAAGTCGTGTATTTTTCAAAAAAAAATAATTGGTCCAAAGAAATTTAAAAATTTGTCCAGATGGATAAATCGTTAGTTTTGATATTTAATTGGAGCAAAGAAATTTTAAAAAATTACTCACTAAAGTACTTTATTTTTTTATTTAGTATATGCACGATTCATTATGTCGGTTAGTTTAGAAGGGATAGACAGAAGATATGGTCATATATTTTTTGTCTTGGAAGATATGGTCATATTTTTACATCGTTATCCATTTGCAATTCTTTCTTGACAATTGACAAATATAATTTGCAGATGATAACGATGTTACTCAATTATTTTTTTGCACAAATAATTTTTATATCAAGACATACAAAAAAATATATTTTCCAACGACACATGGGAATTGGTAATATGCAAGAATTTTATGTTCAGAATCTTTTGTACTGAAAAAACTATCTGTATAATTGGTGTTTAGAGCATCTCCAACCTTTGTTGTCAATTACCTTAACTCAAATTTAAAATTGGAGTAAAAATCACATAAACTCATCTCAGTATCATTGGTGCTTAGAGCATCTCAAGTTTTGTGCCTTTTTTTTTGGTTAAAAATTAACTTTTACCCAAATATTTTTTAAAATATCTAAGACAACGCCAGCTTTTTGAATTTTATCTTGTATATTTTCCAAAAATTTTGGATAAAAACCAGGAATTTACACTTTTCCGATTTGTCCTGACCAGACGAATCGGAAAACAAAAAAAAATGAGGCGCAAGAACAACATATGCAAAAAAAAAAAAAAAAATTGAATAAAGATAACAAAGCCTAAAGGTGCAAAAAGTGTTTACAAAACGCCATTTGTGTTGGAAAAAACTATGGGTACATATGAGCATGTATATATCATGCACATATAGATTTTGTGGGGCCCATCTCGGGTAGCACAAAGATGATTCGAATCCTTCATTATTTTTAAAATATTTTTTTATGGAGCACTGTAAAAAAGCAGCTCAACCCGATATCAGTAAGAATTTTTTCGAAACCGATATTGAATTGAGCTGTTTTGTTACAAGACTTAAAAAAAAATTAATGCACGATTTGAATTATTTCTATAGAACCTGAGATGGATCCACAAAATTCATATGTGTATGATATATTTACCCATAGCATTGCTCGTTTGTGTTTGATGAAGAATTTATCTTTCGGATAATTTCGCCAACGGGTCTCCAACTATCTATACCATTGGATAATACGGCGACACGTAATCGAATCTGGGAAACGTGTAACCTGCACCTCCGGTCTCTCCTACATTTAAAATACCAATACAATAAAATAAGGACAAGTGGTCGGTCACCTCATACAGCCGGTCACCCTTTTCACTCCCCAGAATTGCTAAAATCGAAAGAAAACGATTCCTTAAGTAGTTAAGTCCAAGTTCAAATCACTCTCTCTCTTCTCTCTCTCTCTCTCTCTCATCTGCGAGCTACTGCAAGGAATGTCGATCCACTACCGACCGGTATAATTAGAGAAAGCTATACGTATATAGGGAGATAGATAGATATTGTTATGGGTGGGGTGACTTCGTCGGTGGCGGCCAAGCTGGCGTTCTTCCCACCGAGCCCGCCGTCGTACAAACTGATTACGGACGAGGCCACCGGGCTGCTGCTGCTGGACGCGTTCCCTCACCGGGAAAACGTCGAGGTACTGAAGCTGCCGACTCGACGGGGCACGGATATCGTCGCGGTGTACGTGCGGTACCCGATGGCGACCTCCACCCTGCTTTACTCTCACGGGAATGCTGCTGATGTTGGCCAGATGTACGAGCTTTTCATCGAGTTGAGCATCCACTTGCGCGTCAATCTCATGGGGTAATCTCTCTCCCTCCCTCCCTCCCTCCCTCTCTCTCTCTCTCTCTCTCCTAATTTTAGTATATGTATTACAGGGTCTTATGTTGACAGCTATTTGGGCTGTAGATAAGCTCAGAAAAGAGAGAAAAAAACACATATTGCAAAGATTTTTTACAACTTTAATAACGGGTGTCCGGGCAGCTTATAAAGTTAATTTTAATTCTCGGTTCAATCTCACGGTCCACTAATGTTGGTAATGCCCATATTAAAGGTTTCGGGACATGTAACGGTAACGGTGGATGTGTAGCGGTATCAAAGTATGGTGGATGTGCAGCGGTATCAAAGTATCTGAGGATACGTAACGGAAATCGGTTATCACAGTCGAGAATTTTTAAAATTATTTGTGAGGAAAAAAATTTAAGTGCCGAAATCACCTTTGTGAGGAAAAAATTTAAGTGCCGAAATCACCTTTAACAGCCGAGTATCGCCCGTAACAGTCGTGAATCGGTCTGTGAACTGGAAACGGCCGTAACAGTCGTGAATTGGTCTGTGAACTAGAAACGGACTGATACGTAACAAGAACCTCGTGAATTGGTCTGTGAACTAGAAACGGACTGATACGTAACAAGAACCAGCCAATACGGCAATACGCTTGCGATTTTCCCTCCCACTGATATATCGGGTTTTGGCATCGAAAGGCCACAGAACCGTTACATAACGAACAATTTTTAAATTCTTGTTTTAGACTTGCGCATAAGAATTGATATTGGTAGCACCCGTAAAGTTTCAAACTTTGATATATTAGGAGGGGAATAAATTCCTACCTAAGTGTCGGACCTTGGAAATCGGGCCAACCCTTGTGGTTATATGTCTCTGTATGTATTGATCACCGTTTTGTGAATTAGATGTACCCAATTTGAAATTATGGCTGGTGTGTAGTGCCCAGTGGCGGAGCCAAGATTTGGTCGTGGAGGTGGCACCATTCAATGAAAATCTAGTTACATGTAGTACAGACAGAAAAATATGAAGACAAAATTTAAGTGTAATGTCATATAATTGTGTTATGTAATGAGCTTTTTTTTGAAAGAAATAAATGGTTGCTTAACCTCTCTTATGGTATGCAAATACAAGACATTACAAATTTACAGTATTAATTTTCTTGATTCAAACAGGTCATTCTCTAAATTGCAATATTTATATAAAGTATTGCAGAACCGTAAATACATAGTACTCGATCGAACCACGTTAGTTTATAATAAAAAAAATGTGTTGGAATGGGTTACATAAAAATTTAATGTTCAAATTGGTCATGTTGCTTTTTAATTAGTAGAAAAAAATACAAATTTTGTGAGAATCTGTTGCAAAAATTTTGAGAGATCTGTTTTAGAGAATAGAAAATGGAAAAAAAAAAAAAAAAAAAAAAGAACAAATAGTTCCGCTGGTTTCGAACCCCAGCAGCTGGCTTAGATGACCAGGCACCTTACCAGCATGCCAAAGTTTGAGGCTTTACTTCTTTCTTCACATATTTTATACTTTACCTTTGTATGTGCAAAGTTTTATTTATTTATTTTTTACAATAGGGGTGGCACGTGCCACCTCCCCCCCTTAATTTCCTCCGCCCCTAGTGCCTATGAGTTCTTTGTGATGTTTCTTTGCTGAGAGGAAAGGTATATTATGGGATTGCCTTATCGGAGATGGAGGTTGTCTTAAAGATAAAATCTTGGGTGGTGATGTACTTTTCCGAAATTGTTGTGAATGGTGACTTTGTTGGAGATGGATTTACGTTTTCTATTGAGTTTGAGGTCTGGCAGGCCACAGGCCTGGAAATGTTAGTGAACAGTCCATCACAATTGTGTATATGTGGATTTCAAATGAAGGGAATACTGTTAGTTGTTTTCAAGTTTAGGTTTCTGTGGATTTTGACAATGAGTTTGGGAGCTTTATAATGATTTTTACATTTGAATCCTTCATGTTAATGATAGTAGTAATAAATAAATAAAAAACCCCAATAAAATGCAACTCTACTGCCTCTTACAGTATTGGTTTACAAGCCGCCTATAAGCCTGTTATACTAAAGTCTGTTATATTTATGTTGAAATTGAAAGACCATTAATTCATTTTGTTTGACATCCATATCTATCCTAATGGAGCATTAGTTGTCAATGCTTGATATATATATAGACCCACACACACACACACACACACACACACATACATATATATATATATATATATATATATATATATATATTTATTTCTCTTGATTTGTAGTGAGTCTGTTACTTACGTTATTTGACGTCTACTTCTGCGGTACAATGGTTAGTTCCTTATAGTACTTGGTCTGGTTGAGAATGGAGGGTATGATGGTCACTGATGTGTTGCTCTTTGTTTTCTATGAGCAAATTATCAACAGAAAAGTAGGCAGATGTTGTTATTTGTAACAGCAACTTAAAATTGGGGAAATGCTCAACTAATATCAAGCGGAGAAGCAAAATAGTTATGGGGGACGTTTTAGCCTGCAAGATATGATGTGGTGACCAATTTTAACTTGATTAGATGATGCCAAATATGCCAAAGCAGGTTAATGTAGCCAACAATAAGTGGTTGGCAGTTGGCACCAACAAACCACTAGTTTGGATGGACTTTAACACAATCGTGTTACTCATGCTTCTGTTTAAACTATAATTCAATGACTAAGTGGACTTGGACTTTTTCAATTGAAGTTTGTTTAACTCTTATTTCTCAGAAGAACAAAATGGTACGTATGGATGTGCATTCCTTTAACAAGTCCTTGTTCTGAGCAATATTCTGGTCTATCTCTGGGATTTCCCTTTCGGAATTCTGAAATTCTTTGAAACGGTGTTCAGGTTTATTTTACTAAAAGAAACAACTAAAGACACAAGGGACGAATGGCTGCACCATTTATGCGTCTTCTTGTGATGGCGGATGCCTAAACGTACAAATTCGACTTCATGTTGTGCATATTAACCATATTGACTGGAACCTTATGGACATGTTTTATTGTTGTCCTGCTAAACGGTTTTGTGGTCAAGGCTACATGTGTTTACGCTCGGGACCATGAATTACCCAATCCCTGAGGAAATTGTTCTTTACAACCAAAGATTGAATTGTGTGTTCTTCGAAATCCTTTCAATGTGTAGTTGCAATATCAATTTGAACTAGTGTTTTGTTTCTCTTTCATATTATATTCTGAAAACAAATCCTGGAGCTGCAGTTCTTTTAGTTATAATATCTCATGATGCACTTGAGAACAGTGGAATTCTGTAATAGGTTCAGGGTGCTGGGTCACTGTGTCTGAGGTCTTGTTCCAACTTCTAATGCCTCAGTGTAAATGTAATTTGTCTCCAACCTGCTAGCAATAATCTCCTATCCTGCTTTAAGTTGTAAAAGCAAAATGCTTTCTTCTGACACTATTTTCCTTGTTTGATACAGTCTTTGTTCTTATGCCGTTGTTTATGTGGGTTTTTAACTTTATATGGACACTCATGTTCTGAATTTATGCAGGTATGACTACTCTGGCTATGGGCAGTCAACTGGGAAGGTAAACTTCGGTTTTTTAATCTCCTATACAATCTTTGATTTACTTATTCATGGAAAAAAGATTGATTTTGGTTTCTTGAGTCAACTTTAATGCCTGAAAGCAAATTCTGAAATTTACATGAACACTTTATTACAGCCGAGTGAGCACAACACTTATGCAGACATAGAAGCTGCATATAAGTGTCTTGAAGAGAGCTATGGTGCTAAGCAGGAAGAGATCATCCTTTACGGCCAATCTGTTGGAAGTGGGCCTACCTTGGACCTCGCGGCCCGTCTGCCTCGTCTAAGAGCCGTTGTCTTACATAGTCCAATACTCTCAGGCTTAAGAGTCATGTATTCTGTGAAGCGCACTTACTGGTTCGACATCTACAAGGTAAAGTTCATGCATTCTGGTCCACAATATATCTCTTATGCAGATTCTATGCCTCTGAACATAATCTTCAATTGCTGTCATGCAGAACATTGACAAAATCCCGTTTGTGAAGTGTCCAGTTCTGGTCATTCATGTAAGTTTTCAAGTCCCAAATCCCAATACTGCTACCCAACACAGAGTAGTAAAACTGCGCTCCAACTCATTAAGTTATGTCTTCTCACATCTGACTGCAAAAAACTTTTTTTTCAATCTTTCGTTGGCTACTGTTGCATGCCATAAAAATTTCTTGAACGAATTTTGGCGTGGAGCTGTACACTATGTGCACTATGTGGAACTTAATGGTTTGATTTAGCTTTTAGTGGCACTAAAAAGCTCTAGTCATTCATTCTAGCAAGCTCATATCAAGAAGTACAAGGGCAATGTGTATTGCGAATTTGCAACAGCATAGATAATGTTGTAGTAGCATTTCTCTGTGGCATCGACAATTTAGATAATGGGGCAAGGTTAACTGCATGATTCCCTCCTTTACGGTAACCAGATTGTTATTGAACGCTTTCATGGGTAATCGGTCTGATCCAATTGGTTAATTCTAATATTAAGGTTCATGTGGTAAGTAGGAATCATCAAAAGTTCAGCCTCAGTTTTCACTACAATAGTCACGATCTTAGTGAGAACCTTCCAAACACGAAGAGGCGTTGCATGTGATTCGACATATAACTGCGACTTGTTACATGATGATAATGATGTTGTCGAGGCTTAATTTTGTTGTGTAGTTCTCTTCGATCCCAACCTGTTCCTTGGCACATTTCCGCTCTTCAGCCAGTCGCCTTGCTTAACTTTTACTGCATCTGCATGTTAGTTCTCACGGTATGGAAAGGGTAACATTGGTTGTTTCTTCTTTTGGTTTGTAATGAAAAGATCATCTGTCATCGACGGAAACTCATTTTATGACTAAAAGAATTGCCTTGAGAGGAAAATATATCAAGTTGTAGTAACACATCTATAAATTACTTTGCAAACAACCCAAGTTCTTCAATTGCATCCTTCAAGTAAGACAAATATTAGGGACTATCTTGTCTTTATTCTATTAATTCTGACCCTTTTGATTTGGTCGTCTTGGAAAATGTTGTGCAGGGAACGTCTGATGAAGTTGTTGACTGCTCCCATGGTAAACAGCTTTGGGAACTCAGCCAGGACAAATACGAACCATTGTGGGTTAAAGGAGGAAACCACTGCAATTTAGAGCTGTATCCAGATTACATCAGACATCTGAAGAAGTTCGTATTTCATGTGGAGAAACCACCCACGAAGAGGATCAGTTCAAGGAAAAGCGTAGACCGACCGGAACATTCTAGAATGAGTACTGATCGTTTCGAGGCTTCAAGGAAAAGCACCGACAGGAGAGAAAAATCAAGACGAAGCACTGATAAGCATGAGAAATTGAAATTCCGCGAGTTCAAATTTAATAATGATGACAAGCCTGCAAAGTTAAAAATGAATTTGGACCATATGGAGAGATCACGGCGGAGCGTGGAATACCATGAGAAGTCGCGGAGAAGCATCGAGCGTCAGCTGGAGATCAAAAGCGAGGAAGAGTGTAGATTGGTTGGATAGAATCCGAGCAGTTTAAAGAGAGTACCACACGTAAAAGACGCACATCGACTTTATACTGATGGTAAAATTGGTGGTTTTAACTTGTGCTTCTTCTTTTTTATGCTAACATTTGAGTTGTTAATTTGGTACCTGTAATAGGTCTTGTTTCATACTCTGGTTGAACTTGAACATACAGCTGCTTGATGTGGCTATGTTGATGTAAATGATTTTCATTTTCTTTCTCTGAACCACAGTTTCCTTTGGCTGTGGATTACTGGCAAGTTGCAGAGGGAAAAGGAAAAGAGAATGCTATTGGTACTTGTTTGGATGAATAAAATACATGACAAAATGATAAGAAATTTTGGATTTTTGACTCCAGGTTCAACTTTCACAAGAAAATTCCATACTCACTTGATTCCAACTAAGTACTACTTTTATGAGTACAATTTATGTGTCCTTTTATACTTGACTTAAATCTGAAAGTTGTCATTATTTGAATTTTTTTTGCATTTGTTAGTTTTGCGTCAAAATTTTGTGGGTTAAAAAGTGGTAATTTCTCAAAATACTTGGGTAAAAGTAAAAAAAAAAAAAAATTTACTTTTCCAATTCCTTTCGTCCAAATGAAAAGATAACCCACAAAAGTTTTGCGTAAAATTAACAAATGCAAAAAAAAAATTCAAACAAGGACAACTTTCAAATTTAAGTTAAGTCCAAGTGAACGTACTTTATTGGGTTTCTATTTTTAAGGTCCATGAAATGGAAATTATTTTACTACTAATTTGATAAATGAGTTTCGATCCAGTATGCCAAATTTTTGTCATGACAAATGTATTTTTAGCATGCAATTATTGAAAACAGATGAATGTAAATTTTTACATAATCAATATTATTTAAAAAGTCTTAAGACATGAATATTTTTTTCTCATGGAAGTAAACACACACACACACAACTCATACTGGTCTATAGAGAACCGGAGAGGATCAATAATGGCGGTCAAGGAAAGTTGTTTTTTTTTATTAAACCAGACCAAATTTCTACCCAGTTCTCTTATCGTCGTCTATAATGGGACTCAATCTTTTTACTGCGAATTTAAAGTCTTTCTTCTTTCACTCATATAATCAACGAAAATGATATACGTACCGACGGCCTCCCACCGAAATCGTACCGACGGCAGCCGGCGGGCCGTCTCCGGCCACCGGACGGCCGATCCGAGCCATCCAAAAATTCTTAAAAAAAAACCGAGGGGTCCCCCGCGAGAATAAATGGCATCCGAGGTGCGTAGAGTGCTTGATCTGAGCACCTATTTTTCGTGTATATATGTATATGAGTGTATATACACGAAAAAGAGGTGTTTGGATCAAGCACCCTACGCACCTAGGATGCCAGTGATTCTCGCGAGGGACCCCTCGGTTTTTTTTTATAGAATTTTTGGACGGCTCGGATCGGCCGTCCGGCGGCCGGAGACGGCCCGCCGGCTGCCGTCGGTACGATTTCGGTGGGAAGCCGTCGGTACAGCTAGCAATACTCTATAATCAATTAGAGTTAATGGCCAAGACTCTCACATCTCACTAGAAGGTTAGTAGTTCAAAACTCTTCACCTACGCCTTTATGCGGGTGTTTTTCCCTTAGGTTCCGTTCCGCTGCATGGAAAGGTCCTGCCATAAATAAGGAAGAAATTTTAGTTTCATGTAAGATTTCATGTTAGGACATAGGAAAATATATTCATTCTCATTACTTTACTTCACTTTTCATGAGAATCATTTTTGTATATAACATTCCCGACAACTGAACGGAGCCTTAGAGGGACTCTCTTCCTTTCTTTGTTTCTTTCCTATGATGGCTTATTTTTATTAGTTGCGTTATTCGACTTTCTTATTTCGTGGACTCTTACAATTGACATAGTGTCATGTGAAAATCTAGTTGAGTTTTTGTTTTTGTTTTTTTTCCAAACCATGGAATGTTACTCCCTCCGTCCCAACTTAAGTATCTTATACAGGGAATTGAGTTTTTTAAGAAGTCAAAATATTTGCTCTAAATTTTCAAAATTAACCTTACAAACTATGAAGTTAATTGTGTATTTAAATTGTTTATATATTTCAATATGAAACTCAAAAAATATGTAATATGGATTTCGTTTGATAGATTTCAATTAGTTTTGTTATAAAAAGTTTTCAAAATCATGAAAAATATTATAAATTGAAAGATATTGTTAATCTAAAAAAATATCATAAATACAAAAAATTGTCAAATCAATTAGGAAGCAAGCTACTACTTTTTAGGGGTAAAAAATAGAAAGTTTGGCATATTTTGATTATTTTCAGAAAATGAACACTTATTTTAGGACATTCTAAAATAAAAACATGGGACACTTAAAATTAGATTGTGGGAGTGCTATGTTTGTTTGTTAAATTATTCTGATTGTTGCTCCATCAGCTCAAATACACGTCCTCATCCTTAGGACTCAAACCCATGGGGAAAGATCGTTGAGCCAAAGTCCAACGTATAATCTGATTTAGGGGCCATTTCTACTAATCAAAAAGTTGTAGACCACAAATTTTTTGTTTTGTTTTTTTATTAGAATTTTTTCTCCAAGTTTGTTAGTTTTATGAATTTTTTTATGTATTATTCATTCGTTTCGACGAGAGGGATTAATCAAATAAAAAATTATGACTTTTACACGATTAGTTTTAGAAATATTCAAGAAAAAGTCCAAAAGGCCGATTTTTCCTGGATATTTTCAAAAATAATTGTGTCAAAGTCATATTATTTTACTTGTTCAATTTTTTTCGTCGAGACGAATTAATATTTAATAATATATGAATCTTTGGAGTAAAACTAATAAACGTGAAAAAAATTTAAATAAGAACAAAAAATCAATAAAGAATGAAACTTTTGGCGGAAACATCTCCTCAGTTCAACTTGAATGACAACAAAAAAAAATATATATATTGTTTACCATAAAAAAAGAATGACAACAAAAAAAGAGAGTAGAATATTTTGAATTAAAAAGGAAGAAATATTGGCGATATTCACAAATAAATTAGGAAAGTGTCGGTTAACATTTCAGTTTTAGTTTTAATTTTGTTTTCAATTATTACCCTATTTCTTTATCCAATTATTACCTTATTTTTTTAATTATTATTTTCTTATCTCTCTCTATCTCTCTAATTATTATCTCTATCTTCAATCATTATTCTATTTAAGCTAAACTAAACTACCAACCAAACAAAACCGTCATGTTCGAATTGGAGTACTTTTAGTTTTAAACTTAAACCTCTGTTGAAACTTTCCCTTTCAACTTAGGATAAGGACAGTGCTTTTTCCCAATTAGGAGTATTTCTTCTTCAGGAAGAGAAGAACTACCACCCCTGTTCCTCAATTCATCCTCCAACCAATTCTCTGTCCAGAATCTCAATAAAACCAAGATATCGATCAAACCCACCTCGATTCAATCAATATGTAAGCAATATATTGCCTCAATTGCACTAATATTACTCGTTTTCGTTCAAAAGAATGGATTTTTTCAGGTCTCAAGACGAAGAAATCGCTCTGAATGCAATCAAGCACGCCGTGAAGGCTCTTCGGAAGCGGCACCTGCTCGAAGAGGGCGCTCATGCCCCAGCTCTCATCGCTCTCTACAAGCCTCTGGCTTATCAGGTGCTCCCTTCCCCTTCTGTATGTATATATGCATATGTATGTATGTATGTATGTATAAATATATACTCCCTCGTCCCGTAATTTTAGTCCATCTTTCGATTTTAAGATGTCCCAAAATACGTGTCCACTTTAAAATGTCAAAGCCGAAATCTTTGTAGCTGTCCAGAAATATGTTTCACTAGTGGGTTTGAACACTTTGAAAGGTTGGAATAGAGGGACAACTTTGGTAGTAAGTACCTTTGATTTGACTTTGACAAAGGACCAAAATTATGGGACGGAGGAGGGTACGGGTGTATCTAATATTGAGGTAATTTAGACCCAACGAATCTGTTTTCATGCACTTGAGTTAGTATGTATGCTTTTTGTATGGTAGACCATCTACATTCACCGTTCTCCGGTCCTTATTCGTGTTATACTAAATTTTAGTTAGAATGAGTAAAAGCTTCCTTGATTGAATTTCTCTGGTGGGGAAACAAAATTGAACGGTAAGTTTGAGTAAAAGTTTAATTAATGGTAGAGTGGTAAGTTCGAAAACCATAAAGTAGCCGTGAAGAGTTGAAGATCTTCAAGCCTTTAAGTTAAGGAAAAAGTTTCCGTTGATTTGGGTAGAAATATGAGTAAGACTCACTTGGATACAAGCGTTGAGTGAAGGAACTGAGAAGGGAGCTATTTTTGCTGAGATTTAAGTTTTGATCCAAGATTTGAGCAAAGGCTAGAGATGCCCATACTCAGCGAAGTAGTTTATCTACACTTCCATTAAAATCTGAATCTTTAGTGTCATTCAAGCACCTTTAAGTCCTGTCTGATTGCATTGTGAACTGGATAGATTCTGGGAAGAAGGTAAACTAATCTGCTGTTAAAAAGTTGTGAGTCCTAGTTTAAATTGTAGGCCACAATAGCTTCTTTTGATACCATCAATGCATGGACTCTAGGAGTTTATCTTGTTCTCACAACCTTAATAAAGTTTCCCCTTTGGTATTTTATTCCTTTCTTGTTTGTCCTTCGTGGTGTAATTGAGTTGGTATTTCTTGAAGGGCTCAGTATGGAAAGAGAAGGCAGAAAATCTTGAAGTCGAACTTCAACATTGTTACAAAGCTCAAGCTCAATTATCTGAACAACTTGTGGCGGAAGTGGCCGAATCCAGAGCTTCAAAAGCTTCAGTTCAACAGAGAGAAGCCACAATCTTGGATGTGCAGAATGAGCTCACAAAAGCAAGGTTTTTTTTTTTCTACTACTACTGTGTGTTTTTTCGTTTTCCTATATTTACTGAGGTGAAATGTTGAGATTACAAGGCTTCTGGCAGATGATTGAAACAAATGTACATGCTGCAGGGATGAATGCTCTCATTTAACTGAGCTATTAGAAGAAAAGAATAAAGCATTAGAATTAGTCATAAGTGAGAACGAGGAACTGAAAACTCAGTTGGAGGAGATCACTGCGAAAGCTAAGAATGCTGAGGGTGAAAATAAGACATTCATTGATCGTTGGATGCTGGAAAAAATGCGGGATGCTGAACGCCTTAATGAGGTATTTTGGTTCTAGTTTTGTTCAACATTTTGGACTCCTTTATGATGCATTTGTTGTTAATGACAGAAGATATAGTTCAAAAGGACAAGGTACATTTGATACATTCCAATTTCTCAGTTGTCATCAATAAGGAGATCTGCTTTGAACTGTTCTCTGTTGGTGTTTCTTTCAACTAGAATCGGACCTTGTCAAAATTTAGGGTGAGAATGCTACCTCTTTCTGGTTATTATGTAAAAAAGTAGGGGGACAATGAAAATATTTTCCTATGTTTATGTATAACCGACAAGTGAGCATTCAACATAGTTTTTTGTTTCAAGTTCTAGGGCTGTTATAACCTTTCTTGGATGAACTATTGAGATACATAACGGGGAAATAATATATAGGCTAAAAGCCTGGTTGCGGGTACAATTGATGTGTTTTTTCTCTGTGAAGAAACCAAAGACATTGCTTGTAAAATCCAACTGAAGAGGGGAATACAGCAGAATCGTTGAATGTTATCTAGTGCTCATTTGTTGTGCTCAACAACTATGTGCTTACACTAAAAGGTTGTAATTTGTAAACACTGAGTATGCAAGAGTTGTTCAGTGTCTGCCTCACGAAATCCTCTGGCGGATAAGTTGGACTTTGGAGGATAAGTTGTAGTCCTAAGAGTGGAATGCATATGAAGTTGTTTCTGAACTCTTATTCACTAAGAAGTCCTCTGTCATTTCTTTTTTAAGTTCTTCGCCGCGCCCCCCCCCCCCCCCCCCCCCCCCCCCCCCCCCCCACATTTCCTCATTGTTTAAGATGGCATAAAGATTTAGGGTGAAGTGAGTCTTCATCCTGTGGACCCATTTTGTCGCAGATTGGTGCATGTTTATAAGATTTGCACACCATGTTATAGCCAGAGATGTGAATTTGACCACAGCCTTTTTAATTAACTTCTTACGGTTACGGGTACAGCGGCTATTCTAATCTGTAACATAGGCTCTTGTATCAAAAGTCAAAACCGAGTTCGTACTTCTCTCTCCATTATGATTCTATGAGGTCCTTGTCATTCATTTCCTATGTTTTTTCAGAAGATCCAGATGCTTAAGTTCGCATTGTTCTACCTGCTCTCCTATTTTAGGTTAACTAATCTTCTACTTGTGGTGTTAGGCTAATGCACTTTACGAAGACATGCTCGGTCAACTCAAGGCGAGAGGAATAGAACAACTTGCAAGGCAGCAAGTCGATGGTGTGGTCCGCCGAAGTGAAGAAGGGGCCGAATACTATGCAGAGTCTGCTGTCCCCACTGTATCCAAGCACCAGATACATGCACATGAAGGTGGATGTGCTGCCATAGTTTTTGAAAACAGTTCTGGTGCATTGGCTAGTGGCGGACAAGACCAGACCATCAAAATCTGGGATACAGACACTGGATCCCTTAGACGCACTCTTTGTGGTTGTCTAGGCTCTATTCTTGATCTTGCCATTACGAATGATAACAGCTCTATAATCGCCGCTAGCAGTTCAAACAATTTATACATTTGGGATGCAGATTCTGGTAGGATGAATCATACACTAAAAGGTCATAAAGATAAAGTGTGTGCTGTAGACACGAGCAAAGTCTCCCGTTTCCATGTAGTAAGTGCAGCTTATGATCACACTATAAAAGTTTGGGATCTACATAAAGGTAAATGCATCAACACGACAATTTTCCATAGCAATTGCAGTGCTATTTGTTTCAGCATCGATGGACAGACGATTTGCTCGGGTCACGTGGACGGTAGTCTTCGGTTGTGGAATATGCAGACAGGAAAGCTACTCAGCGAAGTTGCTGCACATTCGCTTGCTGTGACTTCAATATCTCTTTCAAGAAGTGGCAATGTGATATTGACTAGCGGGAGAGACGGGTTGCACAATTTGTTCGACATGCGATCTCTGGAGGTTTGTAGCACACTTAAAGCTAGTGGTAATAAAATGGCATCTAATTGGAGCCGGTCCTGTATCAGTCCAGATGAAAACTACGTTGCTGCTGGATCTGCGGACGGGTCTGTCTGTATTTGGTCTGTATCAAAAGCTAGTATAGTCAGCACTCTTAAGGAACACACTGCTTCTGTTCTATGTTGTTCATGGGGTGGTGTTGGAAAACCCCTAGCTTCCTCTGATAAAAACGGAATTATTTGTACGTGGACGTGATTGATGACATGGTTAGCATCGTTCTCAGATTTTCTTGCCTTGTCATGTAAATTTAGCACGTTTTCGGGTTTTATTGCCTAGTCATGTAAATTTAGCATTCTAGTCTCAGACAAGCCTTTTCTGCGAAGCTGGATCAGTTCAGCCATCCCAGCTGTTGTTTATTCTTAAAATTACCACTGCAACCACGAGGTTCATAGAAGATAGGGCCTTTATTTGTTTGGTGATAGCTTTCGATTTCATTCATACTTGAAGATGGCAGGGAGTTTGTAATAATACTTTAGGTTGAAGCGGTTTATTTTTATGAAGTTTAGATTATGGGAGCCCTTATCAGTTGTAAGAAAAGAAAGTATTCATTCCAATGTTTCGAATTTGTTTTAGTATTTTTTTTTTTCAATCGTCATATTTTGTTTTAGTATTGAAAGAGTAGTTGTTTGGTTGTCTGGGTAGTGGGGTGTTCGGTATGTGTTTGAATGTGGCTGGTACCTGTTGTTAGGTTTCCTCTAATCAGAAAATTAAACGAATCCATCGAGTTTCTTTGTTTCTAGATTTTGCAAAGGTGTTGCAAGTATGCATTTGTGTTTCGAGCATACACGCGTGTGTAGTTCTGGCCGATGCATGTCCATACTGCATTTCTAACAACAATTCTGGCGACTTCAGAAACTTTAATTGGTATTACTCAGTAACTTTGTAGCAAAGCTGCACTTGCCATATTCATTGCACACTTCTGACAGAGTTGACAAATGGATAAACACGTCTTAAATCATAAGCTACGGGGTTCTGTCAATGTAGATACTGTTGTTCGAACAGAACGCAACAAGTAAACACGAACTGGGGAGTTCTTAACGGCAAATCTTTTCATCGGACGTACATTCTGTTACATGCCAAATCCAAATATAGGATGCAAACCTGTGTTCTATGATGCAAAATTGTTTATTCTGAACCTTGTTTTGCATGCCTAGTTGTTGATGCTTTACTCAACATTGTATGTTTTTCAATGGAAATGTTCGTCGCCTGGTGCATACTCTACAGTTGTTAGATACGCTCCCTCGGTTATGTAACTTATGGTACTGGATTATTTGAAACTTGGTAGTAGTTGATATGAATTACTTGTTCCTGCAGTCCTTCCTAAACATTACTACTTCCCAACGTACCAAGCATGCAAATTGCGATAATGTTTATTTAAAAAAAAAAAGTGAAACAACGCTTCCGCTGGGTCTGATGGATGGGCGTGCCAAGGCCACATTTGGTGAGAGTGAAAAGAGTTGACTTCTAAACAGGCAAACTGGGCGCGGTGGATGAAATTCAGTGCCAATTTTTTTCTATCTTTAAAGTTTTCTGACGCAGAAAGAGACGAGAGCGCGGCCCGCGCGGGTCTCAAACATAAAGAACATTGTTGGGACGGAAGATACTAAAATATATCATTGCTGCATTATAACTAAGAAATTGAATAAAATTAAATATGCAGACAAATAGATATATTACTGGCATACGAAAACAGGAATTGATAAAAAAGAGCATTGTTGCCTGATTGACTCCTCACAGAGATACCACTAATTTGGTATTTCAAACCTAGCTAATTGGTCCCCCAAAGAAAGGAAAAATAAATAAATAAATACTGCCTTGAATTTACAATAAAGGTTGCAATCAAGGATGATTGAGACGGCCGACGGGGAGGGAGATCGATAACGACAGCAAGTGCCTGTGGTGGAGATACTAGTAGTTTGAAGGCCTAACCTTCGTTTCTTTTATACCTCCAACTCCTTTTACCGTATCTTCTTTCGACATATATCACATCACGACATATGATATCTCTCATAATGGCCGATGCGTCGTTATCGGTGGGAGGCGCCGCAGGAGCATGGCGAAGCGCCAAGCAGGCCTCGTACGTCAGCTCTTCCTCGTGCGTGACGGCGACCGTAGGGACAGAAACCACCAATAAAAGTAGAAGCAGCAGCAATATTGTCGCGACGGTGAGTGAAGATTTCTGGGACGAGAGAATTGTCATGGTTTCGTCTGTGGGGAGAAGCGTAACGTGAAAAGAGATTAAATAGGAGAGCAGTAGTGAGATTCCTGGCAGATGGCTAGTTTTTGTTAGGATTCTGCAGCATGTAGAGTTTGTGTAGGAATCAAAAGGCAGGAGGAGTATTTGGATTAGCATTAGCTAGGAAAGTAAAAGAGATGGGCCAATGTAAAATTGTTAGGGGCAAAGCTAATGTAGAGCCTCCGATAGAAGTTTACGGCACATCTGTCGTCTCGATGAGGAAAAATCGAAAGAGTATAAAAATACAAATCCAAGTTGAAAAAAAAATCATATATGAGACTATGAAAAACACCTAAAATCTACTAAAAAGACCGCAGAGTCGGCAAAAAGTTTAGGCCAAAGAGTGCCTCTCGCGCATTATAAGTATCCGACGATGGTCACCAATGTAAGAAAAGCCGCCATTCAATTTCAGTAATAGTTTCGTCCGGTTGGTTTTGAAAGATTTGTCCACCAAACATCTAACCGGCCGATTCCTTTACATTGTTTGTTTATCGTAAGACTACATGCTTACATTTATTTTTTTGACCGACAAAGAAAAATTATTAACAAGAGATTAAAAGGATAGAAAATACAAAGCATTATAACAAACAAAATGCATCATAATCAACACCCAACCTGCCCACTAATCCCATGCTACCAACTACCCTAAGAGCCCTCCCAGAAAACGAAACATGCTTGCATTATGCTAGCTCCCTTGCACACTTGATGATTATTTAGTGCTGAAACATTCAATCTTATATCTTCCTTTTACCCAATTGAGGCACAAATCAATCACTTCCGAACGGAACCACTTCAACATTTGATGATTTTGTTCGCGTAACTAAAATACCAAACCAATACAAATGCATGGGTTTGGTTCAAAACGTAAACAACAATCCATTGGGTTTCAGAAAGGGAAAAGCACTCGGCAATTACAGGTACACACAGATAATGAGGGCAACACTCGGTGGAAACATATATTCTGATTCAGAATTGGAGGAAGTTCTTCTCTTTAAGGCTTTCGACAGTGTCCCTGAGGGTCACCTCAAGAGGAGTAAAATGGATACCCAAACTTTCTGCCTTTTTCTTGGAAATCTGGTAAAGTGGCTCAGCAGGCTTTCCATCTTCAGGCCTGTCATCATAAAAAGCCCACACAAGTCTGTTTGAGATAGTGCATTAGAAAACAGAGTCTCGAAATCTTAGATCGTAAGCGAAAAGAGATTCAATAAGATTCCCTTTCTAGCAAGGGAAGAAGCTCAAACATTGGGATTTAACCTCAATCTGCATCAACGAGTACGTTCAACTTATCAAGGAACGTAAAAGAGTACCTTCAAACAATAGGTGGTGGAATTTATAGCTATATTGGCAACAGCTCTGGGATCAAACTACCACCAATTTTCATAATATTCAACAGTCACATAATAGTATAATACCATAACGAGATTTTCTCCTAGTCAAGTTAGGTAGTTTACAGAGGTCCCTCCTATTCACCTGTCCTTTCTATTTGTTTAGTGGGAGAATGATAACTTCACATAACTATGATTGCACTGCAAACAATTTTGTACATCTCATAAATTCAGTGCTACGGTATATGTGGTGCAGACCATGCGGTCAAGAATATTGCTGAACTTTCCTAAAATCGTTGGATGCTTTGTCTGAATCTCTTTGAGCCTCTCTATTTCTAGAAGTAATCTTTTCGAGCCATTTAGCAAAGAGATTACATGCTCATCGACATGTAATCCCACCCAACAAAGTGAACTATCCGGACTTTTAATCCTACCCAAGCTAAGATCTTGAGGACAAAAAAAGATTAGGGATACTTGGTTTTATAAAAATGTCACCGACTACCATGAGTCAACAAGAGGAAGAAGAAATATGACTAAACCAGAGAAGCAAACAATATGGAAGAATCAGTATTAGGTAACTCTTTGACTTCACTTTCTTCTGTTAACGACATAGATATTGATGCAAATGGTAGCAACTTACCTTTCAGGAAGCTTGAGAGCAGGGTAAAGTTTGCGCAAAATATTCACAGCCTCTGAAGAATTCGTTACTGTCCCAACTAAACAGTATCTGCCACTAGCTGAAGAAACCTCATATGCTAGAATATGTGCTAAAGCGACATCTCTAACATCGACATATCGATAGACTGCACCATCAGGTCCTGCATCAAGTAAATTGCTTGCTTTATAAGCGTTGCATATGATAAGAATGTCGCCAAAAGCAGCATAATTTTTCCAGTAAGTAAACATAAATTTCAATTTGGCAAGGTAATCATTGGCTATCACCTCCTAACATATCCCTGGGCATCACTGATGAAGTGACTCACTAAATATCAAGGCCCCACCCTCGTTAACCAGTACATTAATTCCTAAGGGACCAATCTAGTGAAAATCGTGGCAAAATCCATAATCTAGACCAAAACTTGGTCCCAGAAACAATGATCAACAAAATCCAATCGTACAAAAGAAAAAGAGGGAGGAAACGAAATAGATAAACACAAAGAGAAGTAATAAACAATAAATAAAACGAAAGAGCAAAGCAAAGGAAGTAACGTGGTAAACATAAATATCAAGTTGACCAGATGTTTTGTCCCTGAAAACTGTCTGGCTTCACAAAAACTCCTACATCCACTTAATCATTAGAAACCTTCCACAATCTCAATCTCCGATAAAATGAAACGTGTCGTTGAACCCTTGTGACTCACGAATTTGAGCTTCTTGCTAAAAGTACTAAAAAAGGCTTACAAGCATTTGCCCTTTAATCCTAATGCTTCTGGGGTCCTCTATTGGTTATAGCCATAAAATATCTACAGACTGCATCACCTTTTGTGAAAGAATACAAAACACCTCAGGAAAGCAACCTGTCTATAGGAATGGCTGGGCAACACGAATTGCAAGTCTTGATCTCAATTTATCTTGACCAATTAGAATCATAGAATCCCTTGTAAGTTTGTCCGATAGCAAGTTTCTGATAAAGGAGCATAAAAATGCAAAAGCCAAGTAATAATAGGTTGGAAGATGCGTGTCAACTATCTAGTAAGTTTTGTTTTCCTGGGAAGTAGTTTAGCATTAACGTAAGTCTTATGTTCTGGAGTCTTGTACTTGGCTATATGTATCTATGAGAAATGAAAGATGGGAGAGTTTGATATTATTCTAAATTTTGTGCAAGTGTGTCTTGCTTGGAGTGAGTGATTCCTCCTATATTCAAGCGTGTGGCTTGGTCGTGTTGAGTGGCATCCCGATTAGCAGCGTCATGTGGCATCTGCTACCCACGGTCGAGTGGCATCCTGGATTATCCTAATGTTGCAGGTTTCGATCTGCATCAGTTCCACACAGTGATGACGTTACTCAAAACAATAGGGTAAGAAATTTAATTCTGGACTTGCATACCCTTTCCCTCAGAATATTCTACAATGCATTGACATCCTATCTACTATAGATTTGTTGGCTGCTCTCTCTCTCATGCGCGGCCTTAAAAAACTACAATGAAAAAAAAAGTAGGAGTTCAAAACCAAACATAATCACCTTCTTGATTTCCTTTTGCAAAATTGTAGTTCTTTTCCTAGAGGGTTGCCATATAAACCAAACTAGAAAAATTCACCAGAGTATCCATAAATCTATGTAGGAAGAAATCATACACATCATCCACAAAAGTTGCAGAAGAGTACCATTTTTTATGAGGTTTAGAGCTCCTTCAGAAGTGAAATTGAGAGTTGGCTGCAAGAGAGGACCAAACACAAATCCTGGATTTATTGTCACCAGGTCTGTTCCATTCTCTCTTGCGAATTTCCATGCAGCATCCTCAGCCAAGGTTTTTGAAAGGTGATAAAATAGCTGATGCAATAATCTTGATTAGCAGAGAACGAAGAGAGTAAATTCAATTGAAAGCTTTATTTTTTTTTTTGAAAATATATTCAATTGAAAGCTAAACATTCAACTTTATTAAAGATGAACCTTCAACATTACTGTTGATAGATCAGTTGGAGTTAATCCGAGCTAAAATCAATTCAGAAAATCTGAGCATAAATTAATTTCAGTTTGTCGAAGATGCCACTTTTTGCATTAATACGAGCATATAAGATGATAAATCATCAAGATTCAAGAGATGGATTTCAGGTAACAATAGAGTATCTACACTACAATCTATGAAACCAAAATGCCAAGTAAATACTTGCATTTTACTCATATTTGCTAAAATATAAGGTTTATAGTACTGTAAATACTTGTAAAACAAAATTTCTCAAGTACTTCGCATAAACCTTGGCATCACAATACAAAGATGTGATCGATAGTCATGGACAACCTAACCGCTGGAGGCTTTATGGTACAGATACTACGGTGGTGATAGAATTTTGGTTCCTAGATTCTTTTTGGATATCGGCATCTGCTCCATACGAACGGGTGTCATTTATTTATCTTTTTGGTTCTTTTGATTTACGAGCCAGAATGTCAGAGCAGAGAGCTTCACAACTTCTCTTTTTGTTGGAAGATTTCATGTCCTCCCTATTGTACCTTGCCTTACTAGAAGATGTTTGATAGATACGGTTAGTTAAAAAAAATTCTTCAAAATTTTTACATTGCCTTTTATGATGAGGCAAATTCAAAATTGTTCGAATTGTGTAGTTGTCAATTACTGACAATGGTAAACAACCCAAAGCAATTTGATTATAATCAATTCGAATGATGTCAAGTCTGCATGGCCCTTATGGGCTGGGCCACACGTGTGCTAAAATGGCAATTACAATGGGAAGCTCGTAGCATTGGTCTTGATAAACCCCAATTTATAATTGCTTCCTCTCCACCAATAACGCCTGCCCCTCCAACTTGTTTTAAAAAAATAGGATTCTGTGGGACTGGAACCCTCAACCTCAGCCTTGGCAAGGCTATGCTCTACCATTGAGATATTTCAGTCAGCTACGGTAGTGGTGAAGCACTACTGAGCAGTTCATGCATCACTTGATTTCTATGTTTTCGCCAATCAAAACAATATTGTATGCCATTATAGGAAAATTCAAAGATGCTTCAGTGAGATTTTGTCTTTCTAGACCGGCAAAAATAAAGAGAAGAAAATAAACAGGCAAGATATTGCTATAATGGAAAGTATAAAATATCAGAACATTTACGCACCTTTGACTCCTCACAATAAACTGGATCTGAAAACCACGTCTCGTCAATTACCACATCAGGGTTTCTTGGTCTGCTGTTGAATGCAACTGATGCCATGGAAGATGTCAAAACCACCCTTTTAATGGATGGAACTTTCGCGCATGAGCCAAGAACGTTCTGCGTTCCCTTCACCGCAGGTTTGATTAGTTCATCCTGAAGGATGGAATATGGATAAGCAAAACCTTACAAGTAAAAGCTGATAAACAGAGAATAAAATTATACAGAAGTGACAAGTATGTCGCATCTAGCATTAATGCTTTACATAGAACAACTGACATCAGATACCAATCTCATAATTATAATGATCTGTTCCAGTCAACAAGCTAGGAAACCTAAGATAATTGCAAAAATGCAATACAGCTTTGGAAAAAGTTTATAAGCAGTATATTGGATAAACAGGAAGGTTCTTTCTCTTTTAAAGCTAAAATTAATAGAAAACAAAAATGATGGTAAACAAGAAGAAATGGATCAGCAGAGAAAAATAATGGTTAGAGTTTATATGGACAACTTGTGTTATGGGGTTTATTATTGGTGTGAATTTTTATTTCATATCCTAATTGTATTGGGATCACAACTGAATTCTTTATGGATTAGGTTTTGTGTAAAGGTTATATATACAAGGGATTGGTCCCTACTATCGCTCTTAGCATTTTGCAGTCTTCCCAGTAGACTGAGCGACGTGAAAGAAAAAGACGAGAGCAGAAGGCCTCCTCCCATAATTCTTATCGCTTAATTCTTTCTCCACAACCCTGGCCTCTGGTATTTGATTGATATTACTAAAAAATTGCATATGATTCAAATAAACTATTTTTGAAAATTCTTGCAAGGTACATAGGCCATCACAACCTATAACATATGTTGGAGTCACTTGCAAAACCTCGTGGAGCTCTGCGGCGAGGAGCTCAAACGTATGGCACCTGGAGGCGAGCTTATTTAGTTTGAGTGCTAGGAGGTGAGGAAGTTGTTCGACAGTGAATCACATGGAGTTGAGCTCGCTCCCTTGCAGCAACAGAGCCAGAGCTCGCCCACTTAGATGAGAGGTGGCCAGAGCTTGCTCACTTGGTTGTGGTTTTGACGAGTTCAGAAAATCCTTCTGTATCCCCACAAAAAATCTCGGAGTAAATCCTCCAGGGGTAAGCATGGCCAGTTACGTTTGTTACATGGCATAAAGAGTGATGAGATACTTTAAACACTAATGACTGCCAGCATTGTTACCACAAAGGAAAAGGAAAATTTCATTATCCTAGTACTACATCCAAACACTTCACGGACGCATTTTAGATCATAACTGGAAATCATTACATAGTACATATCAACCATCTCATATAACTTTTTCCTTTCTCTTTTTCTTAGGTACGTGGGTGGGGGTGGGGGTGGGTGGGTGTGTGGGTGTGTGTGTTAAGAAGATGATAGAAACAACCAAAAAGAATGAGGGAAATCCAATGCATTTATGAGACTGCAGTCCTAGTAAAGATATCTGCAAAATGTCCTGAGATACCAAGACATCCTACGATTCACGATTCGTATCGTACAATTCAGTGGGTAATCGATATGAATGGGCTGCCTGATTCGGAAAGAGCTGCGAATCATAAGTGAATCGGTGAATCAATAGATTCACTTAAAATTTCCATAACACTTTTTACTCATTTGTTGCAATTTTGTTGTTGGAAAAGGGTTCAAACCAGTGATTTAAATACGCGAGGCAAACACGAGGCGACAAAGCCCTCATTGAAGTGAGGCGAGGCGAGCGCCTCATTCAAGCGAGGCGAGCATTTAAAAAAAAAGAAATATAAACTACATAAATGACCAATATTCACTTCTACCATCAAAACAAGAATAAACATCACCATATTGCAAAATAACCAACAATCTATTTGCGAATCGTGATTTGTATCGCATCATGAATCACTCAGATTCAGTCAAATTCTTAAAAATGCATAAAAAAATGTAGATTTCAAGTTTGAATAATGATCTTGTGATCTAAATATGCAACACACTAGTTAAA
The DNA here is from genome assembly GCA_019656295.1 of Rhododendron mucronatum var. ripense. Lineage (NCBI taxonomy): Eukaryota > Viridiplantae > Streptophyta > Magnoliopsida > Ericales > Ericaceae > Rhododendron > Rhododendron mucronatum. The sequence continues at coordinate 571,926 of BPLT01000019.1, forward strand.
AAGAAGTTTATTAGATTGATGATTGACTGGGAAAAAAAAAAAAAAGGACCCAGCACATACATATATATATGTATGTATGTATATATATAGACACACATAGTCACACACCCTGTCGGCAAAAAGAAGAAGAAGAAAACAAGATTAGATCATGGGTGGCTGGTCATGCGACTGAGAGAGAGAGAGAGAGAGAGAGAGAGAGAGAGAGAGAGAGAGATCTAATCTGATCGTGTTGGCTGTCTTTGACCATTTGACGCCGCAGAGGAGTGAAGCAGAGGAGAGAAGCAGAGAGGTATGTGATAAGATCTGATCGCGTTTTTTGGAATATAAGATCTGATCGCATTTTTTGCCCTAATGTCGCCTAGGCGTGATTTTTAAGTCGCCTCACGCCTCGCGACTAGTCGTTCGACTCACGACTAGTCGCCCGCCTCACTCAACCTCGCCTCGCCTCACACCTGTGAGGCGTCACAGGCTCGCCTCACGCCTCGCCTCGCCTAGGCGAGCGCCTAGGCGCGATTTTTCAATCACTGGTTCAAACTATTTTCTTAAGGTCTTTAGTATTGTTATATATGCCATCTTTTGTCTATGTTTCTCTTCATGTAGTATTACGATATTGGAAAATGGCAAAGATAAAGGGAATACAACCACCCTATAGACCTTCTAAGGGTTTGTTTTTGTACTTTTTACTCTATTTTACAAAACAGAACCACAAACACACAAACACTCACAACATATGTGGGCCCCCCACACACTAGGGTGTGTAGTATTGTGCGGAACCCACGTGTTGTGAGTATTTGTGTAAATGTGTTTGTGGTTCTAGACTTGTTTACAAAAAAGACTATAAGTAGGATTCACGAATCCTTGTCTCTTGGAAGTTGCAATAGAAGTAGGCAAGCAGCTTACCTAACACTCCAAATTATTGTCCAATCATCATTTAGAAGAAGATTTTTACTGATTTAGGCATAAAACTTTCATTTGTACTATATATTTTGGTTACCCTAATCAATAAACATATGTTCCCATGCAATACAGAAATCATGACCGAATCGGAGCCATTCACAATTCTATTCGATTTGAAAAAGAACCATTTCGATTCTCGATTGAATTCACGATTTGACAACCTTATTAGCAACATCTCAGACTAAAGTTGCTGACTGAAAACTTCACTGAAACGAAGTTAGGATTGAGAGAATCGAAGGAACAAAATGTTTTCATTAAACTCCTTTAGCACAAATCAATTGTTTATATAGCACTCACCCCTAAGACTAAAGCCCATTTTACTACTACGAGTGAAGTGCTTATGACCCTGACGAGAAAGGGGCGAGCAAAAGAAAGAGCTCGTTTTTCAATTTGGAGATTTTGAGATTCGTAAGATCATGATAGAGTCCCCTATCCTTGATATAATATACATTTTGGAAAGCCGACTCAAAGAAGGAAAGAGCGCAGTCTCCGCTCACTGACTTCAGGACAGCAGCTCCGTAACTGACTTTGACTTAAAAGCACATCTGGCCACTTTCCCGATCGCAGAGAGCACAGCCCACTTCTATGCCACATCAGCATGTAACAATCCTATCTAACTCTCTAAGCTAAACTGACTAACCCCCATCCTTGTATCAAGTATGAAACATGATATCAGTGACTCATAGTAATGTGTTCCTGTTTCTTCTTCCCTTCTCCTTTCTTACTTTTTTTCATTTTTTGTTTGGTGGAGGTGGGGTTGTGGGCAAGGAATGGTGGCGAAATCTGGACAACTTTTGTGCCTCCTTTTCTTCAACCTCCACCATGTTGCTTGATTTCTGAATTCTAAAAATGGCTGGATCTCAAACCAAAAGTCAATTATCTAAATGCATACCATGATTCCTATTTCCTACTATGTTATTGTGAAGCAAAGTGCCACATCGCCTGACGGCCTGAGTACCAAAGTAATATGAAGTATATAAGCGTGAGGGCACCCTTACTTCAATAGCTAGCTTTTGGGGTTGAGTTCTAACTAAGACCGTGTAAGAGTCATTTGAATCACTAAAATGACATGGAGAAACAAACCAGCACATTCATAATGGAAACAAAAGCCACTTGAAGTGTCATAATGAACCTGTGGATTGCTGGATTCTAGAAAGACAGGCGATGCTGTGTGAAAGACACCTTCACAACCATCGACCACTGAATCAAATGATCCTTCTTCCATTAAGTTAGCTTCGAACAGCTGTAGCCTTTCCTTGGCTCCATGAAGTGAAAGCAAGTGGTCCATCTTCTTGGGATCACCTAAAGCATGTATATAGGACAACAACAAAAAGAAGGGACATGTTTGTTAAATGTGCAGAACATCCTGTGTAGCAGCACTAAGTGTGCAGTCAAAATGAGATAGCAGTGAGTTGGTCTCACAAATATCGCGAGGAAGGGAGTAAGTGAAATGGATGTCAAACAGACACACACACAGTAGAAAACACAAATTGGACTCAACCTGGTGTATATGTGCCCAATAAAAAATAGGAATAGGAAGTAGAAACATGTGTTGGAATTCCACACCCACGGTTGGAATTCATCGGATGAAGCAATCTGATGAGTTTGTCGCTTTAACAGTACCTAACATAGAGGACCTATGAAGCACACATGCACACACGCGCGTATGCATATGTAGTGTGAGGTGTGGGAAACAAAAACCAGAGCGAGAGAGAGAGAGATAAACAAGATGAAAGAGAGAGAGAGATTTGTTTGATCTAGCAAAAAAGAAAAGATGAAAGAGAGAGGGGTCAGAAGCTGTGAAAATAGTCAAGTGATTTGTAATTTGTGTTACGTAACCGAAAAGCATCTGATACTTTAACAACGACAATAGTCAATTTTCATATTTTGGATTGCTCCGGATATGTGTCTGCGAGTATCAGAGAAGTGTCCATATTGATACCGTCACAATACCCATACAACTCTCATCTAGAAGTATAAGTGCGTCATATCATCAAATCAAGAAATTGGAACAAAAATCATATATAAGCCAATACGTTAAGTGATTAGTCCAGAAATAAAGCAGAGAGAGTAATGGCAAAGAAAGAATATTGACTACAGTCTCAATAAGCTCATAAACCTTAATATCAAATGTATTAGACTTTATCCCACATCACTCATCTAAGCCACCCAAGCTTCGTTAATATATTCCAGTGCTCTAAAACTCAGAAATACTCGGTGAGTACTCGGCGAATACTCGGTACTCAGTGCCTAGCCGAGTAGAGTTAGGGCTACTCGGTAGGAATACTCGGCCAGCCGATTACTCGGCATTACACGGCGTTACTCGGCAAGTACCAATTACTCGGTAAAACGAGATTACTCGGAAGTGGGGAGAAAATCGAAAAAAAACTGAAAAAATGGGGTAAAATACATAACATGGAGGGATATGGAGAAGAAGAGGAGGAATAATTGACTACTAATTTCGTACTTCGTTTCATTTGGTTTGAACGTTGAACTTCGTAAACTTGGTTTCATTTGGTTTGAACATTAAACTTTGCAATGGACTAGTAATTTTGTACTTAGTTTCATTTGGTTTGAACTATAAACATTGAACTTCTCATTATGCATTATGAATATCATTTGGGGAACATATAAAAAAAAAATCCAAGTAATTTCTACTCACCGAGTAATCGCCGAGTACTCGGCCTACAAGGTATACAAGGTGGCCGGCCGAGCAAGTACCGAGTTTTAGAACATTGATATATTCTAGAGGCTACTCTACCTATTGCCAATTGGTTTTAGGTTGGAACTCTCCAATAAATCTAACATGCTATCAGAACTAGGTCTTGGGTAGTCTTACCTCACATGGTCAAGTCTCCGTCGACCAAGTCAAATCTCTTTGTCTCCTCAATTCATACCTCCACGTGCATCCGGGTTGCATGAGGGCTTGGGGGTTTCCATATCGCTCATCTAAGCCACACAAGTTTGGTTAACATATTCTAGAGTCTAACCCACCTGTTGCCAATTGATTTTAGGTTGGAACCATCCAATAAATCTAGCGGTACGAATCCCATAAATAAAACTGAACCTGGGACATGGAAGTTATAAACTACTGTCAAGAAACGGGTATGCTGTAATTTCCTAATCCATCCCCAACTCCCGAAAAACCAGAACCCCAAGGGTTGACCTGGTGGTCTAAGTCCTAGGTTATCGACTCTTTTGGGGCCAGTCCCTACAGAAGTTTGGTCTGGCTTTAATATAGCTCCACACAAGTTGACGGCAGGATTGGCCCAAGATTAGTCTAGCTGCGCGTAAGTTAGTCCGGACACTTGAGTTATAAATAATAATTAAAAAAAGGGAAAAACAAGATGTAAATGATCCAAACACAAAAGTGAACGATTGTCCGATAAGTTATGCACAAAGAAACAAAAAGAAAAAAGAGCTATGGGAAATGAAATAAGAGGAACTAACTGAGGCTGCGAACGGTGCCTTTGACAGTATAACCACGGTCGAGCAACAGCTTCACTATCCATGATGCTATGTAACCCGACGCCCCTGTCACGCACACTACCTTCCCTGCTCCGCTCATCCTCTCTCTTTCTCTCTCTGCCTAAATGTCAGAGTTCAGGAATATATATGTGTATATATCGTTTGAAAGTCGGGAATTTCTCAATTTCGACAAAATGGCATCTGTGGTAAGCAATTACGTCCGTGAGAAAAAAAGGTAAGCAATTACGTCAACAATACGAGTACTTTAGGTAGTTAAAATACAAAAATGATACTCACACAACAATCCAAACACAACAACTTACACAACCTCTCACATGCATGTGGGCTCCACACACACTACTATGTGTGGGCCCCACATGTATGTGAGAGGTTGTGTAAATTGTTGTGTTTGGATCGTTGTGTGAGTAGCATTATCCGTTAAAATAAGCATCTGTGGTTTAGGTAGCAATTACGTCCTTAAATAAGCACTTATAATTTTTAAATTTAAAAATAATAGATTTACTAAAATAAAATAATACTCCGTTTACTATAGGGATGTTACTTGATAAACCCTGTAAAAAAATTATGAAATTATTTTCGTAAGTTAATTATTTTTAAGTTTAAAAATAAGTACTTATTTTTTAATACTTATGAAAAATTTATAGAAATGGTCCTTCTAATTTCACCCGAATCTCATTTTCGTCATTCAAATATCAATCGTAACTCTGTTAATCTCCAAGTTTGGTTTTTGTACTCAATTGGTTCAATTGATAACGTCTGTTAGTCAAACTAGATGGAAAAAATTAGATTGAAGGCATACGTTATCAATTGGACCATCTTGATACAAACTATGATGTCCAAAATTATTCCGTAGCAAGGGCCCGCATTTTCCCCCATGGAAACATATTTGGATGCTCAAGACAAAGGCTGAGTTCTGGTAAGAGTTTTTTTTTTTTTTTTTTTGGAATTTTTTGAACCTTTTTTGTTTTGTTCTTATTCAATTTTTCTTTTTTGTGTGATTGATTGTTTTGCAATAAATTTTTGTGAATTATTAATTCGTCTCGACTAGAGAAATCGAAAAAATTAAAAATTATGACTTTTATCCTAATTTTTTTAAATATCTTGGCTTTCTGGGTTTTATCTTAAATATTTCAAAAAATATTAGGGTAAAAGTAAAAAAAATTATTTTTCCAATTCTTCTAGTTGAGACGGATCAATATTGCACAAAAATTTGTCCCAAAACAAACAAACACGAAATTTTTTTGAATAAGAACAAAAAAAAGTCCAAAAATTTCAAAAATCTCTTTGCGGAACTCAACCAAATGTATGTACTTCAAAAGGGGCTTGAAGTGGTGCGGACTGCGGAATAATCTCTCCTCGTGTCCTAGCCAAATAATCTATCTTTATATCTATCGATACGAATAGGTGTCCCGACACTTTTTCTACTACTCATTTTTGTGTGGCCATACGCTAAATAATTTTTCCTATCCAGGGGTGGATTTCTTTGTGGAGACTTTATAAAGATTAAAGATCAAACTGCCCTTTTTCAAAAGTTTTATGCCTTGTTTTTTTCACAATTTAAAAAGAATTTTTCAAAAAATTCCCCTAGATTCTCCCTACTTCCAACATTTCTCTCTCTATCTCTCTCCACTTATTACCCCTACTATTTTTCAAAAATATTTTCAAACTCTAAGTATTAGTATTAACTAAAAGGCATCCTAGTCACAAAACCTATCTCCCTAGAAAGTAGAAACCCACCAGCATTTTCACAATTAAAAGTGGGAAAATTGATCCAATTAGAGCTAATTAGTAGTATATCCGGAATTTAATTGGATGGATGGTTCCTCCTATGAATGCACAAGAAGTGAGAGATGCTACCAAACATGTCCAGATGCGCTTGGCACTACCGCCAAGCCCCGCTTGCTTGGCAGGGTACTCGGGTCCCACAGAACCTCACCAAGTTACCGTATAAACTTTTTGGTTGGAGTTAGCATCAACACTTACTTATTCACAATCTTTTATTCCTCCAATTTCCTTTTTCCATATTGCAACTTTACATTTTTGGCAATATCGATCATATTTTTACAAAAAAAAAAAAAAATGGTTGTAAATTCTTTATTCAAACGTAGGGCCTAAATGGTTGAATAAAAATACTTCTCTATGACATTTTTCAAGAATGACTTGACTTATTGGTTTTGGTAGTTGTATTTAGTTTCACTTGGTTATGGGTTCAAACAATGTTGCAAGTACTTTTCCTAATTGTTTGATTGTTGACATAAATGTGATACATGATTCAAAAATTCTCTTTTGAATATCCACTAATAAACGAAATCAATCAAATTTAAGGTACAAAAACATTTATTTTACTTTGTAAATCTTCCATAATTTTACGTTTATTTAAATTTTAATAGCATTAAATAAGGGCCCCATTGGACCCCAAAAAATCTCAAGACCGGCCCTGATAATATGTTACAACTAATTAAACTTCGCAGAACAAGCGAATGTTTCTCAAATTGAAGTAATAGACACACATAATTTGACAATGCTGAAACCATCCATGAAGTCCTCACTGCAAAGGTAGAGAAAATTTATTGGAGACCGTGACGAGGGGTTTTCAGACCCCCAAACGAACAAAGCTATAGAAATCCACCAAATTTAGGAATATTGGTACCTCATGGAAAATAAATAGCTTAATCTCATGCAGAAATTGTTGGTACCCATGACAAACTGGACTAAAATTTCAGATCCTTTGCTATCAAACCGGATTTCCACTTATCGTACGTGGTGGTTTCTCTCTAGATAAGAAAACTCCTAAAAGAATACACCATTTTTGTAGTCCAAGACATATTAATGGGACTAGATTTTAATCTTCAATAAATTTCGCCGCGACGATGAAGGTTACCGGGACGGGGAAGGGGACGGTGGGGGTGGCAATTCATGGTTGCGGAGGAAGTAGTCCAAGGCGTAGTCGTTGTTCTTGAATATGTCCAACTTCTTGAGCGCTGCCAGATATTGAGGTGAGTGTTTCCCAGTGCCGCGGTAAGGCAAATAGATGACACGCTCCATATCTCGACATAACATGTCTCGTAATCTTGCCGAGCGTATGGCCTCAGGGTCATTGGTGGGAGGAGGCGGAGGAGCAAACTGGAGCGCCACGCATTTATCGAAATCAAGGACCGCGGGGACGGAAACCACCCATGAAAGTAGTAGTAGAACCACCGTGACGACGGAGGATGATGGAGACGAGAAAACAGCCATGCTTTGTTCTCGATCGGGCTAATAGAGTTTAACGTAAAAGGTAGTAATTAAATAGGAGAGCATTAATGGAATGCTTTGAAGATTCTAACCATGTATACTACTGTTTGTGTTGGAACGAAAAAATTGAAATCCATTTGATTGGGATTTAAGACTCGATTTGGTTCCGTTCGACTACCGTTCCACGTATCTTTTCTCTTTTTCACCTTCGACATTTTTCTATCAATTTCAACTTCTTGTTGTACAGGTTCCGAAAGACGCATCTAAGTGAGAGTACTGTGACATATTTTCTACCATTTTTCGATCAGATTTCGATGATCCAAGCCACTCAATGTGATTAGAACGTGATTTTAAGGATACCCTATGAGAAATCAACAAAAAAAATGACCGGAAATGGTTTCATCCGAACAGTTTTTTATTGAACGGTTCAAATCAAGCAGTTTGGTTTCGATTCCTAGAAGTTCGTTCATGTGCTTGTGAGTTGTGATTGTCTTGACTAACATCTCTAAATCTCTGCATCTCACTATGCTCCCCTTGTAGAAGTTAGCATCAATGTTTTCGGCACATTATAGTTCCGCAGAAGTCATGTTCATTTGCCTCCATTGTGGTTGGATTACAACTCCAAGATATCATCAAAATCTTCGTTAATTCCAGCACTGTTGCTGCTTGTCATGTCTCTTAAATTCACAAATGACAATTGTGAAAATTAAGTAGCAATTGTTTAACAGTGTAAGATGCCACAGGGGAACTGAATTACAAGAATGCAGACTAGAGTCTAAGAGTGCATGATAGGACACAAACTCAGGTGCGTTTGGCTGTCTTGGGACACCAAGTTGATTCTATGAGCATGAGGTTCTGGAAGTTGTCTGTGGGCTAAGAAATCAGACTACCGCATGTGTAAATCTGAAATAAGAAAAGAAGTTGACTTCTAATCAAATATAGTAAGAGTTTGGGTCTAGGAACATCTGGAGCTAACAAGCTAGCACACTAACGAATAATGAGGGATTAGATTACATGACTACTGTCGCTTGCGAGGGTACCATGTTGATTTACTGTAGTTAATAAGCCTACCAACTTGGTATCATCTGCTTTCTTTCTTGTTTTTCACGCCATGAAGGAGCTATTTTTTGTTCCGGAGAACTGTATCATTTTGATAAAGACATCTACTACATAATCGGTTGGCACCATTTGAGACAGCATATGTTAGACTTCAACGAGGACTGGAACTTGGCATCAACTTGAGCTGCTTATGAAATTGTAAATTTTTGTGTAAACATAATGGAACGTACCATCACCTGGCTTAAAATGTTTGGCTGGGATACTTTTCGATTGATCCCCTGCGATATGCTGCTACATACCCTTGTACTCTCTCCACGGATTTACAAACAGACAGATCATTACTTAATACAGATTGATGTAAAGAAATTGGATAAGCCTGTTTGGTAGAATATTTTGAAACCAATCCGTTTTTAGGCTTTTTAGCATGTGATTTAATTACTCAAAAGTTGTATTTACTAGAAAGTTCTTGCCGCGTGGCCCTTTCAATGCCCTTGATGAGAAGACATTGCCAACTTAATGTTGTCCCTTTCCAACAACTTAAACTTCCAAAGAAATCGATGCTTGGCGGTTTAATTCAATTATCAGAGTAGGCAATAGATTTCTAGAGCTCGCTACTCGTGAGCGGGTCGGGTTTGTTTGGCATACAAGTGTTGGAAATTTTACGGAATTTCAGGTGAATGAAATCGGGGCTATCGGAGGGTCTCTCGAGGCAACCGAGCATGTACCGAGTTTATTGTATCTGGACGCACCACAATCAATAGACGTATTGATGTGTGGAATTTCGTAACTTCTGTAACCCCTTACCATGATGAAGTATTCAATCTTGTAACCACCCTCATTCAATTGATAGAATTCATTGGCTGAATTCATATCAGCAATCGATAGCAGCATTCAACTCCAAGAGTTACATTGGCCACCAACCCTCTATAAAAGGAGGCTCACATTTTTGGAGAAGGCATTTGAAAATTTAAGCCCTTACATCCTTCCAGCATATTGTTCTTTAAGAGAGAGAGACAGGCGGTAGTCAGTTTGCCAAGGCAGTCGACAGTGGTGTTCCGATGGCTTGCTGTTTAGCCGAGCCAATCCTGGGAGGAAGACGACGAGCAACATCCTACAACACCCACGGTAGGCGGCGAATCTTTCTTAAGGAGACTGTGGTATCACATAGGACTCGGTTCTTGATCCGAAAATTTTGTTTGTATCTCGTACTTACGATTTGTCTACTGTTATGTATTTTGTAACTTGATTCGTTCATGTAATCATGTTGTTATCAATAAGATTGTTCTCTGGAATTTAGTTATTGCCGAATTTTTCCCAACAAGCTTAAGAAAGATTTTTTGTTTGATTTCTGATCAACAAAGAATTCTAGAAAACAGTTTCTGTTATGGACTAACCTCTCAGTTGCAAGAACAGATTCAGGACAGATTGGTTCCATGGTGGAGTACCACTGATGTAAGAGGATAAAACAATCTGTTCGACAGATTGAGCAAATCGGTTTTTCATACGAGAAATCATAACAAACCTGGTTGCGTATAGGCCACAGCCTTGATCAAGTCATGCGCGACTCGATCACGCTGGTTACAAAGAGGCTACGGCCTAATGCAGTCGTGCGCGGCTTGGCCTTGGATCAATTTTGGTTGGCCTCTGGGGTAATCTACTTGGCTTTTGCCTTGACTTCACCTGGCCTTGATCCTATGTGTATGATCTGCCCGATATGCAGTTCATGTGCTTGACGCCTGGGTTGCTCTTAGCCTGAAGTACTTAATCAGTGGACAGTTTGAGTGCTCAACGCTTGTGCACGTCAAGTGTTGTATTCCAGTACATGGATTGGTCTCCAAAAATAGAAGGAAAATGTGGACGGCCGGAGTCTTGCTAGTAGCAAACTGTGTATATTGTTTACAATTCGGGGGCGCTGCCCCCGAACCCCCACCAGGGGGCGCAACCTGACCGGGCAGGTCGATCCCCGCTGAGGGCCAACCCTTAGACTCCCGCCTGGGGGCACGGCCCTCTAGAACCCCCGAGGTACATGGTATTTATTGTGAGGATGTCAAACTTAGCTTGTTTGATAGATTGTTAATCTATGCATGTATAGCTTGACTTTTTCGAAAGAGATTTGTTCTCTTATATGTGGTTGTTTCCAAGCCTCTTTTAGTCCATAAATCTCTTTTCTAGTCTTTTTACTTAGCATTTTCACTGTTTGAAGCAAAACCAAATTGGCCGTCTTAAACGCCGCAATCCACCTTGTAAAACCTTCAATCCGATTAAGCTATCTTCGAATTCCCTGTGGTACGGTCTAGGACTTTCCGGTTATTATGCTATCGATGACCTAGCCCTACGCTTGGAGTGTCTCAACCTTATTTGAAAGCGAGGTTTACGGTTTAAGTAGCCATTAAGGGTGAGATTGACTCCATACTGCAAAACCATACATGGGAATTAGTGGATTTGCCACCAGACATTAAGCCTCTCGGCTACAAATGGATCTTTAAAAGGAAGATGAAAGCAGATGGGTTAATTGATAAGTATAAAGCTAGGCTTGTTATTAAACAATATAGACAAAAAGAAGGCCTAGATTACTTTGATACTTACTCACCAGTCTCGAGGATTACTTCCATCCGAATGATTATCGCGATCGCAGCTTTGGGTAACCTTGAGATACATCAAATGGATATAAAAACAACTTTTTTGAACGGTGATTTAGATGAAGAAATCTACATGGAATAACCTGAGGGTTTTAAGAGAAAGTATGTAGGCTTGTTAGATTATTGTATGGTCTAAAGCGAGCACCAAAACAATGGCATGATAAATGTGACAATGTTGTATTGTCGAGTGGTTTCAAGATCAACGAATGTGACAAGTGTGTTTACGTCAAAGACACAGACGAAGGGTCATTTGTGTCTCTACGTTGATGACATGCTCATTATTGGTAGCAATGAAAGGGTCATTCAGTCTACCAAAGATATGTTAAACTCAAAGTTTGACATGAAGGATATGGGCCTTACAGATGTCATTCTGAGTGTCAAGATCACCAAAATATCTTTCGGACTTGCGCCGTCTCAGACACACTACGTTGATAAGATTCTTGAGAAGTTCAACCCGTCTGATTCAAGTGTCGCAAGAACCCCTGTGGATTTAAGTTTGCATTTATCCAAGAATGGGGGGAAGGCATATCTCAATTAGAGTATATCTCAGATAATTAGGAGTCTGATGTACTTGATGAGTTGTACAAGGCCTGATATGGCTTACTCAAGCAGCAAACTAAGCAGATACACGAGTAATCCAGGCCGTGATCACTGGAAGGCAATAGTCAAGGTTCTGCACTATCTGAGGTATGCTCGTGATCTGGGGTTACACTACACCAGATATCTAGCAGTGCTAGAAGGGTATTGTGATGCAAATTGGATATCAGATATGAAAGACTCAAAAGTGGATATCACAAGTGGATATGTCTTTATACTTGGTGGTGCAGCCGTTTCTTGGAAATCCTCCAAACAAACGTGTATAGCACGTTCAACATTGGAATCAGAGTTTATCACTCTAGATAAAGCGCCTGAGGAGGCCAAGTGGCTCCATCAGGTTTTGGAGGATATTCCAAGATGACTGAAACCTATGCCAGCAATTAGAATCCATTGCGACAGTTAATCTGCAATTGGTAGGGTACAGAGTAATATGTATATTGGTAAGTCTAGACATATTAGACATAAACATAATATCATTAGGCAACTACTCTCAAGTGGGGTTGTCGCTATTAACTATGTGAGGTCAAAGGACAATATTGCGGATCCGCTAACCAAAAGGTTAAACCAAGAACTAGTGAAGCAAGCATCGAAAGGGATGGGGCTAAAGCCACTACACTCATATTTACTGTGGGGTTAGCCAACCTAGTTGACTGGAGATCCTAAGATCTAGGTTTAATGAGACTATCTTTCGCGAGTAGCCGAGAACGATCACTGAGGAGACTCGATCTCCTGCCCATTCCTATGGTGTAGAACAGCGATACTTGCAAATGGAAAGAGGTTAAGCATTGCTTTTAATGACTCCTATGCACTGGATTGCCAGGCAGGGTATAACAGAATACCCTTTCTAAGAAGGTCACCTATGTTAGTATGAAGTGGGGCTTGTGGTGAAATTCTCGAGAAAATACTCGCAGAACTAGGAAGAGGGTGTCATAGCCAAAATGAACCCAACAGTGAGAACTAAACTACGTCAAGAGAAGTCTTGTGCGACGTCTATTGTCTCGATTTACATCGGTGGCTGAACAGTTCAAAGTGGGACTGCACACTGGTCTGCCAGTAAACCCGATAGGCTATCACAAGGTAAGGTTCCAGGCCAAAGCCACCTATCCTATGCAGGAATTGCCCATTGTCGCTCTCTCGGATCAACTTTGTACTCTGTGCCAGTATGCCTGCCAATTCCATTCATGGGGGGAATTGTTGGAAATTTTACAGAATTTCAGGTGAATGAAATCGGGGCTACCGGAGGGTCTCTCGAGACAACCGAGCATGCATCAGGTTCATTGTATCTGGACGCACCACAATTAATGGACGTATTGATATGTGGAATTTCGTAACTCCTGTAACCCCTCACCATGATGGAGTATTCAATCTTGTAACCTCCCTCATTCAATTGACAGAATTCATTGGCTGAATTCATATTAGCAATCGATAGCAACATTCATCTCCAGGAGTTACATTGGCCACCAACCCTCTATAAAATGAGGCTCACATTTTTGGATAAGGCATCAGAAAATTCACACCCTTACATCCTTCCAGCATATTGTTCTTTGAGAGAAAGAGACAGGCGAGCGGTAGTCAGTTCGCCAAGGCAGTCGTCGGTGGTGTTCCGACGGCTTGCGGTTTAGCCGAGCCAACACTAAGAGGAAGGCGACGAGCAAGATCCTACAACACCCACGGTAGGCGGCAAATCTTTCTTAAGGAGACTGTGGTATCACACAGAACTCGATTCTTGATCCGAAAATTCTATGTGTATCTCGTACTTACGATTTGTCTACTGTTATGTATTTTGTAACTAGATTTGTTCATGTAATCATGTTGTTATCAATGAGATTGTTCTCTGGAATTTTGTTATTGCCGAATTTTTCCCAACAACAAGTATTATGATTATCCCTCTTTAACAATTTCACCATTTAGATGAGCCAACGATTAACAATATGATGATGATCGATAACGTAGGTTAAGTGGTTAAAGGGATGGCATCCTTCCCTTTCAGTTGCATCATCAGAGGCTTGAGACAGAGGGCTTCATAGATTCTAGTACATACACAATGGCAAGATAATTAAACACTAAGAAGACACGCTTGTCAAATTACTTTTATTTCTATTTTTCAAAGGGGAAGCGAATAAGCTGCAAGACCGGTTCCACTCTAGTTCGATTCCCGATTCAACCCTGTTAGCATCCAAAGATTTTCCAGAATATATATATTTGATCACAAAGTAGTTCACGATAGAGTGAGACTTTAAGCAATTCTAATTAGGTTGTTCGGCTAAATAAGTCGAGTGGCTTGTTTTTTTGTTCTTATTTAATTTTTTTCGTATTTGTTAATTTTTCGTCAATTTTTTAGGGATTATTGGTTCAACATGACAAGAGGAATCTAAAAAGTAAAAAATTACGATCGAAACCTAATTTTTTTGAATAAAGACAAAAATTTTGTCTTTTATTATAAAAAAAATTGGATTTCGATCGTAATTTTTTACTTTTTAGATTCCTCTTGTCATGACGAAATAATAATTTCCAAAAATTTGACGAAAAACTAACAAATATGAAAAAAAAATTGAATAAATACAAAAAAATTAAGCCACGTGACTTATTTAATCGAACAACCTAGGTTTGCTTCTTCTTACACCATTGTCAGAGTTGAGTAAGGAATAAACAACAATGTTACTCACACAACGATCCAAACACAACATACACAACCTTTCACATATATGTGAGGCCACATAGTAGTGTGTGTGGAGCCCATCAGTATGTGAGAAATTATGTTGATGTTGTATTTAGATTATTGTGTGAGTATCATTTTTTAGGAATAAGAGGTTTCCTTTCGTTGACTGGATCAACTCTCTCTCTCTCTCTCTCTCTCTCTCTTAAATAGTTGGGTGTGGTTGAACATCATATGTGAGCAGTCCCTAATACATCACGGCAGAGAAGTCCAACAAGCGAAGTCCTAGTTACAATAAATGGTTGTTAAAGCATCCACATTAGGATTTTTACTTGCCCTTGGTCAAACAAGAGAGGAAAACTTCATTCACAGGCTTTCATCTGCCTCGCCTCTACTTGGCTTTAAATTGCCATTGCAACAGTGCCTCGTGATTTCCCACAAGGTACTATTCACACGTTAATGATTTTTTGATTAGTTTATATAGTATGAAACAAACCGATATTCACTTCATTCTTTAATTTAATAGTTCTCCTTTTTAAATGAATCAAGTTTCAGGATAAGTTTCTTTTATTTCACAAAAAAAAAATTGAACACACAACACCAAAATACTCTTTATGAAATATAGTCATTACGGTGTTCCCATGTAATGCCTCCGAATGGTTAATGATTATGCTTTCGAGTGTTATGTTACGCCATTTTGAAAGGACACCAGAATAATGACATCACATTTTTTTTGAACTTTTCATATTTGGTTCTAGAGCTCTCTTTGGGAGCTTGTTAAAAGCCTTAGAATCAAAAATTTATTATGACTATTCAGGTAAAAGGATCAGAAACATAAGATTTTTGCACCAGTTCAAACAAATTAAAAATTGAAGCATTTAATCTTTTAATCATATTTTTCAATATATAAACAATGCAAAAAATTAAGTTCTCAAATTTTCAATTTGTTTGAATCGGTGCAAAGATCTTATTTTTTATCATTTTATCCTAAATATGAATATTTAATTAAAAAGAGTGTCAATAAAGAGCCTAATACAGTGAACATTTTAAAAGTGGGTAGCTTAAATAATAAAGTGGCTTTTTGCTCTCTAATTTAGTCTAAAATTTAAAGATAATTGTGCGAATGCTTTTACCGAAAATATTTTATCCGAAGTTGTTATAAAGAATCAGGTTTCATGAATTCGTAAATCCAATGTTATTCGTATCTTGTTCTCAAAAAAATAAAATAAAATAAAGAATTTATCCCATCTAATGCGCCTGTGTAGGCATGAGCGGAAGTTAACAAGAGCGTAAAAGTGCCTTTCGAAGATTGAGAGCGGGAGTCCAAAGTGAAAATTTGGAGTGCAAGCAGAGTCCTACCAAAAAATTATGTGACCTAGTTTGTGTCATATGATGTCCTCAATAGATTGTTGTTGTTATTCCAATTGTACTACGCGAGCAGGGACGGATCTAATAAAGAGGAGATGGCATGTGCCACCCCCATTTTTAAAATACAGAAAAAACTAAAATGACGCAGAGAAACGTAAAATTAAAATAAAAATATATGATGAAGCTCACAAAAAAATAAGCTTTGGTGGAGTGGCAAAGCTATTTTTGCAAGTTATGAGGGTGACCGACCGGCACCACATGGGTTAAAAACTTAAAATCCCCCTAGCACCTTTTTTCCTGTTTTAAAAAACACCACTCTCTCTAAATATTTGCATAAATTCTCACACAAAAACTTTCGGTACATGAAAGGAAATGAATGGTTCTAAATTTTGGCATAAATTTGCTCACAAAAACTCTCGGTACATAAAAATGTCCATGAATTTTTGAAAGGAAATGAATTTGTGCTTTGGTGGAGCGGCAAAGCTATTCTTGCGAGTTACAATGGTGACCTACCGGCACCACCGGGCTTCAAAAATACACTCTCTCTCACTCTAAATTTTTGCATAAATTCTCACACAAAAACTCTCGGTACATGAAATTGTCCATGAAAGGAAATGAAGTTAATGAACGGTTCCAAATTTTGGCATAAATTCGCACACAAAAAGTCTCATGAAAATGTCCATTAAAAGAAATGAACAGTCTAAATTCGCAGTAATGTGAATTTGGACCGTTCGCTTCCTTTCATGGACAATTTTATATATGTACCGAGAGTCATGTATTGTACCACTCCTCATTCTCACAATATTTGTAATTTTTTCCAGTAAATGGAAAGAAATGTGATCCATTTGAACATTAAATTTTTACGTGACCCATTCGAACACAAAATATTTTAATAGACTAACATGCATGGTTCAACTAGAAATTTACGGGTATGCAAAGAAACAAACTAATACAAATACAAATACTGTGAAGAGAATGTCGGTTCGAAAAAAAAAAAAATTTGATATCGTTATGTCTTGCATTTATATATCGTAAGAGAGTTGAAGCAGTACTCTTTTTTTTCCAAAAGAAACCCATGACAAAACTTAATTATATGACCTTAAACTTTTTTTTTCTTCTTCATATTATTTCACACAACATGTAACTTGATTTTCATTGAATGATGCCACCCGCATCCGAATCTTGACTCCACCACTTGTGAGTTTATATGCAAGCAGCTCTACAATTATAACTACACAATTTTTTTTCTGGTAGGATTTCTGGGCACATATTATTACACTTCCATCTCGCCACTTCACAAAATTCTATTTGTGTCGTATTGGACGTTGATCTCCTAAAAGGTTTTCATTCTTTCAATTCTGCAAAGATGATTACTTAGTGATGTTAGGTAGGAGTATTAATTAGAGAGAGAAACTTATTCACGGAGGAGCCGTGAATATTTTTCACGGTTTCGCATAATCTCGTCCATCCATTTCGGCAATCAACGGTTAAGATTGTTTTTCAATTTTGATAGGTGAAAATTATTTTTTACCGATCAAAACTGATATTCAATTCGGACTGTCCAAGGACACGTGCGACTGGGGCCCCATAAAGTCTTCTTCACGGAAAGCTCCTCAAATTTCTCTTATTTAGATTCTGAATTTGGTATTAATGTTTAAACATCGTAACCTCACTCTAAGATCCTTCCCCTAGGATACTATAAATTAGGATGGTCTTGAATTTTTTTTATAAAATCAGTATTTTGGATGCATGTAGGAGTATATGTAATGGGAGTATGTAGTCCAGAATGACATGCCTATTTCTATTGGGGAGTTCGTTCTTAGAGATAGCTTACAGCTTAGACAGGTTCTCTCTCTTTCTCACTCTCGGCTCTCTCTCTCTTTGTGTTTTATGATTTATTGTGACAATTCAACAATCAACCCTGCAACTACAGATGGGGAAAAAAATTACTACTAGCTTAAGGCTAATCAAATTTTAAAACATAAACAATAACTCATTAATTTGTTAGTTGCTATTCATTTGGGTATCTTTTATACCATGTGTTTACAAGTAATGGGTTCAGAGGGACTCATGCATGGAATGAAATTGTGATGCAATTGAATACGAATATTTTCATGGGATAGAGATGCAGAATCCCCTCGACCACAAACAAACACAAGAATAATTACATATTATGGTAATTATGTACACTAACTCACTTTTTTAAAGAATATTCCCATCCTTTGTTACATTGAAGAAGTTTTAGATGTGTACACTAACTCACTTTTTTAAAGACCTTGCTTGTGTAAGCAAGCATAAGTACTACATCCATATGTAGCTTAATTTGTATCAGTTATTCCCATACCCTGCCTTGGCAATCCCTCCAATGTTTTGGTCAATTGATTATTGATCCCCAGAAGGAACCTTCAACTTCTTTGACTGATCATCCCTAGTATTTTTGTTCTACTTCCATCCCTATCTTTCAATCCACTCTTCTATAAAAGCCGGCCAGCTTAAGTATCCCCTCAAAATTCGCATCTTCTGTCTGACAATGGAAATGTACAAGTATTTCCTACTTGCTCTCTCTTTGGCGTTGGTCTTCGGGCTCGGGGAGAGCTTCGAGTTCCACGAAAAGGAATTGGAGAGCGAGGAGAGCTTGTGGGATTTGTACGAGAGGTGGAGGAGCCATCACATGGTGTCGAGGGACCTCGACGAGAAGCACAAGAGGTTCAATGTGTTCAAGAACAACGTGAACTATGTTCACAACTTCAACAAGAAGGATAAGCCTTACAAACTGAAGTTGAACAAGTTTGCAGACATGACTAACCATGAGTTCAAGAGTGTCTTTGCTGGGTCCAAGATTATACACCACAGGACGCTCCAAGGGAGTTCCCGTGGCAGGGGGAGTTTCATGTACGAGAATGTAGGTGTAGTCCCTCCATCCGTCGACTGGAGGAAGAAAGGCGCTGTCACCGCTGTAAAGAATCAAGGACAATGCGGTAATTAAGCATATTTTCCATAATTTCCCATTTTGATATGGTTTGGTTGATTAACGTCCAATTTTTCCTCTCCAACTTTTCAGGTAGTTGCTGGGCGTTTTCGACGGTTGTGGCTGTTGAAGGAATAAACCAAATCAAAACAAAGAAGCTAGTTTCTTTATCCGAGCAAGAGCTGGTTGACTGTGACACCAAAGAAAACCAAGGTTGCGATGGAGGCCTAATGGAGTTGGCTTTCGAGTTCGTTAAGCAGAGGGGTGGCCTAGCAAGAGAGGATGATTACCCTTACAATGCTGCAGATGGAAGTTGTGATGCTTCAAAGGTAGTCTATTATATGCATCTACTTTTTGTGATCCCAAACTGGAAAAGAATGTTTTATATCTGGATCGATAAGATGTTGGTGAAATTTTGTTGGTTTTTTCAGGCTAATTCCCCAGCCGTTTCAATTGATGGGCATGAGGTGGTTCCTGTCAACAACGAGGATGCCCTGCTGAAAGCCGCTGCCAATCAACCTATTTCTGTTGCTATCGATGCTGGGGGTTCTGATTTCCAGTTCTACTCTGAGGTGAAATTTACTGGATATCACATCCTTTTTCGGTTACAAGAACTTTATGTTTTGTCGTTTTTTGTGCTTTTAGAAACAGAACCAACGAAAAACTCGAAAACACTTGTTGTTATCCATGCACATGCGAAAGACACATTTTGGGTCTTTCCTGTAAACTGAGGTTGTTTTCGGGAAAAATCTTTCGAAAAACTTACTGCCATTTCGGAAAAATGAAAACAGAAACAAGAGAAGAAATAGAATGATGCCTAAGCTTCGGGGTGCATATGTGTGTGTTTCAGGGTGTATATAGTGGAGCTTGTGGGACAGAGTTGGACCATGGAGTGGCAATAGTGGGGTATGGAACAACACTAGATGGGACCAAATACTGGATTGTCAAGAACTCATGGGGGGCAGAATGGGGAGAAAAAGGATATATCAGAATGGAAAGAGGAATTTCTGCTAAAGAAGGAACTTGTGGTATAGCAATGGAGGCTTCATATCCAATCAAGTCCTCTGAAGCTGACCGTTCGGCTAAATAAGCCAAGTGGCTTATTTTTTTATTTTTATTCAAATTTTTTCGCATTTGTTAATTTTTCGTCAATTTTTTGGAGAATATTGCTTCGTCATGACGAAAAGAATCTAAAAAGTAAAAAAATTACGATCGAAACCTAATTTTTTTGAATAAAGACAAAAAAATAAGCCAATAAGCCAATTTTTTCGTCTATTCAAAAAAATTTGAATTTCGATCATAATTTTTTTATTTTTTAGATTCCTCTTGTCATGAAAAAGCAATAGTCCCCAAAAATTGATGAAAAACTAACAAATGCCAAAAAAATTTAAATAAAGACAAAAAAATAAGCCACTTGACTTATTTAGCCGACCTCCATGGTCCCATCTCCTACAATGATGAGCTCTGATAATTAAAGCCTTTGAGAAAACACAATTGAGTTAATTATATAATGCTCTGTTTAAGTTGTATTACTATGTTTTTATTTTGCTTTTATATATATGTGGGTTAATGCCTGATGTAATATTCCTCTCATAAACACATCAAATTTTTCTTGACAAGTTTGAAGCTCAAAAGATGAAATAAGATGTTTCTTTCTTGTACTATGTAGCAATAACTTTTGAGAACTTGATTAGGGTTTTCACATGAACTTGCAATGGATCGATAGCGAAGGAAAAAAGACTTCGTTATCGACCATTTGACTCCGCACATTGAAAATTTTTTTTTTGTTTAATTTCAAGAAATAAGCAATTTACATTGAATTAGACCAGACAACAACAACATATTTTGTGCTCGATTTTCAAACCCCACCGTCTTCAATTTGCTCAAGAAAGACCCGAGAGGAAAGTTGCATTCATAAAAACTACTTATCATTAACTCTTTCAGAACAACTTAAGTTTCTGGTCTCCAGACCTCATTCCAAACATCCGGTTATTAAAAAAAATTTAAAGACCCAGTTTGGGGCATGTTTGATGATAGGAATGAGATATATTGATAAGTTGGGGAGAAAATGATAAGTTGATATAAGAGGTCATAAGTTGATGATAGGATTAAGTCTATAAGATAAGTCATTGCTAACTAAGAATTCAAATTAAGCAAAGTCCTCTCTCTCTCTCTCTCTCTCAGGTTTCCAGTTGCAGCCGCAGCCGCCTGGGGGGGGAGGCGCCCGGTCTCCTCCTCCTCCCCCCGGGCTCTCTCCTCCCTCACCTCTATTTTTCTCATCCCTGCTGGTCTAGTTTCTTCTGCCTCTTTGCTCCATCGGTCCTGCTCCCCGTTCGTGACACTTTCTCGTCCTCCTCCGGCGTCTCTCTCGTCGATCTCCATTGTTGGATGGAGTCGATCTCTTGGGGCCTAACGGCGTTGTGGTGGACGTCGTGGTGGTCGGTGATGTTTGGGTGTTGGATCCCGCCGATCGGTTTCTCTTGGGCCGATTTGGTTTAGCGCCTAACGGCTAGGGTCTTTGGCTGGTTTGGTAGGTACGGCGGCGGTGGCGGTGATGGCGTCTTTGGAGGCGGCGGAAGATGGATCGGTTTTGGCTTGGGTTTGATTTGGTGTGTAGGGTTGTATTAGGTGTATGGGCTTTGCCCGATTGTTTGGTGTATGGGCTGATTTGGTTTGGGCTGGTTTCTCTCCTACCTAGACCGGTTAGGTGTTTTTCCCCTGGTTTAAGCTCAGCCTGTTGGGTTCAAATCAGTTCCCTTCATGTGATTAGGAGATGAGAGTCATGAATGGTCAGACCGGTGTATTCATGATCCTTTTAGCTCTGTACTCTGTGTTATGAGTTAATAAATTTCTATCTTTTGCCGATCAAAAAAAAAAGTCTATAAGATAAGTCCTCCATTCGACTGTGGCCAAACGCAGCTCTATCTATAACATCATTATCCGGAAGTTACTTCAAATGGGTCGGCTAGTACGACATTTTCGATTTTGATTCCCAAAAGATGTTTTGGAAAAAAGTAGACATGGGTAACACACACATGGATTAGTAACCGTATTGGTCGTGTCAATTTCATGTCTTGCATGTTCAACCTGAACCCGACCCATTTAGAATTCGTATTTCTCGAGTCATGTCATTTTCGTGTTTCATGTCAGAAATGTTCAACCCTAACCGGCTAACTTCGTGCCCAGTTAGTGTCGTGTTATCGTATTTCGTGTTCATTGCTCAGCTCTAGAAAAAAGCATGGGAATTTCCATCAACAGCGCCTGGTTTGGATCAATAAATACAAGTTGCATTCTGGCCCCATGATGTTATGGGTCTCTTTCCACAAACTTAAAAATGCATGGGTCGATGATGATGGATCCCAATTGCATTGGTTTTTCCTACTAATGATGATTTTCTTTCAATCGGGAGTCGGTTTGTCATTACTCTATGTGAATGAGACGGAAAAATCCCTGAATGATGTGAGGACATTAGAGAGGAATTTTCATAGTTGTATTTTTTTTCCTTTCTCTAGGCTCTCTATAAACAATTAGTGCATGTTTTGGCTTGTAAGAATTTAGTGGGTGAAGGTATAGTCTTTGGACTGAGTCCCATGCTACGTGAATTCTTGATCCCTTATTAAGGGATCGGAGTTCCGCTTGATGTTTTGATGCATAATAATATTCTCTGTTATCGATTTTGACAAGAAAAAAATATATGTGGGATCACAAAATTACTAACAAGAAAAGGGCAAATTTTGCTTACCTCCCCTGAGGTTTCTGTTTTGACAAATATATAAACCTTCCCTCACATTTTTTTGTTTTGGGTAAATTTTTGTGGATTATTGAATCGTCTTGACGAGAGGAATCGAAAAAGTAAAAAAAAATCCAAAATAAAGTCCTAAAAGCTGGCTTTTGAACTTTATCTTGGATATTTTCAAAACTATTAGGGTAAAAGTCATAATTTTTTATTTTTTCGATTCTTCTCTACATGCAAGACAACAACAATCCACAAAACTTTGACGAAAAACTAACGTGAAAAAAATTAAACAAGGACAAAACTCAAAAGGCCTCTAAAGCTTTAGAGGAACAAGGCCTTATTCCTACGTCTTAAGAAATTTATTTCTTTGCATTCTCCAGAACATAAAATAACAACACAACGATGTTTTCTAGCAAATGAATATATTTGCCAGAATATACTCCTACCTAACAAGTGCTTGTCAAATAGGTTTGATCCGACTAAAATTTTCCAGAGGTGAATGAGCTCCAAATAGTTCAATGCTTTTCTGAATAATGATCACAAAAAGTAGTAGTTGTAGTTAGTTAAAATTGTAAACCCTCAAAGAAAGACTAAGAAAAAATAGATCGCAATTGGCCCGGATTAGGCCTTGTGCTTGGACTTAAGGTTTGCTTCCTCCTACGTACTCAAAGTTCAAAGCCTCACAGCTGCTATCAATACTTTTGGGGCTACTTGAGGTTTTTTCCGTTGTGAATTTTACGACCCGGGAGTTAATCAAGGTGCACTCAAACTAGCCCGAACATCTAACTACATAAAATAAAAAAATATATATTTATCGCAGTTTAGAATGCAAAAATTATTTTTTTGTTCCAATAATGCTTTCTTATCCTTGCAACATTGTTACCCAGTCTAGTGCACCGTCGGACCTGTGGCTCCACTCTGAAATCATGGAAACCACTTAATTCCTTTGGTCAAGACTAAATCATGACCCATTCTCATTTATTTCAAAAAAACATGGCACTTAATTAGAGGTGGTAAATTGAACCCAGACCCATTAACAAGCCCAGATCCATCAACTAAAAAATAGACTCAACCTAACCCATTTATTAGTTGGGTAAGAATGAGTCCAAACCCAACTAACCCATTATTAGTTGGGTCTTAATTAGGCATTAATTGGGTCAACTTAAATGACTCAATGGGTATGAAAGGAACCCATGAAAAATTTTCATCTCTTTACTAGATTCCCAATGAATGCAGCCCACCTCCTACCACGCCACCACCGCTGCCACCACCACGACGGCCATTGCCGCAGTCGCCGCCACCACCACCACCACCACCACAACCGTTGCCACCACCATCACAACGCCGCCACCACCACAATGACCACCACCACACCACCCCCACCACGACGCCGCCACCACTGCTGCCACCACGGCCACCGCTGCCACCACGGCCACCATAATGCTGCGGCCACCATCACCACAACGCCGCCTCCGCCACGCCACCCTCACCGCCCCCACCATGACGCCACCACCACTGCTGCCACCACCACCACAACACCGCCACCACCACCTCGCCACCACCACTACGGCCACCGCCGCCACCTCCACCACCGCTAAACCCACTCATTTGACACCCCTACACTCAATGAGTTCCCAATTCTCATGATTCTTCATTAGGAACTTTTCATGGTTTCAGCTCATCATTTCGAATGTTACCTTTCTGCGCAATAGTACTCCCTCCATCCGGATTTAATTGTCCCTAGTTCTATTATAACCGGCTAAAAAACGGGTTATATCTTAGAATCCGTAATGAATTTCATATCGAATATGAATCTTGTTTGATAGATCTCGATTAGTTCTATAATACAATATATTCGAAAATCACATAAAAACATTATAGATTGGAAGATATAATCGATTGAAAAATGGCACGAACTCCCAAAAAGGACTATTAAATCCGGACGGAGGGAGTACTATTTTATGCAAAGGGTATGGATATGGTTCTGTTAAGGGTGCTATAATGCCAAAATCCTTTTTGTTCCTTTCAAAACTCTTTTTGTTCCTGCCAAAACTCAAGGTGTATCTTTCATGCCATGACTTAATTACCCTCCACTACACCATGTGCTTTACGAAAGTGCCCCTTCAAATTCTAAAGGATTATTTAATCGTTCTTTTTTATACACCTACTCTAAAACCCATCAAAGCTTGACCGGAGAGAGGCTGCACAGAGTTTGGCTTGGGTTTTCCCTTGGCAATCCCCAACAAATCTATTGCTCTATTCTTCAATCGGGTAGTAATTAAAGAAATATTTTATCCACTACTTGTTCTTTATTTGAGCTCCCCCAATTTTATTAGTATTTTACTGTTAGTACAACTTTAGGGTTTGAATAGACACCATCGCTTGCTACATAGAGTTTGAACTTTTAGAGTTTGAACAGACACCGTCTTGCTACCGGGTAAATTCAAAATTTGAATTTCATTCCAACAGCAGATAAAAAAAAAAGAATTCCATTCCAATAAAGCTACTACGGTCAAACGCTTCTGACGATAATGATAAAATTGGGTGAACTACATATCAGTTTCTATTGAAGAGAATAGAAACCTTGCTTCGTTAATTCACTGTTCTTTCTCTTGGGTCCCTAGATATTGTAATGGGGTTGCCCATTGGGAGGCATCCCATTATTTAAAGGGAGCCATACCAGTTGATTGGGTTTCTACAATCCCCTTGGCCATCCCTTCCATTTTTTTTTATGCAAAAAGCCACGTTTTTTCCTGTAAGGATGGCTCTCAATTTTGAAGGGACATTTTCATAAAACAAGTGGTGTAATGAAAGGCAATTAAGTCATAAAATGAAAAAGTACACCATGAGTTTTGGCTAAAGGGTGCCTCTCGCGCATTATAAGTATCTGACAATGGTCACCAACGTAAGAAAACCCGCCATTCAATTTCAGTAATAGTTTCGTCTGGTTGGTTTTGAAAGATTTGTCCACCAAACATCTACCCGGCCGATTCCTTTACATTGTTTGTTTATCGTAAGACTACATGCGTACATTTATTTTTTTTTGAACGACAAAGAAAATTTATTAACCAGAGGTTAAAAGGATAGAAAATACAAAGCATCATAACAAACAAAATGCATCATAATCAACACCCAACCTGCCCGCTAATCCCACGCTCCTAACTACCCTAAAAGCCCTCCCAGAAAACAAAACATGCTTACATTATGCTAGCTCCCTTACACACTCGATGATTATTCAGTGCTGAAACATTCAATCTTATATCTTCCTTTTACCCAATTGAGGCACAAATCGATCACTTCCGAACGGAACCATTTCAACATTTAATGATTTTGTTCGCGTAACTAAAATACCAAACCGATACAAATGCATGGGTTTGGTTCAAAACCTAAACAACAATCCATTGGGTTTCAGAAAGGGAAAAGCACTCGGCAATTACAGGTACACACAGATAATGAGGGCAACACTCGGTGGAAACACATATTCTGATTCAGAATCGGAGGAAGTTCTTCTCTTTAAGGCTTTCAACAGTGTCCCTGAGGGTCACCTCAAGAGGAGTAAAATGGATACCCAAACTTTCTGCCTTTTTCTTGGAAATCTGGTGAAGTGGCTCAGCAAGCTTTCCATCTTCAGGCCTGTCATCATAAAAAGCCCACACAAGTCTGTTTGAGATAGTGCATTAGAAAACAGAGTCTTTAAATCTCAGATCGTAAGCGAAAAGAGATTCAATAAGAGTCCCTTTCTAGCAAGGGAAGAAGCTCAAACATTAGGATTTAACCTCAATCTGCATCAACGAGTACGTTCAACTTATCGAGGAAAGTAAAAGAGTACCTTCAAACAATAGGTGGTGGAATTTATAGCTATATTGGCAACAGCTCTGGGATCAAACTACCACCAATTTTTATATGTTCGACAGTCACATAATACCATCACAAGATTTTCTCCTAGTCAAGTTAGGTAGTTTACGGAGGTCCCTCTTATTCACCTGTCCTTTCTATTTGTTTAGTGGGAGAATGATAACTTCACATAACTATAATTGCACTGCAAACAATTTTGTACATCTCATAAATTCAATGCTACGGTATATGTGGTGCAGACCATGCGGTCAAGAATATTGCCGAACTATCCTAAAATCGTTGGATGCTTTGTCTGAATCTCTTTGAGCCTCTCTATTTCTAGAAGTTATCTTTTCGAGCCATTTAGCAAAGAGATTACATTCTCATCGACATGCAATCCTACCCAACAAAGTGAACTATCCAGACTTTTAATCCTACCCAACCTAAGATCTTGAGGACAAAAAAAAGATTAGCGATACTTGGTTTTATAAAAATGTCACCGACTCACCATGAGTCAACAAGAGGAGGAAGAAATATGACTAAAACAGAGAAGCAAACAATATGGAAGAATCAGTGTTAGGTAACTCTTTGACTTCACTTTCTACTGTTAACGACATAGATATTGATGCAAATGGTAGCAACTTACCTTTCAGGAAGCTTGAGAGCAGGATAAAGTTTGAGCAAAATATTCACAGCCTCAGAAGAATTCGTTACTGTCCCAACTAAACAGTATCTGCCACTAGCTGAAGAAATCTCATATGCTAGAATATGTGCTAAAGCGACATCTCTAACATTGACATATTGATAGACTGCACCATCAGGTCCTGCATCAAGTAAATTGCTTGCTTTATAAGCTCTGCATATGATAAGAATGTCGCCAAAAGCAGCATAATTTTTCCAGTAAGTAAACATAAATTTCAATTTGGCAATGTAATCATTGGCTATCACCTCCTAACATATCCCTGGGCGTCACTGATGAAGTGACTCACTAAATATCAAGGCCCCACCCTCGTTAACCAGTACATTAATTCCTAAGGGACCAATCTAATGAAAATCGTGGCAAAATCCATAATCTAGATCAAAACTTGGTCCCAGAAACAATTATCAACAAAATCCACTCGTACAAAAGAAAAAGAGGGAGGAAACGAAATAGATAAACACAAAGAGAAGTAATAAACAATAAATAAAACGAAAGAGTAAAGCAGAGGAAGTAACATGTGGTAAACATAAATATCAAGTTGACAAGATGTTTTGTCCCTGAAAACTGTCTGGCTTCACAAAAACTCCTACATCCACTTAATCATTAGAAACCTTCCAACATCTCAATCTCCAATAAAATGAAATGTGTCGTTGAACCCTTGTGACTCACAGATTTGAGCTTCTTGCTAGAAGTACTAAAAAAGGCTTACAAGCATTTGCCCTTTAATCCTAATGCTTCTGGGGTCCTCTATTGGTTATAGCCATAAAATATCTACAGACTGCATCACCTTTTGAGAAAGAATACAAAATACCTCAGGAAAGCAACCTGTCTATAGGAACGGCTGGGCAACACGAATTGCAAGTCTTGATCTCAATTTATCTTGACCAATTAGAATCATAGAATCCCTTGTAAGTTTGTCCTATAGCATGTTTCTGATAAAGGAGCATAAAAATGCAAAAGCCAAGTAATAATAGGTTGGAAGATGTGTGTCAACTATCTAGTAAGTTTTGTTTTCCTGGGAAGTAGTTTAGCATTAACGCAAGTCTTATGTTCTGGAGTCTTGTACTCGGCTATATGTATCTATGAGAAATGAAAGATGGGAGAGTTTGATATTATTCTAAATTTTGTGCAAGTGTGTCTTGCTTGGAGTGAGTGATTCCTCCTATAATCAAGCGTGTGGCTTGGTCGTGTTGAGTGGCATCCCGATTAGTAGCGTCATGTGGCATTCGCTACCCACGGTCGAGTGGCATCCCGGACTATCCTAATGTTGCAGGTTTCGATCTGCATCAGTTCCACACAGTGATGACGTGACTCAAAACAATAGGGTAAGAAATTTAATTCTGGACTTGCATACCCTTTCCCTCAGAATATTCTACAATGCATGGACATCCTTTCTACTATAGATTTGTTGGCTGCTCTCTCTCATGCGCGGCCTTAAAAAACTACGATGAAAAAAAAGGAGTTCAAAACCAAACATAATCACCTTCTTGATTTCCTTTTGCAAAATTGTAGTTCTTTTCGTAGAGGGTTGCCATATAAACCAAACTAGAAAAATTCACCAGAGTATCCACATAAGTTGCAGAAGAGTACAATATTTTATGAGGTTTAGAGCTGCTTCGGAAGTGAAATTGAGAGTTGGCTGCAAGAGAGGACCAAACACAATTCCTGGATTTATTGTCACCAGGTCTATTCCAATCTCTCTTACGAATTTCCATGCAGCATCCTCAGCCAAGGTTTTTGAAAGGTGATAAAATAGCTAATGCAATAATCTTTATTAGCAGAGAACGAAGAGTGTAAATTCAATTGAAAGCTTTTCTTTCTTTTTTTTTTTTGAAAATAAATTCAATTGAAAGCTAAACATTCAACTTTTTTAAAGATGAACATTCAACATTACAGTTGATAGATCAGTTGGAGTTAGTCCAAGTCAAAATCAATACAGAAAATCTGAGCATAAATTCAGTTTGTTGAAGACGCCACTTTTTGCATTAATACGAGCATATAAGATGATAAATCATCAAAATTCAAGAGATGGATTTCAGGTAACAATAGAGTATCTACACTACAATCTATGAAACCAAAATGCCAAGTAAATACTTGCATTTTACTCATATTTGCTCAAATATAAGGTTTATAGTACTGTAAATACTTGTAAATCAAAATTTCTCAAGTACTTCGCATAAACCTTGGCATCACAATACAAAGATGTGATCGATAGTCATGGACAACCTAACCGCTGGCGGCTTTATGGTACAGATACTATGGTGGTCAGATAGAGGAGAGAATTTTGGTTCCTAGATTCTTTTTGGATATCGGCATCTACTCCATACGAAGGGGTGTCATTTATTTATCTTTTTGGTTCTTTTGATTTACAAGCCAGAATGTCAGAGCAGAGAGCTTCACAACTTCTCGTTTTGTTGGAAGACTTCATGTCCTCCCTATTGTACCTTGCCTTACCAGAGGATGTTTGATAGATACGGTTCGATAAAAAAAATTCTTCAAAATTCTTACATTGCCTTTTATGATGAGGCAAATTCAAAATTGTTCGAATTGTGTAGTCGTCAATTGCTGACAATGGTAAACAACCTAAAGCAATTTGATTATAATCAATTCGTATGACGTCAAGTCCACATGGCACTTATGGCCTGGGCCACACGCATGCTACGGTGACAATTACAATGGGAAGCTCATAGCATTGGTCCTGATAAACCCCAATTTATAATTGCTTCCTCTCCACCAATAACGCCTGCCCCTCCAACTTGTTTTAAAAAAATAGGATTTTGTGGGACTTGAACCCTCAACCTCAGCCTTGGCAAGGCTATGCTCTACCATTGAGATATTTCAGCCAGCTACGGTAGTGGTGAAGCACTATTGAGCAATTCATGTATCACTTGATTTCTATGTTTTCGCCAATCAAAACAATATTGTATGCCATGATAGGAA
Organism: Rhododendron mucronatum var. ripense; assembly: GCA_019656295.1. Taxonomy (NCBI): domain Eukaryota; kingdom Viridiplantae; phylum Streptophyta; class Magnoliopsida; order Ericales; family Ericaceae; genus Rhododendron; species Rhododendron mucronatum. The sequence continues at coordinate 602,103 of BPLT01000019.1, forward strand.
AATTCAATGTGAATACCGATGCTTTGGACTATCAATGATGGAAGCATGGTAATGTGCACATAAATTGAATTGGGTCCCTAGGCCAGCCCTTTCTGATGCCATTCGGCTTTGATTTTGGGGCATGGTTCTGCAGCAAAACACGTATGGGGGGGGCACTGTTTCAGTGGTATTTTGAGAACAACCACTTTGTGCATATTGCCAAAGGTCAAGTCTGTCTCCAATCCTCCCTTGCCCATACCCTCAATGATTGGGGACTACATGAGTTCTATTTTGTTGTTGTTGTTGTTGTTGTTGTTGTTGTTGTTGTTGTTGTGTATGATAGGAAAATTCAAAGATGCTTCAGTGAGATTTTGTCTTTCTAGACCGGCAAAAATAAAGAGAGAAGAAAATAAACAAACAAGATATTGCTACAATGGAATGTATAAAATATCAGAACATTTACGCACCTTTGACTCCTCACAATAAACAGGATTTGAACACCACATCTCGTCAATTACCACATCAGGGTTTCTTGGTCTGCTGTTGAATGCAACTGATGCAATGGAAGATGTTAAAACCACCCTTTCAACAGATGGAATTTTCGCGCATGAGCCAAGAACATTCTGCGTTCCCTTCACCGCAGGTTTGATTAGTTCATCCTGAAGGATGGAGTATGGATAAGCAAAACCTTACAAGTAAAAGCTGATAAACAGAGAATAAAATTATACAGAAGTGACAAGTATGTCGCATATAGCATTAATACTTTACATAGAACAACTGACACCAGATACCAATCTCATAATTATTATGATCTGCTCCAGTCAACAAGCTAGGAAACCTTAGATAATTGCAAAAATGCAATACAGCTTTGGAAAAAGTTTATAAGCAGTATATTGGATAGACAGGAAGGTTCTTTCTCTTTTAAAGCTAAAATTAATAGAAAACAAAAACGACAGTAAGCAAGAAGAAATGGATCAGCAGAGAAAAATAATGGTTAGAGTTTATATGGACAACATGTGTTATGGGGTTTATTATTGGTGTAAATTTTTTTTATTTCATATCCTAATTGTATTGGGATCACAACTGAATTCTTTATGGATTAGGTTTTGTGTAAAGGTTATATATACAAGGGATTGGTCCCTACTATCACTCTTAGATTTTGCAGTCTTCTCAGTAGACTGAGCGATGTGAAAGAAAAAGACAACAGCAGAAGGCCTCCTTCCATAATTCATATCGCTTAATTCTTTCTCCACAACCATGGCCTCTGGTATTCAATTGATATTACTAAAAAATTGCTTATGATTTGAATAAACTATTTTTGCAAATTCTTGCAAGGTACACAGGCCCTCCCAACCTATAATATATATTGGAGTCACTTGCAATAACCTCGTGGAGCTCTGCGGCGAGGAGCTCAAATGTATGGCACCTGGAGGCAAGCTTATTCAGTTTGAGTGCTTGGAGGTGAGGAAGTTGTTCGACAGTGAATCACATGGAGTTGAGCTCGCTCCCTCTGAAGCAACAGAGCCAGAGATCGCCCGCTTAGATGAGAGGTGGCCAGAGCTTGCTCACTTTGTTGTGGTTCTGAGGAGTTCAGAAAGTCCACAAAAAATCTTGGAGTAAATCCTCCATGGGTAAGCATGGCCACTTATGTTTGTTACATGGCATAAAGAGTGTTGAGTTACTTTAAACACTAATGACCGCCAGCATTGTTACCACAAAGGAAAAGAAAATTTTCATTATCCTGGTACTACATCCAAACACTTCACGGACGCATTTTAGATCATAACTGGAAATCATTACATAGTACATATCAACCATCTCATATAATTTTTTCCTTTCTCTCTTTTTCTTAGGTACATGGGTGGGTGTGGAGGTGGGTGTAGGTGTGGGTGTGTGTGTGTTTGTGTTAAGAAGATGAGAGAAGCAACCAAAAAGGATGAGGGAAATCCAATGCATTTATGAGACCGCAGTCCTAGTAAAGATATCTGCAAAACGTCCTGAGATACCAAGACATCATATGATTCACGATTTGTATCGTACAATTCAGTGGGTAATCGATATGAATAGGCTGCATGATTCGGAAAGAGCTGCAAATCATAAGTGAATCGGTGAATCAACAGATTCACATAAAATTTCCATAACACTTTCTACTCATTTGTTGCAATTTTGTTGTTGGAAAAGGGTTCAAACTATTTTCTTAAGGTCTTTAGTATTGTTATATATGTCATCTTTTGTCCATGTTTCTCTTCATGTGGTATTATAGGTACTAAGCAAGGGAGATTTATTACGATAGTGGATCGAAAATGGCAAAGATAAAGGGAATACAACCACCATATAGACCTTCTAAGGGTTTGTTTTTGCACTTTTTACTCTTTTTTACAAAACAGAACCACAAACACTCACAACATATTTGGGCCCCACACACACTAGGGTGTGTAGTATGGTGCAGAACCCACGTGTTGTGAGTATTTGTGTATATGCGTTTGTGGTTCTAGACTTGTTTACAAAAAAGACTATAAGTAGGATTCACGAATCCTTGTCTCTTGGAAGTTGCAATAGAAGTAGGCAAGCAGCTTTCCTAACACTCCAAATTATTGTCCAATCATCATTTAGAAGAAGATTTTTGCTGATTTAGGCATAAAACTTTCATTTGTACTATATATTTTGGTTACCCTAATCAATAAACATATGTTTCCATGCATTACAGAAATCATGACCGAATTGGAGCCATTCACGATTCTATTCGATTCGAAAAAGCACCATTTCAATTCTCAATTGAATTCACGATTTGACAACCTTATTAGCAACATCTCAGACTAAAGTTGCTGACTGAAAACTTCACTGAAACGAAGTTAGGATTGAGGGGAATCGAAGGAACAAACTGTTTTCATTATACTCTTTTAGCACAAATCAATTGTTTATATAGCACTCACCACTAAGACTAAAGCCGCCCATTTTACTACTAAGAGTGAAGTGGTTACGCCCTGACGATATAGGGGCAAGCAAAAGAAAGAGCTCGTTTTTCAATTTGGAGATTTTGAGATTCGTAAGATCATGATAGAGTCCCCTAACCTTGATATGATATACATTTTTGAAAGCCGACTCAAAGAAGGTGTTAGAAATTGACGCAGCGGAAGTTCAATTTCGGATTACCTTTCGGTAGCGACATTGGATCGGCGAAGGCGTTCTACCTCGTTGAGAGCTTGCTTGACTTAAACCCACGAATCCAGCGTGCTCCAGTGTTGTGTATACTACCAGAGTTATACACCCATATCCGCAATCTAAGACCAACAAGATTGAGAGAGAATTTCTTTTCTGGTGCCTTCATGGTTCCAACAGAAGAGCTTATAATGCCCTCCTCCATTCATAGCTCATTAACCAAGAAAACCCAAGGGGCTAGAAACCTCCAGGCGAATCCAAAAGGCTTGTAACCTCTGCTATCAATTTGTGGGTTATAATCCTTTTGGTTGCCCGTGTATAAGTGCTCCCCAAGTATAAACCCTTGAGTTGCCCACTCATGGGCGCATTTATTACAGAAGGAAAGAGCGCAGTCTCCACTCACTGACTTCAGGACAGCAGCTCCGTAACTGACTTTGACTTAAAAGCACATCTGGCCACTTTCCCAATTGCGGAGAGCACTGCCCACCAAGGACGGAACCAGGATTTTACCCTAGCAGTGGTGAAATGTATTCTAAAAAAATCTAGTAGTTGCGAGAATATATAAGTTGGGCATAATTTTTTTTCACATATAGTAATTCCATTTTCGCAACCATCGACCACTGAATCAAATGATCCTTCTTCCATTAAGTTAGCTTCGAACAGCTGTAGCCTTTCCTTGGCTCCATGAAGTGAAAGCAAGTGGTCCATCTTCTTGGGATCACCTATAGGCTATAGCATATATCAATAGGATAACAACAAAAAGAAGGGACATGTTTGTTAAATGGGCAGACTATCCTGTGTAGTGGCACTAAGTGTGCAGTCGAAATGAGATAGTTGTGAGTTGATCTCACAAATATCACGAGGAAGGGAGTAAGTTAGTAAAATGGACGTCGATCATCGGATGAAGCAATCTGATGAGTTTGTCACTTTAACAGTACCTAACATAGAGAACCTATGAAGCACAGTTGTCAATTGCGTCGGTATCATCCATCTATGCTGCAAAAGGGATATAAAGAGGGGAGTGATACAACAAGCGAGACTAGAAGATAAGAGATCGAACACAAAGGAAAGCTCTCTCCTAATATTTTCTCCAAAACACAATTAATTTATCTCCTAAGAGACCATTTCAAAGTCCTTAGAAAACCCTAATAACAAGTTGTTAACTACCCCTACCTACTACATTCTCAATAATTTTTCCCATCCGGTGGTGGATTTCTTTGTGGAGACTTATAAAGATTAGGGAAATTTATAGAAATGGTCTTCCTAGTTTCACCTTAGTCTTATTTTTGTCTTTCAAGTATCAATTGCAACTCTTTTGACCTTCAAGTTTGGTTTTCGTACTAAGTTGGTCCAATTGATAACGTATGTCAGTCAAACTAGACAGAAAAAATCAGATTGAGGGTAGACGTTATCAATTGAACCAACTTTGTACAACTGCAACGTTCAAACTGCCATCAATTTAATTTTTTCCATTCAATTTGGCTGACAGAAGTTATCAATTGGAAAAATTTAGTACAAAAATCAAACTTGAAGATTAAAAGAGTTGTAATTAATATTTAGAAGATAAAAATAAGACTCCAATGAAACTAGGAGGACCATTTATATAAATTCCCTAAACATTTAAAGATCATACTGCCCTTTTTCAAGTACTAGTATTTTTTTTTAACTAAAAAACCATCGTAGTCACAAACCCTCTCTCCCTAGAAAGTAGAAACCCACTAGCATTTTCACAATTAAAAGTGGGAAAATTGATCCGATTAGAGCTTTATTAGTACATCCGGAACTTAATTGGATGGATTGTTCCTCCTATGAAGTATGAACGCACAGTAAGTGGGAGATGGCGGACCAACGTTGCCGAGCGCATTTGGACAGTCTAAACGAGTTTTAAAAGGTCTGGATTAAAAATAAACTTTTTTAGAGATGAATGGTCTAGATTAGCTCGACACCTCTGCCAGACAGAACCTGCTTGGCACGTTCCCCGGGTCAGTAGACCCTCACCAAGTTATAAACTTTTTGGTTGGAGTTAGCATCAGTACTTACTTATTCACAATCTTTTGTTCCTCCAATTTCCTTTTTCCATATTGCAACTTTACATTTTTGGCAATATCGATCATATTTTCACAAAAAAAAAAAAAAAAAGCGATTGTAAATTCTATATTCGAACGTAGGGCCCAAATGGTTAAATAAAAATACTTCTCTATGACATTTTTAAAGAATTACTTGACTTATTGATTTTGGTAGTTGTATTTAGTTTCACTTGGTTACGGGTTCAAACAATGTTGCAAGTAGTAATTTTCCTAATTGTTTGATTGTTGATATAAACGTGATACATGATTCGAAAATTCTCTTTTGAATGTCCACTAATAAACAAAAGCAATCAAATTTAAGCTAGAAAACATTTATCGTACTTTGTAAATCTTCCATAATTTTACGTTTACTTGATTTTTATTTAAATTTTAATAGCATTATATAAGGGTCCCATAAGACCCCAAAAAATCTCAGGGCCGGCCCTAATAATATGTCACAACTAATTAAACTTCGCACAACAATCGAAAATCTCCTCAAATTGAAGTAATAGACACACATAATTTGACAAGTCTGAAACCATCCATGAAGTCCTCACTGTAGAAAGACCGTGTCCAGGGGTTTTTAGACCCCAAACGAACAAAGCTGGCCCCAGTACAGAAATCCATCAAATTTAGGAATATTGGTACCACATGGAAAATAACTATCTTAATCTCATGCAGAAATTGTTGGTACGTACCCATGACAAACTGGACTAAAATTTCAGATCCTCTGCTATCAAACCGGATTTTCACTTGACATACGTGGTGGTTTCTAGATAAGAAAAACTCCTAAAAGAACAGCGCCATTTTTGTAGTCCAAGACATATTAATGGGACTAGATTTTAATCTTCAATAAATTTCGCCGCGACAATGAAGGTTACCGGGACGGGGAAGGGGACGGTGGGGGTGGCAATTCATGGTTGCGGAGGAAGTAGTCCAAGGCGTAGTCGTTGTTCTTGAATATGTCCAACTTCTTGAGCGCTGCCAGATACTGAGGCGAGTGTTTCCCAGTGCCGCGGTAAGGCAAATAGATGACACGCTCCATATCTCGACATAACATGTCTCGTAATCTTGCCGAGCGTATGGCCTCAGGGTCGTCGGTGGGAGGAGGCGGAGGAGCAAACTGGAGCGCCACGCATTTATCGAAATCGAGGACCGCAGGGACGGAAACCACCGATGAAAGTAGTAGTAGAACCACCGTGACGACGGAGGATGACGGAGACGAGAAAACTGCCATGCTTTGTTCTCGATCGGGCTAATAGAGTTTAACGTAAAAGGTAGTAATTAAATAGGAGAGCATTAATGGGATGCATTGAAGATTCTAACCATGTATTTGTGTTGGAACGAAAAAATTAAAATGCATTTGATTGGTATTTAAGACTCAATTTGGTTCCGTTTGGTTAGTAAGGTCAAAGTTTACTGACTCTTCCACTGTTTCACATATCTTTTCTCTCTTTCTCCTTCGACATTTTTCTATCAATTTCAACTTCTTGTCGTACAAGTTCCGAAAGACGCATCCAAGTGAGACGCATCCAAGTGAGAGTACTGTGACAATTTTTCTACCATTTTTTGATCGAATTTCGATGATCCGAATCACTTAATGTAATCATGACGTGATTTAAAAAAATGAACGGAAAGGACTTCATCCGAATAGTTCAATAAAAAACAGCTCAAATCAAGCAGTTTGGTTTCGATTCCTAGAAGTTCGTTCATGTGCTTGTGAGTTGTGATTGTGATTGTGATTGTCTTGACTAGCATCTCTAAATCTCTGCATCTCACTATGCTCCCCTTGTAGAAGTTAGCATCAATGTTTTCGGCACATCATAGTTCCACAGAAGTCATGTTCATTTGCCTCTATTGTGGTTGGATTACAACTCCAAGATATCATCAAAATCTTCGTTAATTCCAGTACTGTTGCTGCTTGTCATGTCTCTTAAATTCATAAATGACAATCGTGAAAATTAAGTACTCCAATTGTACGTTTAACTCAGTTGTGCTTGTCAATTTAGATGTATGAGAGGCCGAGGCATGACATTTTTAGTGTCTGCATGTGTGCATATGTACTCATGCACAATTTTGTTTGTTGCCACGTCTCGTAATATTACTTTAGCCTTCCTTTTTCTTTCAAATTCTTCCAATGGACAATGAAAGCCTTCTTTAGGAGTCGTCTTACTTAATTGAAAATTGATGAAAGGTATGTAGCTTATCAGGACTTAGCTGGTTCAGAATGAGGACTGTGCTCAATTATACATTCGAGCCATTACATGAGCCGTATAATATATTCCATGAAAGGAAAGTCAAGTCGACATTTGATCAACGGTTGCATGTACTATCGATAACAATCGTGCACAAATATTGGGTAGAGCTCCAAATACAACTTTTTTAGTAGTGCATTGTGCATTGTTCGGGGTATTGTCGACTTCTGGAAGCATGTGTAGCTTATAACAAAGTAGCGTTTCTAGTGGAGCATTAATTGTGCATAAGTTGCGCTGGAAGCATGTATGTATAGCTTATAGCAATATGGCGTTTGTAGTGGAGCATTATGCATGCTTTGGGTAATATTCTTTGCAACATATGCAATGTTGTGTACAATAGAGGTATCATAGTGAATATAAGCATTTGCTTATTTATTAAAGGTATACACCCAAATTAATCCTCTAACATTGATCAGTTCTCATCCATTCTTCATGTGTCCTGAATGCTTCATAATTCCTGTTTTAGTTTTTTGATTCCTCGTAAACCATTAAATTCAACTGCATTTCATGAAAATCTTATTTGCTTTTTCCTCCTTACTCAGGCATATGCACCATCGGAAGCTTGTTGGCAGCAAGTGACAACAGAGGACCTGAGAAAAGTTCGAACAAACTTAAAACCGAGTCCAAATGTATTCTTGCAAAACAGCGTAAGATGCGACAGGGGAACTGAATTACAAGAATGCAGACTAGAGTCTTAGAGTGCATGATAGGACACAAACTCAGGTGCGTTCGGCTGTCTTGGGACTCCAAGTTTGATTCTATGAGCATGAGGTTCTGGAAGTTGTCTGTGGGCTAAGAAATCAGACTACCGCATATGTAAATCTGAAATAAGAAAAGAAGTTGACTTCTAATCAAATATAGTAAGGGTTTGTGTCTAGGAACATCTGGAGCTAACAACTAGCACACTAACGAATAATGAGGGATTAGATTACATGACTACTGTCGCTTGCGAGGGTACCATGTTGATTTACTGTAGTTAATAAGCTACCATCTTGGTATCATCTGCTTTCTTTCTTGTTTTTCACACCACGAAGCTGCTATGTTTTGTTCCGGTGAACTGTATCATTCTGATAAAGACATCTACTACATAATCGGTTGGCACCATTTGAGACATGCATATGCTAGACTGGAACTTGGCATCAACTTAAGCTGCTTATGAAATTGTAAATTTTTGGGTAAACATAATGGAACGTACCATCACCTGGCTTAAAATGTTTGGCTGGGATACTTTTCAATTGATCCCCTGCGATATGCTGCTACATACCCTTGTACTCTCTCCAAGGATTTACAAACAGACTGATCATTACTTAATACGGATTGATGTAACGAACTTGAATAAGCCTGTTCGGTAGAATATTTTGAAACCAATCCATTTTTAGGCTTTTAGCATGTGATTTAATTACTCAAAAGTTGTATTTACTAGAAAGTTCTTGCCTCGTGGCCCTTTCAATGCCTTTGATGAGAAGACATTGCCAAACTTAATGTTGTCCCTTTCCAACAAAAATTTATAAAGAAATCGATGCTTGGCGATTTAATTCAATTATCCGAGTGGGCAATAGATCTCTAGAGCTTGCTACGCGTGAGAGGATCGGGTTTGTTTGGCACAAAAGTATTATGATTATCCCTCTCTAACAATTTCACCATTTAGATGAGCCAACGATTAACAATATGACAATGATCATCGATAACGTAGGTTAAGTGGTTAAAGGGATTGCATCCTTCCCTTTCAGTTGCATCATCAGAGGCTTGAGACAGAGGGCTTCATAGATTCTAGTACATACACAATGGCAAGATAATTAAACACTAAGAAGACACGCTTGTCAAATTACTTTTATTTCTATTTTTCAAAGGGGAAGAGAATAAGCTGCAAGATCGGTTTCTTTCCGGTTCGATTCCCGATTCAACCCTGTTAGCATCCAAAGATTTTCCAGAAATATATATATATATATATATATATATATGTATATGTATATCAGTCCGGATCCAATGAAGGATCCCGCACGGTGCTACCTTGCGGGCTCCCCTTTCCCGATCAAATTGCGACGATCCAAGCCGCTCAAAGTGATCAGCACGTGATTTTAATGGTACTCGCTAGAAATCAACAAAAAAACTGATCGGAAAGGGCTTGATCCGAATAGTTTTTTATTGAACGGTTCAGTAAAAAACTGCTCGGATCAAGCATTTTATGATTTTTTTTTTTTGCTGATTTCTCGCGAGTATCCTTAAAATCACGTTCTGCACACTTTGAGCAACTCGGATCATCGCAATTCGATCAGGAAAAGGGAGTCCCGGACCATAAGGCCACAAGAAATCCCTCCTTAGATCTGGATTGCATATATATATATGATCACAAAGTAGTTCACGATAGAGTGAGACTTGAGCAATTCTCCTAATTATAGGTTTGCTTCTTCGTACTCCACTGTCAGAGTTGAGTAAGGAATAAAAGGTTTCCTTTCGCTGACTGGATCAACTCTCTCTCTCTCTCTCTCTCTCTCTCTCTCTCTCTGAAAAAGTTGGGTGTGGTTGAACATCATAAGTGAGCAGCCCCTAAGACATCACGCCAGAGAAGTCCAACAAGCGAAGTCCTAGTCAATTACTCCTACAATAAATGGTTGTTACCGGAAATATTTTATCAGAAGTTGTTATAAAGAATCAGGTTTCATGAATTCGTACATCCAACGTTATCCTATCCTGTTCTCGAGAAAATAAAATAAAATAAAGAATTTATCCCGTCTAGTGCGCCTGTGTAGGCATGAGAGGAAGTTAACAAGAGCTTGAAAGCGCCATTCGAAGATTTAGAGCGGGAGTCTAAAGTGAGAATAAGGAGTGCAAGCAGAGAGTTCGGCCAAAAAATTATGTGACCTAGTTCGTGTCGTATGATATTCTCAACAGATTGTTGTTGTTATTCCAATTGTACTACTTGAGCAGGGGCGGATCTAAGAAGGGGAAGGTGGCATGTGCCACCCCCATTTTCAAAATACCGAAAAAACTAAAATGGCACGGAGAAACTTAAATATAAAATAAAAATATATGATGAAGCTCACAAAAAAATAAGCTTTGGTGGAGTGGCAAAGCTATTCTTGCAAGTTACGATGGTGACCGACCGGCACCACAGGGGTTAAAATCCCCCTAGCACCTTTTTTTTCCTGTTTTCAAAAACACTCTTTCTCTCTCTAAATTTTTGCAAAAATTCTCAAAAACAATCTCTCGGTACATGAAAGGAAATTACTGGTTCTAAATTTTGGCATAAATTCGCATACAAAAACTCTCGGTACATGAAAATGTCCATAAAAAGAAATGAACGGTCCAGATTCTTAGTGACGTGAATCTGAACCGTTCATTTCCTTTCATGGACAATTTCAAGTACCAAGAGTCATGTATTGTACCACTCCTCATCCTCACAAGATTTGCAATTTTTTCCACTAATTGAAAAGGAACATGATCCATTTGGATATTAAATATTTTTTTAGAGAATGTTGGTTCGGATCAAGAAAAATTAATATCGTTATGCCTTGTATTTACATACCATAAGAGAGTTGAAGCAAGATTTTATTTTTTTTCCAAAAGAATGCCAACAACAAAACCTAATTATATGACCTTACACTTATTTATTTTTCTTCATATTTTTCCGCACAACATGTTAACTTGATTTCCATTGAACGGTGCCACCTCTGCATCCGAATCCTAGCTCCGCCACTATATGTGAGTTTATTATGCGAGCAGCTCTACAATTTCAGCATTGAAATTAAGAAATCTGCACATGCAGTGAATTATGTGGTTCAGATTATCTTGCGTACGCGTCCCTACTACGCATTCTAGTAAATTGTAACTACACAATCTATAAAGCAAAATGTGAAATTAAGGTAATCAACAACACTTTCGGATAATACCCTTATCCAAAAATATTCATGCGCCAATAATCAAAACGTTCAAGATGAACATTGCAATGACACGTCATATGACTTGACAAATTTGCACTAATAATTTTGGATGCTGATTTAGGCGCTTCGTTTTTGTAGGCAGACGCTTCATTTTTAACGTGAAGTTACTAATTGCTTCATGTACAAAGCTTACGTACAAATGTGAAGCGCGAAAATCAATTTCCATAATTTAAGCTTACATACAAATGTGGAGCGCGAAAATCAATTTTCATAATTTTTCTCATTCGAAGTACGGTGTTATATGTTCTCTATGGTCTCTTAGAACATCTCCAACCTTGACCCAAATTTGGGTCAAATTTTGGATAAAAACCCATTTTGAATCAGGCTCACTCCAAGAACAAAATAATCTATTACCCAAATAAGCTTTAGTGGAGCGGCAAAGCTATTCTTGCGAGTTACGATGGTGACCACCTGGCACCACTGGGTTTCAAAAATACACTCTCCCTCACTCTAAATTTTTGCATAAATTTTCATACAAAAACTATCGGTACATGCAATTGTCCATGAAAAGAAATGCAGTTAGTGAACGGTTCCAAATTTTGGCATAAATTTGCACACAAAAAGTCTCGGAACATGAAAATGTCTATGAAAAGAAATGAACGGTCCAAATTCGCAGTAATGTGAATTCACAGTAATGTGAATTCACAGTAATGTGAATTTGGACCGTTCGCTTTCTTTTATGGACAATTTCATGAACCGAGAAGCATGTATTGCACCACTCCTCATTCTCACAATATTTGTAATTTTTCCCACTAAATGGAAAGGAACGTGATCCATTTGAACATTAAATTTTTACGTGACCCATTCGAACACAAAACTTTTTAATAGACTAACATGCATGGTTCAACTAGAAATTTACGGGTATGCAAAGAAACAAACTAATACTTTATACAAATACTGTGAAGAGAATGTCGGTTCGGAATAAAAAAAATTTATATCGTTATGTCTTGCATTTGCATATCATAAGAGAGTTGAAGCAATACTTTTTTTTTCAAAAGAAAGCCCATGACAAAACCTAATTATATGACCTTAAACTTCTTCTTTTTTCTTTCATATTTTTTCACACAACAGGTAACTTGATTTTCATTGAATGATGTCACCCGTGTCAGAATCTTTGCTCCACCACTGTATGTGAGTTTATACGCAAGCAGCTCTACAATTTCAGGATTCAAATTAAGAAAACTGCACCCACAGTGATTTATATGGTTCAGATTAGCTTGCGTACGCGTCCCTATGCATTCGAGTATAAATTATAACTACACAATTTATTTTCTGGTAGAATTTCTGGGTTCGTATTATTACACTTTCATCTTGCCACTTCACAAAATTCTATTTGTGTCGTATTGGACGTTGATCTCCTAAAAGGTTTTCATTCTTTTAATTCTGCAAAGATGATTACTTGTGATGTTAGGTAGGAGTATTATTTAGAGAGAGAAATTTATTCACGGAGGAGCCGTGAATATTTTTAACTATTCCGCATAATTTCGTCCATCCATTTCGCCAATTAACGGTTGAGATTGTTTTTCAATTTTGACGGGTGAAAATTATTTTTTACCGGTCAAAACTGATTTTCAATTCGGACCGTCCAAAAGCACTTTGAACGCATGCGATTGGGCCCCGTAAAGCCTTCTTCACAGAAGGCTCTGCAAATTTCTCTTATTTAGATTCCGAATTTGGAATTGTTTAAACATCGTAACCCCACTCTAAGATCCTTCCCCTAGGATACTATAAATTAGGATGGTCTTGAATTTTTTTTTATAAAATCAGTATTTTGATGCATGTAGGAGTGTATATATAATGGGAGTATGTAGTACAGAATGACATGCCTATTTCTATTAGAGAGCTCATTCTTAGAGATAGCCAGCAGCTTAGGCAGAATATAGACTAGTTCGATGCCCAAGATGGGTTTGTTTTTGTTCTGTTCGTTGACTGGTTTGTATGCTCATATGTATGCTACTATGAATGCTCGTTTGATACAGAACTCTTGTTTGTAACGTTTTAATGAATTTCCGTTTGACTGAAAAAGAAAAAAAAAAAAAAAAAAAGGAGTATGTGGGACCCTATAAGATGGAGTTGTGGATTGCACACTAGCATATGGGTAATCTCAAGTACTGTATAAGACTCTACCCAAAAAGGAAATTAGAGAAAAAATATAGAAGGATGAATTATTAATTACTCACTCAATCCACTCAAGCGTCAGCTGAATTATTCTTTTAGGACCTATTTTTGGTCTTTTCTCTTTCTCCATTCAGAATCATATAATATATACCATTTCAAAGCATTTTGGTGATCAACTAACAGATCGATCGATAAAGCTACAAACTCCAACACTCCAACTGATTTAACCAATAATCGTCACCCTTCCCTACCCCATCTCTCTCTCTCTCTCTCTCTCTCTCTCTCTCTCTCTCTCTCTCTCTCTCTCTCTCTCTCTCTCTCTCTCTCTGTGTGTGTGTGTGTTTTATGATTTATTGTGACAATTCAACAATCAACCCTGCCAGCTACAGATGGGGAAAAAAATTATTCCTAGCTTAAGGCTAATCAAATTTTAAAAAATAAACAATAACTCATTAATTTGTTAGTCGCTATTCATTGGGTATCTTTTATACTACGTATTTACAAGTAATGGGTTCATCAGCTGAGGGACTCGTGCATGGAATGAAATTGTGATGCAATAGAATACGAATATTTTCATGGGTTAGTGATGTAGAATCCGCTCGACCACAAACAAACACACAAATAATTACATATTATGGTAATTGTTTGTGTGTTTATTTTTGGAGTTTTAGAATTATTGACATAGAATCTACGGTTATTGAGGGCCAGTTATGGGGTGCTCGGAGTACCATGTGGCATTGCCTAAAGGACCAATATTTATGGGGTGCTCTCAGTTGCCATGTGGCACTCCCCCGTGAATAAAATGTCCTCATATAACTATGTGGGTCAATCTTTGTCTTCTAATGGTACCCAACAGAAGTGAATGATAATGTCTCTACCGGGTAATTAATTTATTGCTACGTACGTAAATAATTGGGAGTACATAACACGTAAGCAACGCTACATGCTACTCTAGAAAGACTGAATAATTATGAGTCTAAGAAAATTGGCTTGTAAAACCTAAAAAGGCAACTTTTTTAATTATAACTTGTTCTGTTGAGACTGAGAATCCTCTAGAAAAATTTCTATTTCATACATGTGCATTTAAGCTTTTTTATCAGTTCTTCAGTGAATTTTCCCATCCTTTGTTACATTGAAGAAGTTTTAGATCTGTACACTAACTCACTTTTTTAAAGACCTTGCTTGTGTAAGCAAGCATAAGTACTACATCCATATGTAGCTTAATTTGTATCAGTTATTCCCATACCCTATCTTGGCAATCCCTCCAATGTTTTGGTCAATTGATTATTGATGCCCATAAGGAACCTTCAACTTCTTTGATTGATCATCACTTGTATTTTTGTTCTACTTCCATCCCTATCTTTCAATCCACTCTTCTATAAAAGCCAGCCTAAGTATCCCCTCAAAATTCACATCTTCTGTCTGACAATAATGGAAATGTACAAGTATTTCCTACTTGCTCTCTCTTTGGCGTTGGTCTTCGGGCTCGGGGAGAGTTTCGAGTTCCACGAAAAGGAATTGGAGAGCGAGGAGAGCTTGTGGGATTTGTACGAGAGGTGGAGGAGCCATCACACGGTGTCTAGGGACCTCGACGAGAAGCACAAGAGGTTCAATGTGTTCAAGAACAACGTGAACTTTGTTCACAACTTCAACAAGAAGGATAAGCCTTACAAACTGAAGTTGAACAAGTTTGCAGACATGACTAACCATGAGTTCAAGAGTGTCTTTGCTGGGTCCAAGATTAAACACCACAGGACGCTCCAAGGGAGTTCCCGTGGCGGTGGGAGTTTCATGTACGAGAATGTAGGTGTAGTCCCTCCATCCGTCGACTGGAGGAAGAAAGGCGCTGTCACCGCTGTAAAGAATCAAGGACAATGCGGTAATTAAGCATATTTTCCGTAATTTCCCATTTTGATATGGTTTGGTTGATTAACGTCCAATTTTTCCTCTCCAACTTTTCAGGTAGTTGCTGGGCATTTTCGACGGTTGTGGCTGTTGAAGGAATAAACCAAATCAAAACAAAGAAGCTGGTTTCTTTATCCGAGCAAGAGCTGGTTGACTGTGACACCAAAGAAAACCAAGGTTGCAATGGAGGCCTAATGGAGTTGGCTTTCGAGTTCGTTAAGCAGAGGGGTGGCCTAGCAAGAGAGGATGATTACCCTTACAATGCTGCAGATGGAAGTTGTGATGCTTCAAAGGTAGTCTATTAATATGCATCTACTTTTTGTGATCCCAAACTGGAAAAGAATGTTTTATCTCTGGATATGATGTTGGTGAAATTTTGTTGGTTTTTTCAGGCTAATTCCCCAGCCGTTTCAATTGATGGGCATGAGGTGGTTCCTGTTAACAACGAGGATGCCCTGCTGAAAGCCGCTGCCAATCAACCTATTTCTGTTGCTATCGACGCTGGGGGTTCTGATTTCCAGTTCTACTCTGAGGTGAAGTTTCCTGGAAATCACATCCTTTTGATTACAAGAATTTTGTCGTTTTTCGTGCTTTTAGAAACAAAACCAATGAAAAAATCGAAAACACTCGTTGTTATCCATGCACATGCGAAGGACACATTTCGGGTCTTTCCTGTAAACTGAGGTCGTTTTCGGGATCCGAAAAACAAATTGTCATTTTGGAAAAATGAAAACAGAAACAAGAGAAGAAATAATAGAATCATGCCTGCCTAAGCTTCCGAGTTGCGCATATGTGTATGTTTCAGGGTGTATTTAGTGGAGCTTGTGGGACAGAGTTGGACCATGGAGTGGCAATAGTGGGGTATGGGACAACAGTAGATGGGACCAAATACTGGATTGTGAAGAACTCATGGGGGGCAGAATGGGGAGAAAAAGGATATATCAGAATGGAAAGAGGAATTTCTGCTAAAGAAGGAACTTGTGGTATAGCAATGGAGGCTTCATATCCAATCAAGTCCTCTTCTGATAACCCTACACTTCCAATCTCCTACAAGGATGAGCTCTGATAATTAAAGCCTCTGAGAAAACACAATTGAGCTAATTATATAATGCTCTGTTTAAGTTGCATTACTATGTTTTTATTTTGCTTTTTTATATATATGTGGGTTAATGCCTGATGTAATATTCCTCTCATAAACACATCAAATTTGTCTTGACAAGTTTGATATATGCTGGTGACATGTTATCAGTAATAAGCTGTGTTTGAAGCTCAAAAGATGAAAATACGATATCGATGTTTCTTTCTTGTACTATGTTAGCAATAACTTTTGAGAACTTGATTACAGTTTTCACATGAACTTGCAATGGATCGATAGCGAAGGAAAAAAGACTTCGTTATCGACCATTTGACCCCACACATTGAATTTTTTTTTTTTTTTTTTAACTTCAAGAAATAAGCAATTTACATTGAATTAGACCAGACAACAACAGATTTTGTGCTCGATCTTCAAACCCCACTGTCTTCAATTTGCTCAAGAAAGACCTGAGAGGAAAGTTGCATCCGTAAAAACTACTTATCTAGATCTCTAGATCTCATCCCACTTAACTTTTTCTACAATTTTTAGTTTTGTTCTAATTTGAATTTTTTTCTCGTTTGTTAGTTTTGCTCCAAATTTTTGTGGATTATTAATTTGTCTCGACGAGACGAATCAGAAAAATAAAATTCTTTTACTTTTACCCATATAATTTGAGAAATAACTATTTAAAAAAAAAAAACGAGCACTGATTTGGTGATCAACAGCCTTGGCACTTTCTCTCAGTCCAAAACCCCCAAGTTTGGTACAGAAACAATTCTCATGGTTCATGGCTTTGGCAGACTGGGCTGGTCTTAGCTTAGGGTCATTTTAGCTCAGCCCAATTCCTTTACATCGAGACTGATAATCCACTCATTCCTTGTTTAAACCAGAGGATGATCTTTATTTTATGTTACTAAGGTCATTGAAGTAGGGGAGTCTTCGAAGTTGGATATCGAGGATGAGGGAGGCAATATATATGATCACTTCATCGCCCTTAGATGGGTGCGAGGCAGATGATCAGGGAGCTCTAAAAGGAGAGGAGGTCATGCTTCATGGCAAGAAAGGATCAATCCAAAGGGCGGAGCCTGACAAGGATTTGGAGAACGTTTCAAAAGCAATGAATCTAAAAAGGTTAAGGGCTAAAAAGGCACTAAAGGGACGATTTTGGTTCTCGAATCGTTTCGATCTTTTTAGAGCACAGAGAATTTATGGGAGGATTCACATGAAAGTTTTGATATTTAGGGTGTAGTGATAGATTCTTTGTACTTGGGCTAGCCCCTTTAGATGTATGGGTTTGTCCCAATGGATGTTTCTTGGCTTGGCTCATTAGGTGTGAGCTTTTTCCAATTGGTGTCCCCTTGGTTGGCTTCTTGCTAACCTCAGGTTTGGATCTCGGATGGGCATATGATTTTTCTTAGCTTTATAACTTAGATGAGTTTTAGGTTAGGAATATGATGTCGTCATTTCTTGTTCATGTTAATCTCTACAACAATTTCAGTAATAATCCACTCATTTTTGAACGACGAAAAAATGATTATATTAATCAAAGCAATGAATACAATGACAAAAGGGACAATAACGTGATGGCATCACAATACGAGGAAAACAACCCAATGAGGTTGGCAGGCTAATCCTCGATTGACAATCCACTCACATGGCTGAGATCCATTACATTAAAGCTCCGTTTGTTTGGACGTAATATTTTACCTATTTTCTAGTATTTGGTGGTGTAAAAAATGAGAAAAATATTTTACATGAAAAATATTTTTCATTAATTGGATGAAGATGACTTATCCTTAAATCTTTCGTAAGTTATTTTCCAAAATGAATCCGCTGTCTTCTACTGCAATTCTCACTGCTCAATTTTCTCGATCGTCAGTCTCAACCCATATTCAATTACAATAATCTCATGTGTTTCCACCGTTTAAGCCCCCACTCGCGCTCTCTCTCCACTATTTTGTTGATTTCCAAAAATATTTTCAAATGTCAACCAAATACCTAAAAATAAAAATTTGAAGTTTATTTTCTAAAAAAATATTTTACAATGTACAACATTTTACATCGAAACAAACGGAGCCTTAATAAAGAATTGGAAATTTTGAAGGGAAAATGACGACCAATGATGTGTTTTGAAAATTATTACCCGCCAAGAATATGCTGAGAATATTTGTTAATACTGAAAATGTCTTTGACGGATATTAATTATCAAAACACATTCTGGGCCATCATTTTCCAAATTTTGGATGATTTCTGCCAGCAATTTTAACTTTTTTTGTATCCAATTACACTATGCCGCCTAACAGACAGCCCACTCCCTTGGCCCAAGCTCTGATTGATTTCATACAAAGCCCACAGTCCACAATAAAGACTTACAATCCAAAAACGAGATACTGGCTCTGTATCACCACAAGAATTTGCAACTTTGAGAACTTAGTAAAATTTCTCAAATTCATTATCACACAAAAATATTTATCAATCTCATCTGGAAAAAAGATTTTCCTATGCATATATTTTACCTAATGCGGGGTATTAAGTTCCGAAAACAGGCACGGGCCATAACGTTCTCATAAAAGGCCTAGCTAGGTTTGGGGCGTGTGTTCTTTTTTTCTCTTTTGATGGCCAAGGATGTCCGGGTGGTCAGCTTATACACATTTCAACTAAACTCATCTCCAGTCCGATCAAAGGCGTGCGGGTTGGCGCATGCATTCTTGGTTATAAGTTTGATGATAGGAATGAGATACTCCTATATTGATAAGTTTGGGGACAAAAATGATAAAGTAGATATAAGAGGTCCATAAGTTGATGATAGGAATGAGATAAGTTCTCCATTTGACAGTGATAGGAATGAGATAAGTTCTCCGTTTGACGGTGGCCAAACGCAGCCCTATCTATCCATCATTATCCGGAAGTTACATCAAAGTGGGTCAGCTAGTCCTACATTTTAATCATGAAATTAATTTCCATCAACAGCACCTTGTTTGGATCCATGAATACAACTTGCATTCTGGCCCCATGATGTTATATATGGATCTCTTTTTCCACAAACTAAATTGCTTTGGTCGATGATTGATGATTGATGGATCCCAATTGCATTGGTTTTTCCTATCCTACTATATAATGATTTTCTTTCAATCGCGAGTCGATCGGTTTGTTATTACTCTTGAAATGACTAGACTTAAAGGAGAATGTGAACGAGACGGAAAAATATCTGGTCATTTTTAACAAAGACATCTCTTTTACTACAGTATTGTGTTGGATCACAAAATTACTACTAACAATAAAAGACAACTCTTTTTACTAAACCATAAGGTACCCTATGAAAGTACTTAAAATTTTAGGGTACCCTATGAAAGTGCATAAACTACTAAAAATCCTATAATAAAAAAAATGCACCCTAAAACCCTATAAATGTGCTTAAATCCTAGAGTACTTTATGAAAGTGCCTAAATCATAGGGTACCCTATGAAAGTGCTTAAAATCCTATGGTACCCTATGAAAGTGCATAAACTACTAATAATAGAAAAATACACCCTAAACCCTATAAAGGTGCCTAAACCCTAGGATACCCTATGAAAGTATTTAAAATCCTAGGGTACCCTACCATATAATACGAAAGTGCACCCTAAAATTTTATGAAAGTGCCTAAATCCTAGGATACCCTACCTTACTCTAGGGTAACCCAAAATGAACTTTAAGACCTTACAAAATTAATAGATGGACTTGTAAGCTTGTGAAGTTCTCATAATGAACCTAAGACTATTTATTATTTTTATTTTTATTTTTAAAAGGAGTAGAAGAAGAGATGCTCTCTCGATACTATTCGATCAATTGCTCTACCTAAGAGTATCCCCATTGTAATAAACAAATAGATGGATAAGAAAATTTAACAACAATGCTTAAAAAATACCTCACATTGTAATAAGTAAAGTTATAAGTCTTTTTGCAAATAACCAAATTACACTCATTTCATAACCAAACTTAACAATTTTTATCAATAACCAAAGCTCAATAACTCAAGACATCACACATTGGAATCGTCTCATCGAGACAAATAATTTGGTGTGATCGGGTGTGTGATTGGAACTCGTTTGTAGTTGGACGTATGTACATTGTGTATTGTGGGGGGTTTTTGGTTAGGAATGCAAAAATAACCAATGTAAAGGTAGAGGTTATAAGTTTGATTATGAATTAAATGGATAATCAAATGCTGAAGTGACACATTTTGGTTATTAGTTTTGATTATTCCCATTGCGGATGCTCTGAAGCTTACTGCACCTACGAAACCCTAAACATTAGAAGGGGAAAAAAACTACACAAACACATTTATCATGCCACGACTTTGTTTTTTTATTTTTATTTATTCATTTTTGGGGAAATGGCTGCAACTTTATTTGCTAATTTGCCTTTGAAATACCAACAAGTCTCAAACCACAAACACATTTATACAAACAAACACATAAACCCTAACAACACATGTGGACTCTGCACATACTATACATTTTAGTGTTTTTGAAAATATCCACACAAAAAAAGCCCAAGAAGTCAGTTTTTTAGATTTTCCTTGGATATTTCCAAAAATACTTTTATAAATGTCTTCTTTTTTCTTTTTTTTTTTACTTTTCCGATTCCTTTCGTCGAGACTAACCAATAATACATAAAAGTTTGGCACAAAACTAACAAAAGCGGAAAAAAAATTGAACAAGGACAAAATCAAAAAAATTGTGGCTCATAACATTTTTGGTTAGCGGAAACGCCCATTTTTTGAGTTTTGTTTTCGTTCAAATTTTTTTTCCCTTTTTTTTTTTGGTTTTACGTCAAACTTTTGTGGATTATTGTATTGTCTCAACAAGAGGAATTGGAAAAGTAAAAAAAAAAAAATTACTTTCACCCAAATATTTTTTAAAATATCTAAGATAAAGTCCTAAGAGGCAGTTTTTTGCACTTTATCTTGAGTATTTTTGGACTTTATCTTGGGTATTCCCAAAAATATTGGGGTAAAAGTCATGCTTAATTTTTTTTAATTCTCCGATTCATCTCTACAAGGTGAAACAATAATCCACAAAATTTTGATGAAAAACTAACAAAGAAAAAATTGAATAAGGATAAAACTCAAAAAAACCTTTACGGCTCTTGGAGGAACAAGGCCTTATTCCTATGTCTTAATAATAAATTTTTTCCTTCCATTCTCCAGAACACAAAATAACAAGAAGACTATGAAAAAATAGATCGCAATTGGCCTGGACAAGGCCTTGGGCGTGGACTTAAGGTTTGTTTCCTCTTACGTACTCAGGTTCAAAATCTCACATGTACTATCAATACTTTTGGGGCTACTGGAGGTTTTCTCAATTGTACATTTTAAGATCCGGAATTAGTTAAAGTATGCTCAAACAGACCCGAACACGTAACTATATATAAAAAATATATAGATCGCAGTTTTAATTAAAGTATGCTCAGATAGACCCGAACACGCACGTAAATATATATAAAAGAATATATATAGGTCCCAGTTTGGAATGTAAAAATTAAATTACTTCCAACAATGCTTTCTCATCCTTGCAACATTGTGACCCCAGTCTAGTGCACAGACGTGTGGCTCCACTCTGAAATCATGGAAACCACTTACTTTGGTCAGAATAAAAATCATGACCCATTATTCTCACATTTCAAAAAACGTGGGCACTCATTGAGTTCCCAAATCTCATGATTTTTCATTAGGAATTTTTCAAGGTTGAACCTATAAATCCCATCATTTCGAATGTTACCTTTCTGCGCAATAGTTCTATTTTATGCAAAGGGTATGGATATGGTCCTGTTAAACTCATTTGTGATTAGATCTTTTTGGTCCGCTTCGACGGTCGAAGCAAATTAAACTCGCTCATCCGAAAACAAATGTGTTGTGATCTGGCATCGATTGATGATTTTTAGGATTTTTAACACGACAAATAATCTCAACGAATTCTAAACAGTGGGTGGACGCCGGTTAGGATCTGATTTTTTATGCGAACACCTTCTCAACTAAGCAAAGTCTCTTTGTCAAAGCCCTAAGGGTGCGTTTCAGCTAAACTAAAATGAACTAAAGCAATTGTTTTCACGAATTTTCAAGCCATGCCATTTTCTTCACATACATCAACATGTTTTCACGAATTTCAAAGCATGTCATTCTCCTCACAATATCAACTAACATACCATTTAGCAAAAACAATTTGTCTATTGCTATTAGCTTGTAATCCGTGTAATTTAGTAAAAACGCATCCTAAATTTGGCTCTTTTCCCTCCTCTTTTCCCAAGTCCTAGACCATGTTCATTGAAGATTTCGGAATCCTAAGATCATTAAGAGGTGCATTTCAAGGGTCCCGTTTTGTTTTCACCCCCTTCTGATCAGTTCTCTCTCTTTCACAGCAAATTTACCTTAGCCTTCCACCACAATTCAAGGCCAAGATTCTATTTGGAATGGTGGAACCTTTCAGTTGAGTGCGAGGTGCATGTGTGTACCACGTTTTCAAGGTGCCGGGGAGGACCCTTCACGTGAACAAAATAACTTAGTCTGCTACTTTTACATCCTGCAAGTGCTATTTCACAATCAGAAATGCGTTTTTGGTGACTGCTGTTGGAATGTTCTTTTCTTAACGAAAATGATGTGGGAACCGACGGGCTGTGCACAGGTCGTACATCGGTGGGTGCATGGGGCCTTCCGGTGAGTGCATGGGGCCTTTATTGGGGTTTCGCACGAATATTTTGAGCCATTCAATAATTTAAAATATTTTTTCAAGATGTCATGTAAAAATCAGCTCAATCGAATAAGTGATTTGAGAGAGAGAGAGAGAGAGAGACTTGATCAAGAATAAAACAAACGGACACAAAACCAGGATACAATACGTGAGAAAGTAAAAGAACAACCAAACACTAACTTAGGACTCCTTTAGTAGTATAGGAATCAACCAAGCCCTACTCTCAGGGTTTTCTTCTAGCCTATACTAAGAACCCTCTTAAATTAATTCAATGGATGCAAAGCCATGCAATAAAAAGGCCACACACCGCATTGATTTACAGTGGACACAACACTAATACATGTACATAAAAGGGCTATATACACTGCTCCCTCCATCCCTAATTACTCGGCCATTTTAAGGAACCATGTGCTTACGTTATTTTTAAGGTACAAAATGCACGGTTCTGTAAAAGAGCAAGCGACTTGAGACGAAAGGAGTATAAGTAGATCTCTATCTGCATCCGTAACTGTTTTTTTTTTTCTATAGTCTGAAGCTTCTAATTACTCCATGGTGATCTGATCTCTCTCTTGCTTCCTCCTCTCTCTTCCTCTTTGGCAGTGACAATGAAGATATTGCTTTTGCCGATACCACCTTCCTCACTAGCAGCCTCCACCTGATTGCATCTTCAGTACCCTTTTTGCCCTGTTGAGCTTTCATTTTGAATTGCCTGTAAATAAACACAAGCCACCAATTTATCAAGCCCCACGTTTTCAAATAAGCCTTAAGTGGAGTAATTAAAAGCAAGAAATAAGTAGCTTTTTGGTGGGCTACTAGATACAATATCTATGCCCACTTTTTTGTAATGAGTTTGCCATAGGAGAGGTTTTTTATAACCGAATGTCTGAGGCCCTGAAGTCAATGACTAGACAAATTTCATGTGACTTCAAGATTTGGAATATTTTACCTCCATATAATTCATATAATTCAAATATGCGACCCTTTGATAATAAACTCTTATTTGCTTTTTCATATCCACGTAGAGTTATATGCCATGCGAGTTATTAGACTTTTTCTATTAGTACAGGACAAACTAGTTAGGCAAGGAGCTAACAATTTTCAAACTTGAAGATTCTGTGAAGGATACAGGATCCGATCAAATCCATTGAACCTCTTAAGTACCCAATTTTCTTTTTGCAGATATTTATACCACACAAGAAAATTCTCTCCCACGATGTTCTTATATAAGCAAAAAAAATGTGATAGCGAGAAAAAAATTAATTTCCAATTTTTTCTCACAGTTTTCCAATAACCAAAATATCAAGCCATAAAGATCTTCGATCTCTATTATAAAACATAAAGGTGTGAACCTCATACAAATACAAATTGTTAGAAGTGATAAGATTCATTTGATCCAATAGCTAATGTGTGCTATCAACTCTCTTAAGAAAACACTCACACTTTTACAAATATATTACATAAACGCCTCACTATCAAGATTCAAAGGGAAATTTCAATTTCAATCGGAATGGGTAGTGTGGCACGGACAAGCACTAGTGTAATAAAAATCAAGAAGTGGGGACACAAATTAGTACATCAAACTGTCACAGGTTGTCCCATCCACTCCAATCACTTTGGACTGGTGTAGTAGTAGTATAACCACAGCAAGCAATTCTCCACCATTGAAGGAGGAGAAATTCAACTTGAACTACCCTTCTATTTGACAGAGATATCACACTAGTGAAGGGTGTTCCAGTTTGGGTTCTTTTTGTAAAAGTTATTTTTTTTTAAATTTTAAATTCAAATATAATAAAAATGAAAAATAATTTTATGATTTTTTTCACCGTTTAAAAGATTTCAATGAGATCTATCAAATAAGATCTATATTGAAAGAAAAACTATTTGTATAAACACATAATTTTTGAACTTGAAATTATCTCCTTTTTTTAAAATTTCCTTTTTTGAGAAAATGGAACACCCAACCCCTCCCTACAAAAGTACCCTTCCATTAGGCACCACGACAAAAGGATCTAAGGAATCCAAGCCGTCCTTCCCAATGCCAGCTAAGTGGAATCCCTTTTTCTCTCATAAAAAAACATACTCCAATAATAGTCATATCAATGTAGTTATGCACTAGCAAACAAGGTCTCAGCATTCACTGTATAGGGTTGGGACCTCCCTAAGATCTAATAACATAATTTGTGCACCGGTAAAGAGCGCGAGCTTCGAAGTGTCTTTAGAATGCATCATGAATCATTAAAATTCATGAGAGAGATGATTGAGAGCACGAGTACAGTTGCTGCATTGATAGGAGAAGCACGTGGCATTTTGAAGATTATACGACTATGGTCAAGATTCAGATGTGGTGAAATTTCAAGTGTTACTTTTCTTGAGCTAAGTTGATTTAACAAGAAAAACAAGAATGAGCAACTTTTTGAACACTTAAAAATGAGCAAAGCTACAAACATAATTCTGAACTCATTGACGTCTGAGGTCATTCGATGTACATAAATACACATGCATCAAACGATTTCGAACGCCATTGTCTATGGAGTTGTGTTTGTAAAGTAGTATTTGTTGAAAAATTAGTACCTGCAAAGTGGGACCCTGCAAACATCCGGTTGGTCACAGATGGACGAATGAAGTCTGAGGAGTTGCCACATGCGCTTACACCTACAACATCCTCCGTTGATCCTCCTCTTACACGTAGCAAAGTGACGAATCAGGAGCTGCAAACCATGACACGTGGCAGACTTCCCACAGGGGCCCCTGTTCTTGGTGGGCTCCATGTCGTACGGCCCCACCGCCGTGCACCCTTCTGTGCATATGTGCTCCAAACACTCCATTGCCTCGTTTAGTTGCAAATACAAGCTCTGTTCCTCCCTGTGCCTCCTCGTCCTCTTTTTCCTCTGTTTTCAATCAACAAAAATCAAATTTGTTAAAGAAAATAATTCAGCCGCATATGTCCGAACATAGATGTGTTCAAAATCGTTAGATAAGTGTGAATTTCGCATGCATCAAGCATTCAAGTATGATTCACACATATGGAATCGCTCCGGACACATAACCAAAAAATTGATGTAACATTGCTATGGTAACACAACCAAACAAAGATCGTGACACATTTGGATACAAAAACAAATGGGATGCAAAACCAAATGGTTATACTCCCTCCGTCCCAAAATTGGATGTCAATTTTTGATATCCATGTAAATTTTAATTCCTTATATCTTTCAATATAAATCTCAAAAACTATGCAACATGGATATTTTATGATAGTTCTTGATTAATTCTATTATACAAAGTTTTTAAACTCATGAAAAACATTATAGATTGAAAGATTTAAATGGAAAAAAATGACACGAGTTGCAAACATTGTCATTCTTTTGGGACGAAGGGAGTATATTTTACAAACATTGAAAAGTAGTTTTGGTTTGTGTGTTTTACCAATTCGGTTTCATGGATGAACTGTAGAATCTGAAGTTCAAGAAAAGGGTCGTGATCTTGAACGAACTTCCAACCCTCCGTCTTCTTAACGGATTTGAAGTTAGTCGAAACGAGCTTCATGCACTTGAGGTGAAGATCGGGCGCGTCGCAGAGTCTCGCCAGCTGAATCACGTCGATCACGTTGTCGATCGTCAGACGCTCGCCCACTGCTTTCGTGGACCTCTGCTTCAACTGGGGCACCAAGAACACGTGGGAAAGGGCCAGGAGATGGATTCCATACTTGCCCATCTCTTCCTCTGTGCACCTGCAATCATGGGCATCGCCGTCATTTCACGCCATTGTTGAATCTTCCATTTTATATTTTTTACCACCAACTTCACAGAGAATATTTGATGGAT
Organism: Rhododendron mucronatum var. ripense; assembly: GCA_019656295.1. NCBI lineage: Eukaryota > Viridiplantae > Streptophyta > Magnoliopsida > Ericales > Ericaceae > Rhododendron > Rhododendron mucronatum. Next base: position 629,153 of record BPLT01000019.1, read on the forward strand.
ACTAACGGCTGATTACGGACAGAATATTCGGGAAAGCAAATAAATACTACTAAGTTAATGATTGGTGAGGGCGGGGACAATTCGAGTATTTTTTATTTCTTACAGTGGCCGTGCCACGCAACTAATAATGGAAATTGTTTTTTTTCTTTATCAATTTTAGGGTGCAAAATTTTTCAATGTCGGGTGAGTATCACGGAGTGCCCGCTCGGCACATTCGGGCCGTCTATTTCGGTTTTGGACGGTTCGGATGTGGAGAAAGAAAAAATAGAGAGAGTGGTAAAGGGAGAGGAGAGAGAGGGTTACAATATGAACCGTGCTGACACACTTTTGAATGGCCCGAATAAACTGCTTGGGCACCACATAGGCACGCACATGTGGTACCCATTCAGTACCGAAAAATTTCTCCAGTGTCACACCCCTCTACTAATGTAGGAAGAATCAGAAACACGTGAATTACCGTAGAAGAAAGTAAAACACCAGAACTAATTTTCTAGGTTGACTACTAAAATAATTAAATTATTACTGTACTAGTTTAATTTTCTTAGACTGGTTCTAGGTAAAGTGTACCAAATTGTCACGTCAAACAAATGGATTGAAGCCAAAGGGATTCAGAGTTCTAGATATCACCTGAAATATAGGGGTTTTCCTGGTCCATAATGAGAGTAGCGTGCAAATTCAGATGAATTGAAAAGATGGTTTAAAAGGAAAATGATGTAACCGTGATTTGGAAGTTAAAGAATTAATTCAAGTGTGAGTTGAGAAGGAACTGACTTTGGGGCGTAGAGGAAGCGTATGAACACGGAAACGGCCTCGCAAGGAACGCCGAGAACCGGAATTGTTCTGTCGGAGCTGCGGTGCTTACGCGGCCGATCTATTATGCTTTCGAGTACCGGCGAAGCCGAAGCCTGCAAAATCCAATCAACGTAACAGAAGAACAATTTAGGTTTCCGAAAGTCTGTGTAATGTTAGGAAAGATAGAATTCAGTGCACTTCCATACCATTAATCGTCTACTACACTCTTCTAAACCCTAACCATAGCGATTATTTAAACCATTCATATTGCATTACAATATTAAAAAATCACCTTAATGAGATTTTGATAAACATATTATTAACAAGTTGCGTAAAATAAGACAATTCATGTTTAAAATCACGTCGATCGTGCGGCACTGATATTTTCAGCGGACTTGTTATGATGAAAGATTTGGATATATATCCCTGTATGGATTCCGTGTATGGGAAAAACTAAAGTCTGGAAAAATTTGGTGAATGGACTCAACTTCTTTACAGTTGTAGTGCAGTCATTCATCTTTGCAAAGATTCAAATTTTAAAAAATGTCTTCCAACGGTTGCGAATACTCTAACCGCACATCTGTAGTCCAAACATGAGTGGCAGACAAGCTTTGTGCTCGGTGAATATTGGTACTGAGGTAAGCCGAACTCGAATGCTTTGTTTGAAACTTGTAGAAAAGAACAAAAAAGGAAGAGAGAATTTTCTCTCTCCCATTGTTTGGTTTGGAGAGAAAATTAAGAAAAGGATGACGTTATGGTGTCCCCGGTCATTTTGGGGACACCGTAATTTTTGGAATAACAAAACCCTTACAAGTATAACAGAAATCATTAGAAGTATAATAGAACCATAACATGGCATAACTAAGGCATAACCAAAAACCAATCAAGGCATAACCAACCAAGTTATGCCTTGTTATGGTTTTGGTTATGCTTATAATGGTTTTGAAACTTCGAAGTCTTTCAAAAAGGCCGAAAATGGTCTTTTAGGAGTTCACAAAAATGGTCTTTTAGGAGTTCACATAAAGTGAAAAATCATAATTATAGCAACTAAACAAACAAACCAAACACACATAACGGTTTTTCCAGTTGAATGACACGAGAGTGCTTCGAATTCGAAAAAGGCAATCATCAATCAACACCATCAGAAAATGAGGAGGGAGTACCAGGATGCTACGGTGCGCTGGGATGCGCAGCCCGCCGGAGGTGACGATCTCGATGTCGGCTTCCGGGAATTCGCCGGAGCTCGGGCTCAAGTCCTCCGTTACGGGCGGTAATCCAATCATCACTTGATCGGAAAAGTTGGTCGGAGACATGATCCGACGGTGCCAAATCACGAGCAATATACAGTTGTTAATTTGGGAGTCTCTAGGATGAGAAGGTCTATGCCCTGCCCTGCTTTTATAGACAAACTTGAGGCCAATTGCTTATCCCAAAAAAAAATATCTTGAGGCCAATCTGCAACGATTCGCCAGACACGCGCTTGGGGGCGATGTGCAAGACACGCGCCACAGCTGGCACTGCAATAAATAGTACTTCCTCCATCCTACTTTGTTTTACCTGTTTCCTTTTTGAGACGTTTTAAAAAAATGTTTATATTTCACAATTCATAACATTTTTTATTATTTTGAAATTTTTGTTCAAAAAAATAAATTGAGATCTATCAAATAATATCCATATTGAATATATAAAATATTATAAATTGTGAGACATAAATAATTTTTTGGAATGCCTTAAAAAGGAAACAGGCGGAACAAAGTGGGATGGAGGGAGTACTTCATCTGTTCCTAAATGAGAGTCTTTCTTTGGAATTTTAATTTTTTTTAAGAGACATGTAACATTAAATATATTTTCCACCATTATCCCTATATTCTACCTATTTTGCACTATTTGTATTCAAATAAAATGGACACTTTTGAAATTTTATCAAATTTTCACTTCTATTTTTAAAAAGTGACAATTATTTTGAAAAATTCCAAAATAGAATAAGTGACTCTCAATTTAAAACAGAGAGAGCAATAATTCCCCTAACCTTTTCACCCTCCTCTTTAAATAATGGTAATAAATGGGGGTCCCTTGGCCTTTTTGTGATCTGACTTGGAATTGGATAAAGCCACCCGTCATCCAGAGGGCAGAAAGAAGCGCGTCCGTTCGTGACGTTTTAATTCGTTCTAATCCTTTCCAAGCTGTACATGACACATCTCCTACTTTTAAAAGGAAAAAAAAAAACTGTACATCTCGGATGTTGATAAGTTGGGGAGAAAATGATACGTTGATATAAGAGGTCCATAAGTTGATGATGATAGGAATGAGATAAGTTCTCCGTTTTACAGTGGCCAAACGCAGCTCTATCTATGACATCATTATCCGGAAGTTACTTCAATGGAGACTAGTCGGTTTGTTATTACTCTTGAAATGACTGGGACTTCAAGGAGAATGTGAACGAGACGGAAAAATCTCTGGTCATTTTTAACAAAGACAACTCTTTACTAGTACTATATTATGTTGGATCACAAAATTATTAGTAACAATAAAAGACGACTCTTTTTACTAAATCCTAAGGTATCCTGTGAAGCTGTATAAATTACTAAAACCCTATAATAGAAAAGTGTACTTTAAAACCCTTTGAAGGAGCCTAAACCTTAGGGTACCCTACCCTATAATAGAAAAGTACACCCTAAAATCTTATGAAAGTGCCAAAATCCTAGGGTACCCTACCCTACACTAAGATACCCTAAAATGGACTTAAAACCTTACAAAATTAATAGGTCGGCTTATGAAGTTCACATAATGGTCCTAAGATTAATTTTTTATTTTTTTTTAAAAGAAAAACAGAAGAAGTAGAAGAAGACTTAAGGTTTGGACTTTAATGGACTTGGACTTGAGGTTTGTTTCCTTCTACAGGTTCAAAACCTCATATGTACTATCAATACTTTTGGGGGTACTGGAGATTTTTTCGGCTGTGAATTTTAGGATCCGAAATTAGTCAAAATATGCTCAAGTAGATCCGAACAAGTAAATATATACATAAAATATATATATATATATATATATATATATATATATATATATATATAGATCGCAGTTTGGAATGTAAAAATTACTTCCAATAATGCTTTCTCATCCTTGCAACATTGTGACCCCAGTCTAGTTCACCGACGTGTGGCTCCACTCTGAAATCATGGAAACCACTTTACTTAGGTCAGAATAAATCGTGACCCATTATTCTCACATTTCAAGAAACGTGGGCACTCAATGAGTTCCCAAATCTCATGATTTTTCATTAGGAATTTTTCAAGGTTGAAGCTATAAAGCCCGTCATTTCGAATGTTACCTTTCTGCGCAATAGTTCTATTTTATGCAAAGGGTATATAGTTCTATTCTATGCAAAGGGTATGGATATGGTCCTGTTAAATTTCATTCGTGATCAGCTCTTTTTGGTCCACTTCGACCAAATTAAACCCTTTGAGAAAACCAATCATGTACAGATATGATGTTGGGTTATCAACCTCCTTATGATTCTAGAGCAAATTTATTTTGAAATAAGTAACTTGGGAATGAATCGAAACTCGCTTATCTGAAAACAAATGTATTGTGATTTTGCATTGATTGATGATTTTTAGGATTTTTAACACGACTATGATCTCAATGAATTCTTAAAAGTGGGTGGTTACCGGTTAGGATCTGATTTTTTATGCGAACACCCCCCCAACTAAGCAAAGTATATATCTTTGTCAAGCCCTAATGATGCGTTTCAGCTAAACTAAAATAAACTAAAGCACATATTTTCACGAATTTTTAGGACATGTCATTTTCTTCATATACATCAACATGTTTTCACAAATTTTTAAGCATGTCATTCTCCTCACAAACATCAACTTGCATACCATTTAGTGAAAACAATTTGTCTATTACTATTAAATTGTAATCTGTGTAGTTTAGTGAAAACGCATCCTGAATTTGGCTCCTTTCCCTCCTCTTTTCCTAAGTCCTAGATTTTGATTTCAAGGGTCCCGTTTTGATTTCACCCCCTTCTCAGTTCTCTCTCTTTGACAGCAAATTTACCTTAGCCTTCCACCACAATTCAAGGTCAAGATTCTATTTGGAATGGTGGAACCTTTCAGTTGAGTGCGAGGTGCATGTGTGTACCACGTTTTCAAGGTGCCGGGGAGGACCCTTCACATGAATAAAATACCTTAGTCTGCTACTTTTACATCCTGCAAGTGCTATTTCACAATCAGAAATGCGTTTTTGGTGACTGCTGTTGGAATGTTCTTTTCTTAACGAAAATGATGTGGGAACCGACGGGGTGTGCACAGGTCGTACACCGGTGGGTGCACGGGGCCTTCCAGTGAGTGCATGGGGCCTTTTTTGGGGTTTCGCACGAATATTTTGAGCCGTTCATTAATTTGAAATACTTTTCCAAGATGCCATGTAAAAATCAGCTCAATCGAATAAGTGATTTGAGAGAGAGAGAGAGAGAGAGAGAGAGAGAGAGAGACTTGATCAAGAATAAAACAAACGGACACAGAACCAGCATACAATATGTGAGAAAGTCGAAGAACAACCAAACACTAACTTAGGACTCCTTTAGTATAGGAATCAACCAAGCCCTACTCTCAGGGTTTTCTTCTAGCCTATACTAAGAACCCTCTTAAATTAATTCAATGGATGCAAAGCCATGCAATAAAAAGGCCACACACCGCATTGATTTACAGTGGACACAACACTAATACATGTAAATAAAAGGGACATATACACTGCTCCCTTCGTCCCAAATTACTCAGCATTTTTATGGAACCATGTGCTTACGTTATTTTTAAGGTACAAAATGCAGGATTCTCTAAAAGAGCAAGCGACCTGGGATGAAAGGAGTATAAGTAGATCTCTATCTGTATCCGTAGCTTGTTTCTTTTTTTTTTTATAGTCTGAAGCTTCTAATTACTCCATGGTGATCTGATCTCTCTCTTGCTTCCTCCTCTCTCTTCCTCTTTGGCAGTGACAATGAAGATATTGCTTTAGCCGATACCACCTTCCTCACTAGCAGCCTCCACCTGATTGCATCTTCAGTACCCTTTTTGCCCTGTTGAGCTTTCAATTTGAATTGCCTGTAATTAATAAACACAAGCCACCAATTTATCAAGCCCCACGTTTTCAAAAAAGCATTAAGTAATTAAAAGCAAGAAATAAGTACTCCCTCCGTCTCTTTTTAAGTGTCCTGCTTAGTAATTCCAACTTGTTAAAAAGACATCATCATTATACCTTTCACATCAACTTTTTCTTTCTACTTTCCCTACTTACCCATCATCATTACACTTTTACTCACTAACTTTTCAAAATGGAATCTACTTTTAGGGATAAAATAGACAATGCACCAACTTTTACCCAGTAACTTTACAAAATGGACAATTATTAAGGGACAGTCCAAAATGGAATACCGAACTATAAAAAAGGGACGGAGGAAGTAGCTCTTTGGTGGGCTACTAGATACAATATCTATGCCCACTTTTTTGTAATGAGTTTGCCATAGGAGAGGTTTTTTATAATCGAATGTCTGAGGCCTGAAGTCAATGACTAGGCAAATTTCATGTGGCTCCAAGATTTGGAATATTTTGCCTCCATATAATTCAAATCTGCGACCTTTTGAGGATAAACACTTATTTGTTTTTTCATGCCCATTTGAGATTATATGCCATGCGAGTTATTAGACTTTTTCTACTAGTACAGGACAAACTAGTTAGGCAAGGAGCTAACAATTTTCAAACTTGAAGATTCTGTGAAGGATACAGGATGCGATCAAATCCATTGAACCTCTAACTACCCAATTTTCTTTTTGCAGATATTTATATCACACAAGAAAATTCTCTCCCATGATGTTCTTGCATAAGCAAAAATGTGATAGCGAGAAAAAAAATTAATTTCCAATTTTTTCTCACATTTTTCCAATAACCAAAATATCAAGCCATAGAGATCTTCAATTTCTATTATAAAACATAAGGGTGTGGGCCCCATACAAATACAAATTGTTAGAAGCGATAAAATTCATTTGATCCAATGGCTAATGTGTGCTCCCAACTCTCTTGAGAAAATACCCACATTCTTACAAATATATTACAAAAACGCCTCACTATCAAGATTCAAAGGGAAATTTCAATTTCAATCGGAATGGATAGTGCGGCACGGGCAAGCACAAGTGTAATAAAAATCAAGAAGTGGGGACACAAATTAGTACATCAAACTGTCACAGGTTGTCCCATCCACTCCAATCACTTTGGACTGGTGTAGTAGTAGTATAACCACAGCTAGAAATTCTCCTGGCATTGGCAAATCTCCACCATTGGAGGAGGAGAAATTCAACTAGAACTACCCTTCTATTTGACAGAGATATTTCACACTAGTGATTTACCACTCCCTACAAAAGTACCCTTCCATTAGGCACCACGACAAAAGTGATCTTAGGAAATTGGAAAGAACGTCCAAGCCGTCCTTCCCAATGCCAGCCAAGTGGAATCCCTTTTTCATAAAAAAACATGCTCAATAATACTCATATCAATGTAGTAATGCACTAGCAAACAAGGTCTCAGCATTCACTGTATAGGGTTGGGACCTCCCTAAGATTTAGGTTCTGTTCCAGAAACCTTCTTAAAAAATAAGTACTTATTTTGCCACTTCTCAAAGAAAAATAAGAAGTTTGTTCCACAAAATTCAAATAAGTAGCTTATTTCACATTTTCGAACTCAAAAATAACGTAAATGAGAAATAATTTTTCAATTTTTTTTGCACCGTATTAAAGATCTCAATGAGATCTATCAAACAAGATCCATATTGATAGGAAAACTATTTGCGTAAACACATAATTTTTCAGCTTGAAATTGTCTTCTCAAAAAATAAGTAATTGTTCAATCTTTTGTGGAACAACCCTTCTTATTAGACAAAAAATAAGAACTTAAACCTTTTCATGAACGGGGCCTTAATAACATAATTTGTGCACGGGTAAAGAGCGCGAGCATCAAAGCGTCTTTGAAATGCATCATAAATCATTAAAATCAACGAGAGAGATAATTGAGAGCACGAGTGCAGTTGCTGCATTAATAGGAGAAGCACGTGACATTTTGAAGATTACACGACTATGGTCAAGATTCGAATGTGGTAAAATTTCAAGTGTTACTTTTCTTGAGCTAGGTTCATTTAACTACCTATATCCTGACTCTTCCTCAACCTATGTATGATTGTCATGATTTATAAGACCAAGATTCAGAAGTGAACAAGAAAAACAAGAATGAGTAACTTTTTGGACATTTAAAAATGAGCAAAGCTACAAACACAATTCTGAGCACATTTACGTCTAAAGCCATTCGATGCACATAAGTACACATGCATCAAACGATTCCGAACGCAGTTGTGCCCGGAGTTGTGTTTGTAAAGTAGTATTTGTTCAAAAATTAGTACCTGCAAAGTGGGACCCTGCAAACATCCGGTTGGTCACAGGTGGACGAATGAAGTCTGAGGAGTTGCCACATGCGCTTACACCTACAACACCCTCCGTTGATCCTCCTCTTACACGTAGCAAAGTGACGAATCAAGAGCTGCAAACCCTGACATGTGGCAGACTTCCCACAGGGGCCCCTATTGTTGGTGGGCTCCATGTCGTACGGCCCCACCGTCGTGCACCCTTCTGTGCATATGTGCTCCAAACACTCCATTGCCTCGTTTAGTTGCAGATACAAGCTCTGTTCCTCCCTGTGCCTCCTCGTCCTCTTCTTCCTCTGTTTTCAATGAACAAAAATCAAATTTGTTAGAGAAAATAATTCAGCTGCAAATGTCCGAACAAAAATGTGTTCAAAGTCGTTGGATAAGTGTGAATTCTGCATGCATCTTGTATGATTCACATATATCGAATCGCTCCGGACAAATAGTAGTTTGACATTTGCTCAATCTATCAATCCAAAAACTTGATGTAACATTGCTATGGACACATAACCAAACAAAGATCGTGACACATTTGGATACAGAAACAAGTGGGACGCATAACCAAATGGTTATATATTTTACAAACATTGAAAAGTAGTCTTGGTTTGGGTGTTTTACCAATTCGGTTTCATTGATGAACTGTAGAATCTGAAGTTCGAGAAAGGGGTCGTGATCTTGAACGAACTTCCAACCCTCCGTCTTCTTAACAGATTTGAAGTTAGTCGAAACGAGCTTCATGCACTTGAGGTGAAGATCGGGCGCGTCGCATAGTCTCGCCAGCTGAATCACGTCGATCACGTTGTCGATCGTCAGACGCTCGCCCACTGCTTTCGTGGACCTCTGCTTCAACTGGGGCACCAAGAACACGTGGGAAAGGGCCAGGAGATGGATTCCATACTTGCCCATCTCTTCCTCTGTGCACCTGCAATCATGGGCATCGCCGTCATTTCACTCCATTATTGAATCTCCCATTTTATATTTTTTACCACCAAATTCACAAAGAATATTTGATATGATAGATACTACGGCTGATTACGGACAGAATATTCGGGAAATCAATAAACACTACTAAGTTAATGATTGGTGAGAGCGGGCACAATTCGTGTATTTTTTATTTCTTACAGTGACCGTGCCACGCAACTAATATTGGAATTTATTTTTTATTTTTATCAATTTTGGGTTGCGAAAATTTTCAGTGCCGGTTGGGTATCATTTGGTGCCCGCTCGGCACATCCGGACAATCCATTTCGATTTTGGACAGCTCAGATGTAGAGAGAAAAAAAAAGAGTGGTGGGATGAGAGAAGAGAGAGTTACCATCTGGGCAATACAATCCACTTTTGAACGGACTGGATGTGGTGGGATGAGAGAAGAGAGAGTTACCATCTAGGCAATATAATACACTTTTGAACGGTCCGGATGAACTGCTCGGGCACCACATAGGCATGGACACGTGGAACCCACCCGATACCGAAAAATTTCTCTAGTGTCACACCCCTCTACTAAATATTGGAAGAATCAGAAACCCGTGAATTACTGTAGAAGAATGTAAAACACCAGAACTAATATCCTAGGTTGACTACTAAAATAATTAAAATATAACTGTACTAGTTTAATTTTCTTAAACTTTTTATTTGGGTCAAACGGAAATTCAATTTTCTTAGACTGATTCTAGGTAAAGTGTACCATCAGCCACCTAAATGGACCAAATTGTCACGTCAAACAAATGGATTGAAGCCAAAGGGATCTGGTAGACGGATTCAGAGTTCTAGATTTTCTCCTGGAATATAGGGGTTTTCCTGGTCCATAATGAGAGTAGCGTGCAAATTCAGATGAATTGAAAAGATGGTTTAACCGTGATTTGGAAGTTAAAGAATTAATTCAAGCGTGAGTTGAGAAGGAACTGACTTTGGGGCGTAGAGGAAGCGTATGAACACGGAAACGGCCTCGCAGGGAACGCCGAGGACCGGAATTGTTCTGTCCGAGCTCCGGTGCTTGCGCGGCCGATCTATTATGCTTTCGAGTACCGGCGAAGCCGAAGCCTGCAAAATCCAATCCACGTAACAGAAGAACAATTTAGGTTTCCGAAAGTCTGGAAAGATTTAGTGAATGGACCCGGCTTATCTGCAGTTGTATCACAGCCGTTTATCTTTGTATTCAACGGTCCAGATTAAAAATATCATCCGACGGTTGCAAATACTTTAACCGCACCTCTGCGGTTCAAATGTGAATTGTAGACAAGCCTTGTGCTCGGTGAATATTGGTATGGAGGTGAGCCTAATGCTTTGTTTGAAACTTGTAGAAAAGAACAAAAAAGGAAGAGAAAGAATTTTCTCTCTCCCATTGTTTGGTTCGGAGAGGAAATAGAGAAAAAAATGGAAAATTTTAGAATTGTGCACATATCTATTTCCCCTTTCTTTTTTCTTTTTTTTCCCTTTCTTCAAATTTCAAACAGAGCATAAAAGAAATGGTTGAAACTTGTCTTTCAAAAAGGCCGAAAATGGTCTTTTAGGAGTTCACAGAAAGTGAAAAAATCATAATTATAGCAAGCAAACAAACAAACCAAGCATTATCATGGACACACACACAGCGGTTTTCCAATTGAATGACACGAGAGTGATTCGAATTCGCAAAAAGGTAATCATCAATCAACGCCATCAGAATGAGGAGAGAGTACCAGGATGCTACGGTGCGCCGGGATGTGCAGCCCGCCGGAGGTTACAATCTCGACGTCGGCTTCAGGGAATTCGCCGGAGCTCGGGCTCAAGTCCGCCGTTACGGGAGGTAATCCAATCATCACTTGATCGGAAAAGTTGGTAGGAGACATGACGGTGCCTAATCACGAGCAATATACAGTTGTTTGGGAGTCTTAAGATGAGAATGTCCGTGTCCTGGCAGCCCTGCCCTGCTTTTATAGACAAAAAACCGAGATTCTCCACCTAGTTTCCATAACACGCGCCCGGGGGCGATGTGGATGACACGCTCCATGGGGGCGATGTGGATGACACGCGCCACGGCTGGCAGTGCATTAAATAATAGAAAATAATTCCCTGACCCTTTCATGCTCCCCTTTAAAATTTATAGTTGGTCCCTTGGCCTTTTTGGGATCTGACTCGGAAGTGGATAAAGCCACCCCGTCATCCAGAGGACAGAAAGAAGCGCTACCATTGGTTTGGTTATAATATAATAATTATATAATATTATAATTATGTACTCATATAATTATGATATATGATTGTTTTGATCTTATTTTAATTGTAATTGATTGCGATTACATTATAATTAAGATGATTTTTTTTTTATAATTAGGCTCATTCCTTTTGTATAAATAAAAATTTCATTATACGGTTATATTATTGAAATTAATAAAATATCCGTTTCTCTCATACAGAATTTAACAGGTTTGACGTTTTAATTCGTTCCAATCCTTTCCAAGATGTACATCTTCTACGTTCAAGAAAAGAAAATTCATACATCATCTCCCACTTGGATTAAATGAAATACTAAAGCCACGTATGTTTGATCTAATCCACGTGGCATCAAGTCTATCTATACTCGGTTAATTAAATTTTGTTAAAGTCTCCCTTCACGGGTATTCCAAGTGTATGTGCACTGCGTCATAGGAATTTAGTGATTACTTTGTATTTGGATTCTTTTTTGAATTTATATTTTAGCAATCATTTTAAATAAGCTCTTAATTAACTTTTAATTAGCATGTTCGCTCATGTATTTTCTATGTTATTCTCGTGAAAGGAACCGGGACATTGGAAGATATAAAGAAATTCAACATTTCATGAAGAAACCAAACCTAGTTCGCTTAGGCACATTATAGGTTTTGAAGTTGAGCCTTATCCCTTTTTTTTTTCCCCCTTTTTTCAAACAATAATCTCAAAGGGGTTGACCTGATAGTCAATGCATAAGACTTATTGGTTTTCTTTCTTCTAATTAAGGTTTGACCGTTTGAGATTCATAACCTTCTTAGTGTCATCAACTCTTATGAGCCAATTTATACAGAGTATTTTGCTCAGATTTTAAATCAGCCTCTCATTAGTGGACAATGAGATTAATTTCCAAAATATGCGTAAACTGATCCAAACACGAATAAATTAATGAATAGTTTTACGAAATATGGAGGAATGTTTGTTGGGCCGACTCTAAGGATAACTTATGACTCATGATCATGTCATGGCATATGGTTGGCCTATGACTCATGACTTATTATTACGACTCATGTTGGCTATATGGCACGCCAGAACCAGACATTTGGTTGATGGTTCATTTGGGTAATCGTTTGTCATAGGCCAAGTGTCAGTTGGATGCTTCCAGTTTAATTGATTATATATTGTTTCAGTGTTGTTGTGCTTGGATGGTAATGTTCTTGCCCCAACTATATGATACAAAATGGTTAGCAATTTGTTTTTCGATTCATAGAGCCCTACGTGTTCATAGAACTAGCTATAGCCAAACCCAATTTTGGAGACCCGGGATGCTGCCAAGTACTCCGGTGTCAAGTGGCGTCCGGTTGTTCGTTGCAACACGGACAACTCGGATTGAATTTGAGCACATATAAATATGAACTGTCCGTTGCTCTATCAAGATTCGAGCCAACGATCGCCGAGATGAAACGGCCGGATCGGCAGCTTGACACCGCTGCCAAGCACAGGTTGATTGCCAGCATCTCCCGATTCCAATTTTGGAGTGCATAATTTTAGTGGTGATAGGCGCGTAAATGTTCACATACGCGGTTCCCAATTTATACTTACTAAGCTCGTTTATATTGTTACTCCGGAGCTTAATGCTTAATTTTCGTGTTGCAAGTATTTGAAGGTTTAATGAAATAAAATCAGACTAATCAAGTCCAGTGACGAACCATGATAGTTTGTTGGCCGAGATAAGCGCGAGCCGTGGGACATACTCCTACTGGACTCTTTAGAATTGAAATTGGTTGGAAACATTACAAAATACAAAAGTCTTGGTGGGCCCAAGAGTTAGTTGTTTATTGCTCCCTTTAATTAAGTGTTGGACCAAAGAAAAATGGGCTCTCTTTAATTAAAGAGTTGGACCAAAGAGAGGGAGGGGGGCACCTCCAAAAGCAATTCTCGGCTGGGAATTAAAAGGGAGAAATAGGGTTTTGGAGACAGTCGGCTACAGCAACATACATAGGAAAAGAGGGGACTTTTGGACGGAGGTATTACGCATTACAGAGAAAAAGGAGAGCCGCCCAGACTCACACGCATTCGGAAGAAAAGAGAACAGTTCGGTGGAACAGAGTAGAAGTTGGTCACGGACTCCGACTCCGATGTCCGGCTAATCTCTTTTCTAGGGCGTAGATGAAGTTCGAACTCTGAGTAATAATATTTGTATTTTGATTTAATGTTTTATTATTCGAATCGTGGTTGTATGACATAAGAATTTATTTGCATAGTCCGGATCCAATGAGGGATCCCACACGGCCTTACCATGCGGGACTCCCCTTTCCCGATCTAATTGCAACGATCTGAGCCGCTCAAAGTGATTATAACGTGATTTTAGGGGTACATGTATGGAATCAGCAAAAAAATTGATCGGTAAGGGCTTGATCCGAAATGTTTTTTTATTGAATGGTTCAGTAAAAAACTATTCGGATCAAGTCCTTCGCGATCATTTTTTTTGCCAATTCCTTGCGAGTACCCTTAAAATCACGTTCTGAACACATTGAGCGGTACGGATCGTCGCAATTAGATCAGGGGAGGGGATTTCCGCACGATAAGGCCGTGTTGGATCCCTCACTGGAAATTTGCTCTTATTTGCGGTATTAATTTTCTCTATCAAATCTTGTGTATAATTTTCTAAATCTTTATGCACGTTCATACAACAGTTTTTAATTGCTCTGTGATAGCTGGATAAGATGGGTTATGCTCCGTAAGACGCATCGTGCTATTAGACGATTCGTGCCATAGAGACGGATCGTACTAGTAAGATGGTTCGTGCTAGACGGCGATACCCCATGCTATTCAGTAATTCATAAATATCTTTAGGCGATACCGTGAGGGCTCGCGAACCCTAACGATATCTGAATTGATTCGAATAATAGACCTTTATCATCGTATAGAAATTGTTACAACGGGTCGAGTGGATTCGAAACCCTAGATCTTTTCTCTCACAAACTCTCTCACACTTTTTATTGCTTATTTTTATTCAACTTTAAATATTTTAGAAATCAAGTAATCAAATCTCTTTCTGAAATAAGTTAGAAATAAATTAGAACAACTGCAATTTAGTCTTCATAATCTCTGAGGATACAACTCGGAGTACTTACAGCTATCTTTTAAATAGTAGTAATTATTCTATTATATTTATTATTTTTATACAGAAATGACACAATCAGGTTGCTACAGGCTACACCCAACCATTTTTTTGCTTCTCTGGTGTAGGTTCGAAGGCTCGATCCAACACCTGGACGCGTAGCTCCACTGTCTCGATGTGTATTACAGTTAATGTGTAGATCAGAAGTCTGTTTGGTCTCACCTATTGTTTTGTCTCTGTGTTTTTCCTGAACGGCTGGTCTCAGCTACTGTATGAACTATAGCCACCGACCGATCCCATCCGAGGATTGGAGGGCGGTGCTGCGCGGCGTGCTATGCACAATAAATCATTGCCGCTCCGGTCTCGCTTTGATGATTAGAAACGTTCATTTCGTAGAGCTCGTCGAGTAGAACAAATGTTCCCAAAATCAGTTCGATCGGATATCATTAAGTGTCTCATTTGAACATTATTATCTTGAATTTATTAAGTGTACCAAAAAAATGAATTTTATCTAGTGTTTTAGATCCATTTGTTTCAAGATAATAATGTTCGGATGAGGTACTTAATGATATCCGAACGAACCGATTTTTGATACATTTGTTCTACTCAATAAGCTCTACGAAATGAACGTTTCCGATCATCAAAACGAGACCGGAGCAACGACAATTTGTTGTGCAAAGCACGCTGCACGGCACCACCCTCAAGTTCCCCATCCGAGGGCAGTCCTAACACTAGGTCATTAAGGCTAGGGCCTATGGCCTCTAATTTTGAGAGGCTTCACTTTCCTACATTTATGTGTGTATACTATAAGTTTGGGCTTCTTAAAAACTATTTCAACTAATTGCAAAGTCCATTTAGGTCGAAGGCCCCTAAAGAAAGATTTTTGTCAGGATTGTTCGTTTGATAAGATTAATCTGTCTCATATCTCACAGTTTATGCAAGAAGATAGTTATCATATTTCACATTAATTCGTTCGATAAGATAAACAATGTCAGAGAAGTATCCGTTCAATAAGATTACTTCACATCATATCACTTTGACCAAAAATTTATTTTGGTCCTTTACCTTTTAATTTTAAGATAAAAATATTTCGACTTTCTAATTTTTTTCAATGTCAAGGAATTCGTTTTCTTTGAGTTCTGTTGTAGGGACCGACGGCCGCGCCAGACCTTCTCCGGCCACCGGACGGCCGATCCGTGCAGTCCAAGAATTCTAAAAAAAAAAAATTGAGGGGGCCAACGTGAGAATCAACGGCATCCAATGCTTGTAGAGTGCTTGATCCAAATACCATTTTTGTGTGTGTGTGTGTGTGTGTGTGTGTGTGTATATATGTATATATATATATCCCTAAAGGATGACAATGAAAAAAATTAAAAAATCGAAGTATTTTTATGCCTAAATTAAAAGGTGAATGATCAAAATGATTTTTGGTCAAAGTCGAAGGGATATAAAAGAAATTTTCTCAATATAACATTAATTTGAGAATAGAGAACAAAATATATATTGTAGTGTAAAATTGTTTAAATCCATACTTCAATTCTTAAAGGCCTCACAATGGTACCCAGCTGCATCCTGCATGCTTGAGACGAAAAGACTAAAACACCTCTACTCAAAATTCGAAATGTCAGACACTAAATGACAAAAACAAGGCAAAACTCTTGGGACACAAACGGAATAGTCATAAAGTCTGAAAACCCAATTTAGTAAATTGGCAAATGGTCAAACAGTAGCAAGGTCCCACCAAGAAACACACAAAAAGACGGGAATGCCCCCGGCTATGACACTCCAGCCTCTCCCACCGACGGATCCAATTGGAAAATTCATGCTAAAAAGGTGCGGCACAAATTGAGAAACCGTGCGGCACAAATTGAGAAACCTCCTCGATTATCTCCGGTCTTTGATATGAAAAACAATATAATGAATAGTCAAACCAATCAATAAACAAGGTATTGCATATAGGCTCCGTTCCGGAAAGGAAATAAATACTTATTTTTCAAGAAGGTAATTTCAAGCTAAAAAATTATGTGCTTACGTAAATTATTTTCCTATCAATATGGATATTGTCTGACAGATCTCATTGAGATCTTTTATACGGTGCAAAAAAATTGACAAATTATTTGTCATTTACACTATTTTTGAGTTTGAAAATCTAAAATAAGTTCTTATTTTTTTAAGGAGGTGTTCTGAAACAGGGCCTTATAATAATCACGGGCGGGGGGATTATTGGGCATGAAGGTCATTTTACATGGCTACGTTTTTTTTATTTTATAATCGAATATTCAGAACAGTTTGCGTGCACTTCAACCAATTCTATTACCTGAAGTTAATGATCGGGTTTGTCTCTATTTTTAGTGATATTATTTGCTTTGGGTTTGTCTTTGTTTTTGTTTATGCTTCCTCGTGGTGTGGCTTGCAAGTGTAGTAGACTAGATGTGGGCATTGGCCTGGGTCTTTCCCATGTAATTTCTTTACTGATCCGTTTTGGATTTTTAATTGTAGATTTGCCTTTCAAAAAGAAGTTAATGATCGGAAAAACTTTTAGTAGTTTTAAAATTTGGAATGTTTGGGCTTTATGGTATTTGAACGTATGACTTCTTAGGAGATAAGCCATTTAGTTATTTTTTCATGCTCACCTTGGCCAAATTTGATCCGGATCGGCCCTAGGGTAAGATCCAAGAAGCCGCCACCTATGGCCTCCCAATTTTTGGTCCAAAATAGGGCCCCAATCCAAGTTAGTGATATACATTTTATAGCCTAGAACTTCACAAATATTCCTCTCCTGTATTCAGCGGTAAGTACTTGTCACTCTTGAACTAGATTTATGTTCAATTCACAGTGCCTTACTTTTCATTTTTAATGGGTTATTAAAGGGAAATGATTTTGTCACTCTATTTTTTGTTAACGCCACTCCCCTGTAAATGTATTTTTGGTGCAAAATTACATTTGCAAAGAATTGGCTTTAACAAAAAAGGGAGTGATAAAATCAGCGACCTTATTAAATGGTTTCGATGTATTGGGCTGGGGTTGTTGCTCGTTCATCTTGAGTGTGGTGATTTTTTTAATAATCAAGGCAAGCTTAAACGCACCTCGATTAATATTCGGGACCATAAATTCATTGTCTATTTGTGGGGGCCTCACTTGAAACTGATGCAAATGACTGGCGAATTGATAGAATCCCATGAAATGTTTCAAACCTGAAATCTTAGGAGAAAGTAATTTGTAAGAGCTAATAATAAGACTTGTCAGAATTTTAATTTTAACCTAGTTTTATATAATTATGTGCTTTATAGGTACACAGATGACATGAGCATCACTTCCGTCGTTGGAGATTCGGATTCAAAGGCCCAACAACGTAAAAATATGAAAAATTTGCTTCAAGGCCTTTTTCAGGCTTATAGACCCAACAACGTTAAAAAAAAACAGGAGAGAGAGGGAGTTTGTGTCAAACTCTATCAACTCTAGCACAACCGAATCTACAAAATGAGTAACCGAATTAGAAGGAGATTCGGATCAGGATTTTCTTTTTCTGATCAGGATTTTGTTTCCATTAAAGGGAAGAGAAGGGCAAAAGCATAATCACGATCATACTCCGTATCTCTCTTCCCTCTCGAATGGAGACATTAGGCCTGTCCCCGTACCGTCCAATTTCCTTCAAACCCCAGCTCTCCGCGCCTACAATCTCGTCTCTCACCCTCTTCCACCCTCCCACCGTCCGCTTCCGCCCGCTCAGATGCTCGGGAACTCTCTCATCATCAGGTGCTGCATGCAAATCCTATATATTTTATCTATAGGACTACTTGATAATTAATGACCTTCAATTCTCTGTTGTTTCTGTCTGGTTTTTGTTTTATTTTTTGCCTGTAACGTAATACGCATTGATTGGCGCCATTCGTTCTTGTTGGTGCAGTTGACCATTGGAGCGAGTTCAGCGAAGCTGCGAAGCATGGGAATCTGATTCCTTTGTACCGGAGTATCCCTTCCGGTCACCTGAAGCCGGAGACGGCCTACCGTTGTTTGGTGAAGGAAGATGAAAGAGACGCTCCCAACTTCTTGTTTGAGTCGGTGGAGCCTGGGTGTCAGCAGGTGGGTCTGTCCAACGTTGTGAAAGTTGGACTTACTTTTATTTGGCTTATTTTCGTCTGATTTTTTTTTTAAAATTTTGTCGAGCGAAAAAAAAGTTTCCAATGCAGATGCCTAAGCTGGGATGATGCTAAAGTTTTTTTTGGTTCATGTACTATTTTGAAAAGTAGTTTTCTTGTTTCCTAAGCAAATTTTGGTTTCAAAGAAATAAGGCTGGCGGCCAAAGCAATGTTTAAAACCTAGCCAAAACATTTCAATTTCACTCTGGCATTTTCTCGGGGAATTAACAAATGTAGAATATCAATGAGATATGTTTCTTCTTTTGTTGGCTTGATAATTTTAGGGGCGGTTTAGTGCGATTGGGGCTCAGCCTTGGATGGAAATCGTGGCATACGAAAATATGGTGACGGTTATGGACCATAGGGAAGGGCGGAGAACGAAGGAGTTTGTAGAGGATCCAATGGTTGTTCCTCGGAGGATTATGGGAAGCTGGAAGCCACAACGGCTTGATGAGCTCCCTGAAGCATTTTGTGGTAAGATTTGTGGATTTATACCCACTATTATTCAACTTGACGTTGGTAAACATCAATCCTGTCACACACACCGAACCCCGAAAAAAGCCAAGCCCTTCCTTCAAGGACAGCGTGTGAATAAACATGACAAAATTTTCATATTATTTACTTGCAGATATATTTCAGCGTCAAATGCACACTAGTTGAACTTTCTTTAGGAGAGTGCTCATCGGTGGAATAGTTATTGGCTGTGTTTGGATTAAGGATTTAGAGATTGGTGGGAAGAGGAATCTAAGGCAAAAAAATTAAATGTGAGGGCCATTGGATCCATCTAATTTCTACTTTCCTTTTGCGCTTTTCTTCTACCAAATCCTTAATTCCTAAGCAGACTTGCTCAAATACCTTTGTTTTCCTATAGATAGTGAACTCAGTATCATAATGAATAATTGAATTAGTACATGACTAAATGTGGTTCAAGATGTATTCTGGCTATAATTTTTTGAATTAACAAAGAATATACTCATATAGATGCCCTTTTTCAGTCCTATAATGTCCTTTTGCGTTCCTTTCTCTGTTGCAGTTGTGTTCCCTGTTGAGCTCGTATTTCTTGTTTGATTTATAGTTTCTCCTGAGATTTAGCCTTGTAGAAGATGCACTACTAAGTCAACTATGTTTAGCAAATGTGCATTCTTCTTGACCAGGTGGATGGGTTGGTTATTTCTCATATGACACAGTGCGATATGTAGAGAAGAAGCTGCCATTCTCAAATGCCCCAAAGGATGATCGAAACCTTCCTGATATTCATTTAGGTCTTTATGATGAGGTGATCGTGTTTGATCACATGGAGAAGGTTCTCTCTTTGCTCATAAATAAAACTTAGCTTTAGGGATTTTCTATGTACATTTATTGGTTTTCATTTCTCTTTATGACATGGTACGTACTAACATTTTGCATGTTTTAGTTGTCTTATTGTTTTGATTTGAATGGAAACCTGTTCACTTGAGCTCTTTTTGCTTGTCAGAAGATAGTCTCTGCATCTATATTAGAGAGCACATTGTTGAATTTAGTTCATATCAAATACTTTTAACAGGCACTTTCCGATGCATTCCTTCTTGCTGAGCATTTTTAATTCCTATATATTTGCTTTAACTATTCTCAAGATACTTTTCCTATTAGATCCATGCACATAAACCATTCATGTCATGTATCTTGGGTTTTCCTTTGATCCTTAATTGACTGTGAACATGACCTCAAATTTGATGTTTTCTGTTGTGAATATGGAGTTCCCTTTTAATTGGTGTTTATACCTCAGAAAGCACATGTGATGCACTGGGTATTCTTAGATCAATTTTCTTCTGTTGAGGAGGCCTTTAAGGATGGAATGCACCTGCTGGACTCTTTAGTCTCTAGAGTGCTTGATACAGTTTCGTGAGTGATTCCACAGGTTTTCTTAAAAAGCCATACCATTCCAAAGCTTGATTTACAAGTCATTTTCGGTATCCTGATGAATTGTTAATTTCAGCCAAAGGCTAACTGCAGTTCCGGTTGAACTATATACTAGCCCTTTTGGTTCGTCCTTCAAGAAATCAACCATGACAAGTGAAGCATACAAGGAGGCAGTGTTGCAAGCTAAAGAACATATACTTGCCGGGGATATTTTTCAAATTGTATTAAGTCAGCGATTTGAACGGCGAACTTTTGCAGACCCATTTCAGGTCTACAGGGCATTGAAAACCATAAATCCAAGTCCATATATGGCTTATTTACAGGTCCATTTATTCTTATCTGAAACTCGTTTGTAATTTTGTGTGATTGATTTACAATTTCATTCTGATTTTACACTGAACAATTTGATGATCAGGCTAGAGGGTGTATTTTGGTTGCTTCGAGTCCAGAAATTCTTACTCGTGTGAGGAAGGTAAACTTGTACCGCCCAAGAAGCATTTGGAAATCAATCTTGTCTTATTTTTTTCTTGTGATGATAAAGCAAATTCTTATGTGTGTATGTTCCAATTTCCACCTGTCTTTCATCATAGAATGATTGTTTTTCATAAGCATATACTTTGCAACGGTTTAGTCATTAACTAGACAGTGTGGGACTCACTACGTGAGTGCGCAAGTGGAGGAGGGTGGTTACCAGGTTAATAGATGTAAAGTAAATTCAAAGTTAGGGGCATTTTTGAAAAGTGAAAAGACTTCACCAAATGGGGTGTAGTGGCTTTGTAATATTTTACATTAGCATTAATATTGTCACCTGTGGACATTGGAATTTTTTTCCTTCTGATCGGAATATTGACACTCGTGATGACAGAGAAAGATCACTAATCGACCTCTTGCTGGGACTGCTAGGAGAGGGAAGATAACCAAAGAAGATTAATTATGTGCTGGAACAACAGCTTCTCCACGATGAAAAGCAATGCGCAGAGCACATTATGCTGGTTGACTTGGCAAGGAATGATGTTGGAAAGGTTTATACTACTATTTTAGATTATGTTCTTTTTCCTTTTCAATATGTGCAAAATTTTTACTAAGCTCAACCACAACAAAACAGAGCGTCGGGCAAAACCCCAAAGCAAAAAAATCAAACCACAGCCAAAAAAAATATGGCAAAAAGAACTGCACACAAGAAATTACTCAAAACCAAAACTATACAATTTTTCATTATCCTTTCAAACAGCCCCCAGCTTGCACAAAGGGCCTTATTCTTCAAAGAGGGCTTCACATTTCTTCTAGAGCTGAGAAAATCTCTGACCTCAGAACTAATTCTGTGAGCAACATGATCTTGAGGATTAGATAGCCCTTGGAAAATTCTTAGGTTACTCTCTCTCTCCACAACCCATAAACTTCAGCAGTAAGGGAGCATCGAAGACTGATTCATCTAAGGCCTTTGCCTTTAACACTGAGGGTGAACCATTCTAAGACCTCCCCTAGTTTACTAGGCACCCCTTGGGCCATGTTCTTCATCATCAAAACTTGCCAAACATTCTCAGAAAAAGGGCACTCAAAAATGAGGTGTAGGTGAGTTTCAACTCTAGTATTGCAAAGACAACAAATATCATCAACCTGCAAACCCCTACTTCTTAATCTGTCTCTCGTATAAATCTTAATTTTCAATAAAGCTAAGTTCATATATTAAGTTTGTCTTGAATTCCTATATGAACTTTAAGATAAATTGATGAAGTTCATTGCCAATCAGATATCCGAGGTGTCTCTTTACATATTCGTAAATGGAAACCTCCAAAGCTGTGAATCATGTTGTGAAATTCCTTGAACGACAGTGTTGCGCATGATTGAGGGCTAAGATCTAACCTATTGTAAGGCTGACTTAAAGTTGTAATGCATTTCTTATCCTCAGAAACCACTTTGTCAGCCTTGTACCGCCCTTCAGTAGGATTCTGATAGAATATCATTCTGAAATCATCATTAAGGATAGGGAATATCAAAATTTTGCAGTAGTAAATTTATCTTGCTGAGGACAGTCATGGGAGGTAAGGTTGCATCATGTTACCAGGTAATACATCACATTGGTGGATTCATATGTGCATGCATTCTGGATACCCATGTGCTTTGTCCTCGATTTCTTGCCACCGGTGGAAGATTATTTTTTTTGCCATTATCCTGTCCTGATACATGATACATGCTATACTTGCAGGTTTCAAAACCTGGCACTGTGGATGTGGAAAAGTTCATGGACATTGAACGATATTCCCATGTCATGCACATCAGCTCGACGGTACTTGTTCCTTGCCATGCTTACAATGTTGATGGAGGAGGATTTGAATTCTGAACTGTGTTTACTTGCTCTACAAATTTCGTAAATTTCTTGATCAATGGCACCTGACAGCATATCTTCTCCACACGGAAATTAATAGATTGAAAGACATTTTGTATGGTAGTAGTTCCCCTATGCGGGCACTTGCCTTTTATTACAGCTCATACATTATCATCAGAGTAAAATATAAGAAATTGGGAAGTGAAAAACATGCAGACATTCAGACAGGCACCTTAACATAAGAAGTTCTCTATCGTTCAAAAGAGTGCATGTTGGAGAAAGATGACAGTTTTGTTGTATGCTTCACAATTGAAGGCATTTAGTGACAGTTTTTACTTGCCTTTGCAGGTTACTGGAGAGCTGTCCGATCATTTAACTAGCTGGGATGCTCTGCGGGTTGCATTGCCTGTTGGAACTGTTAGTGGGGCACCAAAGGTTTTGTATCACCTGCCCTCTTCTGCGTATAATAATGCACGTGGGTTTAAGTTAAGGGTTTTGTGTATCAATCATTGATGTGTTCATTCCAATTGTAGTCTATTCTACTCTTCTTCTCCATATGCATTGAAGTATACACTTCTAGTTGGGGTTTTCAGCCATGTATATGAAGTATGGCGAGCTTTGGAATGGTCCTGAACCTAGTAAAGGTCGAATCCAGGGCCACTTTTGATTGGATTGTGTGAGGCCGTCATTTCTGAAACCTGCTTCTTCAACAGAACACCCAATCCTACATGAAGTGCCTTTTAAATAATAATTGACACACCATTCGGATGAATTCTTTCTCAAGATTGCTTCCGAATATTACTCCTTCATAGAGTAGAGACTAATTGGCCAATTAATTAGTCATAGTTTTGTAAGTAAGCTTTATGTGGTCATAGAACATGCAAGTACATATATGGTGAATAGTTGTACTGCCGCAATACAGGTCAAAGCCTTGGAGTTGATTGATGAGCTAGAAGTCACAAGACGGGGGCCATACAGTGGTGGATTCGGAGGCATTTCCTTCTCTGGAGATATGGATATTGCTCTAGCATTGAGAACAATTGTATTCCCAACTGGAATATGTCACAGCAATAAGCAGCAGCGGGAATGGGTTGCCCACCTTCAAGCGGGGGCCGGTATTGTGGCTGACAGTGATCCTGTTGATGAGCAATTAGAGTGTGAGAGCAAAGCTGAGGCCCTTGAATGTGCCATTGATCGTATAGAGTCTTCATTTGTTCAAAATTTATGAAATATGGATCTACTTCTGAGTTTAGTTTATGTATATAGAGACACAAGATGTGGAAGGAGGCAGAGCATACCGAGTTAATTGGAGATTTTCTAATTTTTAGGTACAATGTGGCTGAAATTGTGCCATATTTCAAGATATGCCATTTGATTTTTCAATTGGTTAGGTGCTAATTGCACAATTGGGGGTTCGAACTGATCTCAGTTTGTAATCTTTTGGGATGCGGGTTTCAAGCTCTGCCACACGGTAAATAGTAGTAGCTGATTAAAGTCCGCTCATAATCTACCCAAATACATAGAAAGCCAACCTCACGGCTTTCCCCTCTAGCTCAGACTTTTAATTGGCACGTTCCATGCATGTACGGTAAAAACTCAAAAGGGAAGTTGAGATGGCCGAGGTGAACAAAACTAAACTATTTATTTGCTTGTCTTTCAAATAATAAGAAAATAAACAAATAGTAAAATCGTTTTTCAATTTCGTACTTAAGGTTTATTGAAAAGAAGCAACAAATACTATAACAGGCGAATAACTAACTGATAAATAGTTGTACTTATTTTTATCTTTCTTAATTGAGTGGTTCTGTTTGAACTCAAACTTTTATCTCCCCAGCCCCATATTATTTCACACCCATCAAGAAAAATTTAAAGATTAGTATAAAATTTCTTCATACACCATAAATATACCAACACTGCCCTTAGCATTTCTTTCTACAAAAATGCTACGTGCATGACGTTCCAAACATAACAGGAGTCATAAGACTCATAACGTGCTAAAGAATATTGCTTCGTGAGGTTAACATATTTGCACCTTTTCTCAAGAATATTGCACTCTTAATGAAACTAAATTGCACCAAACTCAAGACAAGTGGGTAGTGTGTGGTCAAATGGCACTTTAATTTTGATTGAAGGAGTATCGTTTGCTCCTTCTATCAAATAGCGTCCTTGTACAATAGAGTATTGCACTTTCTATGAAATGGATTGCCTCCATTGAGAACAAGTTGGGTAACATTGTGATGTCTAACTCAAACTTTACGTAGTGGGAAATGAAAACATTGTTCCATGAGGACTATATAGACTTTGGAGGATTTATTGAGTGCATGTACCTTTGGGTGGAAAGGCAATTGGGATGATCACTTGCAGTATGGAAATTGCTTACAATAACTACTAGGTGATTGGCTCGTGCTTGCACGAGGTATTTTGTGCCTGGTACTTTTGGATTTGGAGGGTGAGGAGGAGAATTTGTCTGTGTAATCTACATATATTTACATATGTGTTTAAGATATGGTTAAGTTAGTTACATTGCAGGGATATTGCAAGTTTTCAAAAGGACACAAGTGAAGGTAGGATAATAGACATTGTTGCAAATCATGCATACCAAAAGATTTGATACAATGTCTATTATGTTACGAGATTGGAAAAGAGAATTCATGCGCTACTCAATACTTCACCAGGTGCTGCTCAAAAGTTCTACAGTCAGCCAATGTCTGGGGCAGCAAACAAATATTCCATTCCACTAAATCAAAGATACATAAAAAGAAACACTGCAACAAATCTAAGCCGCTATTTCTACTTTCAACCAAAAATACAGAATAAAATAAAAGCAGAACCAAGTAACATGATACGGGAAATACTTTTTTTTTTTTTTTTGAAAAGTCAATCCATTAAACAATGGAGAAGCCCGAAGGCAGAATAGATTACATCATAAAATACAGGATTGAACCAAAACTAACACGAACTAAACGCGAGCACATATTACCCCATTTTTTGGTTGCTTGTGCTTTGGGGACTTATTTTCAACATACCCTTTGCTAAAAAATACACTCCATTTTATGCAAACTTGCAAAGTCACCCTTTCATTCATGAATTTTGTATTTAATTAGGAATTTATAAGCGAAAGTTGGCTTTACAATTTCACAAAATAGGGACAAAAGGTGGAGTGAATCTATATACAAAAGAGAGTGTGAAAATCATTTCCCTTTTCTTTTCTCAAACGAAAAGGAAAGGAAATGCCAATGAAATTATGACCCTGTGAAGATTGAGCACGATAAGATCTTTGTCTACAACCTCTGGTTGAAGAACTTGAAGGACCAGATGACAATGAAGGATGAGCATTAGAAGAAGATGGAAACCTACTTGACTGGCTTCTTAGCTTCTTCTTCTCAAAGCCCTATCTGCTAGTCTAACATGCCGCACCTTTGTCTCATTCAAACCGCAGAGAGCACACCATTGCAAAGAAGACCTTCAAAACGTGCAAATATGATGCATAATATAAGAAGACATGAAGGAAATAAAGAATGGCTCGCACTATAAATAGTTTGTCATATAGCACACAAGTATATTCCTTTCCCATGAATTTTTAGCATATAGTCTCCTTCCTCAGTTATATGATTCTGAACTCCATTTTAATCACAAGTATATTCCTTTCCCATGAATTTTTAGCATTTAGTCTCCTTCCTTGGTTATACATTTCTGAACAACATCTTAATCAGTCAAAGTCAGATTTTTACTTGCAATTTTCATTTCTTACTTCTCTAACATTTCCTGTAAAGCTTTTGCTGTTTCTTAGAAGGTAGTGCTGATCTTAGCTCCTAGAGTGGGGCTTCTGTTTTTGTTGTTGACTTTGTCCTGTTGTCTTAAGCAAATTTAATATCCTTAATAAGTTAAAAGATTGATCTCTCCCAACCTTAATTTAGTTAACTCCCAATTTTAAGAAGCATCAAGGGCCTATAAGCCCCACCATCTGCTACTTCATGATATACCAAAATCAGCATCTGCAAGTGCCCAACACAACACAAAACTGTATCCCACTTTAGAGAATACCCCAAGACTCCCAATCTTAGAAAACCAGACACTACACCCCACACTTAGACTTAAATAATACTCAACTTAGACACCAAACGCAAAATCTGACACTGGCCACACCAGACCCCAAACATACACTCACATTCTATTACCATACGTACCCACAAGCACAAATGTGGATCTTCGAAGGTTGCATCTGGAGCATATATTTCAAAATCGCTTGGAGTAGCATGGGATCCATATATGAAACCGTTAGATAACAATCACTGTATGAAATGACAAGTATCACGCAATAAGATGTGAAGCCTTAGGATACAAATTGTACAAACTTGTTCATCCACAATCAACTTTATTAAATACCTATTACATAATCATCAGAATATGGACTAAACAAACAATAATCAAGTGAAAGCCATGAGTACAATGGGTAAAACCATATTTTCCTGACCCCAATGGATTGGCCAAGTGGTCAAGGATTGGGACTTAGGGTTGAGACCTTGAAACGTCGCAGGTGCTATCAAATCTTTTGGGGCCAATGCCTGCCTTTAATTGGGATCTCCGGGGATATGTGAATGCACAAATGTGTGGGTCAGTGCGTGTGTAAACATTTTTTCCTAACAATTCTACTCCTATAAGTTTGCTCTGGAAGTAGAACCACAAAAAGAGGAAATCCTATGAGATGATTATCCACATTATTTCGCATCTTTCGCTGATGAATTGTCATACTTGCAAGTTGAAGTACAGTAAACAAAACCCGCCAAAAATTTGCAAACAACAGGCAAAAACCAAACCCGCCAAAAATCCAATCCAGCGGCTGAATCGACAAAATCCACCCCCAAAAACCAAACCCGCCAAAAATTTGCAAACATTCTCCTCAAATCAGAATCATTGATACAAAATATTATTCTAGACTCATCGAACAACTCAAACGAACTCTCGGCCCAGCAACGATTTGAAGCGACGAGAAACCCTACACGTTAGCCCTAACCAGATCAGATAAGCAATCACCTCAAATACAACTGACGAGGTCAGAAAAAGAGAACTGGAGCAAAAAAAATACAAACTCGAGACAACGAATTTTTTTAAGCAACAATACCCTACGCTTAGATTCATCGCACTGAACAAGACGCAGAGAACACCAACCAAGAAAAGGTGAGGAAGAAATCAAATAAACAGAAATCTAACCCCATGGGATGAGTCACAGCCGCCGACGAGGTCGGAAAAGAGAACGCCAACATGCAACAGCCGATCGGAATATCCAGGGCCAAGAAACCCATCTCTGGAAGCATTCACTCGTAGAGAGAGAAACCAAGACACAGACATAGACACCAGGACGAAAAGATTCTCACATGGATGTGATTACCCTTAATGTGGGGAAAAGACGAAATTACCCTCAACATCAAAACAGGCAGCTGCCCAATCGAGGGGCACAATTGGAAAAATGGGAAAAAATTGCCCACCCATCCAATTTGATTCAATTCTCTTAATTTCAAGCAAGCCTTAGATTACCATTTGAGTTTGGGGAGTTGCTCCATATGAGGCTCTGTATAGGTGGAAGTATAGATTCCCTATTTGTTGCCTGTAACGTAATGCGCATTGATTGGCGCGATTCGTTCTTGTTGGCGCAGTCGACCATTGGAGCGAGTTCAGTGAATTGAAGCATGGGAATTTGATTCCTTTGTACCGGAGTATCCCGCCCGGTCACCTGACGCTGGAGACGGCCTACCATTGTTTGGTGAAGGAAGATGAAAGAGACGCTCCCAGCTTCTTGTTTGAGTCGGTGGAGCCTGGGTGTCAGCAGGTGGGTCTGTCCAACGTTGTGAAAGTTGGATTTTTTTATTTGGCTTATTTTCGTCTGATTTTTTTAAAAAAAATTTGTCGAGCGAAAAAAGTTTCTGATGCAAATGCCTAAGCTGGGATGATGCTAAAGTTTTTTTTGGTTCATGTACTAATTTGGAAAGTAGTTTTCTTGTTTCCTAAGCAAATTTTGGTTTCAAAGAAATAAAGCTGGCGGCCAAAGCAATGTTACCTAGCCAAAATATTTCAATTTCACTCTGGCATTTTCTCGGGGGGAATATCAATGAAAGATGTTTCTTCTTTGTTGGCTTGACAATTCTTGGGGCGGTTTAGTGCGATTGGGGCTTAGCTGAGGATGGAAATCGGGACATACGAAAATATGGCGACGGTTATGGCCGACCATAGGGAAGGGCGGAGAACAAAGGAGTTTGTAGAGGATCCAATGGTTGTTCCTCGGAGGATTATGGGAAGCTGGAAGCCACAACGTCTTGATGAGCTAGCTCCCTAAAGCATTTTGTGGTAAGATCTGTGGATTTATACCCACTATTATTCAACTTGACATTGGTAAACATCAATGCTGTCACACACACCGCACCCCGAAAAATGCCAAGCCCTTCCTTCAGGGACGGCGTGCGAATGAGCATGACAAAATTTTCATATTATTTACTTGCAGATATATTTCAGCATCCAATGCACGCTGTGGTGCGCCGAATCCAATTTGGCCACGGGTTGGTCTGCAAGTTGATTCGGCGAGGCTAGGAGACGAGAGTGAAGGGTTGGACTCGTGCACGCGGTTTGGGCCTAGGCCCTGTGCGTGTAGTGGGTTGAGCCGAGAAGAGGTGGACCGGACCGAAGGGTTCAGCCCACCTGTGTCAGAGGCCCAGCTCGCAAGCCCAATGACCGAACCTTCGGAACGGGCAAATGGGCCGGTTGGGCTTAGAGGGTCGGTTTGACCTGGGCGGGAGACTGCGTAGAGATCCCTTCAGTCGGTTCTAGAAACT
The DNA here is from genome assembly GCA_019656295.1 of Rhododendron mucronatum var. ripense. Lineage (NCBI taxonomy): Eukaryota > Viridiplantae > Streptophyta > Magnoliopsida > Ericales > Ericaceae > Rhododendron > Rhododendron mucronatum. Next base: position 658,883 of record BPLT01000019.1, read on the forward strand.
TTTAGAACATGTCAGAGTTGGGGGGCTAGTTTGGGCATGTGCCAGAGTTGGGGCTAGAACATGCCAGAGTTGGGCTAGTTCTACAAAGATCCGAAGGAGATCGAGGAGAAACCACCACACCACAATTGGCGCAGTTGCCGGGGATATTCTGGTTGGTTTTTTGAGACTCTCGGTGGGATCGGGGCTGGGTTTTGTGGGATGTACCGCGTCATGGACAGGGCTTCAATGGCTGGTTTTGTGACAGAGCCACGGTGGAATCCTGCCGGGGCTGGGTTTTTGAATCAAGCCGTCTGAACACGGCATAAAAGCATTCGGTTGGGCTGCCATTGTTGGGTCCTTCGATCAAGCTGTCCGAAACCCGATCAAACTAGAAAGGATGGTGCGTCCACCTCGGGTTAGCTCATTGGTAGTGTCGGCGTCGAGCTTCGACACCGGAGGAAGATTATAGAGCCATTCAAACGGCGATGGACAGTGGCGGAGCAGCGGTTCAAAGGTGGCCCGGACCAGGAGTGATGGGAATCAAGTATCTGCTCTAAAGGTCCCAAACAGGCCTTATATGATATTTTCCTTTCAAATTATTGACTTCCGCTATCTATTGCAGGTATAAGAGCATCAGCAATGGAATAAAGCAAATGTGAATAATCAAAACATGACACATCAGATTTTGATTATCCATTTAGAAGTTATTAAAGTTAGTAATGTCAAATCTCACATTGATTATTTTTTTGCCCATAGTCAAAACTAATGAGCCCTCCAAACTTTTTCCCTTCATTTCACGCATATTTTTAAAAAGAGCGGTTTCTGAAGGAAAAAATACAGTTTATTTTAGAAATAGTTCCAAAAGAAAAAAATTTCAAAACACAAAATATTTTTTCAAAGAACACACACTTTGTTCACTTAAAAACTGTAAATACAATTTTGAAAGAATTGAATTTACATAAATAGTTTTGAAATTTTAAAAACTATAAATATAATTTTTTTAAAACAGATTATGTGTAAAAACAGTTTTCTATAAAAGAGTTTTGAAATTTCAAAAACAGTTTTTTGAAATGCACACTTTATTTACTTACAGTTTTTAAAATTTTTGAAAAAATTATATTTTGTAAAAAAAAAGTTTCTGAAAAAATCATAAAAAGTTTTTGAAAGTTACAGTTTTTTTAAATTATTTTTTGAAAACATTGTTGAGAGAGAGAAGATTTTTGTGTAATGTTGGTGTACTTGATTGAGAGATAAAATTTGGTTATTGACAAAATATTGCTAGCTTTGATTATTGAAGTGCCAAAATTTGATTGAGTTGTTAAAGGTTGTTAGGTTTGGTTATTCCAATGCCAGCACTTTTTTAATCCAACATTGCTAACTTTAACAATTTTTTATTTTGCTTATTCCACTATGGATGCTCTAATAGTTGAAGGAATAAAATTATCAAATAGACAATTTAGGAATTAAGTAGAAGAAAGGAGCATAGTATAGTTTAAGGGATAAAAAATAAATAATAAAAAACTCGAGGGTGTTCTGCTTTTTAGAAAAAATAACTTTTGAAAAATGAAGGTAATTTTAAACTCAAAAATTATGTGTTTACGTAAATAATTTTTCTACCAATATGAATCTTGTTTGATAGATCTCATTGAAGTCTTTTAAACGGAGTAAAAAAATCATAAAATTATTTTTCATTTTCATTATATTTGAGTTTGAAATTTGAAAAAAAAAAAAAAACTTTTACAAAAAGAGAAAACTGGAACACTACCGAATCATTTCCCTCAAGACCTATTTTGTTGCACCTATGGATCATACAAAATGGAAACCGTAGCCCTCTCTCAGGTCCGCCCCATCATTCCCTCCGCCTCCTTCCCCCACCTCTCCGGCCACTACTTCCCGTCCTCTCTCACCCTCTCCCGCCTCCGCACACTCCGATGCTCGGCTCCATCATCTCGATCGCTAGGTCCGTCCGAATCTATCTATAGAGATATATTTCATTAATCTGACATTTTTTTTCCGGTTGTTCTATAATTGATGGATTGCTTTTATGTGCAATTGGTTTGGTGTGGTGTGGAGGAGCAGCTGGCGGCGCAGACAACGACCACTCAGCGAAGTTCAGGGAAGCCGCGGAGTACGGGAATTTGATCCCGCTGTACCACTCAGTACCAGAGCATTTTATCCGATCACCTGACGACGGTGCTTGCCTACTGGTGTCTGGTTAAGGAGGATGAGAGGGACGCCCCAGCTTCTTGTTCGAATCGGTGGATTCTGCTGGATTGCACCAGACGTCCAGCCTTGTGAGTACCACCTTTTCCCCCAAAACTCAAGAAGCACTTTTTCTTGTTTATGGGTAGCACACAAGAATTCGAGCAAAATTTAGTATTTCAAAAGAGACTTTTATGTCTCTGTTTCTACTCTTTTTTCATAGAATTGCAATTTGGTGAGTTTTTGTCTTTTTTTTTTTTTTCCGAACACCAAATTTGAGCATTTTGCACTGTTGGCTTGATTACCTTAGGGCCGGTATAGTGTGATTGGAGCTCAGCCGTCTATGGAAATTGTGGCTAAAGAAAATATGGTGACAATTATGGACCACTGGAAGGGCGCAGAACGGAGGAATTTGTAGAGGATCCGATGGTTGTTCCTCGGAGGATTATGGACAAGTGGAAGCCCCAGCATCATGATGAGCTCCCTGAAGCATTTTGTGGTAAGGCATTGGCTGTCGTCGATGATTCTTTTTTCGACCAAAAACTTGAATTTTGTTGAACATCTTGTCTTCTTTGATTTGTAGTTCCTCATAGATATTTACATTGTCAAGATGGAATACTTACTGCATTCATCCAGCAATCTATTTTTCGTATGACACAGTGTGTTATGTAGAGAAGAAGAAGCTGCCATTCTTAGCTGCCCCTGAGGATGACTGTAACCTTCCCGATGTTCATTTAGGCCTTTATGATGATGTGATTGTGTTTGATCATGTGGAAAAGGTTCTCTCTTTGCTCATGATACGAATTCTTCTCTCTCCAGATTTTAGCAATATTCCCTGATACTTATCTCTCTTCCCTTAGGATACGAACTCTTCTCTCTCCGGATTTTAGCAATATTTCCTGATACGTAACAGTAAAGTGTTTTTTTTTTTTTCTTCTTCTGTGTGTTTTTGGGTACATTTCTGCATAAGTTATTATTATATGTGTGTGTGTGTATTTTTTTACTGGATTTATTTTTAAAATACAGTTTGTAATGGATTCTTTTGTTGCTAAACATGTTTAATTTAGAGGAACTCCAACAGCAAACATCAAAATAGTTGGGTGAAATTCTAAAGTTTCTACTTTAGCTACTCATTTTGTGGCCAAGCACTCTAGCAACGGTAGCCTTTTTAGCTAATTTCCATTAAAATATCCTTTCTTTTTATTTCTTTCCACGGGATTATACAACAAAAACATTAAGCTAGCAAAATATGGCTAGCCACTTCACAATGTTGAAATGACTAGCCCTTTAGCTAGGCTATTGGAGGGGTTTGTGCATTTGCCTAGCTAAAATAGCTGAAAGTGGGATTTTGCCTAATCTGGTGGCAAGGCTCTATGCTTTTTAAAGATACGGAACATAAAGCACATGTCATGAATTGAATCGTGGGTTTTCCTTCTTATCCATGTATATGATTTATGAGAAATTGGCTAGTCACAGCTTCAAATGTTGATGTAATTTCAAATTTGGTGCTTTTCTCTTTATAGTATTGAACTTCGGTTTACTTGCTTTTTGTTTAATTTCAGAAAGCATTTGTCATACAGTGGGTGCAATTAGATCAATTTTCTTCTGTTGAGGAGGCGTTTAATGATGGGATGAACCGGTTGAACACCTTAGTCTCTAGAGGGCCTGATGATATAGTTCCGTGCGTAATCGCACTTATATGCTTTATGATCATACCATTCTAAATGTTTATTTATTTAGTACTTCAGTAAACATTTTTATGTTGATTTTTCATGTACTCAAGTCTTTAATTGAATTGTCAATTTCATCCCAAGGCCAGGCGCAGGTTCAATTAGATTTTGTACGAACCTTTTTGGCCCATCCTTGAAGGAATCAACCATAACGAGTGAAGCATACAGGGAGGCAGTGTTGCAAGCTAAAGAACACATATTGGCTGGTGATATTTTCCAGATTTTATTAAGTCAGCGATTTGAACGGACTTTTGCAGACCCTTTTGAGGTCTACAGGGCATTGAGAATTATTGATCCAAGTCCATATATGACTTATTTGCAGGTCTGTCTCTTCTTCACTGAAACTTTTTTGGTAAGTTTATTTCACTGTTGTAGTCTGACTTAACCATTTCTGATAAGTCAGGCTAGAGGGTGTATTTTGGTTGCTCCAAGTCCAGAAATACTTGCTCGCGCGAAGAAGGTAAATAGGTAGAACAATCAAAGGCTTGTTGAGCGATCAATTTTCTTTTATTAGTTTATTTACTCGAACAAGGCAACATTAATCACCCATTGTTTGTTGTATATAAGAGTTCTCTAATATCTGCCTGCTCTTTAGCGTAAACCAAATCAAATGGAGCCTTATGTCTCAATCAATTGGGGTCACCTAAAATGATTCTTAGCGTGAAATGCCATAACCCATAGGTCTGTAAACCTGGTTCTGTGATTGTGGAACGTTATTCCCATGTCATGCTCCACAGTAACTGATTCATGATGTGTTAACAAAGTGGATAAAGGAGGTCCTGTCAAGTGTCAATCATAATCATGTTCCTCGTTTCACATAAAACTCCTGATCAATGACACCAAACAATTTTTCGTCTTCCTAAGAGGGATGGAAATTAAAGGAATTGAAAGACATTTGGTATGACACTGATACTGTACAAAACGTGCATACACATTTACCATAGGTTATAAATTATTTCAAAACAGGAAGTGTCAAGACAAGTGCATTAGCTTGTGCCTTCTTGTACTCTTCAAAATAGAAAGCATTTTGTGACAATCCATACCTCCCTCTACAGGTCACTGGTGAGTCGCTTGATCATTTAAGTAGCTGGGATGCTCTGCGTGCTGCACTGCCAGTTGGAACAGTTAGTGGGGTTCCAAGGTTTGAAATGTCGCTTCCCCTCTTTTGTTCATAATAATGCATTTGTTTAAATACTAATAGTGTTACTGTGTGGATCATTGGTGAACTCTGTTGCAGTGTTCTAAAATCAGTGCTAGGCGGTACCCCACCGCGTGCGTAGGGGCCTAGGCATTTGTCTAGGCACTGGGCCGATTAGCGGCGGATTAATCGGCTAAGCGGGCTAGGCGGAATACGCTGGATTACGCGGGTAGACAAGGCTAGGCGGACGATTAGGCGGGTAGGTGATGCGATTTTAAAAAACCAAGGCTTTAGTATTGAAGTAATATGATATAAGGGGCTTTGGTGTAGTTTTACTATGATATATAAACATTCCTAGTCTACCCAGTTTTCTTACACGATAGAAAATCTCAAAAGTCCTAAATATCAAAACCCCAGTTGCGCTTACACAAATCGACAATTTCCGGCCTACCCATTTGGCTTCACATTATTACTTAGTTTAATGGTAAATTACAGTTAACCCCCTCTAACTATGGTTCGGAGACACTTTACTAGTTCACCCCCTCTAACTATTATTTTGGCACTTAACCCCCTCTAACTAATGAAAACCCTTATCCGGCTGACTTCCGTAACTGAGAGGCCTTAAGTTACGATTTTGCATTTCACATAAACATGCATTTGCAAAGGCCGAAAATCTTGATTTGGAGCAAAAAATTAGCTTCTCTCTACTGCTCTGTTTTTCCGACAATGTCACCGGCGACACTTTGTTCGACTTCGGCACCCTCACCTTGTCCAGCCTCAAGCCCCTTGGCGACGCCCAACTGAACAACGGGAGCTCTCACTCACGACCTCGCCGTCCCCAACTCCAGCACCGGTAGAGTCCAAGCCCATTGCTTTCCAGCGCAGGTCGCGCAATATATGCAGTTGCCATAGTCGCCGTAAAGGAAGATTTCATTAATGCGATTTCAGTAGAATGCAACATACGAAATTCCATTTCTTACTTTAGCTTTCTTTTTGCAATATACAAACAAATCCCATTTTTAGAGCTTAATCAAATAGATCTCATCGATTAACGATTCTGTTCTTGCTATTTGTAAATTGCGGGATCAAAATTAAGGTCTCAAAATAGTGGGAAATTTTAGTCTAGATGAACATTGAGCCAAATCAAAACTTGGTTCATGAATCATGAGCATCTAGGAACTTGGTTCTTAAAGCCAAATTTATTAGGTCTCTCTCTCTCCTAACTATATATCCATGGCCCAAACGGCCAAACCCATCCAATCCCTCAATTTCTAATGTTTTAATCCAGGCACAACATAAAAAATGATAAATAAACAAGAAAATAATACCAAATGAAATAGGCAAGGTGAAGGAGAAAGGCAGATCTGGGTCCCGCGTGCCGGCCAACTTCTCCATGTTCTTCTCCTTCTCCATCTCCAACCTCAACCCCTCCTCCATTGGTGGCAGCCTCGCCTTCAGAGCCCTCCACTCTGGGGATGGCATTCGGGGCAAACGGGGCGGATATTGGGTATTCCGTACCCGATACCCGAAACCGAAGTACCACCCATATCCGCCCCGATAACCGAACGGGGAGGGAACTGGGTAACCATAACCGAACCAAACGGATATCGGGTAATAACCGAACCGAACGGATAACCGAATCAAGCCAAAAAAACTGAACCTTTTAATCAAAGAAAAACTTTGATCCTGCCAAGTTTAAGTGAATTGTACCTTTTAAACAAGCAAAAATAACCTTGTAAACGAATAATTAACCTTTTCTTGACAAAAAAACCAAAAACTAATACACCCTTTATGGTAGCTATCAGTGAATAATACAATTATACAAAGCAATCAGTCCACAACAATCAGTCACAATAAAACACCTACCACAGCCAATCAATCCACAAAACAACTACAAAGCAAAGTAAAAATAATACAAAGTTCAGTCAGTCCGGTGACTCCAATCACTACATGCACACCAATCAGTCCAGCCAAAGTTGAAATATTACAAAGTTCAGTCACCACCACATCTCACCACATCACAAATCTTGAAATAATACTACAAAGTTCCATTTGCAGAATTAAGAGATGGAAAAACAAAATAATAGAATCAATTCTGATTTCCATCTTGAAATGCCAACTTTCATTTGCTGAGTTCATATCTGTTAAATTGAAGGGCAGAAAAAGTGAATTAATATCAACAAAAAATGTTCAATTAATATGAGCAATATATAAAGTTAAAACCACGCGAGATGTGAGACAAATGCCAATTACCTCACGAGTCACGCACAAATCCCCCGTTTCCACATCATCTAATATAGTGGCGTACCCTGATGTTGATTCACCTAACAAATATAAAGTAAAAAATTCATAAGTACTAGTTTCAGTTTACTAAAGTAAAAAAATGCAAGATACTAAGTTCATTACCTTTCATTTCAGCAGCCCACAACCAACTTTGAGCACACATCAAGGCTTCCATTGTATCGGGATGAAGTCTACTACGATGTGGACTCACCAACCTACCACTCGTGCTAAATGCGGACTCAGAAGCAACCGTCGATACCGGAATAGCTAACAAATCCCTAGCCATGGCTTGCAAAATTGGATACTTGGGTTGATGTGATTTCCACCAATTCAAGACATCAAATCCCGCGGATTTTGGCAAGACAGCTTCCGACAAATAATGATCCAACTCCAATTTTGCAGTATCGATTGTCCTACTTCTCTTTGACTCCCTAAGCATGTAGACATCATACTTTGATAGTGACTCTTCATCAAGAGAACTTGAATGGGAAGAAGAGTCACCAATACCCTCTATCCCTGAACTGGGACATTGATACTCCTTAAGCAATTTATAACAAAGTGCACGAACTTTCTCAACTTCTTCCTTATAACTTGTTGGAAACAATAACTTGAAGTAGAACTCCAACACGTTGATCTTATACCTAGGATCCAATACAGCAGAAACCCCCACAACCCCATGTACCACCAACCAATACTTGTCAAATTTTTCCACCATTCTTTTGGCCATTTCCCTAATCACTTGATTTTCAGAATGGAGCCAATCTCTCAATTCAAGTCTAATCTCACATATATTTGGAAAGCATTGATTAGTAGTGGGGTATTTTGTTCCAGAAAACAACTCTGTCACCTTAAAAAAAAATTTCAGCTTCTGACAAACATCACTAGCAAACCCCCACTCACGTTCACTTGGTAAGGAATTATATTGAGCATCCCGTTTGCTTAAGCGAATGAACACATCCTTATAAAGTAGGGCTGTTTGAAGCATTAAAAATGTTGAATTCCACCTAGTCGCACAATCAAGTCCTAATTTCTTAGTACTAGTCACATTCAATTTGCGGACTGTTTCTTCAAATTTTTCCTCTCTTTTTGGTGATGCTATCCAATAAGCTACGCTGTCCCGAATTTTCTCAATACCCACCTTGATAACATCCAACCCATCTTTAACAATAAGATTAAGAATGTGCGCACAACAACGCATATGAAACAATTCCCCACCCAACATGAGCGATGTACTATCAAGTTTGTCCCACAAAAGATCAATCATGGCATCATTGGTAGAGCAATTATCAACCGTTATACTTGAAATCTTCCTATCAATGTTCCAATCCATCAAACAATTCAACAATTGATCACATAGAACTTCTTTTGTATGTGGACATGGCACATATATGAACCTAACATGCAACATTGATATTTAGTTAAAAATGGAAAAATGAAGATTTAAATTGCATAAAGGAATAAATATAGTGATATAAGTTAAAAATACCTCAAAATGCGACTTTGCAAAGTCCAAGATTCATCAATAAAGTGCACTGTGACAGCCATGAAGCCTTTCTTTTGATTACTCGAAGTCCACATGTCCGTTGTGATAGCTAATCTACTTGCATTACTCACCACCAAACTCATTGTCTTCCCCCTCTGGTACTCATAAATCTTAAATATTTCAGCTTTCATTGTGTTCCTACACGGCACCTTAAATAAAGGTTGAAGAGCATTTGAATACCTCTTAAATCCAACATGCTCCACAATTGAAAGGGGATACTCATGCATGATTATGGCACTTGCAAGTTGTTTCCGTGCCATTTCTTGATCAAAACTATATGAAGGAAGTTGTGGAGGACGGCCTTTGCTCATGAAATTGTTTGTTAGAACTTGTTGCCTCATGTTATCCTTCTTTTGGTGTTTCCTTATATAGTGTTCTTTCAAATGCGAAGTTCCATTCCTTGTTTCTCCGGATATTTGCTCCACAATAATTGCAAATGGCCTTGTAAACCCCGCAAATTTTCACCCTATTATAGTGAGCCCAATAAGGACTCCTTAACCTTTTTCCATTATCATCGGATTTTTCTGATAGAACTTCAACTTCATCAGTAGGATTGTCACTTGGATGAGTAGGATTGTCACTTGCATGGTTATCAAGAGGGGATGATGATGGTACGGGGCTACCACTTGGTTGTGATGGTCCAGAACCATCAACCGGATTTGTTGATTGAGCACTCGAACCGACAGGTGATTCAGACATAATTAATCTAGTCCTAAGAAAACACCAGCAGATTCAGACATTATTCAAGCTACAATTACAGATTTAAGCTACAATTATAGTTCAAGATACAATTAGATCACAAGTGTGCTCCCAATTAGATCACAAGCTAAAATACTGAAAGACTACAATCAAGCTAGTTAAGCAGACTGGAGAGGCTATGCCGCCGCCTCATCCTCAACACAATTCCGTGGGGTTATGCCACCGCCACGTTATATAACTAAAAGCAATAAAAGGCAATTGATGCTCAATTTAGTTTCGTTACACCTCAAGTCGAATTGGTGACTCAGTTAGAGGTATCCACTAAATTGAGCTCAATGTACGCAAAGGGAGCCCTAATCAAACAAACAATGCAGCCTAATCGAACCCCCACTCACTCGACTTGAATCGATAAAGATTCTGATATATAACAACTCTCTCACATGCAACAAATTTTAGTCCAGTCAACTCATCCACCAACACTAGTCTATGAACAAAATCATACTCTTGGCCCACACGCAGCAAATTCAAGCACATAGATCTGAAGCAGATTATATTTTCAAGCACAAAAGAGAGAGTGGTGTCTGCGGAGTGCGGACTACCGGACTGCTGCAATCGATTTCCTGAAAAAAACGAGAAATGAAGACAAGAGAGAGAGAGAGAGAGAGAGAGAGATCTCACGATCGAGTTACAGTCGACTGAGCAATTGATCGTCCGAGCCTGCAAAATAGAGTTACAGAGACATGAGAGTGTGCAATAGAGATTAGAGAGTCCAGATCGAGAGAGAGAGATCGAGAGAGAGAGAGTTCTCACGGAGTAGTCGCTGCTCTAGAGTTGTGGAGTGGAGTCTGGTCTGGAGAGAGGTCCGAGAGGATTGAGGAGTGGCCGTCGGTCGACTGGTCGAGTGACAGAGTGAATAGAGATTTGAGAGTCTAGATCGAGAGAGAGACTAAGAGAGATCGAGAGAGAGAGAGATCGAACGGAGCAGTCGCCAGTCGCTGCTCTGGAGTCTGGACTCTGGAGTGAAATGAAAACCCTAGGTGGGAACTGGGAAGTGTGTGTGTGTGTATATATATATATATATATATATATATATATATATATATATATATATATAGAAGGGTATTTTTGTAAATACCCTGTTTTGGTTCGGTTCGGTTAACGGTTCGGTTCGGGGAACGGTTCGGTTATCAGCTCCACCGTCACCGAACCGAACCCGTTCGGTTATCTCCCAACCAAAACCATATCCGCACTAACGGAGAATTTTTCGGTTACGGTTCGGGGAAAAAAATCGGTTACGGTTCGAGTACCCATCGGTTCAGTCGAGATTGCCATCCCTACTCCACTCCAAGCCCAAAACCCTGCTCGTGTCTTTTGCTCTCAATCTCGGCAAGTACGTGGGCAATTTCATGTATGTTGGGTTTTCCGGGTCGACTCAGGGGAGTACCGGAGTTGATGACATGTATACCTATGTATATATATGTAGTGAAGAGAGAAGGGCAATAACGTATTAATCTTTCGAATGAGACTTGCATTGGCATTTTCCATCCAATACCTAACAGAATGCAAACAGAAGTTTGCTGGGTTTGCATTTTCCCTAGTTTGAGGAGGTTAAGTGCCAAAAAAAAAATAGTTAGAGGCGGTAAAGTGTCTCCGACCCCATAGTTAGAGGGGGTTAACGGTAATTTACCCTAGTTTATCAATGTTTTGTTTTACTTATTTTGTTATATTTTCTCTCAAAACTTGGGGAGGGGGTAGGGCAATATCTTAAGAAAATTTAAAAATGAGAAAATCCGCCTAATGTCTAGGCACTAATTAATTGGCCTAGGCGATACCCAGCCACCTGACTAGCGTCTATCGACTTTTAGAACCTTGCTCTGTTGTCATTCTGGTAGTTACACCAATTGGTTGAAAATTTCTCAACTAGTCCATAGAAACTGAAAATTGCTGAAGCCTTTTATCCCTAGTTTTTTATGGTTTTAGGGCTTCTTCAGCATTGTTTGTCACTTTAGGACACATTCGTGGATGCCTGGATGGTGATGTCACAGTTTTTGGGGTTCCATCCTCAACAACTTAGCTAAAAGAACAAATTATTTTTCTGATATCCTTAGTCTTTTGGAGGTTTTAGATGCTTTGTGAAGTATTAATAATTCTTGACGAGGGTGTTCAAGTGTCATTTCAGTCATTGACTCGGTTGAGGTGATTTTATTTAGTGGTTTGCAATTGCAACCCTTGAGGTCAGTGAGTAATCCTTAGCAAGGTTCTAAATCACATCCTTAGCAAGGTTCTAAATCTTATCCTTAGCTAGGGATATGATGCCGTTTTCGTTGTTCCCTTTAAACTTTGTAACAATTTCAGAGATTAATAAATAAATAAAAATCGCCGTTCAAAAAAAAAGGGTTCTAAAAGTCGTTAGGCACTAGTTGGGCGGCCGGGAACCGCCTAGTGCCTAGGCCAATTAATCAGCACCTGGACATTAGGCGAATTTTCCAATTTTTAAGTTTTTTTAAAATATCCCCCCAAGTTTTGAAAGAAAATATATATCAAAAATAAGTTGAGCAAAACATTAAATAACATGGAAACTAACTAAGTAATAATGCGAAGTTCAAACCAAAGGGGTAGACCAGAAATTGTTGATCGATCTGTACAAGGGCAACTGGGGTTTTGATATTTAGGGCTTTTGATTTCTTAAATGCACATCGCATAGCCTGCCTAGCCAATTAATCTTGCCTAGGGGCGGATTAATCGGCCCGATGCATAGACAAACACCTTAGCCCAAGGTGGGATACTTGATTGCCCAGTCGTCACCGCTACCATTGATGGCAGACTAATCCCTCAATATGAAAAAGGGAGGACACGCCTATCTCCTAGGCGCCGATTTTTGGAACACCACTGAACACCGATTTTTAGCATGAAGGGAGTATTTTATTTTAGAACCACTGTGCAAGTTTCTGGACCGTGTTCTACTATCACGAGATTGAGGGGCTTCGGGACTATATTCCTTTTCTCAGCTTGGCCGACCTATTGCTTCTTAAACAGAAAATTAGTTTTCAATCGGATTGCAATACATCTCTGATATGCACAAGTACAAATTTGATAGTCTTAAACTTTTCCCAGATTTGATTACATTTCCCCTTTTTTGTGTCAAATATAATATACTTTATTGAATACTTGAGTTCACACTTCCAAACTTCTAGAAATAAGAACAATAGTTTTCCCACATTCAAAAGATTATGCATAGAAAAACGATACATATCACCAGGAAAAAAGAAGAAGAATGTCAATAGGCATATCTTAGCTATACATTCATCCTAATTGTAAAAATTTTAATGTATTAGCGTAACTGTATCTTACAATAGGTGTCCTAGCTTACAGCGAATCAAATTCAGGTTTTACAAAGTGAAGAAGGGGAAAATATTAGGGGAATGCTGGATCTAATAGTGAAGAAAAGCCATCTGAACCATCCAAGCCTTCTATTATGCCGAATGATTTCTGAACCACCATACTATTGGAATAACGGAGAACTAATTTTTTTACGAATAAACCTTGCATACAGATTTAAGCACTTCACAAAAAACAGTTCAAATACAGAAAAACTATCATATTTCAAGGTGGAAACAATCACAAATTCGAAATTGTGTCAACCAAATAAAGCATCAGACAAGTGAAATTGATATATAAAAAAAAAAGGACCCTAACCTGCTCTACGTGATCGAACAGAATCACATTGTCATAAAGGCAAACGTCAATATTTGGGAGGCATCGGTCATCCTTCGGAGCACTAGACAATGGCAACTTCTTCTCTATATAACGAAAGGTGTCATAGGAGAAGTATCCAAACCACCCACCTAATCAAGAAATACATTGTCAGAAAATGGTTATGTGACGAAGTGCAGTATGAATGATTATGAAAACCTTTTCTCAAAACTAGAAATCAAAGAAAATTCCGTAAAAGTAGTAAGTACAATCTTAAGCCATCATGTCAAATCATGGATCATTACACAGTTACCACTAAAAGCTTAGGGAAACTTGCCACAAAATGTATCAGGAAGCCCGACCAAAGGTTGAGGCTTCCACTCCTCCATCATACACTTGAGAAGACGCATGGGATCCTCCACAAACTCCTCTCTTCTACTCCCTTCCCACCCATTGATAACGGTAACGAAGTTTTTTTTCGCCACAAACTCCATGGACGGCTGAGCTTCGATAAGCGTATACCGCTCTTACAATACAGCAGTTACTTTTTAATGTTGACGAGGCTGTTTGGGCTTTGGCACATTTAAATATTTGTTGTATTGTAAGGGCGGTATACGCTTATCAGAGCTCAACCGGCCATAGAGTTTGTGGCGAAAGAAAACTTCGTTACCGTTATTGATGAGTGGGAAGGGAGTAGAAGAGAGGAGTTTGTGGAGGATCCCATGCGTCTTCTCAGTTTATGATGGAGAGGTGGAAGCCCAAACCTTTGGTCGGGCTTCCTGATACATTTTGTGGTAAGTTTCCTTGAGCTTTTAGTGTAATGATCCATGATTTGGCATGATGGCTTGTGATTGTACTTACTACTTTTACGGAATCTTTGATTTCTAGTTTCGAGTAAAGGTTTTCATAATTATTCATACTGCACTTTGTCAGATAACCATTTTTGACAATGTACTTCTTGATTAGGTGGGTGGTTTGGATACTTTTCCTACGACACCTTTCGTTTATGTGGAGAAGAAGTTGCCATTCTTTAGTTCTCCGAAGGATGACCGGTGCCTCCCAGATATTGACGTTTGGCTTTATGACGACGTGATTGTGTTCGATCACGTACAACAGGTTAGGGTCCTTTTTTTTTAATATATCAATTTCACTTGTCTGATGCTTTATTTGGTTGACACGATTTTGAATCTGTGATTGTTTCCACCTTGAAATATGATAGTTTTTGTGTATTTGAACTGCTTTTGTGAAGTGCCTAAATCTGTATGCAAGGTTTATTAGTAAAAAATTAGTTCTCCGTTATTCCAATAGTATGGTGGTTCAGAAATCATTAGGGAATATTCTTCTTTTGGGCGACGAAAAGGAACGGGCGAAGCATATGAGGATGCTGGACTTGGAGAGGACTGATATTTCGAAGGTGAATCTAGTTGTTTTTAAAATGGGATTATGTTATGAACCTATTTATATTTGCACATACGGATGCTTAACTGTTTTTTTTTCATACTTGCAGGTTTGTAAAGCTGATTCTGTGACCCTTGAGAAGATACGGGAGATTGAGCAGCACTCCCGTGTCATCTACATGAGCTCCACCGTAAGTGTACCCTCCTTCAGCGATTAATCAGAGGCCCAGGTTCCTCAGTTAACCTAAAACTTCTTTGTTACCCTTTTTCCTTTGCTATTTCACAATAGGTACCAGCAAACATACCTCAGTACATACCAGATTAACCATCTCGACAAAAGCCATATTGTCCATCAGAAAAAACGTGTCTCAATTACAGCCAACTACCCTGTCTATTTCTATTTACAAACAAATTACATGTTGTGACGTTTTGTATTTGCCGTTGCAGGTTACTGGAGAGCTGTTTGAGCATCTAAGTTGTTGGGATGTGCTGCAGGCGGCATTGCCCAGTGCAGTTGTTAGTGGGGCACCAAAGGGGAGTCTGGGTTTATGATAATGGGTTCAACAGTTCAGGTATAGCATTGATTGCATATTTGCACGTGATTAGCAAGTTTGGATTGAATTAAAGTAATGAGATGATATTGTTGCTTGTACTATTTCTTTAGTGGGTGCTTTATTCTTGAATTCTTTTTGTTATTTGGTTATTAATTCAAATTTTTTCTGAAAGAAAAATTGAACATGATGGAGAAAAAAGGTTCCTAATGATTTGGCTCTTTATGTTTAGTGTCCTACCTACCTGAAACTATACACTTTGGGAAAATGTTAATAATTTCACCATATAACCATTATCTACAGCAATTATACTTTCACAATATGGCTATCACAAATATGTTATTTTATTACTTATGTTTATTTTGCTTCTGATGAATCGCAAAATAACCCCAAACATATCGGCAGTAATTTAGAAGATGGATAGAAAATAGGAGGAGATGATTACAACATTTATACATTTATTTTTTTGCAGATCATTATGATATTGTGTTGATTCTCTTTTTTCTTCTTATCAAAGTTCGTATTGTTTCATGGCAATTTGCTTCTCATAGCTGATCAAAAAAATTTCTTTTCATATCTAATATCGAATTGATAAATATATGTTATTTTAGAACCTTTTGCTATTTTGCCTCAAATATCGGATTTGTTTTTTTTTTTTTTTATCCGGAAATATCGGATTTGTTGATACCTTGTATCGAAGCTTCATAAACTGCCATTCCAATAAATATCATTCATTGGGTTGAATGCTTTATGTTCAAACATAGTTTATGAGCTTCACATAAATCCAAACTTAGTTTAAACTAATACAGTTAATGAATTACTTTACTTGATGATCTTCAATGTAATATCAACTATCGCCTATTCCTTCTTTCGTCATTTCGAAGACTAAGGGCCAGTTTACCCCTGTAGGCCTGATTCTCATTTATCTTCTTTTCAAAGTTTGTAGAATTTTATGGCAATTTGCTTCTCATATCTTGTATCGAATTGATAAATACATGTTGTTTTAGAGCCTTTTCCTATTTTGACTCAAATATCAAATTTGTTGATACCTTGGATCGAAGCATCATAAACAGCCTTTTTTTCTATAAGTATCATTCATTAGGTTGAATACTGAACCTTTAAAGTATCTTTCCTTCTTTTTCTTGAGGTCATGTTTTGAAGACATGAAGATCTTTTATGTTTCTAAAGGAAAAATCTTCAAATTTTTTAATGTAATCTAAACCTAAAGCTCGTGCATTGCACGGGTCTAATGCTAGTTTGTCGGTACCTGCATTTTCTCAGTTTTTATGATCTCGTATTGTAGGCAAAAGCGATTGAGTTGATCGATCAGCTTGAACAGTCGAGGAGAGGGCCGTACGGTGGTGGAGTTGGTTGTATTTCTTTCTTTGGGGATATGGAGATGTCCGTTACATCGGACTTGATTGTGTTCAAAACCAGAACCAGGGTTGTCCACATACAGGTGGGGGTAACCATCAAGGAAGCCCTGTGATCAGGTACCCTTTTTCTCACTTCAAATCAGAATTTCTTGTGTTTCCCAATCTCTGACTCTGTTGCAATTTGACATGTTTAATTTTGAATTTGGTAGAAATGCAGAAGTTTTCAACTAATCTTTGGCGGAGATCCTTGTGTTAGCATTGCCTTGTGTTCTCACTATTTGGTGGTGTTTTATGAAAATATTGTTGTTCTAAAGGTTAACATCGTTAAGTGTTATTCTTTTTCAATGCGCTAAATCATTACTACTACTGTTTGGTTTGGTAACTATGCCTGTGTTGTGCGTGTTGCCTTTTGCCTTTTGCAATTGCTAGTGTAAAACTTACTGGTAATGCTATGCCCTCAAATAAGAATAGAATAGAGAAGCTATGCAAATTTTTGTAGACATTGACTCATTTTGAAACAGTATGTGCATCAGATTAGATGGCTTTAATTTCAGAATTGGCCACCGGGGCCATGCCATTCTGAATGCGTTTCCTTCACAACTAAAGTTGTCGCATTAGTGCAGGTATATGGAAAGAAGGCGGCAGCAAGCAACACGACCTAAACTTCTGCAACTACATGAAGCAACTTAAATCATCATTTTGGAACTCCCATCATCATAATGTGGAAGGTAAACACCCTTTGGATGTATGCCTTCGACTGTGTGTGTTTCGGGAAAACCTCTAGCGTATTGTCAAACTTCACTATAGTTCCTGCCATAGATGTTCTGGCCTTAGGATGTCTGGTATGTTCAACAACTGATTTAAGGTGTGTTTGATGACGTGTGGTTCAACATGTTTGCTTTTGGATGCTATTAGAACTTACTTTAACTCTGTGTGTTTTGGAAACCCATTTAGCATATTGTCAAATTTTGCAACAGTTTCTTGCCTGTTGAGTTATGATTTGCTGGATTCAGAGAAGAGCATTTATCATTTTCCATGAGTGCTAACCATTAAGCCTACTTTATGTCCATTCGGAGTTTTCCTCTCCTCTATTTTTATACACAATACATGTCTTTTATGCTGCAAAAGGTGAAATATATGAGTTTGATGGGTTTTGGTATCAGATTTTTTTCACAACTATCACATTAGAAATCCTAGCTATGGTTGAATTTACTCTGAAATCATGCGAACCACTGCCCAATAGGCCGGTAGTTAACACGCTCATAGTGCTAAAAAAAACTAGAACTCTAATGCGATTTCACATTTTTCAATGCGCTTTTATGGACTTTTTTTTCACATATATATAAACGTACGTTATTGTGGTTAGAATTTACGTTTACAATAATACCAGAATCCTCTAACTTGTCCTCCATTCCTAGAGCTGATGATAACGTGTTTCTGAAGGAATTGTTTTTGGTTATGTCAACCACCTATTAACCACGTCTCTCACCTGTGGATGAGCCCTTTTTCCCGCCCCACACTTCACCTTGCGAAGTTCTTGAGATTCTGTCGAGTAAACAAAAAAATTGGTAAAACAGGATAGGACACTTTCGATAAAAATCTCAACCTCCATCTGACGGCTCATACTGCTTCAAATGCAACAAAGGGATTATGTTTTTGTCAAACCTCATTGCTCTGTCCCTTCTCAAAATTTGTTCTTTTACCCTGTGAGAGAGAGCACAGATTTAAGATAGACGGCTGCATTGAAAATGTTCTTCTCGCCGGTGATGACCACGGGGTGTATGCTGTGACTGTGGCGAAGTGCGGGAGCAGTGAGAAAGGGATCATGGACTGGATCCTTCTGAGGATGTGGAAGGAGGAGGAGCAGGTCCTGCTTGAGACCGACCCCATCCTGAAGAAGGTGGAGGATAAGAATGGTGGCAGCTTCGGTGACATCAGACGATTTTTTGCCAAGAAATGGGAAAAACAATGTTTCCCCCCCTCCTGAATGAATCTAGTTGATGATTCTCAAATGCTTTTAGGTGTGTTTGCCTTTCTAGGTTCGAAGGCTCGATCCAACACCTGTATGCATGGCTCCACTGTCTAAATTTGTCTTACAAATTAGGTGGTGGTGTGTAAGATCAGAAGTCTGTTTGGTCTCGGCCGGTAGACATAGCGCAGGTCATTAAGGCTAGTGGCTAGGGCTTCCAATTTTGAGAGGCCTCACGTTCTTTACATTTATATGTATCTGTAATACAAATTGCGACGGTGTGATAGTCTACATATTTTTTTTACATAAATCTTGACCATTTGATTTAACACATATTTTTCTGCATAAATCTTAGCGGTTGAGTTGCTCAATATGGTCAATGTTTTTTTGGTAATTATAGGGTGGACTTTATATTCAGTTATGGACTATAAAAACTTGATTGTGATTACTGATTTCCAAAATTGGTAACGTTTTGGGAATGATTTCCTAAATTGCCATTGATTGGTTGAATTGGGTGAACAATGCCATGCTAATACTTAACACACAATTCTCCCTAATTACCAACCCCCCCCCTCTCTCTCCATACGTTTTCCTTTCAATTCTTTTTCCTGCTCCACAAGTATGGCTTTTTACTTCGATTTTTTTCTAGTTAAAGCCAGGTTTTTTTTAGTTCTCTTTGTTTAGTCCATCTCCAAAAAAAAAATTCAATTTCGCTCGGTTAGATTACTCCAAAATTCAATCGAAAAAGTTGTGCCCTCGGGCACGGATAGAAGACACTGCACAACATGTTTTTGAAAAAAATCTAGAACCAGTTTCCAAGCTTAATGGAGTATGGCAAACAATAATCGTTTCGGAGTGTAAATGGATAATGGGTTCTAAAAATCGAAAGAAAAAATATGAATTACTCCACAAAGTTATCGACCAATTATCTCCAAAGTATGGGACTACCTTTTGACCAAAATGGGGTCGATATATGCGGGCCTTAATAGAGAGTTCGTACCAATTAATTTCCGCCGATATCTACTTGAGGCTTTAAGTGTAAAGGTAGTCCACCTCAACTATCTCTCATGCTAGAATTGCAGAAATATGACCACAGA
The DNA here is from genome assembly GCA_019656295.1 of Rhododendron mucronatum var. ripense. Taxonomy (NCBI): domain Eukaryota; kingdom Viridiplantae; phylum Streptophyta; class Magnoliopsida; order Ericales; family Ericaceae; genus Rhododendron; species Rhododendron mucronatum. The sequence goes on from BPLT01000019.1 coordinate 678,540, forward strand.
AGTCACAACTAAAACTCCCTGGTCGATCTATGGGACGAAATAAAGGATTTGCAGAAATATGACCACAGTCATAAATTTGCAAAAGAATTAGAGCTATGAAGGGTGCGTTCCCAAGGGACCAATCTCACGGCGAAATCCATAATCTAGATCAAAATTTTTGGTACCAGAAACAATGATCAACAAAATCAAATTGTACAAATAGAAAAGGGTGTTGTTGGGAACGTGTGTGAAGGATTGAGTCCCACATCGGATAAATAGAAAAGAGTTGGACCTTAAATATATAATTGAATAGCTCATCACTTATAAGGTTTAGCCTTTTTAAGTGGATATATGGGTGATTCAATGTATAGAGTGCTTTGAGTGGAATTTGTACCTAAACCGTAGATAAAAATGAGAACAAAACTGTGACTCGCGAATTGGTTTGGTTCGAACCGTAAGAATTTTTGTCCGAACACAGATTGCAATTTCTTTGAACCGTGAGTCGCGATTCGGTCTTCATTTGAATTCATAAAAAAACCGCCTGCAGGCCTATAATTGGGTGATACCAAAGCGTGCTTTGCCTGGAGCTTCATTGTCTATACATGAACTTGTGATGCAATTATTATTATGTCTATTACTACCTGCTAATATATATGTCTGCCACATGGTTAGGTAGTATGTGTCAATGGCTTAACAAGAACTTGTAATTCAATTAGGCCCACTAATTAATCTGCTGCTTTGATGGTCTTTTGATCCGAATTCCAACCTTCGATCATGGAGATTTCTTGTGGTGAAGGGACTAATTCGCCCATTTCGGCATGATTATCAAAAGAGAGATGCTGCATGCACTACATCAAACCATTACACCATCAAATTGAATGACCCTTTTTTAAAATTTTTTTTTTTATCACATTTGATTTGAATAAGCACTGACTTAATAACCACAAAGCGGATCACTTTTTTTCTAAACTGCGCTCCTCCTTCTCTCTACTTTCTTTCTCTAAAACCAAACCCACATATTCCAGATCTGGGGAAGGGGGGGCCGCCGCCCCCTCCACCCTCGTCTCCCTTTCCCCTCCTCCAGTCTCTCTTGACCCTTCGGTGTATCTACTCTCTCTGGTCTGGTATGGCGAGCGTTGATTTGTTTCAAGCAACAAAGCTTCGGATGATCAGACCTCCGGCCGATGTTCTGTGGGCTTGACTCGACCGGACTCTGCCTTGTCTTCTCATATCCTGCGGTTAGAGGCCAGTGGCGAGGTAATAATGGTGTGATGGAGTTAGGGTTTTTTTTTCTTGTTTTTTTTTTCTATTTTTACCGATTTTTCCTGGTTTCCCGACTGGTCTCCCCAGTCCGGGGTAGGTATCGGTCTGATTTTTTCAGATCCGGTGTGGAAGGGATGGTGGTCAAATAATCCGGCGCCTATTAAGGATTGTTCGACGATGGTGGGTTGATTATGGTCTTCTTGCTCCAGTGGCTGTTTTCAGGGTTAAGATTGGTTTAACGAAAAGGGATCCCATGTTTTCTTGCATATTCATTGATTAGGTTTTGTTCCCGTAGGTGCTTAATCTCTATCGCGGTGAACGGCTCTATTGGTCAAACTTCGTGTGTCGGCTCTGCTTTGCAGTATGTGCTTATTTCTAGGTGGTAGAGTTTAGGTTCCTACCTAATGTTCATGTTTAGCCTGCATCTCTATATTTTCAATAGATTCCTGTATTTGCCCGATGGGCACTTTGTAACGAAATGAAGTTGATTGACTTATAAATAATAAAAAAAAAAACCACAAAGAGGCTTCTTAATTTGTTCTGACATGTTAGAAGTATCATCATTGAAAGTGTTTTTGAAAACCTTCTTCTCCTTCTTTTTTTAATTTGACGTCCGGGCCAACTTACTCTCATTTCTACTAATTCGATAGAACCAATCCCACATCCCATTGCAAGAATATCCCAATTAAAGCCAGTGTTTTAAAACCCTAGAATGGAATATTCGTGTGCCGTTTCTTTTTTCATTTTTTTGACAGGACGTTATGTGCAATTATGGTACCGTATTACTCCAATGTGAACTACACCATCGCATGCGTTGGCACTACTAATGTGCTACGTACGAAATGCAGTATATAGATTCAACCCAGAGATTGATGCCACATGTAACGAACGTGAGTTCCTGTAGTGCGTGATCAAATGCACTAAAGTGATGTGATGCATCTCGGTGCGGCCTTTCAAGATATCATCATCATGATTTGAATCGGTAATTTTATAGAGTTTCAGATGTCCAATGATTTTTTATACAAATAACATGCTAAACGAACTCTATAACGAATATGATTTTACGGAAATTTAAATTGCAAAGATGATTTGTAGGGAACCACGCAAGGAAAAATGCGTTTGAGCCCATTCCGGATCCGACTGTTAAATTTAGGGTTTCGGAGATAATCGAGGTGCACGCAAAATTGATCAGACACCCGTTAGTATAAGAAATAGAAAAGGCAAAAGAAGAGAAGTTGAATTTTCGTGCGACTTTTGTTGTCAAAGGCGTAGTTGTAACTAATTTACTAGACTTGCCCAAAACAAACCAATTTGCTAGTCTACAAATGACAGCGCCATGAAAAGAAGATCAAAGGCATGCATGTGCTCCCCCTCCCCCTCCCTCCACACACACACACACCACCCCCCCCCCCCCCCCCCCCCCCCCCCCCCCCCGCACCAAAAAAAAAAATCCTCTAATTTTCTTCTTAATATTCAATTGAATGGTTCACCACTTACAAGGATTAACCTTTCAGTAGATATATGGGTGATTCAATGTATATTGGTCAAGGCAATATGGTGTGAACTCCGTGGACACTCCCCAACGAATTGGGCTTACGAACACACAGAAGAATCTTAGCAGATTGGACTCCCAACAAAGAGTGCTTTGAGTGGAATTTGTACCTAAACCATAGATAAAAACGGAAACCAAACCGTGACTTGTGGATTGGTTTGGTTTGAACCGTAGAAATTTTTGTCTGAACACGGATTGCAATTTCTTAGAACCGTGAGTCGTTGTTCGGTCTTCATTTGAAATCATAAAAAACCGAACCGTTCATTTTATAGAGTTTTTGTTGAATTTAAAAAAAAAAGAAATTAAGTTAATTAGATATTTAACCATACGTTGGGGGGGGTGGGTGGGTGGGTTGGTCTACTTACTCCATTCTTAAACCATGCTAACCATACAATTTTTAAAAACATTTGTTGTCCGATTATGTGGTTCCACATCGTTGAACCATTAGATATTGATCACTCATTCTATTTCGCAATCAATTTTTCACAATATTCATGGCTGAAAATACACATTCAATTGTCGGTGGGCAAGTAAACTAAAGAATACAATAATTTTGTAATTTAATTTTCGTAATATTGTGGATTAGGAGGAAAACAAAAAGAGGTTGAACAAAAATGGAGAAATAAAGGAAAGAGGTGGAAGAAAAATGAAAAAAATAAAGAAAAGAGGTAGAGCGAAAATGAAGAAATAAAGAAAAGAGGTGGATAAAAAATGGAAAAATAAAGAAAGAGGTAGAGCGAAAATGAAGAAATAAAGAAAAGAGGTAGATAAAAAATGGAAAAATAAAGAAAAAATAAGGGATGGAGGGTCCTAGAAATTGAACTCAAGCCCCTAGAACTTTTCACAATTTGCAATAACTACTACACGCACCATGCTAATATTTTGTACCAGTGCATAGTAGGAGACTTTTTTGTATTTATATCTGACTTCTTTTTACTTCTTCTTTTTTTTTTTTTTAAAGATATGGTGCACGTGACCTCACGTGTCTCAACGTAGCTCCACCCCTGTCTAAAAAAGTGTGTATATACAGTTATTAACTACAGCACTTAAATTCAATATTTCGTAGCCCTCCTTGTTTATTAAACAACTTTCGATTAATTCATTTTGCACGTTATCCATTGGCTGCTTCATAGGATTCTCTTGGAACCTGCCTTGACCGTTTTTGGA